>CM055607.1:22147240-22789927 GCA_029379385.1 Quillaja saponaria
TATAACTTAGTGAATTAGTATGTACATATATTAAAAATACATGTACACATATATGTATTATACCGGGGGACAAGTTGACTTAAGAAACTAATAAAATAATACCAACTGGAGACTTAACCAAAAATTCAATTATGTACCTTTCACCTCTTGGTTAGCAATCCTGGGGTATTACGTTTCTCTTCCCTCCCTCTAATATAATAATTTTGTCCTCATAATTCACCTTACCTCAAACATCTCCGGATATGCCTTTTTTACATCCTCCTTACGCTCCCATGTAACATTTCCATCCACTGAATCTCCCCAAGCCACTTTCTGCAATGGAATTTCTTGATTCCTTGTTCGACGAATGGTTTGATCCAAAATCTTACCAGGTCAAACTTTAACTCTAAATTATCCTGAACCTCTTGTGGCTTGTACAAAATTACATGCGTAGTGTTAGGTATATTCTTCGTCAATCTCTTTTTATGTTTTTTACTTTTTATTTTGGTCCCAAACTTATTTAGGACTTGGGATAGCCCATAGAATTTTATTAATTTCAAAAAGGAAAGGGTAGAGTATATAAGCCAAGACAAAAATATTGAGAAAACTTAAACAAAGCCATAAACCTGGGATACTATCCCATTACAATAGTAGCAAGCTTAACTTAACGAAAATTAAAGAAGAAAATATTAATGAACATGCCTGATATAAGGCATTTGAAGCTTATCAAGATTACTAAGACCTCTTGCAAGATCTAAAAGCATCCGAGAAGAAAGCTAAAAGAACTGGATTCGCCAAGTAATTAGCCACTGTATTTACTTCACTATAATAATGATAAATTGCTATATTGTGTACCTGCAATAGATGAATCACCTCACGAAACTTATTATGAAGTATCCAAAGTAGAGGAGTCTTGCGGTCTACACACTGAACAAGAGCCATGGAGCCAGTATTCACAATGACATTATGAAAGCCTCCGGAAACACAATGCTTCAACCCTTCCAAAAGGGCCTCAAACTCCATAACCATATTTGTCTGATTGCCCAAGAATGAATCATAAGGCCAAATAAAGTCACCTGTAAAAGACCTTAGAATACCTCCCGTGGTAGCCTCTCCTGGATTGCATCGAGAGCAACCATCACAATTAAGCTTAACATAAAGAGAGGGAGGGGGCTGCCACCTTAGAATCTTAACATGATTTAAGAATATTCTTTTTGGAAGGCTAAAAGGAAAGAATCTTAGCTGATATGCATCCTTCAAATGAACTTTTATTCTTCCTTTTAAAGAGTAAAAAATATGACCAATGACTTTTCAAATTCTCCAAATAAGAAGAAGAGAATTCATAGGAATATTTTCATACTATGAGGTATTTCTAGCTTTCCACATTTCCTACATAATTAAACAAACAGTAATACATCTTAAATAACTTGCCAAAGAAGAACTTCTTTGGCTCCACTAATATTTAAACATTTCATGGACTTGTAACACTTATATTGCAAGTCAAAAAAGTGCATGAAAAAGGACCATACTTCCTTAGCAATTTGAGAGGAGATAAACAAGTGCTAAATAGTCTCTGCACTATGCGTGCTACAACATCTATATCTAGAAACCATAGCATATTGAAAGCGCACAATGGTACTATCAAGAGGGAAATAATAGAGATCTTAGTAGGAAGTTTCCAAACACATATGTTTAAAATAGGGTCTTAAAATCCCTCTAACTCTAAATCACTTCCCAAATTGAGGAAGTAGAGAAAATCCCTATCTTATCAAAAGCCTATATTAGAGAATCATCAATATCATAGGATAATTAGAGCATGTTCAAACTTTGCAAAGCCAAAGAAGGTAAAAGAGATCTTTCCTCACTTGTTAACACTAGAAAGTCAACCACTCTCCTACTTGAAAATTGTTTAGGAAGATCATCCATCAACAGGTATAACGGCACCAATTATCATACCACAAGCTAACATGCCCTTTACCAACAATCCAAAACAAATGTTGTTCAACAATAATTCTACATAATGATAGACGTCTTCACATTGGAGAAAAACTTGAAGGCTGAGCAATAACAGGATGCTTTGTCTTACAGTATTTGGCAAACATAAAACTAGCCCACAAGGAGTGCCCATTCCGAAAAATAATTCACAGTTTCAAAGAGAAAACCAAACACACATCAGCTAGAGAACGAATCCTACGTCCACCCTCCTCCTTAGGGAGACAAATAAAACTCCATGCACACTAATGAAACTTTCTTTTATCATCTATTTGATCCTAGAAACAATTTGCTAAGGCTCGCTCAATTTTAGCAATAACAGTTTTAGGGGGATCCAAAACACTTAATAAGTATAAAGGTATGAATGAAAGCACATGTTTTATTAAAACTAACCTGCCTCCTCGGGATAAGAATTTAGATGACCAAGAGGCAATGCATTTCTAGATTTTTGCAATCATATTGTCGAAAAGAGAAACTTTTTTCCTCCCCACAAAAAAGGGCAACCCAAATAAGTAATTGGGAGCTATTGATGACAAAAGCCAGTGGTGTTTTTAATAATCTGAAGGTGATGATTAGAAACTTTAGGACTTGTAATATAGCAGCTTTTGTCTCTGTTTGTCAACTACCCTGAATTCCTCTCATAATTATCCAAGAAACACATAAGAGCTTCACACAATTTCTTTCTTCCACTTGAGAAAATAATAGTGTCATCTGCAAAAGCTAGGTGAGAATTTTTAGGCACTCCCGAATGGTAATAAAAATAATCCACAAATCCACTTGCCATGCACTGGTTCAAATCACAACTTAAAGCTTCAAAAGCAATGATAAATAGTAAAGAGGAAAGAGGGTCACCTTTCTAGAGACCTCTTGAGACTTTGAAAAAACCTGCATTCTTACCATTAATTATAACTAAGTACCAAGGACTAGAAATCATTTGTCAAATCAGATATATCCAATATTCAGAAAAACAAAATTTGCGCAAAATTGAAATAAGAAAGAACCAATTCACTCGGTCATAGACCTTGGCCATATCAAGCTTGTAAATAACATTTACATCCCAATTTTTTCCATATAAGTTATGACATAACTCTTAAGCCAAAGAAATGTAAAGCCAAGAATTGTACCTTGGTCAGTGAGTCTCCTTTATCTTACGTTTTGGCTGCCATACTTCTTTAGTCACTTCTTTGGAATAACTTTTTCTAGCATCTTGCATGAAACTAGACTGATTTTTATCTTGAGACAACATTTTGCTTGAGACTTGATTCACCATTGTGGGTAGCTTTTCTTGAATCTTTGGGATTTATGTTTCTTTCTTGGCTTTCTTGGAGCTTTTTACAGCTATTCATCTCACTCTACATAAACATAAGCTAAACTTGGCCTTATTCTTGCAGCCTTCGCACCATCTAATTTTAATGGCTTGCCAATCATACTTGCAATTATAAATAGGCTCTCTTTAGAGTAAAAATGAATTGGAAATTTTGGAAGATTTATCCAAACCTGGTACTATGGATAGTTCTTGATCCGGCCTAAAATCAATTGTCCTTTTGAATACGCATATCGGGTAACGTTTTATGTACCATTGATCTACCCTACACCAGAGTCTTTGAAATCTTCTTCGTTAAGGATTTTAATGAGAATATGTTTGCGGTCCAATAATCCAATTGAAACTGTAGCCGAAAGACCAATGGCTGCAAATGCTTTTTGAATATCCACTATGGGTGGCCTACTATGTGAGAACTTTCCAACGAAGGTAAACTTATAAGGAGCTGTGAAGGACTCAATTTCTTGGTAGCTAAAAAACACTGCTGGAACCCCCTTATAAGTTGAAATTTCTTTAGGTGAGATGCTTGGTATGGCGTTTGATCCATGTGAAACCATTGAGGCAAAAGATTTCGTTGCAAAAGGAGGAGGATCGGTTGAAAAAATTGCTGGCTTTGGATGAATTGATGGCAAAACGGAAAATAGTAAGCCTAAAAGATTGAGTTATGCTTAGAGGAAGGTCTTGGAGGAAAGCATGGAGGGTAATTGCCATTGCTGGCAGCTTAGCATCCCCCATGATACCCTGAATTTCTTGAGCTATTCACAATACTATTTATGATACTATTCACTTTTGTAGATAACTGGAAATTTGTCAAGGGTACTATAGTTGAACGATGAAAACTTGAAATTTTTTGACAATTTTCCATAAAACTACCTCAAATTAACTCAAAAACAAGAACTTCAACACAATCTAACCAATTCTTTACTAAATCAAAGCCTCAAACTTAGAACTGATAAAAAACAAAATTTTATTGAAACTTACGAATTCCTTCACCAACTTGATCTTCGAAATATCAAAATGCCATAATTTTGAAGAGTTGATGAAATGTTTTCTCTCGAGTTACTGTAGCACCCTGAGAGAAAAAATATTGTAGCAGTGCATTTTTTGTTTTTCCCTACTTCCTCAATCTCGACACATGATATACATCATGTAAATTAGATAGGTCAGGTGGTAACGCAATACAATAATTTACCGGTCCTACTTTCTTTAACACCCCAAATGGTCTAATATACTTCAGATTTAACTTCCTTCCTTTCACATGACTAACTACTGGTATCACTTTTAAGAACATGTGGTCTTCTAATTAGAAACTTAAAGGTCTTTGCCTATAGTCTGTGTAAACAATTGTTAACTTTGAGCAGTCAACAAATTTCATTGAACCTAAGCTATAACCTCAGAAGTTTTTTGTACTAGGTCGGGTCCTAATAACTTTCTCTTACCTACCTTAGTCCAACACAATGGCAACCTATATTTTCTTCTGTACTAAGCTTCATAAGGTGCCATTTGTAGACTTTGATTATAGGTATTATTATAGGCAAATTACATTAAAGGTGAATAAGAATCTTAATTACCTTTATGGTCTAACATGCTCGCTCTTAGCATGTCCTCCAAAGTCTTGATAGTCAGTTCTGTTTGGCCATCAGTATGAGGATGATGCGCTATACTAAATTGTAATTTAGTACCCATCTCCACCTACAACACCTGCCAAAACTTAGATATAAACCTTGGATCACGATCCGATGCAATATTCACTGGTACACAATGTAATCTTACAACTTCCTTTATGTACAACTCTCCCAACTTATCCAATTAATACGAAATCTTAACTGGTAAGAAATGAGCCAACTTAGTCAATCTATCAACTATTATCCAAATTGCATCATGACCACTCAACATTCTAGGTAAGCCTACCAAGATATCCATCGAAATACTTTCCCATTTCCACTATGGGATATCTAATGGTCACAACATTCATACTGGCTTTTTGTGTTCTACTTTCACTCTTGGATCTCTTTTCATTCCATTTCACCAAAATTAATTTCATAAGTCCTTAAACATCCTTGCAACTCCGTGATGAATTGCATATCTACTTTTATGAGCTTTATCTAAGATCAATTGCCTAATACTAACATCTACTAGAACACACAATCGACCTCGAAACTCTACTACTTCATCCTCACAAATCCTCAAATCTCTTAATTTTCCTGATATCACCTTATGTTTTATCCTACTCAACTTTAAATCATCTATTTAAGTCTTTTTAATTCTCTGTCTTAGATATAACTGATCCTCAAATAACACAGACTAATGAATTCCGAACTTTGTACAGTCACCTTAAAATTTAAATCTAAAAAACTCTTCCAATAGCCTATACTCTTTTATCATCAACCTAGCTATATGACAAGATGTTCTACTTAAAGCATCTACTACTACATTCATCTTACCTGAATGACACTTCAACTCATAATCATAGTCCTTCAAAAATTTCATCCACCTTCTTTGCCTCATATTCAACTTATTTTGATTAAATAAATACTTATGACTCTTATGATCTATATAAACCTCAAATTTCTCTCCAAAAAGGTAATGTATTCAAATTTTCAATGCAAATACTACATTAACTAACTTTAAATCATGAATGGCATAACTCTCCTTATTACCTAGATGTAAAAGCTACTACTCTACATTTTTGCATTAAGACACACCTTAAACCTCTTCTTGAAAGCGCAATCGTTAACCTTTCATTCAACTTCCTGAAAATTCTGCTCACATTTAGGCTTCCATTCCCACTTCACTCCTTTCCTAGTTAAACAAGTAAGTGGGCTATGCTAGAAAATCTTGGAATGAATATTCTATAATAACCTACCAAGCCTAAGAAACTCCTAATTTTCATTAAACTTTTAAGTGTCTCCCAAGCTATCACTGCTTCTATTTTCTTTGGATCTACTACTACTCCATCCTTATTCACCACATGACCTAGAAATTGGACCTATTGTAACCAAGATTCACACTTACTAAACTTAGCATATAATTTATTTTCTCTCACTAAATCTAATATTAACCTCAAATGTCTCTTACGCTCCTCTTTAGTCTTCAAATAAATCAAAATATCATCAATGAACATTATCACAAAGTCATCCAAATATGACTTAAAGACTCTCTTCATCAAATCCATAAATGTATTAAGAGCATTAGTTAATCCAAATGGCATAACTAAAAACTTATAATGTCTATGCCTGGTCCTAAAAGCCATTTTCAATGTATCATCCTCTTTGACCTTTAATTGATGATAACTGGACCTCATATTAATCTTAGAAAATATCGATGCTCCTTGAAATTAATCTATGAGATTATGAATTCTAGGAAAACTATACTTGTTCTTAATAGTCACCTTATTCAATTGCCTATAATCTATACATAAGCACATAGACCTGTCCTTCTTTCTAATAAATAACACCGGCACTCCCCAAGGTGATACATTAGGTCTAATGTTATAATACCCCAGGATTTCAAAATGATGTATGAATACATATTTACATGTCTTTGTACTTGTATACTTGTTGGGGTGCTTAAATTGCCTAAAATTTTATGAAGCAATGATTCAATTGTGAGTAAATTTAAAGTTATACTAATAATTATGTGGTTAAGTGTAGGAAATAACTCCAACAATGTTTTGTGCTATTTGTTTATAAGAATTGTAGCTTATTGTGTTAATTGCAAGCATGAAGTGAAAATACAAGAAAACTTTGATGCTAGCATAAAACTCTTCATTTAGATATATGGCCTTTGTTCACTCAAATACTTATATCATCCAATACAAATTTCTAAATATAATTCCAACTGATATGTTAGAAAATAGACTTGTGTGCTTTAAAATGACATATGGTTTGTGATATTTGGACTAATAGATTAGTCCAGGTAATTCATCAAAGTTAGGATAAAATCCTAGAAATACAGGATTCTAGCATATTGACCTTTTAGTGATCTAACTAGCACAAATTGAGTTAAACAAATGCAAAAAATAATCCATTTATAGGATAAATTAGTAGGAACATGTAGCTTTCTCTACATGTATCATACATAATAACTGAATGGTATATTAATGCAGTTAATTCTTAGAAGTTAAGCCAAATTCTACAAAATGCAAGATTTTGACGACTTTTAACCCTACCTTAGTAAATTGACCATAACTTCCTCTAAGAGAATCGAAATCCAATTCCGTTACTTGGAAAAATTAATAGACATATATATATTTCCAAATAGGCATCACATGTATTATTTGGATCTGTAAAATAGTATAGTTAATTGTTTGAAGTTGGCTGCAAGTATGAATTTGCATGAAGGAAATTAATTTGGAATAAAGCTTAATTGTTTGACCTATACATGTTTAATTGATTGTATCGTTGGCTAAAAGAATCTAAATGAAATATGGATAGATGTGTTTTTTTTTTTTTTTTTTTAATAAAAAAATAAGACTAACATAGGTTTAAAATGATTTATAGCTTGTGTAATTGGACTTGTGGATTAGTTTAGGTGATTACTAAAAGTTAAGAAAAATCTAAAAATGTAAGATTATTGGAAATTTTACCTTTAAGTGGTCTTCTATAACTTGAGTTATAGGAGAGTTTATAACAATCTAATTGTTAGTAAAATAGTAGACGTATGTGGGTTTGCAGACATATATTTTATGTGCTAATTGAACATGATCACAATGACTATAGTCAAATCAATGAAATTAGAGGAGAAGCTATGTGCTTGGTATTAAGTCAATATATGTTCATATAACTTATGTTTGTGTGATGACCCGTTATTTCGAATATGCCTAATTAGTGGACTAGAAGTTTCACATCATTGTTTCGAACTAGCTAGAATAACATAGTGAGCTCTAAAAGCTATTTTGAATATTTTAGAGTTAATAAAATTATTTTAGTAAATTACACAAACTTTAATTTTACAAAGTAATTAAAGTTTAGGAGTTTACATTAAACCGGGTAAAATTTTGGGAACCCGTTTTCGAATTTTAACTTGGAAAATCCTTATGGACCACACAATGGGAGTCAAATGTTTCCATCCACATTTTTTTTCTCCTTTTTCCCTTTTTCTCTCTCTTCCTTTTTCCTTTTTCATTCCTCCTCTTTACGCTAGCTCTTCTTCCTCTCTTCTTTGTAGTTGCCATAGGAACTTCAAGAGCCCTCATTTCTAGCTAAAAGTCCTTCTCTTTTTCCCCCTCTAAGACCCTTTTCAAAACCCTCAAAATAAGTCCTCTCAACTGCTTTAAAAGAGCTCCAATTTGCCTTCAGATTTCGACCCCATTTTCCCTTCATTTCAGGCCTATTTCCAGCTTTAAATTAACTTGAAACAACTACTAAAAATAACTTAAAACAGCCTATATAGACACCTAAAACAACTCCTATTTTAGCTCTTTTTAGGATTGATTTCAGTCCATTTTTGCTCTATTTTGCAGCCACTTTGGGTGGCCATTCCAACTCCTATTTGGCACCTAAACTAATCTAAATCATCAAGGTAAATTAGTAGCTTATGGGTCCTTCTTGTACTCTTGAATTTCCTTGCATTGTAATAAGCTAATTCCTTTACTTGTGAGCTTGAAATTTGGAAATGAAATTATATTCTTTTGAATTAAATCATTTTTTATTTGAATTCCTATTATTTTCCCTAAATTAGAAATCCTAACCTAATCATACTTATTGAAATATCCATAAATTAAGTCTTGGTTATTTGTGTAGGTGTTTGGTTGTGAAAATTCAAATAGAAGAATGTCATTTTTGGTGTTGGGTTATTGGTTGGGAATTAAGTGAAAATTGTGTAAATTCAATGGATTTTTGAACTATAAGTTGTTATAAATGTGGTAAATGGAATTGTTGGGTTGATTTGGGTAAATGAGTAATTCTAAAATATACTTTGAAATTGTCGGATTTGGAAGATTCTTGGAATTGTCTATTTTTGTTAGTTTACAAAACTTTAAGAATCTTGGTATTTAGCATATGTTTTAGCTATGGTATGTCTGCATACTTTTTGTTATAAGCTCACTAAGGTTAATTTAGCATGTTTTAGCCACTTTTGGAATTCGTTGGAATTGGATGTCTGCTTGTGGGTTAGGATGTGTTATTTGGAGTTAACTTTTAATTCGGGCTTTGTGGGGGAACTCATTGCTTCTAATCCTGGGTTATTCGGTTTAACACCGAAATGTTTATTATCTAATTATTTTAAATTGTTCTAGGCCCGTTGGAAACTTCCACACCTTCGGTTGGGAGATTTTCGGATCTCGGCATTCTTGGAAGCTTCGCTTTTACTGTGAGTGGATAGTTTCTAATGTAGTGTTTTCATTGTACTCATCACATGCATCACTACTTTTCAATTCGAAAACCACTTCTTGTATAAACATGTTTTACTTAAACTTGACTTATGATCTTTCAAGCTTTTCAAACTAGTTTCTAACTAAATGTTATTAAAAGTGCATTTGAATCATCAAACATTTTAAAGATCCATTTTGAATCACTTATGCATACATGGATATCATTATTAGTTACTTTGCATTCTTGAACTTAGTCATCAGGAACAAGTAATTTAACATTTCATCCTCTCTTATTTCAAAAGTGTCATTGGACATATGCTTTGAATAGATTTGAAATCAATATTGCTACTTGGAATGAAAGTTGATTTATGTTATTTTAACTATTGGTGTACAACTGTATTTGACTTTGGATTTAATGGACTTATTTGATTTGGAAAGTAAATATCAGAATGTTTGTTATTTGAATAATGATGTTTGAGACACTTCCATTGATTTTCTTAGTGTTCATCTTGCAATTTCTTTGTTATTCAAACGATATGTTTTATTTTAGATTGTTTTTATGGAATGATACTTGTTAGAACATCTTAGCTAATAAGGTATAGTTAATTTATGTGTTCATAGTATGGTGCCTAGTCAGGGAGGAATACCCTAACCTGTGTGTGGCACATACATGATAATAAGTTTGATACCCTAGTTAGTGTGGCGGTTTGGCATTGACTCGTTGTAACCAAAGGGTTCGATGGTTTGTAAAAATCGATGGATTTAATATCCTAGTTAGTGGGGGTTTGACACTGACTCGTTATAACCAAAGGGTTTGACAATTTGTATAAATTGACGGATTTGACACCCTAATTAGCAATGTTTGGCGCTGACTCGTTGTGCCCTATGGGTATTTTGGTTTGACAGTTCTGACTATATGTAATACTTATTTATGTTTTTTCATAAAATGATTATGTAAAATGGTTTGCTCACGTTGCTTTGAGGTTTTGGTTATACTTCTCTTACCAAATGGTTATTGAAAACTGTTTAATCACATTGCCTATGTTATTAAAAATGTATCTTTATCTAAACTGACTATTGATAAAATATTCATACTTTGGCTTATTCCTTACCTACTACATTACATACTATTTACTCACAGAGTCTTTATGACTCACCCTAGTTAATTGATGTTTTTATTTTTAAATAGCTGATCTTGTTTTCTGATTTTTGATATGGGAGAAGGTGTCCATGTGAAGTTTCTTTTTGGTATTCTCAGCTTTTATTTCGGCTTGGGCCTAGTTGTATTTGTATCTTTTTTTAATTTAGATATTTGTATTGTATATTCATAAATTAGACTCCACTGCAACCTTATTTTGGGATTTGTTTTATTTTGTTATGCGCTTTCGGTCGTGGATGACCATTTGTGTATTATGTTATTATTCTATCAAGTTTGCAAACTTTTGAGCATTCGATTTTTAGAAGAACTATTGTAGTTTTATTTTGTTTTTGTGAACCTTTGTAGGCTTATTTGGATCATGGTGAGCCTATGTTCACCTTGATCCATTCGCTGATCATGCTGTTGTTTGGGCCATGACAAATGTATCCCTTGTCCAACAACTTCTTAAGTTGGTTTTTGAGTTCTTCTAATTCTACAAGGGCCATCCTATATCGAGTTTTAGAAATAGGCATCGTTCCCAAAATGAGGTTAACAAACTCTATTTCTTTATCAAGCAACAAGCGTGGTAGATTGTCGAGAAAAAAGTCAGGATTCCCCCTAATCATCATGAACTATCAAATACGAAGAACTCCTAGATAACTCCTCAAATCTAGCGTTAAACTCCATAATACTCCTATCTCATTATTGTGACTTTAAAAACTTAGCTTCTAACTCCTGCTTTACACTACTAGGAAAATATTTCTGATGAAACATCAACCCTCACAATTTATATCAACCCTCACAACAACATCAATCTTTCTGTACTTCTTAACCAAATTTATGCTTCTCCTTCCAACATAAAAACAGTTAAGACTAACTTATCCTCATCACTACAACTTATTACACTAAATATCTTTTCTAACTGAGCTAACCATTGCTCCACTATAATGTAATCTCCCGTTCCTAGAAAATAAGGGGGATTCATCTTACAAAAATAATCTATTAAAGATCGTACTTAGCTCAACCTCTGGATTCCTATGTTCTATGTTGTCTGCAACAAGCATCTACAGTAGCCTGAGCAATTGTCGTAGTGAGTTGCATCAGTGGCAGCATTCTTAACTTCCACTTGCACTTTCATTATTTTGGATACCCTATCCTAGGTAGCCATAATACCCTTTAAAATCTCTAATTGTGTCTTCTTTTTTAGCCATCCATCAATTAAAAGAAAACTCGTCAATTTTCAAATAACAAATCTCTTAAATCTCCAATTGATTCACACATCAAATCTATATTCCTCAAAATACAACAAGATCAAATGCCTAAAACCTTAAATTGTTTCTCACATTTCTACGTTCCTCAAACACCACCAAGATTCAGTACCTATAACCTAAAGTCATTTCTCACAATTCTATATTCCTCGAACCACAAGCAAGATCCAATACCTATGACTTCACTCTACTTCGATTGCCCACCTTGTACTAGAACCTTTGCTTTGATACTACCGCTGGCTGTAACACCCCTGCATACTATAAGATAAAATACACACCCCACTACCCTGATTATTTTATAATATACATAAATGCTATAGCACCTCTTACAACGTCACACACTCTTCTATAGGATAGATGTGTTATGGCTTAAACTGTATCACAATGGAAACTATTTATGATACAAACATTTGATTATCAGTATAATAGACATTCTTTAATAGCCAAGACACAACATATCCTCTAATTCAATGCACTCACCTGTATGCCAACAGTGAATTAAAATATACATATAATTAATTGTTAGAATTTACGGATTATACGTGAGGTTAATACATCGGAAATAAGGGATTAACAAATAATAACTATTAAGTCAACTATAATCCCTATACAACAAGATGGCTTTTGTCACACCCTATACAGAGGCATGACTTGTCGAATGAATGGGTAACAAAAACAAAGAAACACACATGGCATTAGACCAACTATAATTCATATGGAGAGCTTTATCAAACCAAAACTAGAAGCATAACTTATTTAACAAAAATACATCACATTTATATTAAAACTTCTAGCAGAAGTTTCTTATAAAGTAGAACATGCCTAATAATACAAACATAGATAACCTAGTTACACTCAATTAGATAACAACAGCAACAGTATACACAAGGAGCTCCACACTATTAATATCATAAACAATAATAATTAGACTATTATACAAAACAAAACACAATAATTCAAATCCCTAACGTGAATGCAAACTTCCATAATTGAGTTTCAAGTATGTAGGTTCCAAAGCAATACCTTGTTGTACACTATCAGGCAAGTCACGTATCGATGGTTAACGTCCACTGAAATCCTGTTACTAAAAAAAAATCAACAAGTGAGAGGTAAGTCACAAAGACTCAGTGAGTGAAAATTTTATCCAAAGGGTACTAATATCACTTAACACATAGATATAATACATAGGTCAAATAATATCAACATAACATGAATTTCGAAACAACTAAATGTCACAGGTACGCAAATATAGAAAACATAAAATTAAACAAACCCAGTTCAAGTAATACACTATATAATCAAATTAAATCAATCAAAACACTCAAAGTACACAAAGGGCCAATTAGAGTAACTGAGCACCTGCACACCAAATATATATCCTCCCTATGCAATTTTTGCTCCCACACAATAAATATATACTCTTTACATATCCACCACTAGGGCTGAGTTACTCGAATATTTTAAATAACATATCAAATAATCAAATCAAAGTATCCTAGGTTCATCAGGATTCTATTTCATATGTAAAAATTATTTCAGATAAAAATCAATTTTATTGGCCCTTATCAAAAACAAAAAAAATCACACATTCAATATAATTAAATTTTTATGTAAAAATCAACAATACAACACTTAATTCAATTAACTAATAGGGCACACACACAATTTCTGGTTACCAGAATCAAATTTCAGTGCTAATAGGATTCTTATAACTAAGAATCAAATTATGAAACTTTTCAATATAGTTTATCAAGATGTTAGAAATAATTCATCTTTAGAACCCCACTCCTAATTCATTATGTAAGACATTCCAAAACTAGTTACACCAAAATAGGTACAATCAAGACCCAAAAATTTCAACAATGAGTTCCAACACTACCAAAATAAACATAACATTAAATTAAAACCTACAAAGTTCCCTAATTACCCTTTAATGTGTCAGGAAAAATTCTTATTTGAAGGTCCCAAGCTAATTTAAATAACCTCAGACAAAGTCCTCTGGATTAATTGAAGCTAACCTACAATCTAGCACTAACCCAGCTGCAGTCTAATAACTCTAATGATTAATATACCCCTAATCAAGTTACTAAAATTTCCAAATATTATCCCAAGACCATAAGTTACACTTTCTCTTTAGAGCGTCTAAACTAATTCAGTTCATTAAACACCTGAAATACTTGATTTCTATGAACTAAAAAATTTGAACCCTGCTTCCCCTTTTCAATAACACTTAACCAATAACTCTTTACTCATTTTTTTTAAGCTTTTATTCAGATTAAAATAATGTTTAAACCCCAAGATTCAATCTCCGAAGCTCTATTCAAGTTCTATCTATTATGTTATGATTAGTTTCTTTGAAGCTTTTCAATAAACACCTTAAACGTAACCAATTTATTCTAGTTCATGAGTATGCATGTATATATACATACCCCAATTTAATCAACACAATTTCATCAATTCAACATTACCAATAATTTCAACATTAGCTTTAAGTTAAATTACCCATCTTTTTTATATTTTAACATTTACTTCAAGTTACACTATTATCTAACTTTTATCAAGAGCTTGAATTCTACCATTCTAATATCAACATACTCCAAATTCATGGCTTCCTTTTCTAATAATCATATATCCACTACATAGGTTCTTAGGCTTTTTATTCAAACTTTACTTATCCTATAAACGTAAGTAATCCAACAACACAAACATATAGGGAAGTAAAGATATAAATTAAAGAAAATTACCAACAGAGGTAAGGAAAGGTGGTTGTCTACTAGGAATTTAGTTGGTAGCCAAGGTTGTTTACAGCCTTCAACTGACCAGCCAAGATAAAATAAAGAATTGGCAATTCACGGCCAACACAATCCACACAAGGATACCTAAAACAAGGCAGCTGCAGGGGCATGTTCAAGGGATGGAAATTGCTGCAAAATAAGGGTATAGGCACAGCAAAAGAGAAGGAAGTAAAGAAGGGAGCTATTGTGTTGATGTTGAGCTTTGGTTAAGATGAAAGGAGAAGAAATGAAGGTGCAAAGTGAGGCAACCAACGGCTAGAGGAGTTTTCCTCAATGGTAGATCAAAGAAAGGAAAACATGAAGCTTTAGAAAACTTGGCACAAGACAAGAAGAGGGAAAAAAATGTGAAGATACAAGGGAAGGAAGTAAGGTGGTGCGAAGATAAATAAGAAGGAAAATAAAATAAAACCAATACAATAAACAAGTCAAAGTCAACACAAAATGTGTGGTGTATATATACATTTTGCTAATCTTAATTTGCATATATATATATATATATACATATTTACCCATAGATTATAAAAATAGTTTCTAGTTTATTTTGTTTACACACTTATTACACTCATCAATAAAAGTTATACAAGTTAATTTCAAGTTAAAAGTCTAGTCAATAATGTGGTGGAAATTAATTCTTGCATTACATGTATAAATACTTATATATATATACACAAAAGTGTTCATTTACTTTAATTTCTCTTTGTCTAAAATTTTATTTACCTAGTCATGACAAGTTACGTACAAATATTCAAAGACATTTGTTATATATCGAGTTATAACATGTTTAATTATATTGTTATTTATTTAATTTGTTCACTATATCTAAAATGTGCACATTATATCTAAAACTCGACTTTATGATATCAGGTTATAATAGTTTCCCCGCTTAAAAGAAGTTTGTTTCGTATTTCAAACGGAAATAGTTACAAAGGTTTAGTTTACCTAAATTGTTCAACTAAATATGAATATCGTGTACCTGAATTATTCAAAGAGAAACATATATTATTGCCTTATCGTATGTTTGGATTCCCAAATGGCTTCATATTCATTATTATGTTTCCAAATAACTTTTATAAATGGAATACTCTTTAATCGAAACTCTTCGACTTTTCCATTTACAATTTTCACTAGTTGCTCCTTATATAATATCCAACTAAACCCAGTAAGTTTCACTAGCTATAGAAACATTGTGAGTTCAAAAGGCATGACTAAGAACACATTATGCTTTATTGGATATGGAAAATAGTTTTCGAAACATCATTATTACTTTTAGTTATTTATCTTGTTGGACTAAAACTAGAGGTTTCGCCTCTTGTTAAGGCTATTGTTGTGGAGCTAAGATTTAACTAAGTCACGCGTAGTCCTTTACAACCTAAATTTCTTGCCATAGACGCCTGAGGACTAGTAAACTCCTGGTTGAAGCCAATATTCTACTGTCTCTCACGGCCTGCAACACAACCACTACATCTTATCTTGTCTAAAACAAACACAAAGAAATTCAATGCACATTTATCATATAATGCAAAAGAAAGTACGTTAGAGAATCACAACTTGAAGTTTTCGGATGAATTAGGACATATCATTAAGTCCACATATGACCTAAGTAACGTACATAAACAAAGTAACAACTTCTTGTATTTACAGTCACGGACCTTTAAACCCAAGCTCTGATACCAACTTGTCACGTCCTACATAGAGGCATGATTGGCCGGAAGAATGGGTAACAATCCTCTGTAGCCCTGACTTCAAAACAGAGAAACACACATGACATTCAACTAACTATAATTCAAATGGAAGGCTTTATCAAACCAAAACTATAAGCAAGGACTGATTTAACAAAAATACATAACACTTAAATTAAAACTCTTTGCAGAGGTTTCCCATAAAGTGGATCAAGCCCAGTAATACAAATATATATAACTTGATTAAACTCAACCAGATAATAACAGTAATAGTATACACAAGGAGCTCTGCTCCTATTAACATCATAAACAGTAGCAATTAGACTATTATGCAAAATAAAACACAACAATTCAAATCCCTATTGTGAATACAAACTTCCATCCTTGAGCTTCAAGTATATGATCCTGAAGAGATACCTTGTCATACGTTATCGGCAAGTCACGTATCGATGGTTGATGTCCATTGAAATCGTGTTACTAAAAATAATATCAACAAGTGAGAAGTGAGTAATAAAAACTCAATGAGTGAAAAAAATACCTAAATGGCACCAGCATCACTCAACACATGGATATAATACATATGTCAAATAATATCAACATAACATGAATTTTAAAACAACAAAATATCATATGTACGCAAATATGGAAAGCATGAAATTAAATAAACACAGTTCAAGTAATACACTATATAATCAAAACACTCAAAGCACACAAAGGGCCAATTAGAGTAACTCAGCACCCGCACACCAAATACATATCCTCCCTGGGCATTTTATACGCCCATACAACAAATATATACTTCTTACATATCCACCTCTGAGGCTGAGTTACTCGAATATTTTAAATCACATATCAAATAATCAAATCAAAGTATCCTAGGTGTACTTAGATTCTATTTCATACGTAGAAATCATTTCAGATAAAAATAAGTTTTATTGGCTCTTATCAAACACAAATAAAATCACACATTCAATACATTTAAATTATTATGCAAAAATCAACAATACAAACTTAATTCAATTAACTAAATTCATACTATTACACATTCATAAGATACACCAAAATAAATAATCAATTATAATCCAACAACCAAATAGCAACATTTTCCACTCATAGTGATACGAATCCTGCTCGTCGCTCTTTCTTGTGTTCACGTGTGCCATTGGCTCAACAATATATTTTGAGGCTATAAAAAATATTTTTAAGTACTACTTAGTTTATCATTTCATAGGTTATGATCCTCTAATTACAAAAATCTATAGATGTTAAGTTTTATACATTTATTTAAAATTAACCCCTTTAAGCATTATCACAAACACCTTGGATGAATGCTTGATTCTAAATATATACTTCACCAAATTAAGCCAAAACCAAGTCTAAACATTATCTCCAGGAAGTTAGCTATCATTCTTATTGCAGAAGCGTCTCCTAGAATTAGTCTTGAACCCATTTAAATTCTCACATGAACATAAACAGGGCACACACACAATTTCTGTTTGCCAGAATCAATTCCAGTGCCTACAAAATTGTCATAACTGAGAATTAAATAATGAAACTTTCTAGTACAGTTTATCAAAATATTAAGAACAATTCATCTTATGCACCCCACTTCTAATTCATTCTTTAAGACCCTTCATGACCAGTTAAATCAAAACAAGTACAATCAAGACCCAAAATTTCAACAATGAGTTCCAATACTTCCAAAATACACATAACATGAATTAAACCTGAAAAGCTCCATAATTGTCCTTTAATATGTTAGGAACAATTCTTATTTAAAGCTCTTAAGCTAATTCAACCCACAACCCCAAAAAAAAGTCCTCCTGGCTAACTGAAGCTTACCTACAATTTGGCACGAACCCAACTGTAGTCCAACAGCTTTACTAATTAATATACCAGAATCAGGTTGCTAAACTTTTCAAATTTTATCCTAAGACCATAAGCTACACTTTCTCTTTAGAGCACCTAAACTAATTCAGTTCATAAGACACCTGAAATATCTTATATTTATGAGCTATAAAATCTAAATCCTACCTCCCCATTTCAATAACCACTTAACCAATAACTCTTTACTCATTGTTCTTGAACTTGTATTCAAATTTAAATAATGCTTAACCCTCAAGATTTAATCTACCAAGCTTTATTCAATTTCTATTTATTATGTTATAATTAGTTTCTTAGAGGCTTTTCAACAAATACCTTAAGGGCAACCAATTTATTCTAGTTCATGAGTATATATGTATATATATATACCCCAATTTCATTAATTCAGCATTACTAATAATTTCAACATTGGACTTTAAGTTAAATTACCCATCTTATTTATATTATAACATTTACTTCAAGTTACACTAATTATCCAAGTTTTATCAAGAGCTTGAATTCTACCATTCTAATATCAACATACTCCAATTCGATGGCTTACTTTTCTAATAATCATATATTCACTACATAGGTTATTAGGCTTTTTATTAAAACTTTACTTATCCTATAAACTTAAGTAATCCAACAACACAAACAAACATGGAAGTAAAGATATAAGTCAAAGAAAATTACCAATAAGAGGCAAGGAAGGGTGGCTGGCTACTAGGAATTTAGTTAGCAGCCAAGATTGTTTACTACCTTCAATTGACCAGCCAAGATGAAGGAAAGAATTGGCTATTCATGGCCAACACAACCCACATGCCCAAAATACGGTAGCTGCAAGGGCACGTTCAAGGGCTGCTACATGCCTAAAGGAAGGCTGCCACTGTAACACCCTACCTTCCTTAATCCTTTACTTAACTTAATTAGTGCCTTAATTGAAGAGTAATTACTCATTAATCATTCGAACATGAAAATTAACTTTACTTTTATTCTTTTAAAACTGAATTACTTTAAATTCATTTTTACTTTTTATTTTTGCTTACTACAAAGGAACATCCTAACTAATTTCCTTATACTTTCTTACCTTGAAAATTACTTAACTAATTTATTACCTATAAGACTTAAACTTATATCTTTAATTAATTCTTTATTAATTCATTGAACTAAGATTGATGTATAACTCTATATTGTTGATTCTCCTTTTAATACATCCTTACTAAGTTACTACTTGGTTGATTGGTCATATATTTTTTACACAATTCATCTTAATGTCACATCCTACCATTTGTTTCATTTGTCCTTTAGTTAATTAGCTATTTCTTCCTCTTAAGAAATTGTCTAGTCGAATTGAACACAAAGGTTACAAAGTCATATTACACCTATTTACTTACGTACTTATTTACATACATGGTTTTGACAGAAGAGGAGTTTTTTACACATACTAACAAGCTTCCTCCTAAGACACAAAGTCTAAGTCAAAACTCTAGTTAACAAATTATACAATAAGGGCCTTTACATGACCATTCCTTTCTTTGTACCAATAATCAACCACTTGCCCATTTTCCCATTACGTAGACTATGCCTTTCTCCAAGGAAAACTATACTCATCCATGGCACTTAATCAATCTGCACATCAAGATGATGGAAAGTGAGTTGAACCTTAACAAGCATTTATGCATTACAATGAAGGATTCTTGATGGCAATTTTAGAAATATAGAAATATGCAATGCAAATTTGCATTTTTTTTTCCTCATTTCCTTTAAGTTTCCCAAAAGCTATTAATTTTCCATTTTGTATGCATGAAGGATATAAGAATATCATGAAGAATATACGAGTGCCAAGAAAGTAAGTAGTGAAACAAGATAAAATAAACAAATATATGCATGAATACTTGCCTAATACCCTTAATGTTTGTTTTTCTTTCTTTTTTTTCTTTCTTTCTTTCTTTCTTTCTACGCTCCCCTCCTTTCTCCTTTCTTTGCTCAGTTTTCCATCTCCTTCACCTAGTCCTAATGTTGCTCTCCTTTTTCTTCTTGCTCATGGTTTTCCTCTTTCTTTCTTTCATTTACAGTTTTGCCTTTCCTCCTTTAATTTCTCACTTTCTTTGTTTTCTCACTCTCTCTCCCTTTAGTGCACACTTTACTTTGCTTATGCATTTTCGGTCACCACCCCCTCCTATTTATAGTGCATGGCCAAGGCTTGGATTTTAGGAGAAAGTTTTGCTTCCTATTTTACTGTTTTTGTTCTCTAAAATTACAACCTCCTACTTGTCATTTTTTAAATTAACATGTGCATTTTCCTCCTAACACTTATCTTCCTCTTATTTCCTAGTTTCGATTCTTTCATCATTAGTAAGCCACCTAGTTACCTTAAATCTCTACACATGTTTTGTTAATTATTCCATGTACAACTTGCTTCCTTAAATCTCTACACATATCCACCATAATCTTTTCATGGACACCTTGTTTCCTTAATTCTCTACACATGTCCTACTTAATTATTTCATGTGCACTTTGTTTCCTTAATTCTCTACACATGTCCTACTTAATCATTCCATGGCCACCTAGTAACCTTAATTCTCTACACAATGTCCTACTTAATCATTTCATGGACACTTAGTGTTTTCCTTGCCTTCCACTTGTCTAGCCACCTTTCTATGTTAATTATTACTTGCCACCTTTTGTCCTAACTTTCTTTCACGTGCCCCATTAATTATTACAACTTTTTCACCCTTCTTCTCCTTCTTACAACTAAGCCCCTTCATTAATTGCACATTGCCACATTAATTCTCTTCCTTACATATAGACCCCTTTATTTATTACAAATTGCCACACTTAATCTTCTTCTTACACCTAATTCATCACATTTCCTTTTCTAGCAAGTACCTTTATTTTATCATTTTTTCCTTCTTCTTCCAACACCACCATGTAACATTTTTCCATCTTTGTTCCAAAGCCTACATTTGTCCATGTTTTTCTATGTATTTTTTCCTGTACGAATATACTATTTTTAAACTAATACATATCCTATATATAATTATCCTATATATATGCACATGTACTATTCTTATACATGAAATAATACGTATAAACTTGCTATTAAATTCTAAGTCCTATTCAGCTCTTAAGATAATTACTTATCCTATAATTAATTTAGGTATTAATTTAGAGGATGTTGTAACCACAGCTTGTGGAAGGTAGCTTGAAGTTGGACAAGTTGGTCTCTAGACCAGAAGGACCAAGGAAGAGATGGAAATTGTAGCAAAAGGAGGTACAGCCATAACAAAAGAGAAGAAAGCAAAGAAGGCAGCTGCTATGTTAACGTTAAGCTTTAGCTAAGATGAAAGAAGAAGAAATGAAGGTGCAAAGTGAGGCAACCAACAGCTAAAGAAGTTTTTCCTCAGCGATAAATCAAAGAATGGTAAACATAAAGCTCTAGAAGACTCGACACAAGATAAGAAGAGAAAAAAAATGTGAAGATACAGGGGAAGGAAGTAAGGCAGTGCAAGGAGAAATAAGGAGGAAAAAAAATAAAACCAATAAAATAAACAAGTTAAAGTCAACACAAAATGTGTGTTGTATATATATATTTTTTTATCTTAATGTGCATATATATATATATATATATTCACATTGAATGTAAAAATAGTTTCTAGCTTATTTTATTTGCAAACTTATTACACCCATCAATAAAAGTTACACAAGTTAATTTCAGGTTAAAAGTCTATCAATAATGTGGAGGATATTAATTCTTGCATAATATGTATATATACTTATATATATACAAGTGTTCATTTACTTTAAATTTTTTTTTT
Source organism: Quillaja saponaria (assembly GCA_029379385.1). Taxonomy (NCBI): domain Eukaryota; kingdom Viridiplantae; phylum Streptophyta; class Magnoliopsida; order Fabales; family Quillajaceae; genus Quillaja; species Quillaja saponaria. The sequence goes on from CM055607.1 coordinate 22,169,407, forward strand.
GTGTAAAATTTTATTCAATTAGTCACGACAAGTTACGTACAAACATTCTAAAACTTTTGTTAGATATCAAGTTATAATATATTTAATTATATTGTTATTTATTTAATTTATTCATATGTTTGTTATTTTATAACTAAAATTTACACATTATATCTAAAACTCGACTTTATGATATCGGGCTATAACAGCTTTAAAATATGCAATCATTGTCTATAAAATACTCATGCCTAAAGAAAGCAATCAAGGCATCTCAGTATTCTCCCTGGACTTTGCTAATTGGGCACTCCATTGGGATCATCCATATGGTTTCCATTTACTATGGGATCAGTGTATGCATATTCTCCTGTGAAAAATGTGTACTGTTGTACATGATATGCAGGACCAACCTACTGCATCTGAGACCACCATAAAGTGTTACCACTCACATACTGCATCTTTTGTTATTAAATCAATCTTAGACATCATTTTTAAAATAGTGAGATAGAAATTTCAGTAGATATACACATATATATTTTTAAAAGTAGATAGGTGTCATGTTTTATAAAATGGAAAAGATGCAATGCATGCATGGGAAACCAAATATGAATATGTAGACTATCCACAAGTTGGGCTAGCTTGTCAAGAAACATCCCTAGCCGGATCAGGGCAAATGAGTACTTAAGGGGTCCAAATCCACTACAAGTCTGCAAAAGCTCAGACAGGAGGAATGATACACAGCCAACCTTTCACTTCACAGGTGCTTCGGCTACTCTGGCCTACCAACACACAGGTTCTTCAGCGACCTTATCACCGACATTGGTTCACTTAACCTCGCAAAACCAATCACACACCATGCAGTTTCATCATAAACATCAAGCATGTTTCATCAAAACAATCACTCATGATCAATGCATGGATACAAAGGAGTTTTAAGGAGTAAAAACGATAGTTTTTCAACTCACACACACCAAAAATCACATTTGATAAGAATATTCATATATCTACTTGTTACCGTGTTACCCAAAATTATAGTTTTTTCCATAGTCAATTTTCAATCCTCATTCCAATTTGAGTCCAATTGTCCAATCCAGTGTCCATGTTCAATGTCCAATGTCCAATCAATCTAGGTACTCTAATAGTCAGGGGTCCTCAACCTTGCTTACGTAAAATTTCATTTCAGTATCGATTTACTATTTCCAAATCTTCAATTTTCCTTTTTAACCTTCTTAGTTTACCAAATCTTTTAATTAATTCTTACGTACAATTATTTTATAATTACACCACTTACTTATCCAAGAATCTTAACCTTTTGGCCAACCATGTATTAATTACCAAGTTCTTAATAAATTTCTATTATTTGATTAATTTCACATACAATTCTTTAACTAATTTTTTTCGGCCAATCTCTCTCTCTCTCTCTCTCTATATATATATATATTCTTTTATGTTTCGGCCAACATGAATTAATTATAATAATTATATACTAATACTACCATTTTCGGCTAACACATCACTTATTTCTAGGAATCCAAGTTTCGGGCACCTATGTGATTAATCAATTTGTTGTGTAATTTATCCCTAAATTCGTACGTAATCAATTACATATATATATCCTAATTCAATTTTATCAACATAATTTGGTTAGGATTCAACCTAAATCATTAATTAACTACATCAATTAGTTTAGAATCAATTTCAAGAACTCAAGTTTAAGAATCTTTATACCGCAATTTTCGGCCATCGCTTAAACAACCTCTTATACGTCTCGGCCAATTCAAAATCTCTATCCTCGAGTCTCTAAATCATACATGCAATGATAAATTTGGAATCCTCACCTCGAAATGAGTCACTCATCCAAGTTTCACTCAATTCCGATGCTCAGTGTTGTGTTTTCTGATTTTTCTTTATTTTCTCTCTCATTCCTTCTCTCCTTCACGGTTTCTCTTTAATTCCTCCTAATCTTCCTCTTGATTTTAGTTTAATCATATATATAAACCTAAGCCTTTTAGTTTTTGATTCCCTAGTCTCACTTTATATTAGTTTATATTCCTAATCACATAATTACCTATCATTTCACATGTATCTTTAGTATTTGCATCATGGGAATAGCTTATATAACAAGTTATTCCTCTATATCTAGCATCACCCTCAAATCTCCAACCTTTGCCTTACATTATTCCTTCATTAATTTCTCCTTTCTCCTTGCCTTGCCACCTAACCCATTCCATGTCATGCTACCCTTCTCAAATGTTGCCACTTCCTCTTATGCATGTAACCTATTCTCCTCCTTTTGACACCTCATTCTTTTACCCCTTTGTTACAAGACACATCACCTTTTCACACTCTTACACTCATAAATGGCCACCCTTATTCTCCTTACACATATAATTATTACTAATTATGGTCAAATATTCATATAGCTTCTGGTCTTGTCAGGTGACCTTGCCATTATGACTTCATTTATTGTACATTTATTACTCCATAAATACATTTTATTCTTGTCTTGACACCTATCCCATTTTACATCACTGTTCGCCACCTTGAATTTTCATGCAATTCTTTCTCCAAAATTATGGCTTAATACCATGGTTTTGGAGGTGTTGTAATTCCTCCATTTAAAAGCATGTATTCTATTAAATGCATGCCTACACCGAAAATTCACTCATGCCCTATAAGTTCTCATTCTTTTCATTTTAGTCTTAGATAATCTATGTTTGCCGCTTAAAATATCTACGTCCTGCAAACACATATACTTTTCCCCAAATTAAAACCTAGCTCACACATTTCTTCTCCTTCTTCCTTCTTTTCCTTTCCTACTCTGCAACTTGAGCTCCTATAACATTTTTGCCATGCCTCATCGCTGCCAATGGATTGTCTGTCCATCTCGTGGGTCTCATCGGTGAAGTTAGGCTCTTTGTTCAGCCTACCTACCCAGGAATGTTTCCTTTGTTTTTAGTACTGGGTTGCTATTTTTTTTCGTTCCTTGCTTGATTTTGGAAATGGGTTTTAAGTAATGAATCTATTAAAACAAATTATTCATTAGATTTGAGAAATAAGGAAGTCTTTTGTGAATTTAAACGTCAATGGTTGCTTTGCTTAATGGGTGATGGAAGTTGAGTTAGGTTTATCTTTGTAAGGTTACATCTATCTGTGTTTTTATGTTCAACTCCAAATTGTTGGAATGTTTTTAATTTGGTAACCATAGGATTGAATGGTTAAAGTAGCTTCCATATACAAAGCTCATTATGCAAACACTTAAGGATATTCTGAACATGTGTTTGTTATCCATCATTGTAAATTGATTGACATAGCTACATAATAGAGGGGTTTCCAAAATTGGGCTATTTATTGTTATTGTGAAATTCCAGTGAGGAATTGACCTATTTTAGGCACCCTGTGAAAAATTTGTGGTTTGCTTATTCATTTTGATAATTGTTTTGGGAAAACAAAATTGCTAAATTATAATTCGTTATTTGGTGAGGTGAATATGATATATAGTTAGTTTATTTTAATGTGAGTGACTAAATCAAGTTCCCGAGATATTGTACTGCCATACTGGAACAGTTGTTGGCAACGTCCTTATGTATTCCCATAAGATTTAATGGGTTGACATCATAAGCACATGATTAACTTTATCACTCTTTAGGTTTTGAAAGAGGCTTTAGGCTCTATGCTGTAATCTGGGTACGGGATATTGGTCCTGAACTTTGACCAAATTAATATAAGAAGCCAAAAGTTACTGCAGATAAACCTAAGGAAGTCAAGAGTACTACTAAAAAAAAAACAAACAAACAAACAAACAAACCATCGACATCGAAGCATCTTGGTACTGAATAGGGTAATTTGCACCTGGAGATACGGGGGACTAATGATTCACCTCGCCCACACTCTATGACTTATAGCTTGGAATCCATTTATTAAATTGATCACCTTGTGAAACCTAGTCAGGAAATTTCATTATTTTTCTGACATTTATTGCATAATTACTAATTATGAAACATACTATTACATATGTACCCTCAAATGAGAATCTATTGAAATCTTCTATAATTGGCTATAATTGTAGGAAAATCTCCAGAGAGAAAAACCCAGGTGGTGTAAGGAAGGCTGCATGATCTCTAAGTGCCCAAGCCAAAATGACCTACCCAAGAGTCATCTCATCCCTACATGCCTAGTGCTCATAGAATGGTAGACAATGTCCATAAACCACTATGAGTCAGTCTGGAAGGGCTTACAAGACTCTAGGATGTATTACTTATTATAGAACTATAAAGGATAAACCATTGTTGACCTTGTAAGACCCCGAGGAGATGATAGATTCAACTACAATGCCTAGCTTGTTAGATCATACTTAGAATTTAAACTGCAAAAGGTACAAGAACTCAAAAGAGCCTGGTCTCGTGGAACCTGAACATCCTAACAGGGGCCAAGATAAAAGGAAAAACAAGACCAACTATGAGCAAGACAAAATGGTATATAATCTAACAGATAAGTCATGTTGACTTTGAAAAAGGTATATAAATTATGAATTAAATACATATAAACTACAAATAAACTCAATTGCAAGTCATTATTTAGTAACATAGGAAGCCAAAGAGATCAACTTTTGGGCAATTGAACCTCAAGCCAAGTTTCCCATTTCACAAATATAAGGCATGATAACTAAATAGTTATAGAACATTCATGAAACATGACAAATAGTACTATAAACATATAGCTCGCCTCCGCATTATTGTGCTAAAATCTATCTTAATTATGTTATAAATGGAATATCGAGTATATGGAGATGAAGACATTAAGAGCAAGTGAAGACAAGAATGTGGAAGGACTAATCAAGTCTTAGGATATGGTTTTCCTAAGTGTCGAGGAGACCATATGGTCTATAATTATCTCCCTATTTTATTTTTATGGCTTGCTTATATATATGTTATAATTGCATATGATGTATTATGAATGTATGTATACCATAGTGAGACCTTAGAATTCAAACCTACCCACAATTAAAGTTCCCTCTAAATTATTAAGCCACACATTAAGAACACGATGCCTTCCATTATTTTGGCATAATGGAAGTTCTATTTCACTCTATTTATTGGGCCCCCGTCAAGATAGTCGTACATTGAACTTATTTATGCCATAGAATATATGTATTGTATTAGAATAATGGTTAGGACTTAATAAAAAACAATAGTTGTTAGCCCTGTCGAGGCTATCATGTTTTTAAGGCTATGCTTAGGTATCAATTAAAATTAATCTTATGACAAAGCAATGTCAACCTAAGGACCTAGGAATTTACATGAGATGTAAACAATAGTTATTCGATTATTTAAGATTGTTTTGGTCTGTTGATCCCCCTCAAAAATCGAAAACAAACTTAAATAATATTCTAGCCCAACTATGAATATAATGAGATGATATTATAAATCTAATCGAGAGGTTCATTAGATTTGGGTCATTAGATTTGATAAAATAATAGGAGTAACCAAATTGAACAAAGACCTTTTAATTTGGTAAATGTATTAAATAAATATTAAGAAGCGCGCTTTATCTTTATATCTAGGTTGTTAAAATGAAGAACAATTTGTCACTTGATCAATATTAAAATCCAACAAGTTGACCGGCTCCAACTAATCAGATTGGTATCACAATCTCAAAAAAAAATTAAGACAAGAAAAGATTTCCTATGTCCTAGAGGGAGACATCCCTCAGGCTCCAATTGAAGATGCGCCTAATTATGAGAAATTTGATTTTGATAATAATCAAAAGCACCTAGATGATAATGAAAAAGTAGTATGTATAATTCTAAGTTCTATGTCACCAGAGCTTCAAAGGTAGCATGAGAACATGGATGCCTGCTCAATTATCATTCATTTGCAAGAGTTGTATGATAAGCAAGAGCGAAAAGATTAGCGATATCCAAGGATTTGTTTCGATGTAAGATGGCATAAAGTTCTTTAGTAAATATTCATATACTGAAGATAATTAGGTACATCAAAAGATTGTCCTAATTAGGATTTGTCGTGGACCATGAACTTTTAGTTAATTTGGTCTTATAGTCTTTGCCAGAGTCGTTTTCACAATTTGTTATGAACTACAACATGAATAAGTTGGAAACAACTTTACTCGAGTTACTTAACATGTTAAAAACTATGAAAGGTAATATCAAGAAAGATAAAGCCCAAGTGATACTGATAAGTGGTTATTCTAAACCTAAGTAATAGGGTAAAAAGAAAAAGTCTAAGAGTAAGACTAAGTCCACTGGCAGCATTAAGAAGGACAAGGCCAAAGTCACATGTTTCCATTATGGTAAAGAAGGCCATTGGAAAAGAAATTGCAAAGCATACATGAATACGTTGAAGTACAAGAGACTTTGTGAAGCCTCTACTTCAAGTATGTTTGTGATTGAGGTTAACTGATAGTCTAAAAACCTTCCTACTTATGATATTGTTGACTAGGTGACATAAATGAGAGACTAGCCTTACTAGATTACACCAAGGTGAATAATTGGATCCATTTGATTATGAATCATATGGAACATATGAATCCTGTCTATTCGGAAAGATAACCAAGAAACCTTTCACAAGTAAAGGGTCATGTTCTATTGAGTTACTAGAACTCATACACTCTGATGATTATAAAGCAATGTCCATACATGCTAGAGGTGGAACCTTTACTGACGATAAGTCAAGGTATAGGTATGTGTATCTCATGTGATATAAGTCTAATACCTTCAAAAAATTCAATAAATATAAGAATGAAGTAGAGAAACAAATTAATAAAAGTATTAAGACACTTAGATCTAATCGAGGTAGAGAATACTTTAGCCAGAAGTTCTTAGACTATTTAAAGGACAATGAGATTCTATCTCAATGGGCTCCTCTTGGTACACCATAACTTAATGGCATATTTGAAAGGAGGAAGCACACTTTGTTAGACATGGTGTGTTCCATGATGAGTTATGCTTACTTATCAATTTTTTTTATTTTTATTTTATTTTTTGGGATAAGATTTGATTACTATAACTTACCTTCTAAATAGGGTTCCATCAAACTTTGTTGAAAGAACTCTATATGAGAGTGGAAAAATAGAAAACCAAATATCTTACAACTGAGAATTTGTGGTTGTCATGCTTTGTCAAAAGAGTTTTGATTGATAAGCTTAAAGCCAAGAATGGTAAGTGATTGTTTTGGGTTATCCTAAAGAAACAAGAGGATTTTACTTTTATCACCCGCAGAAACAAAAGATGTTTGTTTTGAGAAATGTTGTCTTTCTTGAAAAAGAGTTTATTCTTGAAAGAAACAATAGGAGTAAAGTAGAACTTGAAGTAATTCAAGAAAAAATAGATGAGATCAATCATACAATGGAACCCAAACATGTACTAAAAGAGTTGAAGGTACAAGATATATTCAACACACATAATAGCTTCATAGGACTAGTAGCATAAGTCAACCTCCAATAAGGTATGAATTTCTGATAATTGATCAGAAAGACATTCTATTTATAGAGGATGATGAGCCTACTAGTTATAAGAAAACAATTAAAGATATTAATTCCTTGAAGTGGCAAGATGCCATAAAATCCGAATTGGACTCCATGTATCACAACAAAGTATGGACTTTGGTTGATCTACCTGAAGGTGTTAATCTTATTAGGTGTAAATGGGTGTTTAAGAAAAAGACTGATGTGGATGGCATTGTAAAAACCTTCAAAGAAAGTTTAGTAGCAAAAGTTTACAAGAAAAAACAAGGAATTGATTTTTATATAACCTTTTCGCTAGTTGAAATGACTAAGTGAATTTGGATTTTACTTGCAATAGATGCATATCACGATTATGAGATATGGAAAATAGATGTCAAAAGTGCTTTCCTTAATGGTTATTTAAGGGAAGATGTGTATATGACATAACCTGAGAGTTTTAAATCCAAAGGCATCATAGTAAAGTTTATAAGCTACAAAAGTCCATTTATGGACTTAAGCAAGCTTCAAGAAGATGGAACATTCATTTTGATGAAACCATAGGCATATGATTTCTTAAAAATGAAGATGAATCGTGTGTGTACAAGAAAGTTAGTGGGAGTGTAGTAACATTCTTGGTACTGTATGTAGATAATATACTTTAATAGGTAATCGGCCAAACCTTGGTTATCAGAAAATTTTCCATGAAACATATGGGTAAAGCAACCTATATACTAAGTATAAGGATCTATAGAGATATGTCCAAAAGGTTGCTTGGATTATCATAATCCACATACATTGACAATATGCTTTAGAGGTTTTGCATTCAAAGAAAAGGTTCTTGCCCATGTCATATAGTATGCATCTTTCCCAAAATATGCCCCTATGGCATAATTGAAAAGAGAAAACATGAATGACTATATACTTCAGCAATTGGTTCATTCATGTATGCCATGTTATGTACGCACCTTAATATATTGTATGCTTTAAGTGTTACAAGTAGATACCAGGCTTTTCTAGGTGAAGATCATTGAAAGGTAGTTAAGAACATCCTTAAGTACTTCAGAAGGACTAAGGATGCATTCTTAATATATGAAGGAATCAAAGAGCTAGAAGTTCTAGGATATGCCTATGTGAGCTTTCAAACTGATAGGGATGATTGTAAATCGCAATCTGGATTCTTACAAACCATTAATGGAAAGCCATTAGCTAGAAATTTCAAGTAGGAAACAACTATAGATTCTACAACTGAAGCTAAGTACATAGCAGCCTTTGAAGCAACTGAGGAAGTAGTTTGGATAATGAAGTTCATAACTGAACTTGGGCTAGTTCCTGACATTGTTAATCAAATAGAGTTATATTGTGACAATAATGGGGTTGTTGCATAAACAAAGAAACCAAGGTCTCACCAAAAATCCAAACACGTACTAATATGGTATCACCTGATTAAGGAAATTATTGATAGAATGGATATAAAGATAGAGCACATTCTTATTGATAAGAATGTGGTAGATCCGCTTATAAAGCCCTTGCCATAACAGAAGCATGATCATCACTTTGATGTGTTTGACTAAGATATAATAGTGATTGGCTCTAGGACAAGTGGAAGATTATTAATATTAGTGTCCAAGAGTCAATCAATGGTTGGTTGTAATGGCACTTTACTTGTATTTAATATATGTAAAATATTTATTAGGAATTCTTGTTATATTTTCTAAATGAGATTTAGTATAATATATAAAGTCCCTAGAATAATATCGTGCTTACATAATTATGATGTTCATCATAATTGTAAGATACGACACATATAAAGTGTTATTCTAAAAGTGTTCCTCGTCAATGAAATATCAAGATTAGAGATATTGATGATTCTTCGAGACTAGCATATGTTGTGTTATTCTCTTATAAAAAAAGTAGTGATCTCAGAAACTACAAGCATGGAGATGCTGAGACAAACATATGGGTGCTTGTTAGTTGAACAAGCACACTAAATTAACCCAACACAAGAAACATTATGGAGTCTTTACTCTCTTGTCAATGAAAGTTCTCAAAGAGTTGGTTATGTAAGTGATCCTTCGACTTAAGATCATCTTATTACCTTCGATGTGAATCTATGCATTTTGATATCATTCCCATTATTATGTAATAAGGAAAATGCATAGGTGATTATTGGACATATAGTGAAACATCTGAAGGTAGATGAATGATAGACAAAGAATTAATCATCCTCTGTAAAAAGGACGAATATCCTATGGCCTCTTGAGACAAGTATGTCTTGTCTCAGGAATCTTTACAAAGTGAAAGTGATTAAGAAAAGTGTTTTCTTGAATCTCTTTAAGGAACAAAACATAAACTTGGTTTTAAGTACAAATGGATTTAGACAAAGATAGGATTAACAATAGAATTCATGCCTTATGTCTATCTCGGGATATGTTTGATGAAAGGATTGAATTACACAGTAACCAAGCACTAAAAGGTTCATTAATAATCTTAAATTTCTTGTACTTAGGTGGTCATGATACGTTGCTGATGTCAATCTTGATCCATGAATGTAAGTCGATTAGTTTAGCAAAATCAAAGTGTTTTAATTTAACTGTACTACTTAGGAAGTATCCAATTACATTTATTTCCAATGTACAGGAGAACCTAATGGGCTACACACTTTAATTGACTTAGTTAAGAGCTTTGAAAGATTAATGGAGTCTCGGAATTAATAGTTAACTTACAAGCACATAAGGCCACTAGGAGTCTAAAGACCAATTAGTAATCATAATAGGATTATGGATTACTAAATGAGCTTTGGACCTTAGGCCTTGGGCTTTAGATTTAATAAAAATCTAAACAAGGAAGGACTATATGTCCCTAAGCCCTAGTTGCCCTTATTTATGTAACTAAGGGAATATGGCAAGGTTAATGAAAATAAGGTGATTACAAGTGACATATGGCCTTATGAGATATTGTGAGCAAGAATAGTTCTTGAAAACTTCTTCCCTTATCCATGACCCCCTTTGTTGAAACAAAAGTGTTTTTGCTTCAAGAATAATCCTCTATTAGCAATTCAACCAAGTTAACACTAGCATGTATCCTAAAGGTGAATCGATTCCTTTGAATCCTTTTCGATAAAGGTAAAGTTTGTTAACCATTAATTGTGTGAACTATTTCATTAGAGGCTTATTTTTTTTTTAATAACTTACTAATCATTGGTCATACTTTGTGTTTGATTGTTAGAATCATTTTAATGATTTGTTGAAGAACTCCAAGCATCCCTGCTAAGCAATCAAACTAGCTGTGTGATGAAAGCTTCAAGAGGTTAGTTTTAATCTTTTGCTTTCGTAATATTTATATTTAATTGAATACCTAGGTTTTTGGTTAGGAAAAATTTTAATTTTGCTGGCGTATACATGTGATGCATGACCCTAAATTTTGCAACATTCCATGGTGATAAGGTGTATATAGAAGGTTATATATGATGCCAAGCTGAAGACCCTGTCCAGACAATACTTTGAGCCAGTTGCAGCTAACATGCTCCAAAAGACCACGACGGGGTCCTTCCTATTGATTCTATTTTGGACTCCTTCTTCTTTTACAAGGAGTACATCCGAGCTAGGGTTAGGTACCCATTTCACCCTTCATGGTGAACATTTTAAACACTCTTGGGGTGAGCCCTACTTAAAATACCCCTTAAGGGATGGCGATTTATGATAACTTTGATTGCTATTTGTGGCGAACTAACGATCAAGCCATCTTTAATGGTTTTTAGGTGTTTGAATCATATTAAGAAAACTACTGGCAGATGGATTTATTTTTTTGGTTGGGCGATCTGCACCAAGGGCAACCTGATAATAATAAAGTCTAGAAGCCTGGATACTTCTTTATACAAAAGCCTCATCCTACCAAATTGTTGCATGAATAAGGTGTCCTTAGGATGTGGAAAGAACAGCCCAAGTTGACCTAAGAGCAGCAAAAGAGATGTAACAAGATCATGGCTTACAAGTGTTATCTACTAGGGGGTTTATATTACACCATTTTTGTTAATTATGGGCCCATTCTGGAGGCAAATGGGTTGTTTAAGATTCCCATGGGTCCATTCAATTGTACTTGTAAATTTTGTCCTTCCAATTTTCTCTTAAATAATACTTTAGCTACTGAGTTAAGTTTCTTATGTAGATATGAGACTAACTCGAAAGTAAGAGGCTGAGGAAGTGCAAGTAGCTAGAGCTTAAAGGCTTGAGACTATGAAAAAGAAAGCAGTGGCCTCTAAAGGCAATAAGGTAGTTAAGGTAGCCACCCTCCAAAATAAGTCACCACGACCCTTGTCGTGCCTAGATCTCAGGTAGAAAAAGCTACCAATTTTTGTACTGCCGACAATGGGGCACAAGAAATGTATGATGTTCCGCCTTCCTCTACTGAGAGAATTGTTGTGAAGGACGCCTTCCCTCTTACCATGATTACTTTATCATACACGGAGAGAACCAGCTCTCTCCTTCATTCCAACCAACCTGCTAAGAAAGCTCATATTGAGAGAACTTGAAAGAAGCCTAATAGGTGTGACAATATTTCTCTCCCTTGCTTACCTGCCCATTAGTTTTTGGGCGCTAATGCTAAGGTGAGCTTTAATGACATCCCTAACGTGGCTTATACCATTAAGGTACCACTTTGGCCATTGATGCTGCCTTCATTGACAAGCTTCTTTGAATAATGTATACATGACTGGCCTCTCTGTCAACGTTCAGGAAGTTAACCTTTTACACTTATGGATCTTTCTTCTTGCTGTTAATTATTGATGTATTTTCATTTTTGGCTTTTGTAATCTCTTTAATATCAAGCATCCTTATACGCCCATTATAAAAAGGCATCGGAGGATGCTGAGTATTTGTGGAACAAGCATGTTAGTACCTTCCAAGAGTTGGAGAGAGTGAAGGAGCTCTAATTAAGGCTACAAAAGAAAGCTGAAGATGGTCGAGTCACTTTAGAATGGTTTGAGTAGCAAAAAGCCGAGATTAGTAGGCTCAAAAAATAGATAACACTTTGGACAAACTGGTACTCCTCCCTGGATGCCAAGGTGGCTCGCCAAGTCAGTCTCTAAAAGGGATAATGAGATTGCTGCCCTGAAACATGAGCTTGAGGAGACTTAATGCACTCTGTTGAATGCCCAGGAAGGTGCCTAGATAGCAGTGGTGGTCTTTAAAGACTCAACAGAGTGCCGCCAAATGGTTTATGACAAGGGTAGTGAATGTTATGGGTGTGGATAGAAGCAATGTAAAGAATTCTTGAAGAAGCGAAACCCCAACTTCGACATCTCGGAAGCCAAATGTCCTGGAGAAGACCTTACTGCATAAATTTGAGCTTTCCAGACAAATGGAGTAAAATGATGAGGAGGGGACTAAATGTGATTTGACGAGCATGATAGAGGAAGGTGGGGAGGCGACCTAAAAGGGTGTTATCGTGAATGGTAAGGATGTCATGGGCATGAAGGAGCCCTAACTCACCTTGAAATTTTGCATTTATCTTTTGAAAAATTTAGTTTAAGTATTGTAATCAATTGAACTAATATATTGTAGATTTACCATCTAATGATCTATGTTTTTTGTTGTCCTCTTTATCTTGTGCTCTTTGAGCTCTCGTAGTTAGATGTTTTTTTTTAAATAAAAAAAGGTAACTTGCTTCTACTTAGTCCATGTAGGGGTTTTAAGTTCCATTGAATGGAGCTCATAGCGAGCTATCATACCTTTGGAGATTTAATCTATTTGAGCATGGTCTAACAAGTTCTGTCATCGTAGCTAGAGCATCACTCTACCAGTATGAGGTTTAGCCTTTAAGGTATGGGAATACTTTCTAGCATTCGTGCACTCCTTCTGCACCGACTTGAGATAACTCGAGTCACAGATCTAACGCTTGTCAACCTCACATATCAACAACTTGAGCACCATATGGCAAGTCAAGTCACTTGTCGAGATGTGGTAGCCTAGGTGATCCTTAACCTTTATTCCATAATAGGTTTCTGGCAAACTTTGGTCATGTCGTAATGCATGAATAAATTGATCAGAAGTAATCTGCAAAACTTGATGAGGCATAATTATTGTATATATAAGAACAATACATAAAGATGGTGATTATAATTGCCAAACTATTATACTTTAATGGAAATATTGTTTTAAATTCTGAGAATTGAATGTATTATAGAGTACTCTCCTAGCTTCAATTCTGATCTTGAAAGAACTAGGCCAGACTATCTAGACAATCTAACAGTGGCCTTCCCATTGCTCCTTGAGCTTTCCTTTCAAATTTCTTGTTTAGAATTGATTTAACCTTAGAACTAGGTTGTTTGCATGCAAAGGTCTCAGGTTCACTTTATCGTTGAAGAACCGGGTTATTCTGTAAATGGACAGTCTGCCTAATGTGAGCATGGCCTTTAGATTCTTCTAAAATATCCAAATTAGTTCCGAGCTCTTCCTCATTATCTTCTTCTGAGAAGGACTTAACTCTGGGAGATGGAAAGCCTATCTTAACGGGTTTGATGGTCTCAATTCTTTATGTCAGCTTAAACAGGGTTTCTCCTGTTGCTACCTTAATTGTAGTTTGATAGGACTAGAGGACTTGTTGGAGTTGTTCTTCCCAGTTGAGCTTATTACGGTCAACCTTCTTCAACTCATCCAACAATAACTTGTTCATTACCTTAGCTTGGCCATTCACTTGCGAATATACTACTAAGAACAATCGTAGGTTGATGCCTATCTTTACACACCATGTCTTAGTAGGTCAACAGTCAAACTACTTTCTGTTGTCAGTCACGATGGCATGTGGAATCTCAAACCGACAAACTATGTTTTTCCACAAACACTTCTCCACGGCCTTTGTCGTGATGAAGATCGTGACCTTGGCCTTTGCCTACTTAGTAAGTAGTCAAGTTACAAATATGAATTTCTTTTTGTTTCTCGTACTTCCCCATCAGGAAAGGCTCGAGGATTCCAACCCCCAAATGAAAAATGACCAGGCGCTCTTTATAGGTATAAGGGAGTTCGAGGTCTTTCTAGGTATTTTGGTTGATCTCTAGCAATTGTCACAATGTTAGACAAATGACTTGGCATCCTGGTGAATGGTCGGCCAGTAGTAACCTGCCCTCAAGACCTTATGCCAGCACCTGGGAACTTATATTAGATCCACAGACTCCCAAATGAACTTCCTATAAAACATACTCTGATTCATCTGGCCTCACACATTTCAAATATGGCATGCTATAAGAATGCTTGTATAGCTTATCTTCGATCATAAAATACTTTGCGGATCTTTATCTTACTATCTAGGGTTTAGTATTATCCTTGAGAAGCAGATTTGTCATAAGATACTCAATTATAAGAGTCATCCAAGATAGGTCTAGATACTTACAAACATTTCTTCTCATTCATTATAGCTCGGTCTTCTGAGAATGTGAATTTTAACATGCTAGTTTTTACCTTCCCTTGTCTTGCTATGCAATCTTGAAAGCTCGTCTACTCACCGATTCAGAGCTCGGGCAATATAGAGTATTGAGATCTTCGAAATAATCCTGGAGCTACTTTACCTTTTCCAAATACTAGATAATTGTTTGTAATGACTTTTTCAATTATGTGTTTATTTTCCATAGATAGTATGAAGTAGTTTTGTTCTAGGGTTACAATTGAACCCACATGTAGCCCATGTGGCCCTTGCTTTAGTTTAATGTATCTTAGATTCTAATTGTTTATGTTATCTTTATCATAATGCTTCTGATTGCTTCATCACCAGTTAGATTGATTAGGAAATCTTAATTTAGCTTGTAAGTGTGAATATAGGGTTAGCATTAGACAATATAGCCTATGATTGGATTGTTTATCTAATTGGATAATATACTCTTTAGCCATTAGTAATCAGATTAAAATGGCTCTTACTGAATTTGTCTTAGCGTAATTCATATAGAAATATAGCGAGATAGTTAAGGGAAATATAAAATTATAAGACATAGGAATATGCTTGTAATTGATTAAGAATACAAGGATAATTGGAACTATTGCATGAGTTAAGTAAAAGTAAGGAAAACATATACGAAATGTGTGGGATATTGCGAACCTAGGTCTTAGTTTGATAAAGTTTACATAAATTTCTTGTTTAGGTTAAAAAACCATCATCAAAATCCACTTGTTTGATTAATTGCATAATTATTAGTACTTAGCATTAAAGTAATTTAATTACTTGTGGGTATGACCTCTACTTAATCACTATATTACTTGTAAATGCACGTGTGCTTGCGTTACGAAATTCATACGATATTTTTGGCACCTTTGTTGGGGAACTATGTAAACTATATTTTTAATATTAATATCAGCATTCTTAGTTCTAATTCAAACCTTATTTTTATAATTTCAAGCGAATCTTGGACATTGCATGCGACAAACTCGAAACTTTACACTAGTACCTTTTGATCTCGAGATTTAAAGAACCTTTGGAAGGCTTCGAACAGCTCAAGTTTGTAGAAATTCAAAAGCAATGGCTAAACAAGACCAATAACACAAGGAGTCGCAAGACTATGTTGGCTTTCTAGTGCAAGGACTTCACTCAAGCATTCAAAGGCCAACATTTGCAGGAAACAACTTTGAGATCAAGTCGGGCACAATTCAAATAATCTAACAAGCTGCCCAGTTTAGTGGTCTACCAAATGACGATCCTAATGCACATCTGGTAACATTCTTGGAGTTGTGTGACACCTTCAAGTACAATGGTGTTTCTGATGATGCTATTTGCTTGAGACTTTCTTTATCACTCCGAGATAAGGCAAAAAGTTGGCTATACTTACTAGCACCTAACTCCATCACTACATGGGCAAACTTGGCCCAAAAATTCCTGGCAAAGTTTTTCCCTTCATGCCAAGACAGTAAAGTTGAGGAGTGAAATTACATCCTTCCTCCAACTTGATCAAGAGTCCTTTTTTGAAGCTTGGGATAGGTATAAGGTTTTGTTGCAAAAGTGGCCTTATCATGGCATCCCTAAGTAGTTGCAAGTCCAAACATTTTACAGCGGTTTGGAAAGCCAAACTTGAGCAACAATTGATGCTGTAACTGATTGTGCTTTGATGGGAAAATCCATCGATGATGCTTATGACCTTTTGGAAGAGATGGTTGCAAACAATTACCAATGGCCATCCAAAAGGTAAGCAACCCAAAAAGTTGTTGGAGTACATGAACCAAATGCCATCATTGCCTTAATAGCACAAGTGGCTAGATTAGCAAAGAAGTTTGACGACCTAAAGCTGCAACAAATTCCTAAAGCCATTGTTATGATTTGTGAAGCATGTGGTGAAGGTCACTTAATTAACCAATGCCCAATTATTAAAGCAGTACAATATGTGGTGAATTACAACAGACAAAACAACCCCTACTCTAACACCTTCAATCCAGGGTAGAGGAATCAACCATACTTTGATTGAAATAACCAAGGTAAATCCAATGCTTTAAAGCCTAATTTTTCACCTGGATTCCAAAATCAACAAAGGCCAATAGCCCTTGAAAATAAACCTTCATTAGAAGACATGTTTATGTAATACATGTCTAGGATTGATTCGGTAATTCAAAAGCAAGCAACGTCATTAAGGACCTTGGTGACACAAATTAGCCAGCTGGCCAATACATTGACAAATAGAATCCAAGGTGCTCTTCCTAGTGACACTAAAACAAATCCAAGGAACAAAAATAATGAGCTTTGCAAGGTAATTACACTTCGAAGCAGAAAATAAATAGAAAAGCCTAAGAAAAAGATTGCAATTAAGGCTTCTAATAAAATAATTGAAGAGGAATTACCAATTAAAAAGAAGGAAGATAAGGTACAAGCCAAACCACCAAAACCAACTCCACCTCTTCCATTCCCACAAAGTTTCCAAAAACAGAACCTTAACAAGTAATTGCAGAAATTTCTGGATGTGTTCAAGAAGCTCCACATCAACATATCATTAACTAAAGCTCTTGATTAAATGCCAAACTATGCTAAATTCATGAAGGACATTTTGTCTAAGAAGAAGAAGCATGGTGACTATGAAATAGTAGTACTGAAAAATGAGTGCAATGCAATGCTTCAAATGAAGCTTCTACCGAAGCTAAAAGATCCAGGTAGCTTTACTATTCCTTGTATAATAGGCACACAACATTTTGGTAAGAAACTTTATGATTTATGAGCTAGTATGAATTTGATGCCATTACTAATCTACCAAAAATTAGGAATAGGGGAAGCAACACCTACTTCTGTCACTCTAGAATTAGCAGATAGACCACTCACATATCATAGAGGAATTGTAAATGATGATCTTGTTAAGAAAGATAAATTGATCTTCCCTTCTAACTTTACAGTGCTTGACATGGAAAAAGATAAGGAAATCCCTATCATGTTCTTGTTAGGAAGGACATTGATTGATGTCCAAAATGGTGAACTCACCATGAGAGTTAAAAATCAAGAGGTTAAATTTAACGTTTTTCAAGCTATGAAATTTTCTCTAGAACATAATGAATGTTTTTCAATATATGTAGTGAGTAATATTACTCAAGAGGTATTTTTTAAAAGATAACCCCGATGACTTTCTTACGGGTTCTTTAATTTCTTACACTAATAAAGATTATGATGAGTTTGTTGAGTGGATGAGATTACTAGATGACTCACCACAATTGCCTAGAGGAAATTTTAAGTTTGAGAACTTGGACATCCTACCATTCACCCCTTTGAGGTCCAAACCCCCAATTGAAGAACCACCTACCTTAGAGCTCAAGCCCTTGCCCACACATTTAAGCTATGTTTTTCTTGCTCCTTCTTCTACTTTTCTTCTTATTATTTTTGCATCTCTTATGAACATATAGAAAGACAATCTCATTCATGTATTAAGAGAACACAAAAAGGCATTAGGATGGACCATTGCAGACATAAAGGGTATCAGCCCCTCCTTTTATATGCTTCAGATTCTTATAGAGCACAACCAAAAAGCTACTAAATAGCATCAAAGGAGACTTAACCCAATCATGAAGGAGGTAGTCAAGAAAGAGATCGTAAAGTGGTTAGATGTGTGCCAAAGAAAAGAAAGATGATCGTCGTTGCTAATACAAAGAACGAACTGAAGGAAATATCACTTTTCTCTTCCCTTTATTAACCAAATGTTAGACCCGCTGACAGGTAAGGAGTTTTGTTCCTTTCTTGATAGTTATTCAAGGTAGAACCATATTGTTATAGCCTCGGAAGATCAAGAAAAGACCATATTTACTTGCCTATATGGCACATTCGATTTTAGAAGGATGTTTTTTAGTCTTTGCAATGCCTCCTTCACCTTTTAAAGGTGTATGATGGCCATCTTCACCGATATAGTAGAGCAACACCTTAAGGTATTTATGGACGATTTTTCTATTTTTGGTGATTCATATAATGCATGTCTCTATAACCTCAATTGTGTGCTTAAGCGTGAAAAGACCAACTTGGTCTTAAATTAGGTGAAGTGTCATTTAATGGTACAAGAGGGTATAGTCTTAGGACATAAGGTGTCTACAAAGGGTATTGAGGTAGATAGACTTAAGATTAAGTCCACTAAAAAACTACCTCTTCCTACTTCCATAAAAGTTATTAGAGGCTTTCTATACTATGTCGACTTTTATAGGAGATTTGTAAAGGATTTCTCAAAAAATTTCTAAACCCCTTTGTAATCTACTAGAAAAAGACACACCTTTTAATTTTGATGATGCATGTCTAGCTGCGTTTTTAGAGTTGAGAAAAAAACTAATATCTCCCCCTATAATTGTTATCCTTAATTGGAACCTACCCTTTGAATAAATATGTGATGCAAGTGACTTTGCAATAGGTGCAGTCTTAGGGCAGCGTAAGGAAAATATTTTTCACTCTATTTACTATGAGAGTAAGGCATTAACTGGTGCTTAATTGAACTATACCATTACTGTAAAAGAATTGTTAGCAGTAATGTTTGCTTTTGATAAATTTCGTTCTTATCTTATTAGAATTGAAGTTATTGTTTATACTGACCACTCTACAATTAAGTATTTAATTGACAAAATGGATGCTGAGCCTAGGTTATAAGGTGGATTTTGCTATAGCAAGAGTTTGACTTGGAGATAGAGATCGGAAAAGCTCTGAAAACGAAGTGGCTGATCAACTATCAAGGATAGAAAAGGAAGAATAGATGGCTGAGCCCATAATAATAAATGAGATCTTCCTAAATGAACAACTTTTCCAAGTTGTTCATACAAGGTTGCCTTGGTATGTTGACTTTGTCAACTATATAGTTGGTAAGGTCTTTCCTCTTGGAATTAATTCCTAGCAAAGAAAAAAAATTTATATGATGTTAGGTAGTTTGTCTGGGATGACCCCTTCTTTTGTAAGCATTATGTTGATCAGGTTCTAAGAAGGTGTGTTCCGAAGGAAGAAACAAAAAGCATACTTCATCACTGCCATTCTTTGAAGTATGGAGGACATTTTGGAAAAGACCAAACTACTGCAAAAGTGCTCCAATCAAATTTTTAATGGCCTAATTTATTTAAAGACGCAAATGAACTTATTTCCAAATATGACAAGTGCCAAAGAAAGGGCAATATATTTATAAGGAATGAGATGTCACTTAACAACATTTTGGAGGTGGAAAATATTTAATGTATGGGGGATAGAGGCCTTACACACACGCATATGAAATCTGTCCAAACATGATAAATTGAAGTTATGCTTGTAATTGATCTTGAATCAAGTCTTTGATATAACTTTGAGGATTTTAGGGGAGTAATTAGTTCATCATTAATAGTCTGACTGTTGTTTCATTTTGTTAGTTTTCTTTCTTTTGCTCAAGACTAGCAATATGTTAAGTTTTGGGGTGGTAACTCTCTAAAATAGAGTTATTGCACTATAATTTTGAATCCTAATTTAAGCTAATCCTTAAGTTTAGAGTTAGATTTCAATTAAAAATAATTTTTTGAGACTAGTCTAGTTTGTTTAGGAGTGGTAGTATTTTAATTTTATTGTAAGTAGTTATTGTTAAAATAGTTAATTGTTTCGAGCAATGTCCTAGTCTAAAACAGAAAAAGAGATCTTGAAGCCTGCACCGCAACATTTAAGACCTTGATGCCATAACTCTATGAAGGTAAAGGTTGTGGTGCCATTATTGAAGATGACTTCGTTGGCAAATAGAGGCACTTTGGCACCGCAGTGCCAAGTAAGAGGAAGCTGCAATGCACATATAAAGACTCCTAAGTGGACAAGTTAGTGATCTAGACGTTGCAGTGCCAAGGAAGTATACGTCGCGGTGCGGCGCCTATCAAGCGCTTACTTAGGACTCGAGGAAAAGGTCTATAAAAGGAGGTGAATGCTAGGGGTTTAAAAAGACATCAAAGCAAGTGAGGAGGAGATATATAGAAGTTTATAAGACCTGGAGCCGTGATAACTCTATCTTCTACCTTTCTTCTTCTTATTCTCTTAATTGCTTGTAATGACTTTTTCAATTATATTTTTATTTTTCATAGCTAGTATGGAGTAGTTCTATTTTAGGGTTGCAATTAAACTCACATGTAACCTATGTGGCTCTTGCTTTAATTTATTTGTATGTTTTGAAGGTTTAATGCTTTAAACAAAACCTCTTTGAAATCAAATTAGAGTCAAACAAGGATTTCTTAAACGTTAGGCGCCAGTGCCAAAATTCGTGCAAAAAATTACCAAGCAGAGGAGAATTGCTTCAGAAAGTTGGCACCAGCGGCGCCAGCATAATGTACTCCTCCAGATTTCTAGTGGCATGATGCCAAAAAAGTAGGACTATAGCATCGACCCACTATAAGAAAATGCATTATTTGCATTTGCCCATCGCAGACATAAAAAGTCAAAATACAAATGCAGATAACCATCGGCGACTTCACACAGATGCAAAAACATAGACACAGTATGACTAGACTCAAATATAAGTTTCTGCATCTAGGCAGACTCAGATATAAGTTTATGCATCTGGGCAAATGCATAACTTATTTGCGAACTTATCTGGGTTTGGATAGACACAAAAATTATCTGCGACTGTACAACTGTGTTTGCGGTATAGATGCAAACTCTAGCCACAAATAATTAAGGTGTCAAGCATCAGCGTTTGGTACCCAGACACTGCCATGTCAACACAGGCATAACTATGTCTAGTGGGCAGATGCAGAACAACAGACGCAATTGTTTTTTAAATTTTTTGTAATTTATTTGCTTCTGCGTTTAGCAAACGCAAGAAAGACAAACGCCGATGCAAATGTCTGAAGTAATTTAATTGTTTTATTTAACTTTTATTTTTATACTTGTAAAAACCTGCTTCTAAAGAATTTTTTTATTTAAATCCAAATTTTTTATAAATAAAAAAATTAATATACAAAAATAATTGGTCATAATAAAAATAAAATACATAAATCTAAATATTGGCCTCATCTCCAAATTATAAGTCTTCATCATCTTCAGTTTTTTTGTCAATCTAACTCATATCCGAAAGCTTGAATGTAAAAAGTGGAACTTGAAATATTCAAAATAAATATGTTATAAGTTATATATGTTAGGAATTAGTGTAAAATATGGCAATCATATGCGCAGCAGAATTTAAAAATTTTGATTCCTTTAACTCGAAATCACCTTATGATTATATAAAAGATCCTAATTATAGTTTAACAATTAAACAAGTAGAGAACTATGTACCTTCGAAGCTTTTAATTCTTTCGTCGTATTCTTGATCGGCATTCACTCCTTCGTTGATTCATCAAGAGCACAGCAACGACACAGGTGTCCCGTCTCTAAGTGTATCCACACGAACGAATCCAACTAAGGATCTTCATGCTTGAAGATGAAAGGGGTTATCAAGGGATTCATTGTGTGCTAGCACAAGTTACCGAATCTCTCTTGCAATTTTTGAAACTCTCATGACCTGATGGATTTTAGGCTCTCTATACAATACGTATAATTATTTTTCTCTTCTGTTTTTATTTAGTTTGTTAAGTCCTATCTTTTATAAAGACTAGCCACCTCTTTATGTATTGGACAATCCTAACACATTAGAGATTATGCTAACATTATAATTTAATAATAATTAAATCTAATGTCTAACAAACTATAATAATTACATTATTATCCCAAAACTCTCCTTAGTTGAATATCGTCATTTTGTGTGTGACCCCTTAGGTTCAAATTATTGATGGCGGTAGGCATGTAACTTTTACATATTTATTACTGGACCCTGTCCAATTAAATTAGAACTCATTCTAATTATTTAAATTAAAACTCTTTTTAATTCACTATTTAATTAAGATTAATTAATTAATCATCTATAGATAATTAATTAATTATCAGGGTTTCCTACAAGTCAAGATTGGTGTTTAGCAGTACATGATGACTACCCATAATAGTATGAATATGACTATGAACCTTTTGAACCTTTCTGTTAACAGTTACTATGCAATTCAATCCTTCTATCATGTAATGTCCCGATTAAATCTATTTGGGTATGGAAATAATGTCAAACCCTAAATTTAATCATGTGTCTAATCTTAAGATTATAACTTCATTGGGAAAATTAGAAACTTATATTATAATATCCACCCTGCTATAGCCATAGATTTTAAGTTAAATCTTTTATAGACCACATAGGACATTCTCTCTTTTCTACTAAGAGTGATATATCCTTTATTGTACATTCACATACCTCTATATGCAAGTGATTATACCCAATTACTACTTCTTAGGTGACTTATTTATAGAATCAGAAATAGTATCAAAGTATAATGACATACATACAAGATAACTATGATGTCTCAAGTCAAAGGACTATTTGCACAACTGTAACATAAGAACCACCTATTGACATATAGAGAAACTCCATATAGGTGTTCTCAGTTGAGTCAGTTCAGTGAACTCATTCTCTAATGAGCACTTACATATTTGTCTTAGTGTCTCATACACAAGTGACTATGAGATCAGCCACCTTCAGCTCTTTGAGCCAACTAGATATGTACTAATCTATTCGAATTCACTAATGCCCTACTTAGTGATCCTATAATTAGGAACATTTAAGAATTAAGCTTAAAGGAAATACATCTCATTAGCATGATCTCATCATGATGCTTATTTCCATTACTTTAATTCTTTGGGCTCATGATAGTTAATTAATAACTCTTATACATGATAATGTTTGCCACTTATATTTATTAATAATATGAATAAGATTGTACATAAAATAATATGCCACAACATCACATGTCATTGGCTTTAGGGCATACTACTAACAATATATAAATTAATATATATATAAGTTAAAACTCTAATTAATTAACTTGAACAATATTAAGAAAAATTTTCAAAATTATATTTAATTTTTGTTTCATATAGGTCATATTCGTCTCCATTGCCGTACTGTATTAGTATTTGACCATTTTGTCCCTTGAATCCAAGTTTTCAAAAATTTTGCCTTGAAACTCAAAATTTGTCCTAAAATCCTAACTGTTGATCGAAATAGATTTCTGATTATTCTTACAAGTCTTATTCATACTCATGGTCATATCGATGCTCTTAGAATCCTAAACGGATTAGTATTTGACCGTTATGACTCCCAAACCTAAACTTGGCATCTTATTGCCTTAAAACTCAAAATTTGTCCTAAAATCCTTACAGTTAATCCAAATGAATTTTTAGATTTTTCTACAGGTCTTATTTTTTCTCATGGTCATGCTAGTACTCTCAAAATTCTAAGTAGGCTAGTATTTAACCGTTTTGCCCCCCAAACCCAAACTTGGCATGTTTTTGTCTTGAAACTCAAATTTTGTCATAAAATTCTAACCGTTGATCCAAACGGATTTTTAGCTTTTCCTATAGGTATTATTCTTCCCCACAGTCATGTTGGTACTCTTGGAATCCTAAACTAAATAGTATTTGACCGTTTTAGCCCCCGAACCCAAACTTGGCAAATATTTGTCTTGAAAATTAAAGTTTATTCTAAAATACTAACCGTTGATCCAAATTGATTTCTTTTTATTCATATTGGTCTTATTCATCCCCACGGTCGTGTCAGTACTCTTGAAATTCTAAATGGACTAGTATTTGACCGTTTGCCTAAAACCCAAACTTGGCAAGTTTTTTCCTTAAAACTCAAATTTTTTCCTAAAATCCTAACAGTTGATCCAACTAGGATTTTTGGCTTTTCCTACAAGTCTTATTCATCTTTACGGTCATTCTAATACTTTTGGAATCCTAAACAGGCTAGCTTTTGGTCGTTTTAACCCCAAAACCCAAACTTGGCAAGTTTTTGCATTACAATTCAAATTTTGTCCTAAAATCCTAATCGTTGATCCAAATGGATTTCTAGCTCTTCTTACAGGTCTTATTGGTCTCCAAAATCGTACTAGTACTCCCAAAATCCCAAATGGGCTAGTATTTGACTGTTTTGCCCCCCAAATCCAAACTTGGCAAGTTTTTGTCTTGAAACTCAAATTTGGTCCTAAAATCCTAACTGTTGATCCAAATGCATTTCCAGCTATTCCTACAAGTCTTATTTGTCCCACGGTTGTGTTGGTACTCCTGGAATCCTAAATGAACAAGTATTTGGCCGTTTTGCCTCCAAACCCAAACTTAGCAAATTTTTCCCTTGAAACTCAAATTTTGTCCTAAAATCCTAACCGTTGATCCAAATGGATTTTTGATTTTTCTTGCAGGTCTTATTTGTCCATAGGTTCGTGCCAGTACTACTGAAATCCTAAATGAATGCTAGACCATTTTGCCCCTTGAACTTAAACTCGGCATTTTTTGCATGTAAATAAAAATAAACTAAAAATTTTGCATTGTGAAAATGAAATTTAAATAATACGTACCAAAGATGGTTAAGGTGGCAATGTAGGCGGCGATGGATGAAGCCATTTTTTCTCTCTTCAAATTCCACCTTTTACTACTTCCATTACACTTATACTTTTTCTTCCAATGCTTAATACAAACATCTGCAATCACAAATTTGCATTGAGAAGCCAAATACTAGCCAGGTATATCTTTACAATTCTTACATAACACTCAATCAATCTTCTTAGTCAATGACTCTTATTCATCATTAAACCACTTTTATATATAATACTAGCTATCATGGCACACACTTTGCATGTAAATAATATTTATGATATATAAATGAACTAGGCCCAATAACCGATGAAATTTTAGGTTAAAAATATGTCAATATTTAGGCGGATGCTATCCACCCTTTTTAATATGTATTTGAATTAAAAATTATATTAAAAAGTCATATAACACTATAAGAGTGTTCTGGCTTTTAGTATAGTATAAATGTTCATCAACAATTGATATACATATCAAGATATTACAGTTAATAAAAAATAATATTTTTATGTTAATTACACCAACAAATATATAAAGACAATAAAAATTTAATTTATAATTTAAACATATAATATTAAAAAATTAAAAAAAATAATTAACACATCAATATTATAATTATAAAAACTATACTCTTAATATTTTTTTTTAAATTCATAACATTAAAAAAAATTACAATAGTATAATTTTTTATAACTTATTAAATAAAAAATTGAGAAATTCAATTTTAATTATTATTGATATATTGACAAATTATAAATTTATTGATATTGAAAAGAATGAGGACAAAAAAAAAATGCCAATTGCCATTAAACAATTATAATTCTATCAATATTAAAATAGGAAAAAAAAATAGGAAAGAAGTAAAAAATATAAATATTCTATTTGAAGTGAAGTCAATTAAATGCAATAGTAAAAACTCATATAGGGTATTTTAAAAAATTAATTTCTTTCACTTAATTATTTTTATATTCATAAACAAATAGATAAATTTAACAAAAAATATTTATATATTTTTAATTCTTAAGATAGAAGAAGAATTAAAAAATTAAACAATAATATTATAATCATGAAAACTATGTTCTTAATATATATATATATATATATTTTTTTTTTTTTTTTTTTTTTAATTCATAGTATTTTTTTAAAAAAATATTCATTTAAATTTGAGAAAAACTAAAAAACATTATACTTATTAGAAATTTATTAAACAAAAAAAATTATGGAATTCAATCTTAACTATTATTGAAAAAATATTCCTAAAAATTATAAATAAAGGTTCAAACAACACTATTATAATCATGAAAACTATATTCTTAATATTTCTTTTAACACATATTAATTTTTTAAAATTTTAATTCTTAAATTTGAGAAGAATTAAAAGAATTATGATTATTAAGAACTTATTAAACAAAACAAAAATTGAGAAATTCAATATTAATTACTATTGACATATATATAATTTTTCAAATAATATAAATTTATTAATATTGAGAAGAATTAGCAAAAAAAGAAAATTAATAGTTCTAAAACAATTACAATTTTATTGATAATAAAATTAAAAATAATTTTCTCTAAAAGTAAAATATAATTTATTTATAGTAAAATAACTACTAAATATAAATATATAACAATAAGATCGTAAAAATATTTAAGAAAATTAAAAAAATTTGTAATTAAGCTACTTTTATATATTATATAGATAAAATATATAATATAAATAAATATAGATTAATCACATACACATGCAAATAGAAACAAATTTTGAGAAATCAAATACCGAAAATAATTTGATAGAATTAATACAGTACGATTACACATTGAACATCCACATAAAACAAAACACTCAGACCACCATAAATCTCTAATCTTAGAGTGGTAACAAACTCTTTTCAGCCTGCTGTAAATTTAAATTAAAAACAACCTTCTCCCTTTTCCTTATTGATTTCCCTAATTAATTATCTCCCTTATTTCCCAACACAAATCGTGGAACCATCGTACCCACCGTGTTTCAATAACTTATCGGAACACTGTGCAACACCACCGTCTCCACCGTGAGACCCGGCCCGAACCCGAATAGAACACCCCATTCCAAACCATCACCGGTGGTTCCCTTCCCTTCCTCCACCGATTTCTTCCTCATTTCATCCAATATAAACAACACACAAGCACTCGACATGTTCCCGTACTCACTCAACACATTACGTGTCGCTTTCAATTTCTCTTCCTTAAGGCCAAGTTTGGCTTCCACTTGATCCAGAATTGCGGGCCCACCCGGATGTGCAATCCAGAATAACGAATTCCAATCACTTATGCCAATCGGGCTAAACGCCTCGTTTAAGCTCTTCTCTATGTTTTTAGATATAATCCCAGGCACGTCCTTTAACAAGTGAAACGTAAGCCCCACCTCTCTTAAATGACCGTCAATGGCTCCGTCAGAGTCGGGTAGGATCGTCTGTGACGCAGACACAAGCTCAAACAATGGGCGTTCAACCCTCGTGTCGGGATCAGCACCGATGATTAAAGCACCGGCACCGTCGCCGAACAAAGCCTGACCCACCATAGAGTCCAAGTGTGTATCGGAAGGGCCACGGAAAGTAACGGCGGTGATCTCGGAACAAACGACAAGGACACGAGCACCTTTATTGTTTTCAGCTAAGTCCTTGGCAAGACGGAGGACGGTCCCACCAGCAAAACAACCTTGTTGGTACATCATAAGTCGTTTCACGGAGGGTCTAAGGCCAAGAAGCTTGGTGAGCTGGTAATCACATCCGGGCATGTCCACGCCAGATGTGGTGCAGAACACAAGATGGGTAATCTTTGATTTGGGCTGGCCCCACTGTTTTATGGCCTTCACTGCTGCCTCTTTTCCTAGCTTTGGTACTTCCACGACAACAATATCCTGACGAGCATCAAGGGAAGGTGCCATGTAGGCACATAGGTTTTGATTCTCTTTAAGAATTTCTTCTGTCAAGTGCATGTAACGCTTCTTTATCATGGACTTGTCACCTACATTAATAATTAACCACCCAAATTGGTCATCTCGACTAAAATCAACGAATCAAAAATTACATAATAAACAATAAATAATAATGTGACGATAATTAAACTTACACATGCGCTTGAATTTTTCCTTGAGATCAGTCATGTGCTCGCTATTTGTGATGCGGAAGTAGTAGTCGGGATAGTCAGCTTGAAGAATAAAGTTGGAAGGCGTGGCGGTGCCGATTGCTAAAATGGTGGCAGGACCATCGGCACGCTGGGCTTTCCGGATTGCTTCGACGGATGCCATAGTGATACTGATGATAACTAGCTAGCTAGCTTAATTAGCTAGTTAACTAACTCAGATTAATTTGTTAATATTAATATAGATTTAACTAGCAAGGTGATAGATGAGAAATGTGAGGAGTGGGAGTTGGGTTTTATAGGAGGGAGGAAGTGGGTAGGTTAAGTAGACGGGCAGCTGAGAATACACGAGGGCTCCTCTTAACTGAAACGGTGGTAGCTGTAGTGCCACATGAAAATTTAGTGCACCAATATATGGTTTAATGGTATTCTTATTCCTAATTAACGACACTAGAGAATGTTTTCACGAGTATTAAATTCTTTCGCTTAAATATTGTTTTACTTTTTTTAAATTATGTACTTTTTTATGGTCATTAATTGAGAAATTATGTTTTCCTATCAAATTTTTTTTTCTATTTTAGTATTTCAAGATTTATTTATTTTAAATTAGATTCTTAATAAACTCAAAACTATCAATTAGATGGAACATATTATAACTAGTTAATATGGTTGAAAATATCTAAGAAGAATTTTATGATGTATAATAAAAAATCGGGTATAACATTTAAATTTTGAATTCTAAAGAACTTGATAAGATAAAATAATTTTTTAATAACCAAAATAAAAAAGATATAATTATCAAGGAGTAAAATAGTAAATAAGTCAGATTCTTATATAGTCATCAAAATTTATTGATGATTAGTTGAAATTTGAATAAATTAATTTGATTCTCAATAAGTTTAAAAATATTTTTGATTATTGGTCTTTAATATTATATGTATTTTTTTAATTTTCTTTTTTTCTTCTATTCAGTATTTGATATCAAAATCAAGTGATTTTACTAGTTGAATAACTAGTACTTTCATGATCTTCACACTTTAAGGAGACATATGGAATTCTAGTAATTAGATCTTTATGATTTTTTTTTTCACCTTTTTCTTAAGGATATATTCTAATATTTAGAATTTATCATTTTAGTTATTTTTAGAGTAAATGAGATAATAATTGATGTAGAAACCTAACTACATTTACATGAGCAATAAAAAATTCATAAACTTATTCAGATTTATTGTTACAATATGAACATTAATTTTTTCCTTTTAACTAAAAAGTAAATTCGATTCTTATACATGGCATGAAAGTTGACATATTTCGATGACCTATCATTTTTATCAAAGAAGATTTCCACCACATATGTTGTAGCGATGTGAAAATTGTTGCTTATATAATACTCCAAATCAAGAAGAGGGAAAAATCGAATCAAACTACCAAAACTCCCAAAAAAAAGAAATACAAGAAATTTCATGAAAAAGAACAAAAAAGAATTTCACAATTTTATCATTAAATAACCTAATCCGAGAATGATAGTATCATCATCTCTAGATCTATAAGGTTATCATAAAAATAATCAGATCTGTCACTTTTAGTTTTGAGATATTAAAAAAATAGTGAAGTTGAAGTAGGACGAGCACAATGTTGGCATGTCCAATTGGTTTATTTAATTTCTTTTCCATCAAATTGAAAAAATCCTTTCTATTTATTCAAGCATCATTAAAGATGCCGATCGTCTTCTTGTTTTTGGTAAGAAGATGCCCACCATTTATAATTCATATTCAATCATTATCAAGTAGTGATAACAAATTATTTTATGATATTTTTTGTTTGTCTAACAACCAAGATTTATATTAAGACTGAAGGAAGACGTCAACCAGCTGCTCCTGGAGCAATAAGAAGATCAAGGCTAACATGTGGGGACGAATTTCTCATTTGGAACAACGGCATAAATTTATGCGTTATAAAGTGTCATTTTATATTTAATTTAAAAAATTTAACTTAATCATAAATATTAATATATTTAATTAATTGAGTGTATCGATACGTCTGTAAAGATTAATAAAATTTATAGGGAAAAACAATTTCTCATTTGAATTGTAAATTGGTTGTATTAAATGTCATTTCAGTTTTAAACTTAAAAAACAAAACTAGGGCTAGTTAACTTGATTAATTAATTAATATTAATATTGCTTGAATTAGGTGATAAATGAGAAATGTGAGAGGTGGGAAGCTAGGTTGCCGTTGGATGGAGGAAGTGGGTAGGTTTAATAGACCGGCAGCTGAGAGTACTCGTGGATTGCTATTAATTGAAAAGGGGTAGCTGTACTATCGCTGAAATTTAATGCACCAATTTATGGTCTCGTGGTATTCTTATTTTTAACCCCCTAGAGAATATTTTGAGGAGAGTATAAAATTCTCACTTACTTATTATTTTGATATCTTAAAATTACATAATTTTTTTTTAGATCTTTTCAACTTAAATATTTTAAAAGAAATTTGCTAACCAGTGTTCTTGTTTTGATCTTTTAAAATTACTTAATTTTTGTAGGAATTTTCTTTAAGGGCGCTGGTTAAAAATCAATTGTTAGTATTTAAATCTAATAAATTACAAATTTAAATAATTCATTAAATTAAAGTAGTTACAATTAAATTTTATTTATAATTAACAAGAAGATAATAATTAATTTTCACTTTATTTTTGTATTTGATAAACAAAATTACCCCTAATTACTTGAAAGAATATTGAATTTCTTTTTACTTTTTTTTTTCTATCTTCTTTATTTTGTTGTATACGTTTATTTTTATTTTGAGGGTTAGGGTTAGTGAAAGGCTATTTAAGGCATTTTAATAATTAGTATTAATTAAAGAGAAATATGTAATGATGATCTAATTTAATTACTTATTGAAATTTATAATTTATAAGAATTCTAATGCTAATAATTCATTTTTAACTAGTACCCTAGCAGGATCTTTTATTTATTCTATTTTTTTAATTTTGTCATTAATTGAGAAATTATGTTTTTCCAATCAGTCTTTTAGGATTCAATTTTTTTTATTCTGATCCTCTAAAATTTGTTCCTTTTCGATCAGATTCTTAAATAACTCAAAACTAGAATTAGATGGAACACAATAGAATTAGTTAATATGGTAAAAATTGTTTTCAAAAAAAAAATTAATAATAATAATCGGGTATAACATTTAAAAATAAAAAACGTTTTGCAATGAATGACTTTTTCTTTTTATGTATTAATTTTCATTTATTCACCATCTCTTTAAAAAAATTAGTTAATTTCATTATATTGCTTCCCAATTTAATAATTTTGACTTGATTAAGAAAATAATTTTAAAAAATCAAATCATGAAAAATCAAAATAGAAAAAATTGAATTATGAAGAACTTGATTAGACAAAATAATTCATTAATAACCAAAATAAAAAAAATTGGCATAATTCTCAATGACCAAAACACTAAATAATCAGATCTATTATAAAAATGATCAGATATGTCACCTTCAGTTTTGAGATATTGAAATTTGAATTTTATTGTAATAATGGGTTTATTATAAGAGTAAGAACTTACCTTCTATTATATAAATCTCTGACAGTTATTCTTGAGAATCAATCTCTAGTAAATTAAAATTTTCATGAGTTTAAACACGATGCGATTAATTTTCAAATGAACATGCTTAACAAAGCTTGTGTCTTTCGTTTTTCCTTTCTTCCCTATTACGAGTTAAATTATAGTGAATGATATTAAAAAGGAAAAAAAGTTGTGAAGTACTAGAAGTAGGACGAGCACATGTTAGTATATATGTCCATGGTTTCTTTAATTTTATTTCTTTTCTATCAACTTGAAAAAATTATTTTTGTTCGATCAAGCATCATAAAAGATGCCCATGCTCGTCGTCTTCTAATTAACAACATTATTAATTTTATCTTGAAATTTAAGACCCACTTACAACGCTTAATATATAAATAAAATAACAAATAAAAAAAGTAACCTCCATCAGGTGAAGAATTCATTTTCATTTAGCATTATCTTTATATTGAGGGCTACTCTTTAAACTCAGTCTAAATTTGAAATTTGAGATCTCCCGATATATTATCCCGGCCTGTCCATTTCAAATTACACTTAGACAAAACTGAAAATCAAGCATAATTTCTGGAGACAGGATATTAACACAACACACCATTCAAATTTAAATATAGGATCAATTGCACTTTACCTTCATGAAATACCATCTATTTTGCAATGACTCTAATAAATTATTAAATTAGACACATAACCCCTTTATTTGAGTTATAATTAAAATAACCCCTCCGTCATCCAAAATAATCATTAAATTGAACAAATTAACTTTAAAAGACTAAAACAATTTTATTCTATATATATATATATATATATATATATATATTTATGCTTTCTCCTTTCTACATTTTTTTCTTCTTTTCCTTTAAAATTAAACTTTTTATATTGGTTCAATTTTAGCATACACAAACAATTTTCAATTCTTTATAATCTTTATTTTCTTATCATTATATCATAATTATCAAAACATTTACTAATATTATTTTCACATTTATAACAATCATATAAGTTATTGTTTCAATGATAATATTTTCATCAAATTTTTTTCCTTATTATATTATAGTTATAAGAAACTAGCTTTTTCTTGACACACGCGTTGCAAGTGAATCTTGTTTATGATATATCATATTAATATTAAAAAGAATTAGGAAAAAAATATCAATAGTCATAATCCTATTACTATTAAAACAGGGAAGAATTAGAAAAGAAATAAAATAAATAAGTAGTCTAGTTGAAGTAAAATAACAACTAAAAAGTATTTATATCATAGTAAAAACTCAAAGGGTATTTAAGAAAATAAATTTTCTTCTACTAAACCACTTTTATATCATAAACAAATAGATAAATTTTAAAAAATAAATAAATAAATTGATATATTTATATATATTTTTAATTCTTAAGATGAGAGATGAATTAAAATTAATACAATAATAGTTAAAATCATGAAAACTATATTTTTAATTTTTTTAATTCGTAGTATTTAAAAAATAATAATTTATAAATTTGAGAAGCACTAAAAAAATATTATAATTATTTGAAACCTACTAAACCAAAAAAAAAAAAAAAAATAGAAAAATTCAATCTTAACTACTATTGACATATAATTATTGAAAAATTTAAAAAAATTATGAATTATTAAAAGTTAAATAATATTTCTTTTAATTCATAGTAATTTTAGAAAATTATTATAAAAAAAAATGAGAAAATTAATCTTAATTACTATTGATATATAATTATCAATAATATTATAAATTTATACAGATAAAAAAATTAATAAAAAAGACACTAATAGTCCTTAAACAATTACAATTCTATTGATATTAAATGGAGAAAAATTGGAAAAAAAAATAGTTTATTTGTAACAAAATATTAACTAAAGATAATTATGTAATTATAAAAGCTCATAAGGGTATTTAAGAAAATAAAAAAAAAATTCCCTCAATTCACTTTTATATATAGTATAGATAGATATGTTAAATTTAGATAAATTTGGAGAGGTTAGCTAAGAAAAAAAGGATAAATTAAGAAATACGGGATAGAAAATGTAAGACATAATTTAAAAAAAATAAAATTATAACTGGATAATTTAGTCTTTTTTGAATTAATTTTTTACATTTAATAACTAATTTAGATTATTGGAGATTATTTTCTAATTATGACTTAAATAAAGGGATTATTTACCTAATTCAGTAGTTTATGATGGTCATTGTAAAATGGGTGATAATTCATGGGATAAAATACAATCAACCTTTAATTCTAATTCAAAAAAATTATTTTGTTTTTCTCTCGTACTTTAATTTGATAAATAAAGTATCATTATTTTACTAATTATTTGGTGGCATCCTAGCAGGCCAATGTGTTTTATATATATTCATAAATTTGTCAAGAGGATACTGAACATCGATCTTCATAGAATGAAACGAATTTTAAAAAATTCAATTGAAAGGTTTAAGAAATGTTTTAGTGTATCTTTAGTTACTAGTTTCATCTTTTAAAAGTCAAATATTTTATGGTAAGCATTGATTAAGAATGAATGGCCCATCAATTCATAGACATGCGACATAACGTAAGTAGAAGACATGAATGTCAAACTCGCTTCGTGCTCTGTCGGTGAGCCAAACAAAACAAGCGGCCATTTTATCTCCAACATTAGACATTGGCATTTTCTTGTTTTATTTTTTGTGATGTTTGGTAGCGTTAAGTTTCATGCTTCCTATCATGATTGAGTTCAGTTCTCCCTCTACGATTCTTTTTATATTGTTAGTTGGCCTAGCTAGCTACTTCATCTTTTCTACTTCATCTATAAAATATCATTATTGCTTATTATTAAAAGATATACGTGCTTGCAGTGTTATTAAACTATTTGAACGATGGTACGATATTATTAAACTTTAAATTATGATAAAACTAAACAAATAAAATATATAAAAAATAAGAATGTTTGCAATATGGCCCATCATCTCACAATTAACTTCTGGCCTTTTTTATTGGTGCAACTGCAGGCCAAAGCCCAAAAAAACAACAAACAAGAAAACCAAGGAGGGCTTTCCGAGAAAAGACAACACCTAAACAGTCCTTGAGCTTCCTCTCCTCTACTTCAGTAGGGGCACATCAAACACATGGAAACTACAAGGCCAAGACAGGCTTAGAGAAGCCAGACTATCAACAACAAGGTTTGCTTCCCTGGAAATATGCTTCACTTCAACAAGCCAATCGTTCTGCAGATAAGATTTATAACTCATAAGCTGAGCATAATAAGGCATCAATATCCTCAGTAGTAATCAAACCAAAGGTGAGAGAAGATAGTCAATTTCAACCAAAATCTTTCTAAACCCGTTATCCCATGCCAGTTTCAGACCATATAACAGGCCAGAAATCTCAGCCAGAAAGCTAGTCCCAGAGTGAAGATTCCCAATAAACCCAGTCAACCAAACACCCTTCTCATTCCTGATAACATCTCCACATCTAGCCAAATCATTAACCTTACAACATGCATCAGAGTTGAGCTTAACCCAAGGAAGACCAGGAGAGCTCTCCAACCAACCCACTTTAAAACATTCACAGTCTCTGAACTATCATTAAGAAGCTGCCACATAACCTCAGCTTCACCATAAAGAGTTTGGATACAGTTAGGAGGAATGGTGAACAAATCAACAAATATCACTTTACTTCTCCACTTCCAGCACCTCCAAACTAGTAAGGAGAAAAAGAAACTCCTAGGGATCTTACCATGAACAACACCATTACAATTCAAATTGAAAACAATCCAGTCCTTCAAGCTCAAAGAAAAGAATATAGAGTGAAAAGGAAGGACAGTCGACTACCAGATAGCAGTCATCTAAGGACAATTTCTAACAAACTGAAGGATGTCTTCAACAAGGAATGAAAATTCTTGTCGATTCACCCGTTTTGGGAGAATCGATTCGGTTTCCACACACATGAAAACGAATCACATACAGAAATGAAAGCTTGTAGTTTTGGTGGAAACAGTGGAATCAACAGAGCCGATTCCACTGTTTCCAACCAAAACGAATTGACACACATGTGGGTACCAAAATTACACTATAGGTACGAAAAGGGGAAGAAAAAACAAAAGCAAAAACAGACAATTTTGAAAAAGAAAAAGGCACTAGATAATTGAAGGAAGAGAAATACTCATCTGTCTTTGAAGAAGAGGATGAGAGAGCAAGTTCTATTGCAAGAGTAAGAGAGGTCCTTGATTCTCTTGCATGAGCTGGAATCGATCGGGTGTAAAGTAGTAGAGTTGAAGACAAAGTTGAAGAAGAGATAGTTGCAGAGCTGGAAGGAGTTGCAGTTGCAGAGAAGAGTTGGGTTTAACTGCGTGTATTTTTTTTTTTTTCCTATTTTTGTAATTAGTATATTGGATTGGGTTGGGCTGGGCTTATGCATATATATAACTATTTCTATATAATATAATATTATAGTTTAATATAATTTGTTAATCAAATTTTTTTTTTTTTATACTTTTTTTCCTTCTTCTTCTTCTTTTGACAATAAATTCATATATATATCAAAATATATATATTGGACTTTTTATTTTAAAGTTAGTTTAATTGTTGAAATAGTGAAAAGAAATTAATAGATATTTATTTATATATTTTTATTAACTTAGAACATTAGTAAATATAAATAAGTTAGAAAATAATTTTTATGTCATTAACCTATAACATTAGTAAATATAAATTAATTAAATTTTTTTAAATTTCAATTATTATCTATTTTTTCTATTATTTAATTTATTTAAATTTTCAATTATTAGTATTTATTTATAGATAGCACAAACAATGAGGTTTTTTATTTTAAAGTTAGTTTAATTTTTAAAATAGTGAAAAAAACAAAAGATACAAATTATTTATATATGTTCATTAACTTAGAACATTAGTAGATATGAATTATTTAGAAAATAATTTTTAAGTTCATTATCCTATAACATCAATAAATATGAATTAATTAGAAAATATATTTTTTTAATTATTTTTTTCCTATCAATTTAATTTATTTAAATTTTCAACTATTGTAATTTATATAATTTCAATTATTTTTTTGATTTAATTTCAATTATTATCCTTTTTTTTTTTCTATCATTTAATTTATTTACATTTTTTCTGAGTATAATTTAATTAGGTTACATGTTTATATTTTTGCAATTAAAAATAAAAGTTGGCTTCTTCTTCCTTAAAAGGTAAACAACCGGCTATTGAAGAGTCACAATCCAAAAAAAAAAAAGGCTGATAATATTGGATGGTTGTATTTTGAAAGAATAGGTGATAATCGTCTACAAGTAATTTGTAAGTTTTGTGAAAAACAAATTAAGGGAGGAGGTATTGCTTAAGGCAAACAACATTTAGTTAGAGGTTATCCAAATGTGACAACGTGTAAGAAATGTCCTGTTGAAATTTCTAAACAAGTGAGATTGCACTTGAGAGAGAAGAAAAAAAAGAATGAAAAAAATGAAAGAAGTAAGAGGTGAGATGCAAGAAAATTTAATGAGCAGGACAAGGAGAAGAGTAGGGATTAGAGAAAAAGATATTAATAACAGAGATGATGAGATGAGTATACAGGAAAGACAAGATCTTCAATATGCAACAAATTTATCAATACATGATATGTATATATACATATATGGCAGAACAAGGACATAGGCAAGTTCCACATCCAAGGATGGAGCCTACACGAACTCAAAATTTAAGTCGCACTCAGAGTGTGAAAGAAGGTTTTGAAAAGTTTACTAGGAGAGAAAAAGGACCAAGTAGAGAAGAGATAGATCCAAGCATATATAGGCAACAAGATATTTACCAACAAAAGTTAAAAAACATGTGAAATCCAAAAAAGTGGGCAAAGTCAGCAAAGCATGCTATTGGAAAGTTCTTTATTTATAAAATATTGCTCATAACAAAGCATAAGGGTCATATTATCAGTGTATGATTGATGAAATTGCACATGTAAAGGTTGGAGTTGAAAGGCCCACTCCTTATGAAATCAGTGGTCTTATTTTG
This sequence comes from Quillaja saponaria, assembly GCA_029379385.1. Lineage (NCBI taxonomy): Eukaryota > Viridiplantae > Streptophyta > Magnoliopsida > Fabales > Quillajaceae > Quillaja > Quillaja saponaria. The sequence goes on from CM055607.1 coordinate 22,207,425, forward strand.
GAGGATGAGATAGAGGAATTGAAGGAATATATTGATGAATTTAAAAAGAAATGGGAGGTTTATGGAGTGATCTAATGTGTGATGGATAGACATTTATAACCTATTTGTTAATAATAAAATTTTTGATTTATTGTGATGGAAAGACAGTTTTTCATAAATCAGTAAATACAATAGGGATGGACAAGAATGCTAATTATCTTTTTCATTTGATGAATGAGGTTGTTCAAGAGATTGGTGAAAAATATGTAGTTCAAATCATCACAGATAATCAATCTTCATACAAAAAAGCTGCAAAGTTATTGATGGATAGAAGACCATATTTATATTGGACATCGTGTGCTGCACATTCTCTTGATTTGGCATTACATGACTTTGAGAAATTCAAAAGTGTTTCACCTATTCTAGAGCAAGCAAAGAAGTGTACAAATTTCATTTACAATCATGGAAAAGTTATTCATTTGATGAGGCAACATTGCACAGGTGAGTTGATATGGCCAGCTCAAACAAGATTTGCCACAAATTATATTGCTCTTGAAAGTCTTCTACAACATAAAAATGGCTTACAAAGAATGATAACTTTAGATGAATGGGCAATGAGTGCATCTAGTAAGGATCCAATTAGGAAGAAAGTTTCGCCAAACTCTTATGGATTCTAAGTTCTGGGAAAGAGCTAAAAAAATTATTAGCATACATGCTCCAATTGTGAAAGTACTGAGAATGGTTGATGAGGAGAAATTTAGCAACTATGCCATATGTATATGCAACAATGATCAAAGCAAATGAACTAATACAAGAAATTGCCCCAAATTCTTGTAAAAAGTATATTAATATAATTGATGAACGTTGTCGGAAGCAGATAATATCTCGTATTCATATAGCAGGTAAGTAATGAATATATATTCTAGTTATGTATGATTTTGCTTATGACTTGATATTCTAAACATAACTCTAACTTGTGTTATATTTTTATTTTTTTGAAACAAAATAGCATATTACTTGATCCCCGCATGCTAATATAGTGAAAATATTGGGGATCAAACAGAGTTGAAACTTGTGTTATATTTTTATTTTTTTGAAACAAAATAGCATATTACTTGAACCCCGCATGCTAATATAGTGAAAATATTGGGGATCAAATAGAGTTGATAAATGTACTTAAAGATGTGGTTAATAGAATTGAACCAAGTACTATAATAGATTCTCATGCACTAGCAGAGGTAATAAGAAGTATTAAATAGTATTGATTTTTATATGTACTTGTTATTATTGAGAATTAATAATCTATTTATTAATAGGTTAAAATTTTTCAAGAGGCCATGCATGGGTTTTAAAGTCTACTAGTTGTTAAAGGAAGAGAAAAAACAGATCCAGGTAACTTGATCTTATTAAATAACTTTATTTCATTAATACAATTTTTAGTTAATGGTATAATAGTAATATATTTTTCACAGTTGAATGGTGGTTTTTGTATCGAACGAATGCTCCAAAGTTAAGAAAGATTGCATTAAAAGTATTATTCACACAAAAGTATGTAACCGACTTAACTATGAAAAACTAAAGAAGCTTGTTTATGCACAATACAACATGTGGTTGAAATTGAAGCATATTATGAAAGAGAAGAGTAGGGAAAATGTTGATTTCAAAGCAAAAGATTTAACTATTGTGTTTGAAGATAATGAAGGTCTTTCTGAATGGTTAGATGATCCCAGAGATATATTATTGGATGAATTTGATGGTCATGGCCAACCAACTAGGTCAAATGTTTATTTAACCACTTTTGCTAATCGTTGGTCAGACACACAAGATCAATCACAAGCACATAGTATAGGAATGCAAACAAGAAGAACCTAAATAGCTGATGATGAAGAGTTGGAAAATTTAATGAGAGAATCTCAACATCGCTCCAGGTATATATCTATTAATACTGAAGAAGAAGATGATGATAATGATAAAAGTGGCAGTGATAATAGTGGTGATAGTGGAGATGGAGGTAATAATGAAGGAGATGGAGGACAATGCAATAGAGGTGGAAGTTCAGGTGTAGTATTATTTACTGAAGAGTAACGATTTAATTATTGTACTCAAGATACTGATCATGAGTATCGACCATTACGTGAAAATGAAAAGCGTAATGGTCGAAGGAAAAAAAAAATAATGAAAGTCAAATGCAAAATGATGGAGATACAATGATAGTGGATGCTGAAAGTTTAACTTCAGACTTTTCCTCATTTCATTTGGGTGGAACTAACATGCATAAAGATGATTCTTCCACTTATAGTTCTAGCTATGAATATGGGTCTCAACCATCTAGATATGATGCTTCTAATTTCAATTATGGTTCATTATCCTCTAATTATGGCTATGATGCATCTTCTGGATATGATACACAATCATCATCTTCTCACTTTGGTCATATTGCTACACAAACTCAGAATTTTGGATACAATGTTGAAGATTTTTCAGAAATATGTAAATGAATATGAGACACATTTCTGTCATCACATGAGTTATGATCAGTATTGTAGCTATGTTGAACAATACTATCAATTTCCTCTTACACAATTTCAATATTCTGGATATGCACCTGCTAGACACTCCACAGCTGGTTGGATGTGATTGTAATTTAATATTTCTCTTGAATTACTGTGTTTGTGTTATTATTTTTACTTTGATATGTATTTATTAGTGCTCTATGTTCTAAATTATTCATGTTAGATACTTACAATTACTATAATATATGTTTTATTATATGTTAGAAAATGTGTTTCTTAAAAAATTAGCGTTTTCATGCTGTTTCCATATTGTTTCCTGAATCATTTCCGTTTCTGGGCTTGTCGAAACGGTCTCTCATAATGAAACTTTGTTCATTGGTCTTCAGTGGGATAACAATAGATGGAACACTGAGAACTAGCCACCACACCCTTTTTCGTCTTATATAATTAATTTGTAGTTTACCCAAACTCTAAAGCTAAAGAAAAAATCTGATTCGGGCTAAAGTTTTAAACTTCCAAACTTTCTTTATAAGACTCAAATTAGCAGTAATACCACCAAAGCTACTCATAAGAGTTCTAGCAAATTTAGTATTGAAATTACAGTAAGAGTAGAGACTCCAGATGACCTTATCCTTTCACTGGCATCTATCTTCCAAATCCACACTTTCCAGATCCAAAAAGACTGAAGAAGGAATCAAATACCTAATGCTATCAATGCTTCAACATCCCCTGCATATAATCACTAACTTTCAGAGATAAATGTTCCTCGGTAATAACTCCAATAGCCAGGTCTCTCAAAATATAATTCCTAAGCCAATCTTGGTTCCAAAATTCAATACCTTTACCATCACCCAACCTCCATTTAACCCTTTTCCTTAAAACAAAACACCCTTTAACAATACTCTTCCAAGTATAGGAGTTGTAGGCCTTAAGCATCAACAAAGATAAGATGTTGATTACAAAAATACTTCTGCTTGAGGACCATACCCCATAAAGTCTCAAAGTTATTCATAAGCCTCCATCCAAGCTTAGCTAATAAGGCCAAATTATTTTGATTCATACTTATAAGGCCTAAACCATCCACATCCTTAAGAGTACATACTTGTCTCCAATTCACCAAGTACACCTTTTTCTTAGCATTAGAATCCCCTCAAAGGAAATTCCTCTGAACCTTATTTAGATGGTCACAAACAAAAGCAGGGAGCTTAGTTGTCTTTATAGTATAAGAAAGAATTACTATAGCAGAAGCTTAGGTAAGCACAGCTTTACCAGACATGAATAGCATGTCCTTTTTCCAACCAGCCAACTTATCTTGGATCCTAACAATAACCTCTCTATAACTAGCCTTGGTAACTCTGGAATCTAGCAGAGGAACCTCTAAATATTTTCCAATTAGGGTTACAATTAAGCCCAACAGGGAGATACTTTTGATATCTTCAAGAGTTTTTATTTTATTTTTTATTTTGAAGTATTAGCTGAGATCATAATTCTAGATTTAGCAACATTCACTTTCATGCCAAAAGTAAAGTAAAATCTGTCCAAGCAACTTAATCACAAGAACTTGATTAATAAAAGCATCATAAAATAACACCAAGTCATCAGCAAAAAATAAGTACGAGATACAAAGCCCATTCCTAGAAACTTTTAAAGGCTAATTCCATTTGTGATCATTCACAGAGGTTGTAAGTAAATAAGATAATTTCTTAATGCATAAGACAAACAAATAAGGAGAGAGAGGCTCTTCTTGCCTGAGTTCCTTTCTAGGATGAAACCATTCAATTTTCTCTCCGTTTCACAACACTCCTAATCTAATAAATGTAACACACAACAAAATAGTCTGCACCCAACTAAAAGGAAAACCAGTTTCCAAGAGCACAGCTCTCAAAAAAACCCATCTCACCCTATCATAAGCTTTCTCAAGATCAATCTTCTAAACATCACCCCTTTTTCTACTATTCTTCTACGTCAAAGTATGAAAAAACTCTTGAGCAATAACTATGTAACACAGATTGTCTACTAGGGATAAAATTGCTTTGGTTAGGAGAAACTAACTCCTTCATTAAAGGTCTAAGTTTTTGAACAATTAGCTTAGAGATAATCTTATAAGCAACATTACATAGACCGATAAGTCTAAATTGTAACATAGTTTTAGGGGAAGAAATTTTAGGAATAAGAGTAAGAAAGGTATCATTCAAAGCCTCAGGCATGACATTAGTCTCAAAAATAGATTTAACTAACTTACACGCTGCAGGTCTCGCCTCAAACCAGCACTGGTGATAAAGCGTAGCACCATATGACTTGGTGCCCTATAGGAACCTATAGAATGAACAACAGACTTAATCAACCCATCAATAACAGGCCTTGAAAAGCTTATGAGCCTTTAATCAATTAAAGAAGGAAAAGAAACATCCAATTCTAAATAAGAAGCATTCAAATCCTAAACAGCATCATCATATAACTTCCTGTAAAATAATAAAGCCATATCCTTTAAAACTTCCACATCATAGCACCATTCACCCTTATCATTTTTCAGAGCTTCCACCTTATTCCTTCTTCCCCTAACTATAGTACTAGTATGGAAAAATTTAGAATTTATGTCTTCCATTTTTATTCGTTTTTCTCTAGACTTTTGGAACCAAAGTAGCTCCTCTCGTTTAAGAAGCTCATAATACTGAATTTGCATGCCTTTCTCCAAATTAGTAAGAAACAAAAAAGGTTAAAGGCAAAAAGATCTCTGAAAACCTTTTAATCTGGCGATCAAATGTCTCTTTTTCCTAAAAGCTTTACCAAAACCCTCTTAATTTCTTTGCTTCAAGCAACCCATAAAATTGTTAAGAGAGTCAATTAAAAAGCCATTTCTATTCTTCCAGAAATCTTGACTTGTCGCCTTAAAAGAAGAACGTTCCATCCAAGCAGCCTCAAACTGAAAAGGTCTACTTGTAAAACTAGGAGGGAGATTCCCCTCAATGGAAACTAAAATAGGGCAATATCTGATCTAGTTTTTGACAAATGGTAGATAGAAGCTTTAGGAAATATATGTCTCCAGCTAGCATTGCAAAGAGCTCAATCAATTCTCCTAAAAATCAAGCCATCCCCATTCCTACAATTACTCCAAGTAAATTACATTTGTCAATCTATTGAATAAATAACATTATTGGAACTCTCACTGCTACTAGAGATATCATTAAAGTTTCCCACAATCATGGAAGGATCAATTATGCTATAAGAAAAATCTTCCAAGTCCACCCCCAACCCAGACCTAATCCTAGGTTTTGTGTTTGCATAAACAACAAACAAAAACTAGCATCCAAACCTATCTTGAATTTTAATATGAATAACTTGGTTACTAATGAATCATGTTGTAGAGAGTCTTAAATCCCTACAAGGAAGCAACCACCATTGAATCATGTTATAGAGATTCCTCAAGATCCACCAATGGAACTAAGTCATTTTCCTGCTTAGAATATTCATCAAGACACCATTTGGACCAATTGAATTCCCTTCCTGCAAGCTTAAACCATCTGGAGGTTTTAAATGACTGAACAAGGAAGGAATCCTTTCCTGTATTGGATCATGCAAAACAACAAACCCATCCACTTAGTTATCCGCGATCAATTGACACTTTCCTAAGCTTAGTGGAGAACTAGCCAATGAAATCCACTTCCCTATAACCTATTTCTGATTCTTCTTATTATGAACATTCTTAGGAGGTTTATTTGCATTTATTAGGATTGAACTAGAGAACTGAAAGAGATTAGGATAAGTGGACTGTAATTCCTCCACCCCAAGTTAGGTTGTAGCATCATTGCTCTTCGGTTTCACCTTAGGCTTTTTGGCATACTATTTACTATTACTTCCAGGCTCCATAAATTTTTGCTCCCTTTTAGGGGGTTAACTAAAATTTTATATCTTCAATTAAAACATCCTCTTCAAAACTACCTTTTTGCAAAATTACAAACCTGGACCCACCAGAATTTGTTATCTCTCTCAACTGTACCACCTTCTTGCCTTGAATTTTCGGATCTGAATCTCTCTAATCCCCTTCTTATTGGTTAGATGTTTGGCCCACTAACATCTACGCGCCAAAATATCTATTGTTTGAGTTTCCCGAGTTACCATGACCTGAGTTCCCTGAGTTCCCTGAGTCCTCTGAATACACATTAGTCCTCAATTATTAAACACATTGCTCTTTTGGTTCATCCTCTATGTCACCTTTGCCATCCTCATCTTACACCTTTGATTCTAGGTATTTAGTTTAATGATGCCCAAATTAGCCACGACCAACAGACCATATGTAATCCTTCATATTCAACCCTCCTCCAAAACTTCCCAATCTTAATCTATGGAATCAATGGTTTGTCCAAATCAATTTGGATGCACGACCTGGCATATTTTCTTTTTATAGAAGCCTCAGTTGTTCGATCAACTTTCAACACCTTACTAATAGAATTACCTGCTTCAATTAGCTTAGTTGAGCTAAAATACTCAATAGGCAGCTCTAGAAAGCAAACCTATTCAGTTGTCCTTTTGATGTAAGCTGAATAGGATTGAACTCTAGTTTCTATTTCTGAATAGTAAGATAAAAAAAATGAAATCAACAAAGGCCCTTGAGTTAGAATTCTCTTCATATCATCACAACCAATATTAATAAATTGTAATTCTCCTTTGATTTGTCATTTTTGCTTAATCTAACATGTAAAAAACCATAGGAGAAACTTTTCCAGATAACTTTCACAATTAATAACCTCTTCCTCGGGCTTCGTATCTCCTCCAATTCTTCCCTTGATAATGAATTCTTGGCTATAAATACTCCTCATCATCAATAACCACCTAAGCATCTTCCACCATATCATCATCAGAGGCCTCGAGGTAGCTCAAATTCTCCTCCTGACCTATAGAATCACTAATCACCTTATCCTTATAAGAGGAGAAATTACTAGTCTGAAAATGTTTTGCATCCAGTTGTAGCATAGAACAAATGATTCCAATGGAGCAAAAAACTCATCCCTCATAGTTTGTCCATATTCCTTCGAAGAACTTTATCTCTTCCTTTTTAATGACAGAGCACACCAACCCTTGTTCCCCTAAGGATATGACCCTTATCCTCGAAGGATATGAGTCCTCTGTCCTAGCTTCCATCCTCCAATCACCATGAAAAGCAAATCACAACCATAACCAACTCGTTTCTCTCTGTCACTTCTCTTGGGAAGATTTAATCTTATTAAGAAGAATTTTCTTTCAAGTAACTTTTGGCTTTAGTTTATAAATTGGAGTGATAAGATTAATCATTACTTTTGTTGGATTGATAATTGCTTGATTGTAAACTAGATCTAGATCTGTAATGTTATTGTTGATCATAAGAGGGTGACTTAAAAGAATTTGATTTGTAAGTGAAGTGAGCAATGATAGAGGCAATATCAACAATGCTTCAAGCTTGAGATCATAATTAATGAGTTTTTCATGAAGTTTTTCAAAGGAAATAAGAGATTCACTTGCATATATGGCATCAAAAATTTCCTTAAAATTTGAACTAAAGGATTATTGATAAGAGCCAACTCATCATTAATTGGCTTAATAGTAAGAAGATATTCATTTATAGTTTTGTTTCCTCGTTTCGACAACGATATCTGCTCCTTAAAAACCATGGCCCTATGGATTTATTGGCATAAATCTTTACAAGATTTTCCCAAGCCTCTTGCAAAGACTTAGCAAATGAAATGAGTGGACCGATGAATTCCATTATTGAGGCATGGAGCACAATTTGGCCTTGATAAAACCAAAGAATATAGGCTGGATTGGAAATAATTTTCCATTAACTTGAGTTATGATAGATGGAAAAATAGTACTTCTGTCATAATATCTCAAAATAACGAACATAATTTGACTTTTCAAAGAAAAAATTCAGTGAATGTGAGCTTAAGAGGAAATTGAGCTGCAACATTTATATGTGTGGAGAGATTGGCCATTGGAATGTTTGTTTGACGTAGCATAAAAATGAAATTATTGGCTTTGTTCTAGCAAATGCCTTTGATTTAACAAAGGAACTAAATTCTAGGACATTAGAATAAATATATAAATCTGGAATTTTATTTCATTAATCAAAATGTGAGTTTACAACCAAAAGGGGAGCCTATATTTATATAGGTTCCAAGGTTCCTACACTTTCTACCTAAGCAATGTGGGATTATTGTAAAATCCCATATTTATACAAATGCTAAAACATAACTACTAGTCTTGTTTCCCATGTTGGACTAAAGGAAACAAGTCATAAACTACTTTTTCTTGCATTTGGCTTGATCAATCTTTCATGGACTCTTAGGCAATATGCATTACATGAATCCATTCCACTTGAGAAAAACTCACCATCGAGTTAAAGTTTGGATATGTCAGCCATTCTGAAGGACAATACTAATCATACATATCATCAACATTAGAAGATTTTAAAATCTTTCATTCAATTGGTAAGTTGATGACATATGCATTATTATCGATTTTCTTCACAATTTGGTATGGACCATACTTCTCTAGCTTTAACTTTGTTACAGGTACCTATTGGAAACTCCTCTTTTTGTAAGTATGCCATTACCATGTCACCCTTTTTGAATATCTTCTCCCTTTTATGGTTATTAGCTACTATCTTGTACTTTACATTTGACGCCTCTGGTTTCTTCTTTACTTCTGCTTGAACTAACTGGACTTGGTTTGACATGTTGCTTGCAGCTATGCTCACCCCAGAGACTTTAGGTAGTTAGACTAAATCCAAAGCATGTTTTGGAATCTTCCTATAAACAACATAGAAAAGTGACATTTTAATCGAATTATGAATTGTATTGTTGTAGGCAAACTCGGCTTAGGCAAGTGCGAAATCCCAGTGCTTTAGTTTATCACCCCAGATACTAAGTCTTAGGTTTCCCAAAGTTTTGTTTGTGACTTTAATTTGTCCATCTGTTCATGGATGGGTTGCACTGCTAAACTTTAAACTTGTATCAAATCTTTTCTATAAGGTAATCCAAAAGTACAACGAAAATTTGGAGTCTTTGTCAGAAGTTATGGATTTAGGAACTCCATGAAGTCATACCATCTTTTGAAAGCACAATCTTGCTATGTGCATCACATCAGTAGTCTTTCGACATAGTATAAAGTGAGACATTTTGGAGAACCTATCGACAACTATAAACAAAGAATTCTCTCCTATTTGAGTTCTTCAAAACCTTAAGACAAAATCCATAGATAAATCTTCCTAAATATCTTCAGAAGTAAGCAATGGCAAGTAAAGCCTTATACTATGAGATTGCTTTTTAACAACTTGATAGATTTGGCACTTTCTGACAAGATTCCTACATCTCTCTTTATTGTGGACAATAGTACCTTTCTTCTAAGCTAGCTAGATTTTTTTCACTGTTGTCCGATTTACCACGCAAGTGCACGTATCATGAACAAGTAATAAAGTTTAAGTAGAGTGTCGAACCCACGAGGAATTAGATCTAACAATTACTAAGTACTAAAATTGACCAATCCTAACTTCATCCAAATGAATGGATTTTAAGAGATTTATAACTAAACTAAAGCAAGAAAACGTAAGAATGTAATAGAAAAATCTAGAATTATAACTTCCCTCAACACTTACTTGGATTATTATTATCTTATCATGCTAAGTTATGATACCGAATTACTATCAGAGTCCTTATTTAATTATAAGTATCTTTCGAATTACTTAAAATAATATCTAACTTAACTAATTCACTATATTTTTATGAGAATTTAATTAAGCTAGACTTCTTAAAAATATACCTAACATGGCTACACAAAGTATGGAGGTATATTTCTATCCTACATACAAATCAAATTCAAAAAAGAATGTAAATGAATTCAAACAAGTGCTCTCTTATTCAAGGCTAAACTTAGATTTCCTTCATCAATGTTCCTCTAAGTTACTAAATCAATCTAATTGGTAGCTAATTAATTAGAAGCATAAAGCGTAGAATAGGATAAATAATTTATGTATTGAACCCTAAGCAATAAAATTATAATATAAAACCAAGTTACATGTTGAGTTCTATTGCAATCGTAAAAAAGTAATTACTCCATTCTACTTAGTGTAAACATGGATTCATATAAAGAAAACATCAAATGAATAAAAGGAAATAGAAGAGTAGAATGAAGAAAATCAATGGTTACTAGGCTTTCAATCTTCAATCATCCCAAGCTCCTTTTGCTCCTTGTACTTTTGATGCCTTTAAACTCTAAATTTTCTTGGCTAAACTTGTATGTGTATATTTCCTAACATAAACCTCTTTAAATAGGCTTTAAAACCCTAAAAAAGAAGTTAATTTAGATTAGGAATCGAGCTGGCACCGTAGCACTGAAGTTCTGGCTCCTCATCACTGAAAATCGGAGTGGGAAGTCACGTTAGGCACTAGGGTGCCCCTTTTCTCATGCTTCAGCGCTAGCTGCCTTCCTGCCTTGTGCCCCAGCACCAGCTTTCTACAGCCCCAGCCCCCTCGCTTATGCCTGGATGAATTGTTGCACTATTTTGGGTGCTGTGGCGCCCGACACGTAGAAAATTCTTGTTTAACTTTACTTTGTCTTCAAAGAGGTTTCCTTTTAGCATTAAACCTTCAAAATACAAAAACTAAGTTAAGAATGAATGGAATTTCTAATTAAAGGCTAAATCCTAAGCATACTTAACTAGGATTCAATACTTTAAAATAAATGACTCAACTAAGTAACATTAAACTAAAACTCAATAACATAGCAAATAATATGAATAAAAAGGACATGTAATAAGGCTATTCCATAGACTTATCACACTCCCAAACTTAAGATTTTGCTAGTCCTTAAGCAAAAGAAAATTTGAGATATAAACGAAGACGACTAGCCAAAGATTCATCACACTAGCATAATGATATCCCCAACATGCTCTCAAAGTTTCACATGATCTTTAACTAAATGTCAACCATAGGTATCATTCAACTTCATATTTCAATTCAAAAGGAAGTAACACATTCAAATGGATTTCCAATATGTCTGTGTGAATGATCTTTAAACTAAAGGATGCATGCAATTCGGATAAATTTATGCCTAAGTAAAATCCCATTTACATTAAAACCTATAAATGTGCTTTTCAACTCTCTATTCACTAATATAGACAACACTAAGTCAAGGATAAAAGTATATTTAAGGCTCAAGTTACCTTAAGCACTTAGATCACTTTAGAACTTTGAAGAGCTCTTTTCACGACCTAAGTAATACCCACTTGGGATATTTTTTTTCTTTTCCACCACTTCATGTCTTTTTCTACTTTGATTGGCTTTTTCTTTTGCTTTTTTTTTTTTTTTTTTTTTCTCAACTCTTGTCACACCCCAAACTTATTTCTTTTTATTATGCATATAAAGATGATAAAGAGGTACAAAGATAAACTCTTTTTCTTTTTTTCTTTTTTAATAAATAAATTAAACATTTCCTCATTTTCTTATAACATAGCTTGAAATATTCAAAGAATGATCAATATGCCTGAGAGTAAGGGTTCAAAACTGGAATTTAAAAAAGGTTAGACAAAATTTTTGTGGGTATTCAAGAAAAGGCAATATAGGCTAAAAAGGTTAACTAGGGATATAATATAAAACATGGTAAGCTTAAGAAGGCTCAAACAGTCGAAAGATGGCCTAAATTATGTCCCTAACTTAGTCTTGTCTAGGATTTTGTCTCTAGAGAGAATCAAAAAAATTATAAGGTTCCTAAATAAATATGAACATCCTAAACATAAACAGCCTCTAAATAAGCAAAACAATCCTAATAAAAAGATAAATTGCGTAATATATGTTGAAAATCACATCCTACAATACTACTAACTCAAGAATTTAACATGAATGTCAAAGATCATATACAAACTATAATATAATCATAGGATGTGGGGAATTCATCATAAAAGCATAATAACATCTTGACTAATGAACAACCTAAAAACACAAGCACACCAATAAAACCCTCCCCCAAACTTAAGATTAATATTTTCCCCAATGTGTAAAATAAATAAAGGATAAGGATAGAAAGACTCCCTGGTAAGGTGAAAATCCCATTAATCCTTGGCCTTATTAAAAGCATTTAAGTTCGTAATTTTTTAACAAATTATGAACTTGCAAAAGTAACAAAGAACACATAATAAGAACTAAAACAGAAAAAAAAAAAAAAAAAAAAAAAAAAAAAAAAAAAAAGAAGTTAGAAATTTGGGTTGCCTTTTAAAAAGCGCTTGATTTATTGTCGTCAGCTTAACTATTAGGATAATGCTTGTCTTCCAAAGCAATGGAGGTCTTATCTTTCAAAGAGTACTTGAACCTTTTTTAGTTCCTCTTGTATTTTCTCCTTGAGCTTGCTTTAGCCAACTTATTCATGTGCTTATCCTTTGATAGGTTTGGCCTCCCTAGTTTTTTATCCCACTACTTGATGACTTCCCTTTTGATTAAGCTTTTAGTCTTCAATGGTGGTTTCTTAGCAATTGAAAGGTGTTTAAGTATTAAGGATTTATCAAGAGGAAAACTCAACTCTTAATTTCCTTCTTTTATGGCTTCATGCACCACTTCAATGGCATGAAACTCCTTAGATTAGGAAGAAAGGTTCATAGTCTTGAAGATATGAAACTTCACTTATTGATCTTGAACTCTCATAATAAGTCCTCCTTTTTACACATCTATGAGACCAGTTGCTAGGAACGATCTTCCCAATATTATGGGAATTTCCTTGTCTTCCTTCATGTCAAAGATAAAGAAGTCAGCTGGAAATATAAGCTTATCCACCTTAACTAAAACATATTCAATTATGCCCCTTAGATAAGTTTAAGATCGATCCGCAAGTTGCAAAGTCACCTTGGTTGGCTTAATTTTCCCCTTTTAAGACTAAGCTTATGGAATATGGAGTAAGGCATCAAGTTAATGCTTGCTCCTAAATCACATAAAGCTTTCCCACAAATTGAAGTGCTAACAAAAATAAGGATATTGAAACTACCTGGATCTTTAAGCTTTGATGGTAGTTTCTTTTGGAGGATGGCACTACACTCTTCGGTCAAGGTAACCGTCTCATTATCCTCTATCCTTCGCTTCTTGGACAAGATGTCCTTCATGAACTTGACATAAGGAGGCATTTGTTCAAGAGCTTTAGTGAATAGAATGTTAATGTAAAGCTTCTTGAATGCCTTCAGAAATTTCTTGAATTGTATGTCAAGTTTTAGCTTTTGGAATCATTGAGGAAAAAGTAAAGCTAGATGTGAATGAGCCTTCTCTCTTGGAGTTTGATCCTCTTTCTTTTCATTCATAAATTCCTTCTCAACTTGCTTAGAAGGATTTTCAGCTTGCTTAGGAGGTACTTGCAGCTCTTTACCACTCCTTAAAGTGATAAAATTACACTGCTCCAAAGTTGGGTGTCCCACTATCAGATTTTGCATGATATTACTAAGTAGAGCACCTTAAGAATGGTTTGTAAGAGCACCAGCCAACTGGCATATTTGAGTTTCAAGGGTTCTTAGTGATGCCGCTTGACTTTGAATAATGGAGTCCATTTGACATATGTATTGCATGAACATGTCTTCAATGTTTAGTTTTTTTTCGGGCGTAGCCACTCTTTGTTGTTCTTGAAAACCTAGTGCATAAGTAGGTTTTTCTTCATGAGAATGCCTTTGATTGCTCTAAGAAAAATTTAGGTGGTTTCTCCACCCAGGATTATAGTTATTAAAGTAAGGGTTGTTGTTGGGCTGCCAATTATAATTGCTTAAAAAATTTATTGATTAAAGATTATTTAGGCACAAGTTGCTAGTGGCCATCCCCACAAATCTCATAAGCCATAACTTGGCTTTTGATTGATTGCACCCCAATAATGTCAATCTTCTTGGACAGGACAACCACCTACACAGTTAATGCACTAATGGCATCCAACTCATGAACCCCAGCTACTTTTTGAGTTGCCAACCTCTTGGAAGGATTTTGATAATTGTTAGAGGTCATCTCATCCAATAAGTCGAAAGCTTCGTCAATGGACTTCACTATTAATGATCCTCTGGCTGCTGCATCAATTGTGGTCTTTGTTTGGTGTACCAACCCATATAGAAGGTTTGGACTTGTAGCCATGTTGGTATACCATGATAGGGACATCTTCTAAGCAACTCCTTGAATCTTTCCTAAGCATCATATAAGGACTCCGACTTTAATTGCATGAATGAAGTGATATCATTCTGTAATTTCACATTCTTGGCTGGTGAAAAGAACTTGGCAAAGAATTTTTGGGACAAGCCTTCCCACGTTGTAATTGAGTTAGATGGGAGTGCTAGCTAACAGCCAACTCTTTGCCTTATCTCGAAGTGAGAAAGGGAAGAGGCGTAACCGCATTGCATTTTTCGAAACTTTGTTGATGTTGAAAGTGTCACAAAGATCTAGAAAGCTTAACATTTAGGAGTTTGGATCATCATTCGAGAATCTAACAAATTGATTCACATCTGAAACTCCGTTGATCTTGAAAGTGTCACAAAGATCTAGAAAGCTTAATATGTGGGAGTTTGGATCATCATTCGAGAATCCAACAAATTGATTCATTTGTTAAATCATTTAAATAAGGCCAGGCTTGATTTCGAAATTATTGGCTTGAATAGGCGGCCTTATGATGCTCGAATGAAGGTCTTACACAAGAAGGATTGCACAATCCCTCAAGTGCTTAGGTTCTTGATATTCAGCCATAGCTGGCCCTTGATTTGAAGCTTGTGACTTTTCCTTTTTAAATCTTTGATAAGTCTATCGATCTCAGGAAAGAAAGGAAGAATTTCCAAGCATTGGCTTTGTCTCATGCATAATCAAGAGTACCTGAAAAGTAAACAAAAAAGAAAGTTTGAATTAAAACTAGAATCGACTAATATTAATATTAACAAATATTAGACTAATTCCCTGGCGACGGCGCCAAAAACTTACTGTTAGATTTACCACGCAAGTGCACAGTATTGTGAACACTAATAAAGTGTAAGTAAAGTGTCGAAACCATAAGGATAGACCTAACAATTGCTAAGTACTCAAATTGACTAATCCTAACTTTATCCAAACGAATGAACTTTGAGAGATTTATAACTAAACTAAACTAAAGCAAGCAAATGTAAGAATATAATGGAGAAAACCTAGAATTACAACTTCCATCAACACTCACTTGGATTATTACTATCTTATCATGCTTAGTTGTGATACTGAATTACTAACTAGAGTTCTTATTCAATTATAAGTATCCTTCCAATTGCTTATAATAATATCTAACTTAAACAATTCACTATATTTCTATAAGAATTGAATTAAGCTAGACTCTTTTAAGAATAGACCTAACATGGCTACACAAGGCATTGAGGTATATATCAATCTTACATACAAATTAAATTCAAACAAGTGCTATCTTATTCAAGGCTAAACTTAGATTTCCTTCGTCAAGGTTCCTCTAAGTTACCAAATCAATCTAATTGATAGATAATCAATTAGAAGGATAAAGAATAGAATAAGATAATTAATTCATATATCAAACCTTAAGCAATAAAATTATAACATAAAGCCAAGTTACATGTTGAATTCCATTGCAATCCTAGAGTAGTAACTACTCCATGCTACTTAGTGTAAATATGGATTCATATAAAGAAAACATCAAATAAATACAAGGAAAGGGAATAGTATGGTAGTTAAGCTTCAGTCTTCAATCATCCCAAGCTTCTCTTGCTTTATGTATTTTTTATGCCTTTAAACTCTAGATTTTCTTAGCTAAACTTGTGTGTGTATACTCCCCAACATAAAATTCTTTAAATAACTTTTAAAACCCTAAAAAAAGAAGTAAATTTGGACTAAGAATCGAGCTAGAGCCACAACATTGAAGTTCTAGCGCCTCAACACTAAAAATCAGAGTGGGAAGTCATGTTGGGCACTGGGGTGGTCTTTTTCTAGTGCCTAGGTGCTAGATGCCCTCCTACCCAGCGCCCTATCACCAACTTTCAATAACCTCAGCACCCGAGCCTCTACCTAGATGAATTGTTGCACGATTTTAGGTGATGTGGCTCCCCTTTTCCTTAGCCGTGGTTCCTGACGTGTTGGAAATCATTGTTTGACTCTAGTTTGACTTTAAAGGGGTCTCATTTAAGCATTAAATCTTCAAAACACAAAAAGTAAATTAATAATGAATGGAATTCTTAATTAAAGGCTAAATCCTAATCATACTCAACTAGGATTCAACATTTTAAAACAAATGACTTAACTAAACGACAATTAAACTAAAACTCAATAATATAGCAAATAATATGAACAAAAAGACATGTAATAAAGTTATTTCATAAACTTATCAGTCACGGCCATGATCCGTAAGTTCTCCTTCATGTAATTCAAGGATGATCTTTTCTCGTAAAGACACTCTTAGAATACAAAACTTATTGCTTTTGATTAAATATTCATACAAGATGTGAAAATCTTCAGCTGATTGTTTCATCAAGTGTTTTTTCCATATGTCCTTGGAATCTACATTTGTCTTATGTAGTTCTTTCAAGCACTCAAAACCAACTACTTTACAGCTCAATGTGATAAGTAAAGTAGCTTTACTTTTAAAGCGCCTGCAACTTGATTGGTAGCACCAAACTTATACTTGGTCACATAAGAAAATCACTTTTATTACAAGAAATTGTCTCATCTACTTCTACACTAAAGCAAACTCAAAAAATGCAGAAGCAAATAAATACTATCTGTGTTTGCAATTATGCTATCTGTGCTTGCCTATTTACAAATGCAAATAGTCTTAAAAAAAATAAAAAACCAGACTTGGATACTTCTAAAATTGACGTATCTACGTCTGCATATTACAGATGTAGATTGTATAATAATTTTGATTCTATATTTCCCATATTGATTATTTTTGGCTCTATATTTCTAAATCATATATGTGTTTGCATAAGACACAGTTATCTAATATTGACAATATCTTCTATAAAAAGTTTTGAGCTTGCATATTACAGATGCAGATTGTAAAATAATTTTTTTTAAAAAGTTATCTGTATCTGTGTTTGTAGTTTTATTATCTGTGTCCATAAATGCAGACGTAGATATAAATTTTTTTAATTTTTTTAATTATTTTAAAAATTTTAAATATCTGTGTATACCACTTAATGTACTAGCGTTTGCCAATGCAGACATAAATAAGTTTTCCTGAATTAAAACCTAACCCGCCATTTTCTTCTTCTTCTGCCCTCATTTTCTTTTGACTCTTGCAAACTCGAACCCCTTCTACCCCTCTCTCTCCCCTCTCACATCTTTTACCAACCTCACTTGTTTGCATTCAAACCTGACATTTCTAAATTTAATTTCAACTTAGAAATATATGAATGTAAGAATTTGAATCTGAGGTTTCAAAATATTTTTATAGTAGTATCTTGAAGTATATTGAAAATATATTTGTGTGTATGCTGAGCTCTGAGCTCAAAAATCATGTGGTAGCATCTTCGAGTATAGTTAAATTATATTTGTGTTATGATTTCTGCACAGTGCATAAATAATGTGCTTAATGTTCTGCAGATATGTGATGGCGTATACATACATCAGATCTCATATTTCTTCAATTAAGCCTGAATCCCTATTGTGGAAAGGATTTGAAGGTAGGTTTTATCAATCTGGACCACTCGTAAGTATTTATTTCTGGTAGGATATGATCATGATTTACCAAGTGATGCAAGTTGAAACAAGTTTGAAAAGAATTTATTAAATAGGATTAATAATATCTAGGTTAGTTTGTGTGATAATCTTTTATTGCAATTTACAAATAATGTTATATGCCAAATTCCTTTGTTATCCAGTTAGAGATAGGCACTTGAACTAGATGGCACCACAATCTATATTGTGTTAAAAACTAGATATGATTTTATTTATTTATGTTTTTTCCCTTGTTGATCTGCAATTGAACTCATAAGGGACACAGTCACTCAATGGTGTTGCTTTTCCATTAGAAAGATAGAAATTCTTAGCTTTCTGGTTTTGTCGTTATTCCTTTTCCAACTTCCATTTCAGGATATGGTTCCACGGGCCTTTAAAAGCTGATGACTGCATACTATTTGTTGTAAGTATTAAAAAGTAATTCATTCTCATGCTAATATTGGTCTGACACTAATGCATCTCATGTTTCTACAGATTCTGAGTCCTCCTGCCTATAATGCATGTGACCTAATCTCTGGCTAAATGTTCAATCAAAAGGGAATGGTAAAGGGTTTTCTTAGTCTTCCTTTTTATTACTTAATTTAGGACAATTTCTTTACATAAATCTCTCTCTAGTCTCTAGTGGTACTTAGATGTGACTTTGTGTGCGAGGGTTACGTGAAAGTAGTTCTATGTTATGTAGAAATAACAATATCCGTAATTTATTACATTATGCTTATGGATCCAAGTTTATATGGCAAACTGAATTTTCATTTGTTAGTTTGCAGCTTCTCGTAACATTGGTTCAAGAGGGCCTAATTAGTAAGGTTAACACAAAAAACTCAGCCACTACATCAAAACTGTTAACAGAATGATGGATTGGTTTTAGATCTGAAAATTACTTTCCCCATATTATACCCATGAAAATAAGATCAATTATTGAAGAAGATAAAAATTGCATTTAGTCCTAAAAGCCATTACTACCATAGTGCTAGTAATATTCTTTTATCAAATGAAATTATGTGGATTGGTTTTCCTGCGTCCATTCTCTCATTTCGTCTTTTTTTTTAATTTTTTTATTGCATATTGCAACTTCTCCCCCTTTCTTCTTTGATGGTATTTTATTTGTTCTAGAGGTTCTCCTTTCAGACGATATTATTGCGCTCGTGTACTTATGGAATCCTTTTACTATAGTAGCTAGTGTTTGTTTGTCCACATCCCAATAGAAAATTTGGCTATCATATTATCAAAGACACATACAAACTTTCACAAATGCAAAGCTCTCTCTCTATATATATTTATACATATACACTCACACATATATACAAACTTTGAGCTCAGATAATTTTTGCTCATTCACAAACATTAGGAAAAAAAAAATGAAAAAGAAGTTATTTTCTGGTTTGCTGATGTGTTTTTTCTTTCTTCTTTTTTGGTTAGGAAATAATATGCTTAAGAGACAATCTTAAGGAGAACTTGATATGGAGAAGAAATGCAGTTTGTTTTCTAAACATATTCCAAAAGTAAGTTTCTTTTCTTGATTTCATTTCTTTCGTTTCTCTTTCATTGCTTTCATTTCTCATACATTCTAGAATCATAAGACGAAATGGGTGCATTGTCTTATAAGTTTAGCAATTTGCAGATATCAACTATGTTTCTTGAAAAAGTTGGCTCAATCAAGAAAGCATAATGAAACTGAAAACAAAATCTACTGGTACTTACAGCCAGTCATAGTATTTGTTGCGATTAGGTGTTTTGGTTGTATAACGAAGATATCTTTCAAAATACTTCGTTTAATTTCGTATTTTTCAATCTGAAAGTATTTTTCCTGTCCAATTGAAATCTTTGTCTAGTTTAAGAAAAAGCTATAATAAAAAGGAAAAACATCTACCTTATTTGTCCATTAATTTGTCTTTGATACAAAAAATAACTAATGGTAACATTATCCCTTTTTTTGGTTCTTTAAAGTTGAAACTGTTAATGTATGCAAAATTTTATTATATACAACCATTGGAGCATGGGTGAAAGGCCTATTTTCTTTTTCTTTTCTTTTTTTCCTTGAACACTTTTATTCATTTATCTTATTTTGCCTCTCCTTATTCGTATTTCTGGAACCCTAAACCTTTAATTTTTTTTATGGATAAGCAACAATACAGGCTAAAACAAAAAAGGATGTTGATGCAATAGCTTCTTTGTCACCACCAATGTCACTTTACCACTCCTCAGGTTCCTCTTTCCATCTCTCTTCTCTAATTCACTTTATTTTTCTTTTTAAATGTTTCTGCTTGTTTGGTGTAAACCTATTAACATGTTTTTTTCTTAATCTTTTCCTAGTTTAAGTTTTTTCTTATTAATTAATTCAATTCATTGGTTAGTTCAATACTTGTTATTGAAAATAATTTTTTTAACAAAAAAAAAAAATCCAGTCAAAAGATATCTTGAAGTTATAATGTTTCTTTAGACATGTTAAACATTGAAACGAGACATGATAGCTAGAAAAGCACAATGGATGTTCCTGCAGCTTCTAAGCAGTTACCTTTTGAGTTCAGAACACTTAAATCTACTTGCAGGTGCCTTGAGCCTTAGGTACATACTTAGTTTTTTGTTCATCCAATAATTGGCTTCTTACTCTATATTATATTCTTTTGTATGGAACCAAAAACTTGAAAAGATAAAATTGTTATGACTAAACTTATTGGTATTTTGAGAATTTCCTTATATAGGATATCTTGTCTAAAGTTTCCTAATTTTGGATTTAATAATATGGACTTATGATTATATTATTGAATACTTTGAAGTGAAATAGTTAATAAATTAATGACATTCGTTTTTTTTTTCCTCATTAGATACATTGTAACTAGGAACTACATTGACATAGGAACGTTCTTAGTATGCCTACAATTGCTTATAGGATGTACTTGGACTTGGAAACTCTTTTTCTTTTAACTAATTGGGGAAACACTAACCAATATAGACTAATTATTTTTCCCTTTGTACTAGTTTCAAAACTTTCCAAGTGAAACTATGAAGGATCTAGCACATACTTGTAAGTGCCTTTCACTTCAGTAATTAGTTTAACAGTTAATGAATCACTTGTAAGTTAAATTCAATTACGATTACTTTTGATATTTATTGGCAGATGAATTATTTTTTAGGATGTCCAAATTTGTTGGTTATTGAATTTGGCAAAATAAGGTTGGGGGGAGAAAAATGGTTAAGTTGATTAAAGTTCTATTAATTTTTAACTTATATGCATATCAACTTAAGTATAACTTATAACACATTTATTTTAATTATTTTAGGTTGTACCTTCTACTTCAAGCCCTTTACACCTCAGTTAATAAGATGACGAGCAATGTGTAGATGAAGAAGACGCATTTGAGTTAGGATATGATTTTTAGATCGATATATTATAGATTTGATATATTGTAAATATTGTTAGTATGATTTTTTGTAAAAGAATATTTTATTTATACAAATTTGATTATAAACATAAAATATTATTTTGAATATGTATTTACAGGTATAATTTAAAAAATTTATATATAGTTATTTTTTTTTATAAAAGAATTGTTTTCATAACTGCGTCTGCATTTTACTAACTCAGATAAAAATCAAATACTAAAAAAAAAAAAAAAATCAAATATTGTCTTATTTGAGTATGTCATTTACTTTTTTGTATCTGTCATTTACAGACATAGATAACTGTAATTATTTGCATCTATATTATCATTGTCTGTATTTTAAATGCCAATAATTTTTCGAAAGTCATTGGCGTTAAAATCAGCGTCTGGTGCACTGATGCAAACAGCTGACCAGATGCAAATAATATTATCTACATCTAGGGTATATGTATTTGACTATCAAAGTTATCTGAGTATCTGAGTCTGCATTTGCATTATCTGCATCTACATTTAGCATACGTAGATACTGTAATTTCTTGTAGTGTCTAAATACGAAGCCCACCTGGTATGAATCTTGTTAAGATGTTTTGGATTATTGAAATGTTAAGTGCTTTATGATCAGAAAAGAATACAAGCTCTCATAGAACAAGTAAGATTCCTAATGTTGAAGAGCTTGTACCACAACATACAACTCTTGTTCGTAAGTAGACCACTTTTGATAATGCATCACATGCATCACATTCTACTAGAGACACATTTTGAAAATTAGGCAATGCTAAAACTAGTGCAGTCGTCTACTTTTCTTTGACCTTAGTAAAACTCTTTTTCTCTTACTCGCTCCACTGGAATTTTGCTTTCTTCAGGCAATTGGTGATAAAAGTAATAATGCTACTAAAATTCTAAATGAATTTTAGATAAAATGTAGCTAACCCGTGGAAACTACGCACCTCAACAATAATTTTTTTATGTTAGCCATTCTCTAATAGCACGAACCTTCTCATCATCAACATGGAACCTTTTGGAACTCACAAGATACCTTAAGAAAATAAGGTGCTCCGTCATAAAGTCACACTTTTTCAAGTTGATATATAGCTTATTTGCTTTTAATGCACACAAGATTTCTCTCAAATCTTTCATTTGTTCACTCTTACTTTGATTATAGATCAAAATATCGTCAAAGTAGACAATTACACACTTCCCACTGAAAGGTCTAAGCACATGATTCATAAGGTGCTCGAAAGTATTACATGCATTAGACAATCTAAATGGCATCACCATCCATTTGAATAAACCTTCCCTTGTTTTGAAAGCAGTATTCCACTCTTCTCCATATCTAATACAAATTTGATGATAGCCACTCGATAAATCAATCTTCAAGAAGATTTTAGAACCTTCTAGTTGATCCAACATGTCTTTTAAATGTGGTATTGGGAAGTGATATCAGATTGTTATCTTATTTATTGCATGACCGTTGACTCACATTAGCTAACTCTCATCTTTCTTTGGTGTTAACAATGCAAGCATCACACAATGACTCATACTTTCCTGGATATGTCCTTTATGAATCAACTTCTCTACTTTTACTCTTAAGATCTTATTCTAGTTTGGACTCATGTGATAATGAGAAAGGTTTGGGAGACTCACTCCTAGAACCAAATCAATGTGGTGTTGTATGTCGCTCATGGGTGGCTATACATTAGGTAGTTCATCTAGAATGATCTCTTAAAATTCAGTTAACAATAGTTGTACTTCAATAGAAATTTCATCTCCAAATGTCTCCTCACCCTTTACAACTAGAGCGTATATTGTCCATAACTCTTTGGATTTAGAAACAAACTCTAAATCAAAACTCACAATAGAAAGAAAAGTCTTTCCCTCCACTTTAGAAGTTTTGAGCATGTTTTCTCTTCTATTGGTTAAGATGACAACAATTTTCTTTTCATTCCACCTGAAAATGTAGATGTTGACTTTGTCTTGATAAGTTGTATCTATGTCATGTTGTCATGGTCTTTCGAGTAAATATGCCTAACATTCTTGTCAACCACATCACAATCAACTTCATCCTTGTAAGTTTTTCCAATTGAAATTGGAACTCAACAAACTTTAGTGATTTGAATAGTTGTGCCTTTCTAAATCCAACCAATCTAGTGGGGTGATGGATAAGGTTATGTTGCCAACTTTAGGTGCTACCACTATTAATAATGAAGTCACAAACTTTTTATTGTACGCACATTATGAATGAAAGTTCTTGTGGTGCTGGGAAGACTCTTCTTGTTTAGGGGCATATAACAATCTTCTTAATGTTGGAAAAATGAGTATGATGCACTACATGCGACATAACTAAATAATTAAAAATTTTCATGACAGGACTCGTAGGTGAATCTAAGATTCATACAATAAACAAAAACTTAAGATTAAACTATTAACCTTTGAAACTTTCCTTAATGTAACTAATTTAATTGCTTAACAAAATGCTTGGAGTTTCTTCTCATTTTCATAAATCGATACTCCCAATAAAACATACAAAATCATATCAATGTATTAGTAAGTTACTACGGTGATAAGATTAAAATCTTTAAGTTTACAAACCTATCTATATGATTGAAGGATGTTGATTCGACCATTATGATACATGGTAACTCCCACTCTGTTGAATCTCTAATGGAGGAAGCTGATTTTGAAGCAAGAACATATTTGTTTTAGAGGATGAATTTAGGTTATGGTAAATTCTTTGAACAATAACTTTTCTTGCTCTAAAACCCTAATGGTTGAATTCTAGTCTTCCACAATAGTGATTTGCTTGACTTGCTTGCTTGGCTAAATTCCTCCTTATGTCATATATAAGTGGCGACTAAGGTTTGTTTAATTAGATCCATATGTTTTGGATTCCAATTAAGCCAAAAGCTCCCGTTAATAACCTATAATCATATTAGGATTACTAATGGGTCTTTAGACTCAAGTGGCCTAAACCTAATTAGGATTCTCACTAGATCTTGTTCTTGACTTTCAAGAAAACAAATCTTGCCATATATATATAATATAACAAATTACCATAATACCTTAATGTAATTGAAACTTAACAGTTAACTCCAAATATCCATTAATCCTTTAAGGTTCATAATCAAAATCAATTATAGTGTGCTTAGTTATCATGTAATTCAATTATTTCATCGTTCATATCCTGAGTTAGACATAGAGTATGGATTCTAGTGTCAACCTTAACTTTGTCTAAATCCACTAGTACTTGAAACCAAATCTACATTTTATTCCTAAAAAAGTTTCAACAAAACAGTTTTCTTAATCTCTTTCACTTTACAAAGATTCACCAAACAAGACATATTTGTCTCAAGAAGCCATGGGATATTCATCCTCTTTATTAAGGATGATGAATTCTTTGTTAATCATTAATCTATCTTCATATGCTTCACTATGTATCCAACTATCACCCGCGTATGATCCTTGTTTTTAGGACAAGTTAAGTGATATCAAAACATGTAAATTCACATATAAGATATTAAGATGATTTCAAGTTAAAAGATCACTTATACAACTAAGACTTTGAGAATTTCTATTGACACGTGAGTAAAACTCCAAATGGCTTCTCAGTGTCGGTTACTTTAATGTACTTGTTCAACTAACAAGCACCAATATGTTTGTCTAAGCATCACCATGCTTGTAGTTATAAGATCACCATTCTCTTATGAAGAGAATGACATAACATATGTTAGTCTCGAAAAATCATCAATATCCTATCCTATAATTCTTGATGATTCATTAACTATGAATATTTCAGAATAACACTTACATGTATGGCAGATCTCATAATTATAATTAACATCATAATCATGCATACACAATTATTATTCTAGGGATTTTGAATATGGTTATGGTAAATCTCATTTAAACACATATATGAAGAATACCTAAAATAATGTAATGTCATGCATAAGTACAAATAAATGTGCAATTACAACCAATTACTAATTAACTCTTAGACATTAATACTAACAATCTCCCACTTGTTCTAGAGCCAATTAGTTTGATATCCAAGTCCAATTATATTAAAGTGACGATCATGGTTCTACTGAAGTAACTGATTTGGAAGCGGATTTGCCACATTCTCATCATTAAGAATGTGTTATATATCTTTATATACATTCTATCAACGATTTCCTTAATAAGGTGATACCATCGCATTACATGTATAGATTTTTGCTAAGATCTTAGTTCTTTTGCTTATGCAATTGTTCCATTGTTATCACAATATAACTTTATTGGATTTACAATGTCAGGAACCACCCCTAGCTCATTTATGAACTTTTTGATCCAAACTACATCTTTAGCTCTATTGTAACACTTAAAACATATAATATATGTTGCGTACACAACATAACATACTCGATTGAAACAATTGCCAAAACATATGGTATTTCATTCATGTGTTCTCTTTCTTGTTGAGTTTCACAAAATGTACTCTTTGAAGGATGTACACCATGTGACATGGGAGATAACCCTTTCTGGGACCTATCCATGCAAAATCTTTTTAGCATTTTGTCAATGTACGTGGATTGTGATAATCCAAACAACCTCTTAAACCTATCTCTACAGATCCTTATACCCAATATATAAGTTGATTCACTCATTTCTTTCATGGAAAATTTTCAGATAACTAAAGCTTGACCAACATAGGAATGTCATTTACCTATGAGGAGTATGTCATCTACATATAGTACAAATAACATTATTGCACTCTCACTAATCTTCTTGTACACACACGGTTCATCGTCACTTTTAATGAAATCATAAGCTTGTATGGTTTCATTAAAATGAATATTCTTACTTCTTGAAGCTTGCTTAAGTCCATAATGAACTTGTGTAACTTGCATATCTTATTATGATGGCCTTTGGATACAAGATGCTCAGATTATGTCATGTACACATCTTTCTTTAGGTAACCGCTAAAGAAAGCATTTTCATATATATTTTCCATATCTCATAATCATTGTAAACAGCTATTACAAGTAAAATCTGAATTGACTTTATCATGGCAATTGGCAAAAAAGTTTCATCAAAATTAATTACTTGTTTTTACCTATAACCTTTTTCCGCTAACCTAGCTATGAAGGTTTGTATGTTTCCATCTGCATCAATCTTTTTCTTAAAGGCCCATTTGCACCCAATGGGATTAAGTCCTTTAGGTGTATCAACCAAAGTCCATACTTGGTTATCATGTATAGAGTCAATTTCAGATTTCTTGGCATCCTACCACTTCAAGAAATCAATGTCCTTGATTGCTTCCTCATAACTAGTCAGCTCATCTCCTCTATAGGAAGAATGTCTTTCCGATTACATATAAAAAATTCTTACCTTATAGGAGGTTGACTTTTCCTACTGGCACCACGAAGTTGTTATGTATGTTACATTTCATCTTGCACCTACAACTCTTGTGGTACAAGTTCAAGTTCCAAAATGTGACTAGTCTTATTTGAGTTTCTTGAAATTCTTCAAGTTCTACTTTATTGCCACTGTTTTTTTCAAGAATAAACTTTTTTTTTCTTCTAAGAAAGACAACATTTCTTGAAACAAACACATTTTGTTATGTGTGATAGAAGTAGTATCCTCTTGTCTACTTAGAATAACCCACAAATAAGTACTTATCATTTTGGCTCCTAGTTAACCAATTATAATTTTTTGACATAAGCATGGCAACCCTAAATTCTTAGGTGTGACATATTTTAGTTTTATGTTATTCTATATCTCATATGAAGATTTAACAACAGATTTTGATGGAACCCTATTAAGAAAGTAAATTGTAGTATATAAAGCATATCCCAAAAAAAAAAAGTTGGTAAATTAGTATAACACATCATAGATCGTACCATGTTTAAACAATATGCGATTCCTCCTTTTAGAAACACCATTGAGATAGAATCCCATTGTTCTTTAATTAGTCTACGAATTCCTAGCTAAGGTATTCTAAACCTCGATCAGATCTAAGTGTCTTAATACTATTTTCAGTTTGTTTCCCTACTTCACTCCTGAATTCTTTGAGCTTCTCAAAGGATTCAGACTTGTATCTCATTAGATACACATACTCATACCTTGACATATCATCAGTAAAGGTTATGATATATAAACATAGGTCCACAAAAGATCATAGTTTATGAGTTCGAGTAACTTAGTAGTTCTAAATTCGTTACCCCTTTCTTGTGAAAGGTTTCTTGGTCATCTTTGTGAATAGACACGATTTGCATGTCTCATAAGATTCATAATCAAATGAGTGTAGATAACCACCTTGGTGTAATATAGTGATCTTTGTCTCATTTATGTGACCAAGTCTACAATGCTATAAATAAGGTGGTTTGAGACTATTGATGTTGGGTTTCTTGTTGTTTATGTTAAGTATAACATCAATTAATTTTAGAACATATAATCCATTGTGTAAGACACCACATCAATAATAAATTCCATTTAAAGAGAATGAAAAATTATTATCCTTTATTATGAATAAAAAACCTTTCTTGTCCAAATAAGATATAAAAATAATATTGTTAGAAATAGTGGAAACCAAGTAACAATTATGAAGTCCTAAAATCAAGCTAGACGGTAAATGCAAAAAGTACGATTCTACCGCTGGAGCAACCTCTTGCTCCATTCCCTTCTTGGAAGTCCCCTCACCTTTACTTAGCATCATTTTGTTCTTTAGTTCCTATACATTATTACAAATGTGAAAACCATAACAAGTATCTAATACCCAAGAGCTACAGTTTGCATATGATAAATTAATCTCAATCACAAACATCTTTGAAGTGGAGGCTTTACCAAGTCTCTTGCCCTTCACGAACTCAAATATGCTTTGCAATTCCTTTTGTAATGGCATTCTTTGTTACAATGAAAACATGAGGCCTTGGCCTTGTCTTTCTTGATACAGCTAGTAGGGTAAGTCTTATTCTTAAACTTTTTCTTCTTACCATTTGACTTAGATTTATAAGAACCACTAATCAGCATCACCTGGCATTATCTTTCTTGATATTACCTCCACAGTTTTTAATATGTTAAGTAAAGAGTTATTTCAAACTTATTCATGTTATAATTCATAACAAACTGTAAAAATGACTTTGGAAAAGACAGTAAGATCAAAAACAATTAAAAGTTATAGTCTATGGCAAAATCTGATTGAGACAATCTTTCAATTTACCCAATCATCTTCAGTACATGGACATTTACTAAAGATCCTCATACCATCTTACAATGAAATAGTTCATCGGATACCTCAAACCATTTAGCTCTGCCATGTTTATCATATATCTCTTGAAAGTGCATGATAATCTTACGGGCATCTATATTCTCATGTTGCCTTTAAAGCTCCATGACAAATAGAACCCACCATTGTACATACTACTTGTTCACTGTCATCCAAATGCTTCTGATGACCTAATAATAAAGGGCACGTTCAACCGGAGCTTGAGGAATGTCTTCCTCTAGGACATAGGATACCTTTTACTGTCTCAAAACAATTTAAGGTTATAGTACAAGTCCAAATAGTTAGAATAAGTCAAATTGTTGGATTCAAGAATGGATCTTAATGATATATTATTTGTCATTCTAGCAACCTAGATATAAATAAAGAACACACATGTAAGTATTTATTTATGCATGTACCGATTAAAAATATCTTAATTTTAATTGGTTACTCCTATTATTTTATCAAATCTAATGGCCATATCAATTAAATTCAGAGTATCATCTCATGATATCTATAGTTGGGTTAGGATATTATTTAATTTTGTTTTGATCATGAAGGGTCTGATCAAATGAAAACATACTTAAATAATTGATTGACTATCGTTTACATCTTCATATAAATTTCTAGATTCTTAAGTTGACATTGCCTTGTAATTTAATCATTTTAATTGATACCTAAGCTTTTCCTTAAAATTATGGGGCCAACAAACTATGTGTTCTTAAGTCCTAATAAAAAATATTCAACGGCATAATTGAGTTTAATGTACGACTATCTTGATAGGGTTAACAAATAGAAGTAAAGAGAATTTCTATTTTGTCACAATAATAGTAGACAATATGTGACTTATTAATTGGAGGGAACTTTTATTTTAAGGTGAGTTTGATCTCTAAGTTTCTATATGAAAGGCAACATACATACTTTTATAATTCATCTCATACAATATATATATATATATAAATATACATAGATATATATATGATTATGAATCATATGATTCCCTTGACATTTAGGAAAACCATATCCTAAGAGTGATGTTGTCTCACCAGAAACACTTATCCACTTTATCATGACTTTTCATCTCCATAAGCTAAATATTACATAAAATTTAAATCTATCTAAATCATAACCTATGCAACTATTACATAATATGTAAGAAAGCTTGAGTTACATTTGAGGAGAGTTACATGAAAAGAGAATTTACATTAAAAAGATCATAAGAGATTAGACAGGGCAGTAGTCCCTATTTTTACACAAATACCAAAAACAAATTCAAATAATCAAATTGTGTCTGGTCCATAATCACCCTTTTTCTATACATTTAATACGCCATACATACATGAATGCAAGTACATAATATTTTGTTAATTGATCATTTATGGATCAACATGCCGTTTAAATTAAATTCTACTAACAATTTAAAGAATATAATTTAATTAATTCATTTAGAACCCTTTTATTCACAAAAATATCAAAATACCCTTGGTTTTTTAGGATGCATGGCTGCTGCTATGGCTGGGCAACTAGAACGCACAGCCAGGTGCCTAACACTAGGCCTATGTACGTAACTGCATGGCTAAGCCTGTATCATGCATGTGCAACCACTTGGAACACTCGCCTAGGCTATAACCTGCCTATTGTCTTGTGAGAATGGCACTGGCCTACATGGGTGGCCGTCTGCCTGGCTACCTAGGCAGTTTGTTAAGTGCTTAAACGTGCCTTGTGAGTCCGTTGGTGCGTGGCCAGCTACCTGGTTGGCTTGCAGCATACCTGGCTTGGTAGACCATGCATGGTGAGGTGCTTGGCATCTGGCTCGCATGTGCCTTGCTAGCCTGGGCCCTACAATGGCACCCTAGGTTGTCCTCGTAATATCTCATACATGTAGTCTGACTTTTTCAAGGTTTGGAAAAATTCTAAAACCCAAAAATCTTGAAATTTTAGGGTATTCATAAAATGGAAATTTTAAATAAAAATCAAAATCATGTAGGATTAATTGAAAACAATCTAGAGGCTCTGATACCGTTGTTGAAAAAAAATTTATGATGCATAACAAGCAACTGGTAGGAATAATTAAAATCTTTCATGACATGACTAGTAAGCAAATCTAAGAATCACAAATAAATACAAGCTTAAAATTAAACTACTAACCTCTAAAACTTTCCTTGATGCAGCTAGTTTGATTATTATGAGAGATAATTGGAGTTCCTTATCGGTTTCACAAATTAGTGCTCCTAACCAAATATACAAAATTAAATCAATGTATTAGTGTGCTATTTAGGTGTCTAGCCTTTAATGATAAGGTCCACATAATTGATCAAACTAAAACCTTTAAGAAAAGTCTTTAAACATCTATATAATATTGAAAGATGTTGATAGGAACCTTAGGATACATGCTAGCTCCCACTTGGTTGAATATCTAATTAAGGATGTTTATCTTGTAGCAAGAATACATTTTCTTCACATGATGAATTTCGACTATGGTGAATTCCTTGAACAAGAACTTTTCTTGCTCTAAAACCCTAGTGACCAAATTCTAGTCTTTCACAATTGTGAATTGCTTGACTTGCTTTCTTGGTCGAATTCCTCCTTATGTAATATATAGGTGGTAGCTAAGGTTTGTTGAATTGGATCCATATGTTTTGGATTCCAATTAAGCCTAAATCCCAAGACCCCTTAGTAACTCATAATCATATTAGGAATGCTTGTGGACCTTTTAGCACCCTAATGGCCTAAATTAAATTAGGATTCTCACAAACTTTTTCTCTTAACTTTCAAGAAAATTAGTCTTACCATATACATATAACAAATTACCATAATACCTTAATGTATTTGGAACTTAACAATTAACTCCAAATTATCCATTAATCTTTTTAGATTCATAATCTAAATTAATTATAGTGTGACACACATTATGTTCTCTTATAAATTGGCAATAAATGTAATTGGATACTTCTTAAGAAGAATGGTTAAATTAAAACTCTTTTAATTCAACCTTGGTTTCCTAAAACTAGCCAACTGACATTTGTAGATCAAGATTGACATCTAGCAATGTAACATGACCTCCCAAGTGAAAACAAAGTTAAGATACATTGATCAAACTTTTCAGTGCATAGTTACCATGTAATTCAATCCTTTCATCATTCATAACCCGAGTTTAACATAGAGCATAGATTATAGGGTCAACTCTAATTTTGTCAAAATCCATTAATACTTGAAACAAGTCTACATTTTGTTTCTTAAAGAGATTCAATAAAACACTTTTTTTAATCTTTTTCTCTTTTTTCTTGAATCTTTTTCACTTCGCAAAGATTCTCGATATAATACATACTTGTCTCAATAAGCCATGGGCTATAATTCATCCTCTTTACTGAGGATGATAAGTTTTTTTATCAATCATTCATCTATCTTTATATGCTTTACTACATATTCAACTATCACCCACATATCATCCTTTTTATAGGATAAGTTAAGTGATATCAAAACATGAGTAAAGACTTTTAGAATGGTCACTTATACAACTAAGACTTTTAGAATTTCCATTGACACATGAGTAAAGACCTCAAATGGTTTTTTAGTGTACTTGTTCAACTAACAAGCAATCATATGCTTCTCTAAGCATCACAATGTTTGTAGTTATGAGATCACTATTATCTTCATAAGAGAATGACATAATATATCATAGTCTCAAAAAAGCATCAATATCCCAACCCATTCTTGATGATTCATTCATTGACTATGAATATTTCATAATAATACTTATATGTATGAAACATTTCATAATTATAATTAATATAATAATCTTGCATACACAATTATTATTCTAAGGACTTTGAACATGGTTATAGTAAATCTTATTTAAACACATATATAAAGAATGCCTAAATAACATAATGTTATGCATAAATACAAATGAATGTGCCACTATAACCAACTATTGATTGGCTCTTGGACAATAATACTAACACTTAACACATAATATATATGTTAACCTTGTTCATCAACAATCTCAGCATCTTCTAAATCATCATCTCTAAGCACTCCATCATTTCCTCCTCTTAACCTCTTCTCTATATTCAACTACATTAATTGACTTATATGCACGACATTTGTTGGATAAATAACCAGGGTCACCGCACTTGAAATACTTTGTACCTTTTGGTTTGGCTTATGAATTCTTTGAAGTTGTGTTAGTTTAACTTGGACCAATTTGTCTTATGACTTCATTGCTATTTGCGTTAGTATTTGCACTTATATTGCGAGGAACTTGAGTTGTCTCGACCTTTGTCTCTATTTTGGACACTACAAGTAAGTGCATTGGAAAATTATTGTCTTTTCCTTTCTAGCCGTGTTGTGATCTTCATTAACGGGCCATACAGGAGTTAATGACATTCAGTCCTTTATTGTATATTTTAGGCCATTGATGCAGCATGATGTTTGTTAATCGTCTATTTCATTCAAGTTACATCGTGCAGAGAGTTAGAGAAATTCTTTGGTTATTTGAAAATTAACCAATATCCTTGAACACAATTATGATATTATTGAAATAGATATTACTCATAGTCTAAAGGAAAGAACCTACCTTTGAGCAATTGTTTCACTACCTTCTAATAAATTACTTGTGACTTTTCTTATCATAGTTGACTATTCTATAAGGTGTCCCACTAAGCAGCTACACCACCTTTAAGCTTGTAAGCTTCTAACTTCACTTTTTTATCCTTTGTACATCCATCTTGTTGAGAAATTCTCTACTTTAGATCCAATCAAGGAATGCTTTGATGTTGAGGTTGCCACTTAAGGTAGGGAGTTCGACTTTGATTTTATAGTCTTCAACTTCTCTGTTTCATAAGATTGACTTTGATTTTATAGTCTTCGACTATTCTATTTCATTCGGGCATCTGTCAGTTACCACCATTATGACATCTTATTCCCCATAAACTAACTTAATGTACTAATAAACTCTTAAATTAATCTTTTTGTCTAAATTTAAAATTTTATTGTACTTAATAATTAATACTTTGTTACTTGTATTATTCTAGCATCTTTACTTTCTTTCTGCGTTAATACCTATAAGTTTTCTAGTATCAACTTACTTTATATGACCATGCTTAATGATCTTGTATTTCTTCTTCTTGATTTTTACTAATTAATTCTAAGTCCAAACTACTTTTGCTTATTTAGTCTTCACTTAACCAAGATTAACTAAGAAATGAAACTTGTGAATAATGAATTAAGAGACTTAGAGACACGGTTTTGCAAACTACTCTTCATTATACTAAGTAAATTTTTTAAGAATACATCCTTACAATTTTATACAAAAGCAACCGCGTTTTATAAGTTTACTAATCAAAAAGTTTACTACCATTACTATTTATTTATGCCGTAGAAAGTATGGTATACACCATAGTCAATGGTTGTACCCCCTCATCATCCTCGATCTCATATTCATATTCCCAAGTCTTGACAAATTCTTCTATAATAATCTCCCATTCCTCTAGACGAGCTAAATACACATATGAATACTCAAGCACAATGAACAACATGGTTTATCTAACTAATTATTGATTTGCACATCAACATTTTAAAAACGTGAGACACAAATGTCAACAAGTAATCATGCATCATATTTTTAAAAGAAGAAGGTTGATATGTAGTTATAAAAGACAAAAATGAAAGAAAACTTTCATGCAAGCACTTTGTTCTAATGTGGCCAACTTTTTGCTTAACAACATACAAACCTAAGGCATGCTTTACAAAGACTTTGTGTACACTCTCTTTGTATAGCCTCTCAATAGTAGGATCTATACTATGGTTTGAGCACTTCTTTTGATGCTTGGTGAATTTCAACCAACACATTGTTAAGACAATGATACAAGTGCTCAAAATCATGCAAAAAGCCACAAATGCTTTCTTTTGAACATAAACTTACAGGCTTTCTTTTCTCATAAAACATGCTATTCATATGTAGAGTTTTGAAGAGTAAAAATGAGCATTTATGAATATAAAAACAAGAGAGTAGGAAAACACATAAATACATGCCTTTCCTTTTAATTTATCCTTGTAACCGAAACCTCCTTCTTTGATTTCGTACTAATTCTCTCACTTAAGTGCACTCTTGGTCTTGCTTTTCCCATTTTTGGTCACCCCTCCCCCTATTTATAGTGCACGGCTAGCTTAGGGAGTTTGGAGAAAGTTTATGTTGATTTCTCATTTTACTTCTTATATTTTTCATTAATTCCCATTTTGCATCTCCACTTGTCACTTTCCAACGCCACTTATCACCTTCTAAATTAACATGTGAGTTTTCTTCCCTTCCACTTGTCTAACTCCTATTTCTTAGCTTAGATCTTCTCATCATTGGTAGGCCATCTTATAAGCTTAAATTCCTACACATACTTAACTAATCATATCATAGCCACCTAACATTCTATTTGCCTTCCACATGCCCCCTTTTCTTTACACTTATTCTTGTTAATCATCACATACCACCTTATGCCCCATCTTTCTTCAATATGCCCCCCTTATTTATTACTAACTTTCCACCTTTTTTCCTCCTTCTTACACATAAGTCCCGTATTTATTGCAATTTGTCACCTTCATTCTCATTCTTACATATTTCTCTCTCATGTTTTGTAAGAGGTTTATTTTATTATTTTCTTCTTCTCCAACGCCACCTTCCAACACTTTGTCCATACTTTATATTTTATACATATATATACTACTCTTATACTTATATGTATATAGATATTTTTATATGTACAAAAATATTTTTATATGTACATGCACTATTCCTATACATAGAATAATACTTATGAATTTGATAATAAATTTTAATCCTATTCAACTTATAATATATATGCTCGTATTATAATTAATTTAGGCATCACTTTAGAGGATGTTACAACCATAGCCTTTATCTTCAGTTTCATAATCATCTGCATTAGATGGTTATCTTTATGGATGATTATGTTGAGGTTGAACTCTAACCCCAATCTAAACTTTCTTGAATCTACAGTTGTCTACAAGCTCTTCATTTTCATCTTTCTCATAAACTGATGGTCTCAATGGATGATTCCATTGAGGTTACGCTACATCTCCAATCTAAACTAGATTAAATCTACTATTGCCTACGTGCTTCTTATCTTCATCTTTAAAATTATCAAAGCGTGGTAGCCTATGACAATTTCCAGGACCATGGGTGTTGATGGGTTAGCTATGAGCATCTTCTCTAACATGGTTGTTCCCACCATCTTCAGTAATTTTAAAATCATCATAGGATTGTAGCCTATGACGATATTCAAAACTGCTTTGGTTAATGAGTTGGCTGCAAGCACTAACTTCAATACGGTTATTCCCATGATCTTCATGAACCCTATTGGCATTGACTCCCAAGTTAACTAGCATGCCGCAAATATCCTGGAGTTCACAGATCATCATTTCCTCTTGTACATCCAATGCCACCCTTTGTGCTTATGTTATTGCCCTTTGTGCCTCCATCACCTCCCAAAGAGCTTGTATCTTATGAACATTGTCAATAGTTTGGTTGTCGCCATCTCTACCATTGTCATCGCCATTGATATTCTTCATCTCGAATTATTGACGAGACTGTAAACCATTACTGAGACTCTGATACCACCTAACTCAACATTAAATCAAAATTACTATATTCGTTCTAGAAAATGCCTTTAATTTTACAAAGGAACTAACTTCTGACACACTAGAATAAAATGAATGAATATATAAATATAAACTTTATTAATCAAAAAGTGAATTTACAACCAAAATAGGAGCCTATATTTATATTGGTTCCACCGTTTGTATTCTTTCTACCTTAGCAATGGGTGACTAAAGTATATCTAATATTTATACTAATGCTAAAACATAATTAATACTTTTGTTTTCCATGCGGGACTAAGAAAACGAGAAATTAGCTACATAAGTAAAGTACTTTTTCGTAGATTTGGCTTGATCATTCTTTGCCATGAACTCTTAGGTAATATACTCTGCATCATTATTAAAGCTAAAGGTTCTAATACCATAAAGGAAACAATTTATAACAATATTATTATTATATGAATTTCTTCTCATATACAATCAAGAGTAGAGAGTTAAGTATTTATAGGACTCTATACAAATAAATAAAAGTATAAAAAGAATGTAAATAATCTAGGTCTGCATGGTTTCATATTATGATTTGTCTTGATTTACGAAACTAATTCCTCACAATCTTCCATGATTTAAGCCCATTAATTATTGATTGACCTATTAATTTTTGGCATGATTTTCTCCGAGATGATTTGTAGAGATTGATCCAATACTCCCTCATAAGATGAAGACTCCAATCATGGATCATAAAGCACATAAAAAAAATCTTGGCTGAGATTCTGTAAGAGTGTTAGAAAGTTGATCATGAATGGAGATATAAGACACTTGAAGATTTTCATGAGAAACTTTATCATAAACAAAATGGTAGTCAATAATAAAATATTTTCTCAAACGATGGAGGATAGGTTGGAAGCAAGATAAGTTGCTCTAACATTATCACAATAGATTGTCGGAGCAAGAGAGAATGAAACACCAAGGATAAAAAAGAGATTGAATCCAAGTAATAGTAACATTGGCAATGACCTAATACTTTGCGTTTTTGGAGCTCCATGAAATTATATTTATACCATAATAGATGAGATAGGTGAAAGTATAAGTGTAAGTATCCTTGTTACTAGCCCAATTAACATTTGAATATGCATGAAGGCAAACAGACGGTAGCTTTTTGTGATGAAAACCATGATAGATGGTGCTTTTGAGATAGCGCATAACACATTTAAGTACAGACTAGTGAAACTGTGTACGACAATGAATGAATAATGACAATTTGTTGACAACACAATTTATATCTACAGTGTGAGAGAGATATTGCAATGCACTTATAACCCGATTATAGTCACTAGCATTGGCAGTAATTATACCATCATGAATAGTTATAGTACATGAAGATGACAATGGAGTGGAGATTTATGTGCCTCCTGACATAAAAAAACTTTTCAACAAGCATCCTGATATATATAATATTGAGACAATAAAGCACATGAGAATCAGGATTGACCTCTAATCCCATAAAATAATGTAAGTCTCTTAAGTTCTTCACAGAGAACCAATTAAAAAGTTTGTAAATGAACTGAGTCTAAACAATTTATCACTTTCAATAATGATTAAATCATCCACATAAATAGCAAAATAGGCAAGAATACCGCCATGATGAAATATAAAGAGATAATGGTCTAAGTGAGATATAGTTAAAAATCATCACTAAAAAGAAATGTACTCAGTTCTTTGTACCAAGCTTGTGGGGCATGTTTAAAACTATAAAGAGCCTACTAAAGCTTACTAACATGATTTAAAAGACATGAATCAACAAACCCAAGAGGTTGACACAGATATACATCTGTATAAAGAGTTCCATATAAGAACACATTATTAAGTCTAATTAACACAGTGGCCAACCTCGAGGCACAATAATGGAAAGAACATGACACATGGTGGTTGGCTTCACAACATGGCTAAATGTTTGTATATAGTCTAACCTATGCCTTTGGCCATTAATCTGGCTTGATATCGGTCTACGCTTTCATTTGGCTTATTTTTAACCCAAAAAACTCATTTTTAGCTTATAACATTTTGGTGAGAAGGAGGAACCAATTGCTAAATGACGTCATGAAGCAAGGCATCAAACTCGATAGATATGGTAGTGCACCATAAATCATCTTTTACATTCTTATGTACACATGTTTGTCCAAGAGAGGTAGGAAAAGTTGGAAATAGGTGTGTTGAGATCAGCCATTAGAATGCTTGTTAAAGTTATAGCTTTAATACCATAAAAGACAATTTATAATAATATTATTATTGTGTGAATTTCTTCACATATACAATCAAGAAGAGAGAGTCAAGTGTATATATGACTCAATACAAATATACAAGACATTAAAAAATATAAATAATCTAGTTTGAAGATTATTAGATTTGTCTGCATGATTTCTAATCATGATTTGTCTTGATTTAAGAAGTCAAATTCTTTAGTTGTCTATGATTTATGCCCATTAATGCTTGGTTTACCTATTAATCTTTCATGATTTTCTACTAGATAATTTGTAGAGATTGATCCAATAAGTTTATGCCAACAAGGAATCTGTCTTAAGAGGGCATAACAATGCAATAAAGCAAAATGTCAATGGTCTTGAAGATCCAGAGCTATTATATGATATGGACTCTGATGATGATGTTGAGAGGTTGAAGGTGATCGATCAAGATAATTATCTATACTTTATTTATTTCACAAAGGAGCATGATATTGAAAAAGCCATTATAAGAGGACCTTGGCATTCACTAGACCATTACCTTATAGTAAGAACATGACAACCAAATTTTGATTCGACGGAAGCAACAATTAAACTTATAACCACATAACTCTGTTTCCCTAAGATTTCAATTGAGTATTATAGTTGAATTAGAAGTTTGATTCTATATTATGTATGATGTATATCTAATTATAATGGAGAGAGATTGTATATGTAGGTTACATGAGAGCTGACCTATATAACGTTAGTCTACAATAAAGCTGAGTACGAGGGAGTAAACCGAGGAGAGTGAGCTGTTGACTCGAGATTAGGTAG
Source organism: Quillaja saponaria (assembly GCA_029379385.1). Lineage (NCBI taxonomy): Eukaryota > Viridiplantae > Streptophyta > Magnoliopsida > Fabales > Quillajaceae > Quillaja > Quillaja saponaria. The sequence continues at coordinate 22,246,902 of CM055607.1, forward strand.
AGTCTGGAAACCAAGCATAGGAAGATTCTAATAAGCAATGATGATTATGTGGCTGACTCTGTAAGTGATGTGGATGTGGCAGCTATCATGTTTGAGTGTTGAAGTGACCAATTCTAATTGACAAGAATGCTGACATTGCAGACAATTCACTATAAGAAATTTGATTTCTATGGAGCAACCTAGGTCAGTTTGTATTGACAATTAATACTGACTAACTTACTGACTAATATTAAAAAAAAAATTTATTTATTGGATTATGGGTTAGTAATAATGTTTTAATTTTACCAATTAACTTGATAGTCGATGATGTTGCACAACATCAAATTTAAAAAACACTATCTTTCTATTCAAATAGAGGTTAGTTTTACATCCTCAAACCTTGATTTTCAAAACTCCTCCCTAAACATATAAACATGCATAAATTTTTAACAAGTTAATATAAACGAGAAACCGTTTGCTTCTTCAATTCTTATTTGTCTCAATGGATGTGCCAATACTCCCAACTAGTCAAACAGATATCAATTTTATCGAATTGCCCATGAACCCTGATTTACAAAGCTTTCTAGCCTAAACACATCAATATGCATAAATTTTTAACAGTTGACTTGAACGAGAAATCGTTTGATCCTGAAAATCTTATTCATCTTCACAAACATGTTGGTACTTCTGTCTCATCAAACAAAGATCTATTTTATCCTTTTTTGGTTCCCCCGAGCCTTAATTTAAAACCTTTATAGCCTAAATAGATAAACATACATAATTTTTGAACGGTTTGATCTAAACAAGAAACCATTTGTTCCTACAAGTCTTATTCATCCCCATGGATATGCCGGTGCTCCCAGCTCATCAAACAAATATGTGTTTTACTATTTTGCCCTCGAACCTCGATTTTAAAAGTTATCTAGCCTAAAATACTTACATCAGATGCAGGACGTTATGGTGGCTCTTGAAACATTAGCACCAAGTTACAAAACTCCTACCTAACTAGTTACAACACTAAAAAAGCTAACCCAGTGTCAGTAAGGTGTTGGTGGAGCCGTAGATGTCTTAGTATCAGTAAGATAGTTTGAAGCTGCTTGCCTAATTGCTTGTGTGTCCATGCAGGAACCAAATCTATACCAACACCAGTGCTTCTTGCTGTCCAACACTTTTGCCTAGCACATCATTGCTCATAGCACCTATAGCTAGGCTACCATCACTGGAACTAGAACCCACTTATGTCTCCTAGCCTTCGCAATGTCAAACAATCCCTATGAATGAATACATGACATTAAAAAACATCTAACTCCTCATTTATTCAAACTTAGAAATATCGTAAAAATCCAACATTTTATTAAATTGTACTTACTCTTTTTTCTTTAATTTTTTCAGTCAATGAATTCATATTTCCTCTTGTAAATGTTGTTGAAAATTCGTACTTTGGAAACTAGCTAATCATTCTCCTATACAATAAAAATAAGACACTATTAGCATAAATAGAGTAGAGATAAAGTAAAAAAATCAATAATAAGGGTCATGCATCCATATGTTGGCATAAACTTAAGGGTCATGCATCCTATGCACACGCAATAGAATATTTAAATAATTCACAAAACATAGGCTATTCAAATAATTATATGATACAAAAGCTAAAAATTAAAGCTAACCTCTTGAAGCTTTCACGATGCAACTAGTTTGATTATTTAGCAAAGATGCATAGAGTTCATCCACAAATCGACAAAAGCAATACTCCTAATCAAACACACAATTCGATCAATGATTAATAGCTAATCAATGATTAGTAGCTATTCAATTAGATAGCCGCTAATCTTATAGTTCACACAATTAACCAAAAAAACCTTAAGAAAAGTTTGTCTTTTCAAAATGGTTAATTCCACCCTTATGTATCGTGTTATCTTCCACTAAGTAGAATCTTCAATGTAGGGGTTGTCTTGAAGAAAAAAACTTCTTTGCTTCCAGCTAGGGCACACGACTATAGAAGGGGTTGGATAACAACTCCTTCTTGCTCTCAATTTCTTGGCTTGGCTGAATTCACTTGTTCTTAAATGAATGCACTTGTGTCTTGCATATATAGGGATGATTAGGGCTAGGGTTTAATTCATCTAATATGTTGGATTCTAATTAAGCCTAAATCCCAAAGTCCAAAAATCCTTTAGTAATCTATAATCATATTACAATTGCTAATGGACCTTTTAGACTCTTAATAACCCAAATCCAATAAGGATTCTCACTAAGTCCTTTTCTTGACTTTCAAGAAAACAAATCTTACTAAATATATGTAGCAAATTACCTTTTTATCCTTGGAACTTAAATATTAATTCCAAGTGTTCTAATCCTTCAATTAAATTATGTAACCCATTAGGTTCTCTCCTACGTTGGCAATACATGTAATTGGATACTTTCTAAGAAATATGGTTAAAGTAAAGGTCTTTTAATTTAACTTTGGTTTTGTAAATTGACATCTAGCAATGTATCATGACCACCCAAATACTAGCAAAGTTAAGATCATTGATCAAATCTTTCAATGCATGGTTACCGTGCAATTCAATCTTTTCATGATACATATCTCAAGTTATACATAGGAAATGAATTCTACTGTCAACCCTAACTTTGTCTAAATCCTTTAGTATTGAATCCAAGTCTACGTTTTTTTTCCTCAAAGAGATTCAAGAAAACGCTTTTCTTAATCTCTTACACTTTGCAAGGATTCTTCAAACAAGAGGCTAAGGGATATTCTTCCTTTTTAATAAGGATAATGAATTCTTTGTCTATCAATCATATACCTTCATTTGTTTCACTGCATATCTAATGATGACCCATATACCATCCTTGTTACAGGCCAATGGGATGTCATCTAAACATGTGGATTCACATGTAAAGTAATAAGATGATCTCAGGTCAAATGATCACTTATACAACCAACACTTTGAGAAATTCCATTGACACATGAGTAAAGACTCCAAATGGCTTCTCATGTTGGCTTAATTCAGGATACTTGTTCAAGTAATAAGCACTCGTATGTTTGTCTTAGCATCACCATGCTTGTAGTTATGATATCATACTCTCTTTTTTAGAGAATAACACAACATATGCTAGTCTTGAAGAATAATCAATATCCTTATTCTTGATGATTCGTTGACTAGGAATACTTTAGAATAATACTATATATATGTCATATCTCACAATTATTAATGACACCATAATTGTGCATACACAATTATTATTCTAAGGACTTTAAACATGGTTATAATAAATCTCATTGAAACACATTATTAAAGAATGCAAATTCATATTATTACAAACAAATTGAATGAGTCATTACAACCAATGATTGATTGACTCTTGGACATCGATACTAATACTTTATAGGTTACAAGCTTGCCACCAACTTTTCTATTCTCGTATATCATCTTTGAATGCCTCTAAAACTCACTGGTGGCCTACATATCACACAGTTTATCCCACCAACTATATAGGATCAAATGTGGCCACTTAGAACACTTCCAATATTGGTTATTTAACCCAATATTCTCCGTCAACTTTTTCTTAGTGTTATATGTGTTTGACAGTCGCTTGAGATCACAATTAAGGAGCACTTGTTTCGATCTCTCCTTTTTGGACTAGGTTTCAAACCTAAAGCGTCGCTGCATAAGAAATAAAAACACAATTACTTATCATCTTAAAAATAGTAGAATTAGCAAAGTAATATAACATGATAATATTGCACTTGCCATGAATTCGTTATAACATAGCTATTTCGCCTCGAGTGTATACTTCAAGTACACACCAGGTAAGGTCCCAAAAGGTGGCTTTTAACTATATCCCAGCAGTCAGAGTGGCTATTTTCTCATGTCCACATAATGCATTATGAAAAAAAAAAAAGGGTTCAATTTAATCATTCATCATACAAAATTATATACATATTCACGCATAAAATATATAAGATATATAGCAACTTCCGTGTCTCTAACAATATATATGACAGGATGATCCATCTTGTTATTGAAAAGAGGGGCTAGCTTATTTGGACCTCTCATTAGATGTGCCTTTGTGGCACCACACTCAGTATCCCCCTCGGTATATGTCTCGATATACTCCACACCAACATCAACATCATCGTCCTCATGTCCTAGTGCAGACGATAACGGTTGGTTGGATGAAACTACAAAACAAATGAAACATTAAAAATAGACAGAGAGGCCGATTCTGGAAGAGAAGGAGAGGCTGGTATTGGAAGAGATGTAGATGCTAATACAGAACGAGTGGCTGAAATATGCACAGAAGTAGAGTCCGACACCTGAACAGGCATCTCAAAGCCACAGCCGAAGCGTCAGTGGCAAGAGCCACATGGGCATCTTCTAAGTGTCATATAGTATGTCAAATCTGAAAGAAAAAAATAATTAAAAAATACCTAGGCTTGGCTTATCTCTCCTTCCACCAAAACTCCACTTATTTTTCATTCATTGTTTTCATTCTAACATCAACTTCGCCTGCCACTAGGCCTCCATTTATTTTTTGTTCCTACCCGTGGCTTTCCCTCCATGTCAAATTATGCATCAAATTTCAATTCATGGTTTAAATCAATCCTAGGCTATTCTAACTAATCTTAAATAAATTATCAAACCCCTTCAGTTCATTTTTCATAACATACCCGATAACACCATATTCAACCCCGCCACCATTTTTCATTCAATCAAACATAATACTCCCTAAACTAGTTTGTTTCACTCTTCACAAGTTTAACACAAACTTCAATCCAACGAATAAACAAAACTTAATGTTTCCCACCTTAAAAATATAGTTTGTTTCTCTCCGCATAAGCTCGAACCAAATTACCAATGCTTTACAAGCAACAACAAAGCACTTGAATCCAAATTCATTCATCAAAATAATATAAAGCACATCAATATCAAGCAAGCAATAGTGTACGTGGTGCTTTACATATTCACAAATCCTATAGTCAGAGAGCCCCACATATTCACAAATTTTCAGAAGTTTAAAAACCTACTTGCAGGAACTAAATAAACCCCACAAATCTCATATTAATAACATCCCAGAAATCGAATGATACACCATATATTTATACTCAAACTCACAAATCCATCGATAAGCCTTTGCACATGAGAAGAGGATTAGATTGAACAGGAATAACCCGTCTTAGGGAGGGAATGAAGACAAGATGTCATCGAATCCGGTCTTAGCATCAAATCCTTATTTTCGAGAAGGAAGTAAGCTGCGGAGCGGAAAGAAAATGACATTTATATTACCACTACTAAAGCCAGATTCGAAAAATTCCCCTTTTTTTATTTATTATTTTTGGATTTTGCAAAAATAGAATAAGAAAGAGAAAGAGAAAAAGACAGAGTTCACTTTAAATTCGAATGAAAGAAAAAAAAAATTTCTATCGTTTCTAAATATATCAATTACTAAAATTCGAAACAATTGCTTCCTTACGAGAAGTCCCAAGATAATCCCTTAAAATAAAAAAAAAACAACAACAACAACAAAACGTACCCAAATCTACAAATTTCAGAAAAAAAAAAAGTTTAAGAATAACATTTATACTTGGATCGATGGCAAGAAGCAGAGGAAGTAAAGGAAAAGACAGAAGTGGTTGCAGACAGAGGCAACAACTACTGACAGCTTCGACGGTATAGTAGAGACCGTTGATCAACGGGTTTCAAAGGAGGAGGGAGGTTTGAGGGAGAAAGGTTTCAGACGAAAGAGCAAATTTCTAAAATCAGGATGCGAGAGAAAAAAAAAAGCGCGGGCTTGCCCAAATTAGAAAAAAATTATTAGGTGACAAGAAATGATGCCGCTGATAGTTTAAGGTATGCAGTACTATTTTATAAAATAAAAAAATTGATTCTTATCTGCTAATATCCGAACATCAAATCTTCCCCACAAAACTGTCCCACCTAAATTTTCGAATCAACTAACTAACCTAACTTTCTACATCGCCAAAAACCAAGAGTCAAAGCTGTTAATTTATAGCCAAAGACCGTCTTGCAGCACCTTCCTCTTTCCTAAAGTCCGGGTGAGTCTGCCTCTCCTTCTCCGAATAAAACAATTAGAAATTTTTTTTAAAAAACTGTTATTTTATAGAGTATAATATAATGAATATTTCCTCCAGGAGGAATTAATTAGTTAGAGTCAGTGCTTTTAACGAAATGTTTTCAATGAAGGAAGACAAGTCAGTGAACCAAAAAGAATCTTATATGACCAATATCAACCCACACCCCCTCCTTACAGTCTTCGATCATAATTTGTATGTGATAATCTAGTGGATTACTATCATGTATATTTGTCCTCAATTATAATCAAACTCACTTTAGGTTCGTTGGAATTATGTGTGTTTGCCAAATTCTTGATTATTTTATTTTTTCGAAATTAAGTACACAAAGGCTAGTGATATACCCACCCTACAAGTGCAATAAGCTTGTTTGCCGTGGTTCCCAGATTCAAGTACCAAACCATAAGCATGAACACTGCGTGAATACTATTTCTAACGTGAAAGTAACAAAGACCTTCCTTCTCCCTCACATAAATACATGCAGAGCACTCATCTCTTATATTCCATACAAATCAAAGCTAAATATTGAGAGCAATGGCTCAGGATGCCAAATCTGTGGTACGTTTTGTTTTAGTGTTCTTAATATGCTTTGGAGTCGCCCATGCACAAAACCAGAAACCATTTCAACAATGTCTTGGTGTTTGTGGCCAAGATGTGGTTCTCTGCGCGATACATTGTTTTACACAGCAATTCATGAATTTCCTCCCCTGTGCCGGAGGCTGTGGTCAAACTAACTTGCAGTGCATGGGCAGTTGCACAAACACCACCATTCCTCTTCCACCTGCGCCACCCGTAATCACTGCCGGAGCATAGACAAACGTGGGGCAGTTTGTGTATGAGATGATAAACATGTACTGATTCATGCTTTCAAGTTTCAGAATAATAAGTAACTTTGTGGAACAAGAGTCTTATGGTTGCTCCAGTTTTACCTAGTATTATAGACAAACTCAACTCTGCTCTCTGCCATGCTTACTCGAAACCTGTTCAACTGTTGCAAAGACATTCTGAAATTGGTAGGAAATGCATATAATTTTACTTTTCTTGAGCAAATAAAAAATCATAAGCGACACAAATTTGTGCAACAAAGAAGCACATAAGATGAATTATTGAGGACAAATAGTTAAACAAGTTTGTTCATTCCTTTTTTGGTACACAAGTTTGTTCATTCTTCACCTTAGTAACATTTGATGAAGTTAAACCCCTCCCCCATCCCCGCTTCAATTCCCAACATGAATGTACATAAGTAGTTTGAACATCTGGGAAACCCAATGAGTTCACTGATGTTCAGGATTTCTATCCATTACAAACATCATGAGACCTTCAACCTGGTAAATTGACATTTCGGTCTTCACCTAACTTATGTGACCCACGACTTCTTTTTTCCTCAATACCAGACTTGGAAAATCTCTGACGTAGAATTTCTAAAACATCTTCTACTTTGACATCTTTAACTGCCAGAAGAACCATGGCATGGTAGAGGACATCTGCCATCTCTGAGACAGTACGTGATTTATCCTCATTCTCCTGTAGAGTATGACATAACTTCGTCTGCCTCTTCTCTGCAAGGAACGTAAGTAATACACTCAGCTGTCATAGATAAACTGCTCTATCCAACTTTTCTTATTCTTGCAGAAAGGAACAACAGAAATAAAATTGCCCAAAATGCAAAATTTCTCTTTGTAGCAATAAGAAATTAAGAAGAAATGTAAAGCTTCTAATAGAGAAGCAATTTTCTGTATTTTTATATCAAGGCTTTATTTTCAAGGCATGGTAATAAGGAATTATATCCACTTAAGTTCATGACCAGAATAACAAGTCAGCAGAATAAATTACCTGATTTTTTAGCACAGCAAGTTGTTGTCAACCAATAAACGCTTAGTCCATGAGGGCTTTCCTTTATCTGTTGCTGCTAACTCTGCTTTGCGCTGGGAGATTGTTGTCTCTAACACATACAAAGATGTCAGCGCCAATTTATTTCCCTGAACCAGTCAGAGATCATCAACATTACTTAGATATCACTAGTCTGAGTATGTGGGGACAGTAATATGCTATGATTGCTGATAAGTGATAACTGATTAAAGCTACAAACCTCATGATCTTTTAAAAGGTCAGAAACTGGTGTATAGTAGCAAGTTTCTGACCCTGTGTGGCACGTAGGTCCATCCCAAGGTATATTATCTGACAAGCAGTTATGACATAAATGTAAATAATTCTAATTTTGATAGATACAAAAATGTTGATATTACATAACCAGAACAACCAGAAATAGGTTATCTATTAAACAATTCAATTAATTAGCAGAGTTAAAACTATACAGAGTCACGATCGCAATCAAGAAAGACATCATGAATATTGATGAAATTCTTAGATGTCTCCCCCTTTGTCCACAAGGTTGACCGTGACCGGCTGTAGAATGTAGCCTTCCTAGAGGACATGGTTGTGGCTACTGCATCTCTATTTGCAAACCCTTGCATTAATATGGCTCCAGTGTCAACATTCTGAGCTATTGCAACTGCCAAACCTTTATTGTCCCATTTTATACTGTCTAGCAATGTTTCAACCTGAAATAATACTGTTATATTCCCAGTTAACTGTATATGAGAATCTTTAATCAGGAAGAAGAGAATAGAATAAGCAAAATATTTAAGAACAAAGACCAAATATAAACAAATTCCAAAGTCAAATGCTCATGAACAGCACGGCATGCCATGTGACTTCCCCCCCTCCCCTATCCATGTCTGCCAGTGCTAGGATAGCTTGGAAACAATATTACCAGCAGCAAGGAAATTAACTTAAGCAGATACTCATAAACAAAACAAAAACGAAGCAACAATCCAAAGCATATAGAAAAACATTAGAGATAGGAAACAAGAAATGTATCAATACATGAGCGTGCTTCCCTTGAGTCCTCAGGAAAAAAACATTTAATGTTCTTTTTCTTAGGTTCTTTTTACTATCTCCTTATTTGTTAGTTGCATATGTCTCCCATTTAATTCACATAAAAGTTATAACAATATTAAAAAAAAATTATTTACGAGTTTAGTTTCATATGTCTCTCATTTAATTCACATAAAAGTTATAACAATATTAAAAAAAATTATTTACGAGTATTTTAACAAGAAAAAGAGAACTGGAGAGAACTTGTAGCTGTATAAAATTTTAGTTAAATAAATGCAGTTCAACCGAGTAATGGATGCTATTGATCAAGAAGGGGGGAAAAGAAAGATATGCATAATGCGGAAAGAAAAGAAAAAACACAGGGAAGAGGAGATCCAACTAACATTCCAGAGGATAAAAACTTAACAAGAACACATATATTGAAGAAAAAGAAAAGAAATTAACAAACAATTTTCTATTTTCATAAGTTTACAGCATATTGAAACTCTTTTTATAAAAATATTAATTTTTCACTAATTACAAAAATATAGTTGACATAAAAAGAATTAAAAAAAAATAAAATTACTCGTGCAAAGTACAAGCTAAACACTAGTCAGATAGTAAAGACATTAACAGTAGCTGTGTCCATGAAAATATGAATGATTTAATCAAGACCAAGATGATACAAAATGCAACTATTTCTATTAATGGAAATTATAGAATAAAGTTAGGAAGTACAAAATGAGTTACTAAACCAACATGATTTCAGGGAAAAAGTTCAATCTGCATTGACATCCTACCAGTTGATTCTCATCTGCTTATGCAAACAAAGAAAAAGTAATCCGGTGTTGCTCATTAAAAGCAATTTTGTGTTTAAAATCTACCAAGCAATGCAAAAGCCCAATTCTTGTAATATGTGTTCATCAGTCCAATCATGAACCCAACACATCAGATGACCCATCCCACACTCAACTTCCCAATCCTGTAAAGAAAGATAAAGTGAATATTCCAATACATAGACTTCCCGGGTCCCTCTACGTTAGTAGATTTCCGCAAAGTCACTAAGGAGGGCGCAGAACTGGTTATGATACCCACGTGCTACTAACAAAACGATACTATGGAGCCACCACTTAGTATCAACTCTTGCTCATCAATTTTCCAAAAAGCCAAACAAGATACCAAGATCCATGGCTAATATCCAAACTCCCTTGATGGGCGGGCTTGAATACTATATTTAGATAATTCACAAAAATGTTGGTCATTGAATTACTGTGTTCAGACTACTTGGTCTAATACAAGGAAACGTTAATACAATTATTCCGATAATTGCACTGTACAGATTGATCAAGAAAGTGCGCTTTGGAGTTTACCCAGAAAATTTTAAAGAACAGAAATTAACCCTTAAACCTCAAATTGGCTACTTGAATTCTTTCTAACCCTTCATCATCATCATTCGTCAAAAATGAAGTATGCATGAAAAAGAATTAGAACATAAAATCTTAGGAGTGACAACAACAATTGACAATCAAATAATATAAATTCTTGTTTCTTCACATGTAAGCACCTTGGGATCAATAGAAATTCCTTCCTTTGATCTCTCAATTGAAGCAAAAACTAAATGACTGCTCCTCCTTTTTCCATTGTATCTGCCGAAATCACAGCTCGAAACTAACAGACTGCTCTTGGAGGTAACACTCACAGATTGAAGCATTTGAAATACGAAACAGCGATTTCCAGAAACGCAACTTCGAGAAAACTGGGAGATTTACTGAATTGAAGAGCGAAGGAGAAGCACTACCGGAAAACGACAGCCACTACACCAAACAGACGGCGTCGTCGATTTGGATAATAAAAAAGAAAAGGAAAGCGAGGAAAGAAGGCTTATCACCTCGGGCTACATCTACATGGACTTGACGAGGCCCACTTGGCCCATTCTTTTTGGAATGGGCCTGGTCTAGTTTATAATGGAAGCCTAGCCCATCTTCGTGAAAATATGATACTTGCAGCGGATGTCTCCCGACGACGTCAATCTGTTGTCTCTTCAAGTGTCATAGTGGGGTGTCAATATCAGTCTTTTTCTGTCATTTTTTCCTTTTCCTGTGTCCACACTCCGGACTTTTAAACAAAAAGGACCAAGTCTTAAAATTTTTGATCAAAATGATAAATTTTTTATCATAATAGCCAGAATAGGGTAAATGATGAAACCATATTTTCAAAACACGATTTCAGGGTCTGACCTGGCGTGCCAGGTTGGACCATCGCCCACATCAGGCGCGCGAGTGCAGGATGAAACCGGCTTTAAAAGCCGGTTTCATCCAAAAATTTGTCCCCCGCGCCACCCACGCGGGGGACAAATTTTGCAGGCTACCCTGCAGTGCAGGGTAGCCTACAATGCTACTAACCCAGCCCCCCCTCCCTCCCCCCCTCCCCCTGTCAATAATTCCCGCACACCCCCACGAATAATTTCTCTCCCTCTCCCATTAATATATTAATTATATTAATATATTAATTAAATTACAATATACAAATACCATAATTAATTTGTTTTACTTCACACCATAATTAATTTGTTTTACTTCCCGTAACAATTCAATTAAAACATATAAATCTTAAAAAAATTTCATTACCTTACTAAAAATTGATGAATTTTCGTAAAAATTTATGAGTTCTTAAATTTTTTCATAAAATATATGATAATAATCATATTAATTAATAAACATATTAATTAATAAATTAGCTTATTTTATTTTACATAATAATTATATTAAAACATACAAACCTTCAAATATTTTTTTTCATGACCTTTGTAAAAGTTTAATGAGTTTTTAAATTTTTATTGTAAATATATGATAATTTTTAATTTTAATGTTTTATTATATGATATTTTTGAAATTTAAAATATATATTAATTTTTTAATTTATATTAAAAGATTTTATAAATTTAAGATATATGATAATTTTAAAATTTTAGAATTTAAGATTTTATCATACATTTTAATTTTATCATAAATATTTTTAAAATTCATGATATCTTTTAAATATAAAGTATATGTTAATTTATATATTTATAGTTTAAAATGTTCCACGAAATTTTAAAGTGTATAATAATTATATGAAATTAAAAATATATGAAAAATTTTAAATTTATAGTGTATGACAGTTTTTAAATTTATAAATTTTGTATTTTTACAATTTAAGATTTTTGTTAATTTTTTAATTCTATAATGTATGATAAATTTTTTTACTATAGTTTATGATATTTTAAAATGTTAAAATTCATGATATTGTAAATTATTAAGTTTTACTAAATTTTTTTAATTTAAAGTATATAAATTTTAAACTTATTTGAAATGATTTAGAAAGAATAAAAAACATTAAATTATTTTAAAAATTAATGGAACACACTTATATTAACTCATTCTAATTATTACATGCTTTATTATAAATTTTAATTTACAAGTATAACTAAATTAAAACATAAACCAGGAAGACTTTTCCTATTACAAGTAACAAACACAAAAACAAAAAATTAAAAAACTTATATAAGGATTTCGGGAAATACTGATCTACAAAAAATGACCTCCTGTACTACATGGGCGTGCTCTTCTCCTCCTTGCCGGGTTTCGCCTAGCTAGTACATCAGCCCTGTCACCAAGATCCTCTGAGGGAGGTATGTCATCAGCACCGCTAAATCCTTCCTCAGCTTGCACACCTGAACCCATACCCGGGTCATATGATGCAGGTGTATTACCATACTGAAAGTATGGCACCTGCGGTATGGGAGAGTTAAAAACCTCGCTTGATTGCAGTGCAAAATCTGGCATAAGCTGATGATACATAGATGAACTACTGGGCATATAAGGAGGTGGAGGAGGTGGAGACATATGTGCCGGAGATGGAATATACACATCTGATGGTCGGACATCAGCATCAACACGTCCATAAGAAACTGACGGTCCAGGGACATCAGTTCTACTGCGTCTGCGATGTTGTGATGACAATTATGATGATGACGTCGAATGAGTAGAATGGGAAGGAGCTGGATCAGCATGGATAAGACCAACTAGTGTAAGATATCTCCTACTGATACGTCTATACCACTCATTGTACTCGGTTGTATGAGCAGCATGACCATGTGCAACTCCCAGAACATCACCTATCTGGACCAGATTGTATCTCATGCCCTAAATGGCTATGTGGTTAGCATGTAGCCAACGGTAGTCAGTGACGCCCCGTCCCCGAAGATCAAATTTGTGCAAGGTTTGATCGGCCTCAATGTCAGTAGGGTTTTCTGGTATAGGTTGCTGATATCCAAACTGATGCATTACCCTATCCACTTTCTAATACTCAACAATATGAAAACATATTAAGGGTACTTTAGCACCCCAAATATGCTGGTCTCGATAACAATAGTCTGGTATCAGGTGTCTCACCTCATCATCAATGAAGGGTAATGATATAAACTGCAATCCAAAAACTGTGTCAATGTTTTAATAAATAAAACCTTGAAACATGTCATTGTTAAATGATACATAGATATAAGATACATTTGTAATTACCTGGTCTGTTGACATCCTGTCCAGCATCTCTCTATACCAAGACACCACATTATGGCCGATTTGAGTTACTTTGAACTTTACTCTCTACCTGGAAGTAATTAAAAATGTTAATTACAAGTCATTTACGTACCACACATCCTAGTAGCCAAATGCATAAAACTAATAATTTTACAAACCTCGCGCCTAAAGGACAAAGATTATCCCACGGAATGTCTGTCTCCCTCCTCGGTGCGAGAAATGGTAGTCGCTCCCATGCCCATACCTGAAGTAATATCAAAGGTCCATCAATTTCAGAAGCATCAAGGTGAGTGGCATGACACATCTCCCTGTACAACCATGCCAGGGAGGCACTCCCCCAGCTGTACTGTCTTGCGACATATAGGTTTTCCAACAGAGATAAGAAACAAATGTGCACATGTGTACTCGTCTTACTGGTGAACAACAATCCACCCATCAGCTGTAATATATAAGCTCGTGCATATCTCTGCTCTGTAATGTCATCACCATCGGCTGGAAAATTCTGAAATGTCAATTCTAACCAGCTCATTTTCAATGTGTTACCCTTAACAGCTGTAGCAGGGGGCACAACTCCCAATAATCGCTCGCACTCAGTTGCGACGTCAGCACCAACTAGGCCAGAGACAGGCTCACCGTCAACAGGTAAACCGAACAGAATACTAACATCCTGTAGTGTGATGGTGGCCTCACCGTACGGCAGATGAAATGTGTGAGTCTCTGGCCTTCATCGCTCTACTAAAGCTGTCACAAGGTGCCAATCAAGCGAAATAAACCCCACCCTGATCACACCGCCAAAACCTGCCATGGTCATGTACTCCAATACGCGAGGATTAATATTATTAATATTATTAAGAAGTTCTCGGCCGAACACCGCCTCCCTCCGACGGCATCTGAGGACATAGGCCTCGCTCTAAATTTTTAAAAACATATTAGTATGAACATTTTCGCTAATAAAATTAAATTGAAAAATTATTTATAGTAATTCGATTTGTTAATTACAAACCTCGTGATCCGCGAAAACTCTAACGGATCGATGGCTATCGTGTAATCTAAGGACTGAAACATCTACTGGGGCAACGGGATCCATGAATCTAGCATAACAAAAGACAAATCAAATATAATGTTAATATGCATACACGACAATAATATTTATTAATGTCAAAATAATTTTACATGACATGTGGGGGACATAATACCTAATATCTACATAATAAAAAAGTAGAAACAAATACATAAATAGGAAAACTCTTACATTAAAGTAAAGAGTGTGATAATGGAACTTGTCTTTTAAGATCGTGTAATGTTAGGACAATTTTTACAATTGTGTCCTTCCTGCCTACATAAACCACACCTAAGTTGCCTCGAGGACTCTGTAATGTCCATCTCATTATGAATTCGATGTGTTTTCGGCCTACCCTTCTTTCGCAATTTGGACATGTCGGGAACCACATGGGGGAACTGGAATTCTGGCCAATAGTCATCGTGCATCACTGGGTTGAATTGTGGAGTGTATACAAGCTCCTGATTTCTCAATTTATACCACTCCCCAATAAAGTCGGTATAGTTCAGATGCTTGCTTGCACAAGCTGCTATAACATGTGAGCATGGGAGAATGTATTGCTGGGGTTTGTTGCATGTGCACGTTCTTTCATTTAAACGCACAGTATGCTGGTTGCCGCCCTTTCGGGCTTGCCATCCACGAAATTGAGTATTTATTTCAATTATCCCCAAACCGGTATGAAACTGTCTCAACTCGTGTCCACCTGCTCTCTCTGCCCAATTTTGGATTTTTTCTATAGTGTCGGTTGTGTATTGATTGCCAGCACCAAGTTGAGCATTAATGTACGCCCGATGTTCCATGAAATATTTAACACACCGGTAAAATGTCAACCGCACCAGTGCAGTGATTGGGACTTGTCGCGCTCCCTTTAAGACATTGTTCATACACTCCCCCAAGTTTGTGGTCATGAAGTCAAAGCGGTGACCTCCATCATGTGCCAATGCCCACTGCTCCAAAGGAATTCTACCAATCCATGCAGCATACTCAGAGTCCAACTGAACAAACTTTTTGAAATATTTATCAAATTTGCGTTTTTGAGTTTGACTCGCAGTGTGAATGAGGAGATTTTTTGCTTTCATATTCTTGTGGGTCTTATGAAAGTTGCTTGCAATATGCCTAACACAAAAACGGTGATAACCATAAGGCTCAGTCCAGCCATTCCGAGGATCTGAAGCAGCAGCAATGATCCCGGCATGACGATCAGATATTAAGCAAATACCCACCCGTTGCGTTACATGCATGCGAATCAAACTTAAAAACCATCCCCAACTATCTGTGTTCTCCTCCTCAACAACTGCAAATGCAACTGGAACTAAACTATTGTTACCATCAACACCAGTTGCAACCAACAATTTGCCCGTGTACTTTCCACATAGGAATGTGCCGTCAATCTGAAGAACTGGTCTACAATGATGGAAGGCCTCGATAGATGGCCCAAAAGCCCAGAATACTCGTTGAAAAATAACTTGTCCAGGATGATTAGTTGGGTTCACTTTCCATTCGAAACGCGTGTCGGGATTAGTGACACGAAGTGCATTTAAATATCTGGGAAGCTCATTGTAGGATTCCTCCCAATTACCAAACACAAGATTTATTGCTTTCTTCTTCCCTTTGAATATTTTGCTCAAACTTGGACTATAATGGAAGTGATCTTTTATCATTGTAAGCAACACAGCTCCTGGTGTAGTTGGGTCTTCATTGATAGTATTTTTGATATATTCAGCAATGATCCCCTTGTCCAGATTATAATGATCCTGAGTCATTCCGCTGTAAACACAGCTGTGAGCGACATCCAATTTCGTAATCTGAAACTTTTCAAATTTTTTACTAAAATGTCCTCGCAACCTCCACTTGCATCCCTGTTCAGTGGAGCTTACACCTGATATCCCATGTGTCCTTTTTGGACTCAACGACTACGAAAGCCACGTGGTTCATAATGTGCCAGTATTTAATAGTATTTTTTAACTCGACCTTCGTGCTGAACAACATGCCATTGTAAAATTCATTATGCAACTCCCATTGTGCATTTGGAACAATAACAGGATTTACGGCACGTGCCCCGGCAATGTTCACGTCCTTGTAAAAGGGATTCGGCACATATTCTGCAAATAAATCTTCTTCAGGAGCCTCGATAATATCATCATCATCCACTTCAATGTCAAAATGCGGATCAATGTTCAAATCAGGGATATCTTCTCCATCGCCAATATCTTCTCCAGGCGCTTCTGAGTAAGTAATCGGTGAATACGGCCTAAGAGATGCTGATGCCTCTCATGCAACATGAGAACTGAGCTGATCGTATTGGCGCCTACTGGTGGGAGATTCCATGAATATGTTTTCAGGATTCAGGTCAAGTGTGTCGTGACTCTGAACACGAGACAGAGACTCATCATGAAGTGCGTGCCTATGTAAATAAATCTCTAAAATAAATCCAGGGCCTTGCGCACTAGGCATGCTGTAACATGCTGTACAAGTCCTCATCATCAGCTACTGCAACCGGACTATAGTGGGTTGAATTATTTATAGTACTCGGACATCGACAAATTATAGTCAGGTACTCTCTTCTTCTATCAACCTTTAAGGACTTGCATAAACGAGCATGAAACTCTACATACTTGATACGCTTGGGTACACGAATGCACTTAACGGGACCTGAATCGTATTCAAGCCCGTTCGAACCAGTACGCATCTCACCATTAATGTAACACATAATTCCAATTTCTTCCATTATCAAACTTGAACCTTCAAAAATCTTTAAAATATTATAAAATTTCCTCATTATATTGTTAATGAATTCACAGTATTTTCATAGATTAACTATAGACAACTACTAATAATAAATGATTCAAATTATAATACTCATATTATAATTTACTATTATAATACACAAATTATAAAATAAAATTACTATTTCTTACAAAATAATAAAATCACTTTTTATCATATGTATATTACTTACCATAATCATTATGAATTAAATAATTATATTCAACTAATAAAATCACTATTTATCATAGGTGTATTACTTACCATAATTATAACATAAATATATTACTTAACACAATTAATTATATTCAAATATATTTATAAAAAATCTCATTACATATTAAAACATAAAAATAATATCTATAAATTATAAATATCAAATCATACAAATAGAAAAATTATATATTTATCATAAATATATTACTATAAATTTCCCCAAAAAAAATTTATTTATAAATTAGTCACAAATTTTTAAATAAAATTACGAATACTAACACAATAATAAAATCACTTTTTATCATAGGTATATTACTTACCAAAATTATTATGAATTAAATAATTTATATTTTCGTTTAAAATATATTAATTAATTTATAACTATCAAAATTACTAACTAATTTAAAAGTATCAAAATTACTAATAAATATATTAATTACATTAAAACATGCAAATACAAAAATTATTATTTATTTCAAAACTCATTAAATTATTATTTTAAGGCAAACAAAATTACTAATTAATTTAAACGTCACAAAATTACTAATTTAATTAAGTGTCACATAATTACTATTTTAAACTTATAAATATTATTTATTAATATGTGAATTAAAAAGTTAATAATTTATCATATCATAAATATACTAATTATTACAATTATCATAAAAATTACAATTACAACAAATTTTTAATTATAACAAATAATAAAAATTAATATTTCAACAATTATAATATAAAACTACTGTAAATATAGATACATGCATATAATAATAATAAATATAACTTTCTATAAAATAAATATAACTTTATGACTTACCAGGTAAGAAGCAAATGAGCAAAAAGTATCAACACCGGCAACGTGATTTCAACAATAATCCTAAACAAAACATAAATAAATTTAGAATAACAAAACATATATATCGTGTAACATTAAATAATTTATATAATTTCTATTTATATTTTATTTTTAAAAATTTTAATAGTATACGTAATTTAAATAATTAATAAGTAAATATCATTAATTTATATAAACAATATAAATTAAATAGTATACGTAATAAATTTTTCAATAAGAAAATAATTTAATTTAATTAATAAAAATAAATTTTTTAAATTAAAATTTGTATAACTTACCAAGATTTTACCTTGTAAATTGAAAGAACATGAGAATATTGACAGAAAAAAAGAAAAAGTTAATGCAATAAGAAATGAAGGTGGTGATGAGGAGAAGACGTGATGAGTCTTCTCCTCTTGCTCTGCCTCTGTATTTATAGAGGAGAAAGGGTGGGGGTGGAGAGGGGTAATAATTTGTGGAGTATAATTGAGGGGGGGTCGCCCACGGGTATAATTGGGGCGACCCACGGGTATAATTGGGGGGGGTCGCCCATAGGTATAATGGGGGGGGAGGGTAGCCCTGCAGGCTACCCTACGCGATGCAGGGTACCCTGCAACGTCTGAAACCGGCTTTTCAAAAGCCGGTTTCAGACTTATTTTTGCCCCCCACGGGGCCGACCAGCGGGCCCCACGGGGGACAAATACTCGGCTGCACTCGCGCGCCACGCGCGAGTGCCTGATGTGGGTGATGGTCCGACCTGGCACGCCAGGTCAGACCCTGAAATCGTGTTTTGAAAATACGATTTCATTATTTACCCCATTCTGACTATTATGGTAAAAAATTTATCATTTTGACCAAAAATTTTGAGACTCGGACCATTTTGTCCAAAAGACCTCCACACTCCGCAGTCTTATTTATGTCTTCGTTTTCAGTAAAAGAATTGAAAAAAAAAAAAAACAAAAAAAAAACCTCTCTCTACTCCTCCGATTACTCGTGATGAGTGTCCAGAACCAAGAAGGGTGTGAATATTTTGATCGAAAGGGAAAGAGAAAAATGGTGGGTGAAGGTGAAATCCATGACCCTTCTACTCCACCCCAACGCAAACCCAGACTTGAACCCCAACAATCTTCTCCACAACAACACCAGCAGTATTCTCCTAGAGTATTGCAGAAAAAGGATAGCTGCATTCGTTATTGCCCTTCCTATTCATTTAATAAACAAATTCAAAATCCTGAGTTCCCTGAGCTTCATTGCCGTTGTGGTTATGGTGTTTGCACCAAGCGGGAATGCAAAAATCAAAGGAACCATGGCAGATGGTACTATAGCTGCCCCCTTGAAGTAATTCTTCAATTTCCCTACTTTTATTTTTCCTTTCTTACACTTCAATTGCTGATTTTTTTATTTATTTTATTTTTTCTGAAATTGAAATTGAATTTGTCTTTTTCTTCTTTAGTTCAAATGTGGGTTTTTTAAATGGTGCGATGAAGTGGTAGGAAAAACACTTATCGATCCTCCTCCTCCGTATCAGTACCCGTATTGTTCTTGCCATGCTGGAGTTTGTAGAAAGGAAAAGATTTATAGTGGGCCAAATATGGGTCGGAGTTATTTTGTTTGCAGATTGAAAAAGGTAAACATAAGATCTGCTCATTTCTGTTTCAAGATGTCTTAAATGTTGAATATTGGTACTGGTAGTGTATTTAAATGTTGTTATAGATGATGTGTTTGTTAGTTGGTTCTTGCCTCAGCTTGTTCTTATATGGACACTATATGGGCAGCCCTCTTTTATTTCTTACATGCGACTTCTCTATTTAGTTCTGTTGTAAGAAAAGTTTATTAAGAAACGGATACTGATGTTGATTAAGGTTTGCAAAGTGATGCATAAGTTTCTGATTTATACTAGTTAATTAATGAATAGGATTCAGTTCATCCTTTGGTTCATGCCTCTGCCAAAGGGACTGGGTAGATTATAGGCTTCACGTTGCTTCTTCACCCAGTGACTGATATGTCACACTTCATTTCTAGTACTGGTTACTAACATTTACTTTCAAGAGTAACATTCAGAAACCACTCTTAGATACATAAATTCCTCTCCATACCTACTTTCACAATTTTCACAATCCAATAAAAGACAGATCTATTGGATGTTTGAGCAAGTGAAGCAGGGTACCCGGGCACCAAAACAGTGGTGATACACTCTCAACATCCACTATGCTGTTGCAGAGAATGTGCTGCCAAATATCACAGATATCACATGTAACACCTACCGTTATTAATAAATTTACTTATCTATTACCTATGTACCAATTGGCTATTAAGATATTAATAGCATTTTGTTCTAGCAATGTATAATACATCTTATTCTTTTATATTGAATAAATTAAAATTTCGCATATGTAATAATATTTTAATAATGTACTTGGTTTAGGTATATTTTTCAAGCTTTCTACAAGTAAACTTATTAACTATTATTTTCTTTTGACAAGACATTTATGTTATTTTTTTTTTCTTTCATGATTTCTTTCCTATCTTAAAATAATATTATACATATAAATTTTATTTTTCATTCACCCAACGACTTAATAAATAGGCTATATCCCTTATACCTTAATATATATATATATATATATATATATATATATATATATTGTACTTTATTTAATTCATTCTTATTGTACATGTCTTCTATTTCATTAAATCACCTAACAAATAGGAAGATTACCATTGATAACCGATTTCACTTCAAAAGAATAATTATATCCACAAATTCCATTTAACCGATTACTTATCAAAATAATATTTTTATTATTAGTTACTTAAGAGTCTTAATTTACCATTCCATGAATTAATCAAAAAATTTACTTTTACAATTTTACAATTTTCTACTTAGAAAATCCATTGTACCCTAGACCTTATTTCTATGTTCTTGAAACAAATTTTGCAAGGATTCATAGTAAGGAGGCTTGGCCTCACATCCATTTCATTACATAAGTTCTTATGTACATAGGTAGACATAAGAGGTCCCTTTACAAAGGACCTAGGCAACCTCCAAAAGAACCCCATTATCACATACCAAGTGCTACCCGAGACCACAACGAACACAAAGGAACAATTTACACAAGCTTTTTACCACAATACAAATCCATCGTTCATCTAGGGATTGTATACACCATAGTTAAGGGACAATCCACTTCCACATAATAGGACTCCCAAACGTGCCAATTCTCGGTCACATGCACAACCCCATCATTCATAGAAGCACAAAGCACTATAATGACACTAAACAACAAGAACAATCATGATTTCCAAGCCAAACTGGAGAATGCACATCAATTTTATTAAAACTGTGAGATGAAAATCTCAACAATAATCATGCATTTCAATTTTCACAAAGGCTATATTGATGTATAATTTTTTAAAAGCGAATAAATGCAAGATTTTTCCTCCATGAAAGTACTTTAAAATAACCCTTTCTTGACTATCATGCAAGCCGAGAGGCTTACCTTGACCTTTCGATATACACTTATATCACCGCAACTAGACATGGATCCATTATAGGGTTTGAGCATCTCTTGGTTTCTTGGTGAACTTAAGCCAACATGAATTCAAGACAAGGATTACTAGTACTAAAACCATGTAAAATTCATCATTCAACTATTTTTGACAACAACATCTCATAAGGATTTCATGCATGCAATTTTATTGGAAGAGTTTTAGGAGTAGAAAAGAAGGTTTTCAAGTCTTATAAAAATGAATTCCAAGGAAAACACACAAGGCTTGTCTTAAACTTCCAAACTGAGAACACTTCTTTGCTTTCCTTTCTACCCGAGCTCCTTTTTCTTCTTCCCCTTCCTGTAGCTCCTTAATTCTAGGCTAGAATTGCTCTTGTCGCTCTTCCATTAGCTTGAATCTTCGGTTTCCATTTTTTCAACCCGAGCCTTGATTGGAAGTTTGAACCACACAATGGAATCCTTGGACAATTCTATGAAGTTTCTTGGTTTTCCTCTTGAATTCTAAGCACTATTAGGCCTCCATGCAAGGCCTCATTCCTTCCCTCTCTACCTTTCTCTTAGTTATGGATGAAGAAAATGGTGAAGGTAGGAGAAAAATGATGGAGGTGGTGGTTTTAAGAAGAAAAGGAAGTGAAATATCGATTTTACCCCTCCACTAAGAGTAAAATAATAATTTATTTTTACCTACTCCTCCACTTATCAGTTTGTTTAATAATTTCTAATCAACTTATCATTACATACCTAGTATTTCTCTTACACACCTTTTACTTTTCCTAATGATTACCTTACATGCATTTATGGTTTACTACTTTTTTTAAGAATTCTCTAACATGTATTTATTGTATCACACATACTCTCTTACATGCATTAGTTAAACTACACATAAACTTACATTCTTACAACATTATTTAATAGAATTTTTACAATCATTTTCTAAGCCTTGCATGCACCCTTACACATGTACCGGTGTAGCCTCCTATTGGTGCCTTGCTAGTTTTTCTCTTTTTTTTCTATTCCTTCCATTCTCCAATCCCCACGTTTCCTATTCATTTCTCACTAAAATATTCCTAAGTCATGTAATATGTTATTCTAGTGTATATATATATATATATATTAAATCTCTAATTTAGGTACGTAGAATTTTACAACTATCAATTACATGCATTTTCTATCATATTTTTTGTGCTTAATGAACATGTAAAATATACACATATATATCTATATCATGTACAAATTTATCAATTAAGTCAATTGATCATTTATCAATATTAAACATACTCACACAATATAGATTATTTAGGTATTATTTTAGAGGATGTTACATTACTCCACCCCTGAAAAAGAATTTTGTCCCTAAAATTCATATTAACCTCTTCGAATAGCCATGGATAGGCTTGCCTCACTTTGTCCTCCTTTTCCTAAGTCGCACCCTTCTCTTTGTAACCCTTCCAAGCCACTTTAACTAATGAAACCATTTGCCCTTTTATAAATTCTGTCTTCCTAGCCATTATCCTTTTTGGTTCGGCCTTCGTTTGGAGATTGCTTTCCACCCTTGAAGGTTTATACTCTACGACATGATCAAGACTAGGTTTATATTTTCTAAGTTGTGACACATGAAACACATCATGTACATTGACTAGATTCGGTGGTAAAGCCAATTTGTAAGATGCATTCCCATTTCTCTATAGTGTTTTATAAGGTCCTATATACTGTGGTCCAATGTTTCCTTCATTTCTTGATCTCCCAAAACCCTTAGATGGTGTAACCTTCAAAAACACTTACTCCCCCACATTGAATTCAAATGGCCTCCTTCTCCTATCAGCATATTTCTTCTGTCTGTCTTGTGCAACCTTCAGTGTTTGCTTAATTTTCTCAATAGCTTCAGTGGTTTGTTGGACTAGATCAAGCCCTAACATCTATTTTTCTCCCACTTCAAACCAACACAATAGAGATCTGCATTTTCGACCATAAAGTGCTTCATAAGGAGCCATTTGAAAACTTTGATGGAAAGAATTATTGTAAGTGAACTCAGCTAAAGGCAAATAGTTATTCCAATTCCCTTTGAACTCCAAAATACAAGCTCTGAGCATGTCTTCTAAGGTTTGAATTGTTCTTTCAGACTGTCCATCGGTTTGGGATGATATGTTGTACTGAACTTAAGCTTGGTGCCTAAGGATTGTTGTAAAGCTTGCCAAAATTTTGAAGTAAATCTAGGCTTTCTATCCGAGATGATACTCTTAGGTACTCCATGCAGTCTCACAATCTCCTTAATATAAATTTGGGCTAACTTCTCATGGGAATAATTCAATCTAATGGAAAGAAAATGAGCAGACTTACTAAGTCTATCTACATCACCCATATAACATCATTTCCACTAGTGGTTTTAGGTAATCCCACGAGGAAATCCATTGTCACCTCATCTCATTTCCAAATTGGTAACTCTATAGGTTGTAGCAATCCAGCAGGCTTCTGATGTTCTATTTTCACCCTTTGACAAGTTAAACTCCTTGACACATAATTAACAATTTCTCTCTTCATTCCATGCCACCAAAATTAAGCCTTTAAATCTTTATACATCTTTGAACTTCTAGGATGAATAGAATACTTAGACTTATGGATTTCATCTAGGATTAGTTTCTTAAGATTACTATCCTCAGGTACATAAAGTCTGCCTTGATACTCGAGCAATCCTTCATCATTTTCCTTAAAATCCTTCACTTCCTCACTTTGCATCTTCTATATAATCCCCATCAAGTATTCATCTTGTGCTTGACTTTCTTTCAACCTTTGCTTCAAATCAGATTGTACTCTAAAACCCCTCAATATCATACACTTGGATTTCACCTCCACTATGTCATAACCAACATCTCTAAATTCCTCCAACAACTTGTATTCTTGAATCATCAGCCTAGTCATATGTCCTGACTTCCTACTCAAAGCATCGGCCACTACATTAGCCTTACCCGGATGATACTTCAATTCACATTCATAATCTTTTAGAAACTCTAACCATCTTCTTTGCCTCCTATTTAACTCCTTTTGATCAAATAGGTATTTCAAACTCTTATGATCAAGGTAGACCTCAAACTTCTCCCCAAATAAATAATGTCTCCAAATTTTCAAAGAAAATACTACCGTAGCAAGTTCAAGATCATGTGTAGGATAATGCTTCTCATTTGGTCTCAATTGTCTATAAGTATATGCCACTACTCTACCTTGTTGCATTAAAACACAACTTAAACCCTTTTTAGAAGCATCACTATACATCGTGTATTTCTCCTTAGGATCAGGTATAATTAATACAGGAGCAGTGGTTAATCTCCTCTTCAATTCCTCAAAACTTCTTTGGTAACTCTCGGTTCACTCCCTTACGGGTCAATCTAGTTAATGGAATGGCTATTTGGGAAAAACCCTGAATAAATCTTCTATAGTAACCTGCCAACCCCAGAAAACTTATAATCTCAGTGACAGTAGTTGGCACCTCCCATTTCAAGACTGCTTCAACCTTCTTAGGATCAACTGCAACACGTTTGCCACTAACCACATGTGCCAAAAATACAACTTCATCTTGCCAAAAATCACATTTTCCCAACTTGGCATACAATTGTTTGTCTAGTATCAAATCAAAATCTTCCATAGGCAAGCAAACCAGTGTAGGATAGCTTAACCTATTTTGCACTTCTAACTCCACAAATTGACATGCATCATTCACACAGTACCTGCTGGGGTCTCAACCATCAGTCTACAAGGCATATTACATACTTCCAATCCAAGTCTTTTAGCACACTCAACAGAGATGAAAGAACGTGAGCTCCAATATCAAACAAAGCAATCACATCTTAACCAGCTTATCGACACTTACCGAGAATGATATTGCCATCCTCCTGTGCTTCCTTCTGATTCAAAGAAAACACCCTGCCTGTTGCAACTAGCTTCCTTGGAGTTCTTTGGTCACTTAGGTCTGGACAGATTCTAGCGATGTGCCCCTTTTTCCCATACTTAAAATAGATATTGCTACCCATTTGACGAGGTTGATTCCCATTAAATTTTGCACACTTGCTACACTGCCCTCCTTGTCTTGCCTAACCCCCTACTTGTTTACCCTTATTCAGCCAATACTGCTACCTCCTATTTCCAGCTCCAACCATCGTCTTATTACTCTTATTTCTCTCCATCTCTTTGAATCTCTTAGAACTCTCATACCTCCTCTTTGTCTCAGCCTCTTCCTCCATGCATATCCTTTTGGCAATCTTATCTTTCCCCACTAGTTGAGCAAAGTTCTCTATCTCCAGGGTAGCTATCTTACCTTCCACATTTGGATTCAAGCCCCTCTAGAACTTGTCAGCTTTCCATCTATCATTATACTAGAGTCAGTAAGAACTAGCATTCTTATTCAGACTAGAACTTATAGGGAAGAAATAGATTTATGGATGGAATCAAACATGCAGTATTTACAGACAAAAGTATTCGGTTAAGAACAGTAAGAACTAGCATTCTTATTGAGACTAGAACTCGTAGGTTAAGAATTTAGATAACTCCTCAAACTCATATTCATACTCGGCTACACATGTTTTCTTGTCTAAGTTGATTAAATTCTACGTTAAGGTCTTGTTTCACACTGGCAGGAAAATACTTCCTTTGGAATGCCCCCTTAAAACTCTCCCAATTCTAGTCTACCCCGCTTGCCATAAGTAGTCTTTCCATACTTTGTCACCAGTATTCAGCTTCCCCTTCTAACATATGTACTGCTAAGACAAGTTTGTCATCCTTCTCACATCTCATCACTTAAAATTTTTCTCCAACTGGTTAATCCACCTCTCAGCTATGGTATAGCCACAATTTCCCAAAAAACTAGGTGAGTTTGCTCTCCTAAAATAGTCCATAAGTGCACCAACTTCCTTGGGAGGTTCATGTCCTCTGGCTCCCTATCCCCTGCAACATTTACTTGTGTTGCAGCATTGACAGCAGCAGTAGCTGCTACTGTGGCTTCCATAGCAGCAATCTGGGCTCCAATTTGATCCTTCATTACCCTGGACACACCTTCTAGTGCATTGAGTATGCTTTCCAAAAGCTCATTTTGAGACTTCCTTTAGGGTACATTCTGAGATGCGCACACAACACACCTTCAGATGGTCTATATTAGAGTATCCCAATGTACTCTACTACACTACCTATATAATACATGAAATGATTAATTTCATATACAGTACAGTTGTCAATGTGCATTTGATTTGCTCATGACAATTCAATTTACAACTACATTTAGCAGGTATTGCACATAGAGGAATATTAGCAAGAGTACCTAGGATCTCCTATCCAACTTTACATTGGTCAATTTCTGATACCATAAATGTAACACCTACCATTATTAATGAATTTACTTATCCATTAACCTATGTACCAATTGGCTATTAAGATACTAATTGCATTTTATTCTAATAATGTATAATACAACTTATTCTTTTACATTGAATAAATTAAAATTTCTCGTACGTAATAATATTTTAATCAATGTACTTGGTTTAGGTATATTTTTTAAGCTTTCTACAAGTAAACTTATTAACTATTTTTTTCTTTTGACAAGACATTTATGGTATTTTTTTTTCTTTCATAATTTCTTTCTTATCTTAAAATAATATTACACACATAAATTTTATTTTCCATTCACTCGATGACTTAATAAATAGGCTATGTCCCTTATACCTTAATTAATATATATATATATTGTACTTTCTTTAATTTATACTTATTGTACATGTCTTCTATTTCATTAAATCACCTAACAAATATGGAGATACAATTGATAACTGATTTCACTTTAAAAGAATAATTATATCCACAAATTCCATTTAATCGATTACTTATCAAAATAATATTTTTTTTATTAGTTACTTAGAGTCTTAATTTACCATTCCATTTCATTACATAAGTTCTTGTGTACATAAGGTAGACATAAGAGGTGCCTTTACAAAGGACCTAGGCAACATCTAAAAGAACCCCCCACGGCCACATACCAAGTCCTACCCAAGACCACAACTAACACAAGCTTTTTACCACAATAGAAACCATTGTTCCATGGGTTTTTACCTTGTTCAAAAACTACAACTTGTACAAACTTCAACTATGGATTGTATACATCATAGTTAAGGGACAATCCCTTTCCACATAGTAGGACTCCCAAACTTGCCAATACTCGGTCACATGCACAACCCCATCATCCATAGAAGCACATAACACATAATGGCACTCAATAACAAGAATAATCATGATTTCCAAGCCAAGCCCGAGAACAACTCAATCTGCACGTCAATTTTATTAAAACCGTGAGATGAAAATCTCAACAATAATTATGCATTTGAATTTTCACAAAGGCTATATTGATGTACAATTTTATAAAAGGGAATAAATGCAAGATTTTTCCTCTATGAAAGTACTTTAAATTAACTCTTTCTTGACTATCATACAAATTGTGAGGCTTGCCTTACAAGAACTTTTCAGTATGCACTTATACCACCTCAACTAGATATGGATCCATCCTAGAGTTTGAGCACTTCTTGGGTGCTTGGTGAACTTGAGTCAACATGAATTCAAAACAAGGATTACTAGTACTAAAACCATGTAAAATTCATCATTCAACCATTTTCGACAACAACATCCTACAAGGATTTCATGCATGCAATTTTATAGAAAGAGTTTTAGGAGTAGAACATAAGGTTTTCAAGTCTTATAAAAAGGAATTTCAAGGAAAACACACAAAGCTTGCCTTAAACTTCCAAACTGAGATTACTTCTTTGTTTTCCTTTCTACCCGAGCTCCTTTTTCGTCTTGTGTAGCTTTTAATTCTAGGCTAGAATTGCTCTTGTCACTCTTCCTTTAGCTTGAATCTTCGGTTTCCACTTCTCCAACCCAAGCCTCGATTGGAACTTTCAACTACACAATGGAATCCTTGGACAATTCTATGAAGTTTCTTGGTTTTCCTCTTGAATTCTAAGCACTGTTAGGCCTCCATGCAAGGCCTCATTCCTTCCTCTCTACCTTACTCTCCCTTAGTTATGGATGAAGAAAATGATGAAGGTAGGAGAATGATGGAGGTGGCGGTTTTAAGAAGAAAAGAAGTGAAATACCGATTTTACCCATTTACTAAGATTAAAATAATAATTTATTTTTACCTGCTCCTACACTTATTAATTTGTTTAATATTTTCTAGTCAACTTATCATTACATACCTAGTATTTCTCTTACACATCTATTACTTTTCCTAATGATAACCTTACATGCATTTATGGTTTACTACTTCTTTTAAGAATTCTCTTACATGTATTTATTATAGCACATGCACTCTTACATGCATTAGTTAAACTACACATCAACTCTTACATTCTTACAACTTCATTTAATAGAATTCTTACAATCATTTTCTTAAGCCTTACATGTACCCTTACACATGTACCCGTGTAGCCTCCTATTGGTGTCTTTCATGTTTTTCTCTTTTTCTTCTATTCCTTCCCTTCTCCAATCCCCACGTTTCCTATTCATTTATAACTAAAAGATTCCTAAGTTATGAAATATGTTATTCTAGTGTGTGTATATATATAAGCATCACTCATAGATGTATATATAAATTAAATCCCTAATTTAGGTACATAGAATTTTACAATTATCAATTACATGCATTTTCTATCATGTTTTTCGTGCCTAATGAACATGTAGTAAAATATACACATATATATTCATTTCATGTACAAATTTATCAATTAAGTCAAGTGATCATTTATCAACATAAAACATATTATTTTAGAGGATGTTACATCACATGCCACAATTCTGTCTCCATCATCATCTTTTGCATCACACCCACATCTCATTTTCTGACTATCGGTTCCACCTTTGTACCTTAAAACATTGTCCATATTCATCCCGATCCCTTCCAACCAAATTTATGTGCCAGATTCAACCATATCAAATAGGACCTCCCTTCCTTAAATTCTTTCACAAAATTCTTGCTGTCTGCTACTGCTTGAGTTGCCAACTCAGTTAGCTATAATTCCAGAGAATCGATTGAGAGATTTGATTTGTGTACTAATAAACCAAATCACTGTATACATCAATTCCAAGTGATGTGTGTACAATTAAACCACATTGGAATATATATATATATATATATTTTGGGGAATCCTAACATACACCTGGAGGATATCAGCGCACTTATTTAAGTGACAGAAACCAACAAAAATTTCTAATCAAAACTTGAAACTAAAGGTTATTGTAGTAATCTGGCTTAAAAAGTTGCAAACCCCCAAAATCTTATTCCCAATGCATTCTCCCTTTACCTCTCTGCCATCAAACCATATTCTTCTTTCTCATTCCAAGTCTCTCCTCAACAAAAAACTACCTTAGCAGCAAGTAAAAGTATTATTTGTCAATCCATTGAGCTGCAACAACTTTGGGATTCCTTTAGAGAGAAAGAAAGCTAGCCCTATTAAATGATGAGCAAAGTACAATCATTCAGATTTCGGAAATCCTTCATATTTTATATCACAAGTAGCCAACAAAGTTACAAATAGCTGTTTTACATATAACAAACCATGAGCATTAAGCTTATTAAGAGGATTATGGCCATCCGTAATAGACTAAAGTCTAAAACCCTTCCATGAATATCATTTAAGATTTGAAACGAAAACAAAATTGTTTGAGGAGAGAGAGGGAGAGGCTTTAGAGAATGGGGAAGAAGATCCTGGTTTGAGGGGAGAGAGGTAGAGAGAGGAGGATGCAGTGGAAATCAGATTCTGGAGTTTGCAACTTTTTAAGTCAGATTACGACATGTATAGTTTCAAGTTTTATGGGTATTTGTCCATTTAAAAAAGTGGATACTGATATCCTCCACACACATTGTTGTATGTTAGAATTGCCCATATATATTTATTTAATTTTTAGGATACATTGTCACTGGTATAAGATTAATTCAACCTTACACCATCAATAAATTTTTAAAGGATGAGAATTTCGTGAAAGCAAAAGAATATAAAAACTTGCTATGAAGATTAAAACGCCTAATTTCATATCAATTTGATATCATTAACTAATTCATCTAGTTCCTCAACTTCTTATACTTAAAAAAAAATTAGAAAATATTCATTTTTTGTGGTAATGATAAGGTAGCTAAAAATATTAATTGATGTGGAATTTGGTGAATGTTATCTAAATGACGATTTCTTATAGTCTGGTGGGGGGATTTGGGAGAATTGTGTCCTTCAAGAAGTTATTAAGCGGTGTAAGATTGATTTAATCTTATGCCGACATCAATGGATTCACATCCTATATCTACATGTTCTCTCTTCTCTCTCTCTCTTTTCTTTCTGTGTTGAAGGGTTGCAGCAGAAAAAAATCATGGGGATTAACATACAAATGTAGCTTTAACTAAATTTTTTGACCAAAATGCATTTATTGGACATAGATGAAGATGTTATGAAGAACTTTGTTTGGTTTCAAGTATTGATCCATGTGATGCACGTGTTAGGTGTGATTTTCTATTCATCTTTGTTGGTGCTAATCTCCAATGTCCTTGCTACTTGATGGTAGAGGAACTGGAAATCTGTCCTGGAGATGGAGCAGCCTATCTATCTCAGTTTTTTATTACCAAAAAAAAAGTTACCAAAGTATAGTGTTTTTTTTTTTTTTTTTTTTTAGGGGTGGATGGGGATGAGCATATGTTGCTTGGTTCTTAATGGTTCAATGCTTGAAACAGGGAAATGGAGCATGCAGTTTCTTTCAATGGGAGGATACGTTAGTAAGTTCTGTAGATATTGTTCCGGTGGATGAAAACAAATGCCAGGAAGGAGATGATTTCTCTTTGGAGCACACCAAAATGATGAATGTTGAGTCACAGCTGACCATGTATGATGCTCAATGTTCTTTAGCTTTTGCTCTGGCTACTGATTCAGGTACAGAATATGCATCTGTAATGGAAGACCTGTTGGAGAGTTTCGAACTTGATGAATCAGCAGATATGTTAAGCCCAACAAATGATGCTGCCTACACCGCTACTTTTGGACACTCGGGATTTTCAAGACACAGTCATGCAGGATTCATCGTCTCCAGATACTACAGTGGAGAAAGCACTTATGGTTTCCCGTGTAACATCTTCATCTGAGATCTGTCTCTTGAGACAGCTGTTTAATGCTAAAAGTACACATCCTGCAGGTATTTGATGTTTCTCTGGCAACAATCCCTTTATATCATGTTATTTTCTTTCTAAATCTCTTTCTTATGATTGATGCTTCCCTAGCAATAATTCTTCGTTAGGGTAGTATATTGTAAATACATTTATCTCAACGGTTTAATTTTTCCTCATCTGCCAACATCTCAATCTTAGGTATTCTTTTCATGGGTTGGTGGGGTCGGATTGTTTTCCCCCCAGTTCGATGCTTGAAGTTTCCCACACCTAGACCTTTCTTCTGCTGTAAGTACAGTTTCAATTTATTTTTGTTTTGTTTGCTCTCCCCTTTGTTTTTTGCATTCCAACTATCTCATATTTCAACAGGTGTATTTCCCTCTTTCAATCCCATATTTGTTCCCAAGCAAAAAGCTTTAGTTGGCATGGGAAGCCTTCTAGATCTACATCCTGCTCCTCTGCATACTGCAGATGGCATGCTGTCTGGAGGAAAACCTTATCAGGGTGTTCAGCTTTCAAGTGATGCTCATGACACAGTTTCTAGCCTCATAAGTCGTCCCAATATATCACCAGACAGTGAGAAAAGGCCTATCTCTAAGGCACGTTCATGGACTGCAGTTCTTGTCCAGAATCAGCTTATCAAACTTCTTGAGACCTTAGATCCTCTGGATTATAAATCTGTGAAAGAGGCTGTCGATACCCATTTTGAGATTTTGGACGTTCTATCCGTTGATTATAGCACTTTCTCTGAGCATGTCTTGGAATTTGTTGGCTGTATATCTTCTCTTGTTGACATTGAGCAATCGGTCAAAAACTACCTTCCTCCTCAACAGCTACTTGAGCATTGCAATAGGGAGAAGGCAAGATTTGATGAAATCTCTCATGCTCATAATGAGACAAAGGCTTTGTTTGAAGCATCTACTGAACGCCTTCTATCACTGCGTGAAGAGGCATCCCGTTGTGAGGCCGAGACTTCGAAGCTAGAGATTAATCTTCGTGAAATAAGTAAATCTATGATGGAATTCGAAAGAACTTTGCAGTTTGCATATGAAGAAGTAGAAGTGGCAACACAACTTGGTGTTGAGAGGGACGGAAAACGATGTGCAGCAGAGGCAGCATTAGAGAAGGCCCGGAGTCAGCTTTCATGCTAATATTTTATGTAGTATATGTTTGTTTAATGTATTCTGATAACCCATGTTAGGTATGTGGCTTAAGATATGCTGAGATGTATATGTATATTTTTCCCCTTCTCCCACTCACTAACCGACAGTCTCATTTTGTAATTATATGCTTAGTTTGGTGCACATGAAAGAGTAGGGAGCTGTTTCCATGTTTCTACTATGCCTTGTACAAAGGATGATTACTATTTACTAACAATGCACGTGGGATTTATGTTCTTCTCTCCTCTCTGGCCGTTTACCTTTCTCGTTTGCCCATTTCGTACGAGACTTGACCTGATATCAATCATGTGATGTTGATATTTGTTGACAGGGTTAATTTATAATTATGGGCTAGTTGAGCTCAGATTAAGTACGGATAAATACATGGAATTTTGTTTATTTTTTTGTTAAGAAAAAGTGGGGGAGGAGTGATCAACGTAGCTACTTCCTTTGGCATGACCAGGGTCATTGCGCAACGAAATTTTGAATTGAGTTATGGCTACTTAGCCACTTCTAAAGGAAGGGTATGACTTTACCTTTCACTCATCGAAATGTCAAAGGGCCAATATAGCCCTTCTCTATAGAGGAAATCACATACTACTATGGCAAGCGAGTATGTGATTTATTTTGTAAAATCTATTGGGGATGAATTAGTAGTTGTTTTCACCTTAAATCTATCATTAATATTGCTCACACATTTTTAATATAGATAAATCGATAAAAAACTTCAAATACTCTCTCTCACCTTCTCACTCTACCAACTTCATGTATCTTCCTCTCAATTTCTCTTTTTTTTTTTTATGAGCTAACAATTCTTCTCTCTTTCTCATCTTACTTGAATGGTATGCAAGAACTAAATTTTTTTCACATTATTGGTTGATATAAGACTTGAAATTTAAGTATATGAATTTTGTTAGCAAGTAAAGTAGGAGTTTAATTAAAAGTATAAGATAAGAGATAATTATGGGACATGGGCGCATGAGTATAAAGGAGTGGGTTGGAATTGGGTAAAGACAGCAGCTCGTTCATCTAAGACATGCTCTGTTTCTACCTTTAGCCATCTTCACTTTGCGGGGCAGCTATTTCAGCTTCCTTTTCTTTTCTCCAACTGCTGTGTCAACTTCCATAGAGCTTGCAGCAGTTAGGAGGCATGAATGGTATTTTCTAGTTCAGCCATATGAGACGTTAAAGGAGGTAGCAAATCTTTTTTTTTTTGGTTGCTTTGCTGGCTGTATCTTTGAGTGGTTAAAAGGTATAAGTTGATTAATTTTGTAAGTAAGTGAGTTCAGCCTAAAGGATGGTCGATGGTTGGTTGGTTGATTGTGGGGGAAAGGTGTGTTCAATTTTGGGTTGTAGTTAGCAACCAAGCTGCTATCCTCTGTTTTGGGGCAGTAACTTGGTTTCCTATTTTCCTTCATAGCTGATGTTGAGTATGAAAATAAAAAGGAGATTTTGATGACTCTTTAGAGTCACGACAGCGGGTTGTATGAATTAGAGAAAGATTTATAACTAGATGAATTATGGAAACTCAATTAGACTAAGTTGTATGTTTATTAGATTATTAAAAAGGAATTATACAAAGTAACAGAATTGATTGAAATTGTAAAACAAGAATTTCTGGTAATGAATCTATATATATATATATCTAATAGTTGCATGCAAGTAATAAAATAGAATTGTATAATTCAAGTTCAAATGGAAGTTAAAGAATCAGTTAAATGAATTAATTAAACATGAAATAAAAGAATTAAGATTCAAGTAAATTAATACATAAAAGTTAAGACGTGTATTAAAAGTTTTGAGGAATAAGACGCTAACAACCGTATTAAGTTTAGTTATGTAAATTAAGGAATTGTATAATTAACCTTAAAATAGTTATGGTGAATAATGTATGAATTTATAATTTTCAGTTTCGGATCGTGTCGAGGACATTCCAACACCTTCATAGACTAGACTGACTGAAAAATCATGTCCTTGAGCTTGTGAGTGAATTATATGGTTACCAGATTATAGTGTGCAATTATATGTGTATTTGACTTAATGCGTTATAATGAGAAATAAGCAAATAAGTTATTGCAGTAATTTAATTGAATTCTATGTATTTGATATTAAGTGTGGTTGATAAGGGCCAACAAAGTGGAATTTTTTGAGAAATGGTTTCTATTTTCAAAATTAAAAACCCAAGTGCACCTAGGATATTTGGATTTGATATTTGATATGAGTTATTCTGATGCTAACAATTATTTTAAAAACAAATGAAGTGCTCAATCCTGGTGGGATGGATTTTGTACGGATAATTAATTTGTTGTGCGAGCGCGTAAATGCCCAGTAGAGAGAGATAATGTCGTGCAGGGCTAAGTTACTTATTGGCCCTTTGTTTAATTGTTTGTTTGTTTGTATGATTTGATTGATATGTTGAAATTTGAAATTTGTGAACTATGTGAATTGTGATCGTATGATAATTATAATTACGTACGTGCATAAGTAAATTTAAATACGAGTATAAGCTATGATATATGTGTTGTGTGATGCTAATACCCTTAGGGTATATGGCTTGCTCACTAGTTCTTGTGACTCACTCCTTCTTTTGTTGTCGTTTTTTTTTAGTTTCCAAGAAACCACCATTGGTCGTGACAGAATTTACTACCTACCAATTCTGCTACGACAAAGTATATCTTGAAATTGCAGACTTAGAGCATAAGGGACGACACTTGCAGTCACTTTAGGTGTTATGTATTGTTGTTATATATATATGTATATTGAATTCACCATGGTGATTCCATGTTTTGTTAGGAGCAGAACTCCTTTGTATATTATGATCCTATGATTTACTGTTGACTTTGTAAACAAGTTGTTTATATGTATTATAGGCATGTTTCATCTTACAGAGTGCCACTACCAATATTTTCAGTAATTGTCTTATGTTTATAATCGAGTCCGGATTTTATTTTAATTCAGTAATATTTTAATAGTCTTAACTATAATGTGATTATAAGTTAGAGATGTACAATACTTGAGTATTCAGGGTTACGGGAGTATGATTACCCATTTCTCCGGCCAATCATACCTCTATTTGAGGATGTGACACTTTCTTCTTAATATTGCCTAAAAATTAACTTTAACAATCTTTTTTTTTTTTTTAATTTTCAGAAGACTTAAGAAAATAATTATAATCAAACTTCTAATTTCTTTAGTTGAATTATGTCACACCCCCCACGGAAGTATGACTGGCTGGAGGAT
The DNA here is from genome assembly GCA_029379385.1 of Quillaja saponaria. Classification (NCBI taxonomy): domain Eukaryota; kingdom Viridiplantae; phylum Streptophyta; class Magnoliopsida; order Fabales; family Quillajaceae; genus Quillaja; species Quillaja saponaria. The sequence continues at coordinate 22,283,386 of CM055607.1, forward strand.
TGGATAACCAAATCTCCGTAACCCTAACTTCAAAACAAAGTAACAACTATGAACTTTTGACCCAACTAAAGAATAAAAGTAGCTTTTATAAAATAGAAGTTCACTGTAAAAGTTTGTTTTCTGAAACAAATAGCAAATTACTGAAAATTTATATAACATGCCTCAAAATACAACATATATGTTCATAATTTCACACAACGACACAAGAATAAATATCTAGACTATTACATCATACAAAATTAAACATTCTACCATTCTAGTGTGACTGCAACTTTCGCTCTTAACTTTAAATACGAGATCCTGGGAAATACCTTGTCGTACTCTATCGGTAGATCACAAACTCGGGGACGCTAGATATTGGACTCCTGAAAAAATATTATCCACGAGAGGGATGAATCCTACGAACTCCGTGAATGGAAAATTATACCCATCGGGTACTAGCATTACTCAATACAAATATATATAAAATAACATCGTGATTTAATTAGAAATACATGTACACCTTTGTAAACGTCACAAATTCACAACTTATATAATTCATAGAATCACAAATGAATCAGAGTAATCACATCACACAAAGCAACCAAAGGGCGAACGAGTAACTCAACCCCGCACAACATTATCATCCCCAGCCAGGCATTTACGTGCCCGCATAACAAATTAATCTCCGTACATAATACATCATGTTAGGGCTGAGCACTCACTTTAAAAAAAAAAAAAATTATCAGAATCAGATTTTCTCGATGATTTTAAATCAGAATACCCTAGGTGCACTTGGATTTTAAATTTCAGAATAAAAATAATTGCTCAGAAAAATCTCATTTTGTTGACGTTTATCAACCACAAACAATTTCAAACAAGCATGATTCATTTCACTCACTAAAACATTGTACTTACACATTTTTTTTAAATACACATACAATTACACATAATAATCTAGCCCCAAGTGCAACAATTAACCACTCACCTTCATTTGATTCCATTTGTCACTTGCACTTACGTTCGCGTATCTCTTCAGGTCCATGTTAGGATTCAAAATTGAAATTCATGTTTCCAAATAATACTTAGTTTCTAAATGTTATTGTTATAACCTTTTTAATTACTAAGATTATATGTCAACTTATATAGGTTTATTTATGAAAGTTTTCTATTAAGCTATTAAATGTTAAGTAGTATGAATTATACTTTATATGATAAGGTTAATAATGAAGAGACATTTTAAATGCTTGCATAGGGTCAAAGAAACTATTAGAAAAGATAGAAAGCACTTAGTGAGTTAGAGATGTTGAAACAATCCAAACTTTGGGTTTGGACCAGTGTCCACTGTAACGGTCATATCTTTCTCTAGGAAATTCCAAATTCAGTTTCGTAAAATTTATAAAATACTAGACACATGTAGATTTATGATGGTATATCATTTTTAATTTTTGGATTTGTAAATCAATACAGTTTATTCTTTGAAGTTGCATCAAATTCTGTAAAACGTAGGATTTTGACAGTTCTTACCTAACTTTAGTTAATTGAACATAACTTTCTCTAGGAAAAACGAAATCCAATTATGTTTGTTGGGTTTGTTAATAGAAACGTATATCTATCTTTCTTATTTAGAAAGTTTTCCTAAAATTAGTCTTGAACCCATTCAATTCCTTACATGAACCAAAAACAGGGCACTAAAAATCCTGCATGAACTAGCTAGAGTCTAACAGCTCTAACTCACAACATACTTGGAACCAAGCTACAAAATTTTTTAGACAATATTTCAAGACTATAAGCTACATTTTATCTTTTGAACTCTTAATTTAATTCTGCTCCGAAGACACTCGAAATACCTAATTTTAGTTACTCACGAAATCAGCCCTGTCTTTCATTCTCAATAACTACTTAAATCCATATCCATTCTTTTCATGATTCCTTTATCCTATATAATTACACCAAACATGTTTCTTGAGAGTTACATCCTCTTAACCCTTTATCTGAATGGCTTAAGTTAATTAGTTCAATATCAAGTTTCCTAATTAGCAATTCAACAATTGACACTTACATATGTATTCACTTAACACCATATTTGGAAATAATTCCTTTTTCTAAACTTTTTACCGATTATCTTGAAAGTACATTTAAATTCCTTGAACGTATAATTGTATATGTTGATTTTTACACCAAGAGATGGTACATCATTCACTCATTTTTATTTTGTTCATGTTACAACCATGGAATTGAAATTAAATTCATTATTAAAATTTAATTAAAAACTTAGACTATTCACTATTGGCGTAATTTTATTCCAACTCTTCCCTTTTTATTTACATTGTTTCGACCATACTAATTATTCACTTTACATTTCTAATTAGATTTAAAGGAATTTCAACTAACTTATTATAAACAAACTAAAATCAATTCAATTACTATAACTAACTTAACTAAATCAAGATTTTAATTCAATAAAATTCCAACATTTAACTCCTATTGTCCACTCTCTCCGACACCTCTTTCACGGCTGCAAGACACACAGAAAACAGGGCATCCAGCAGCCCTTATTGCAGCGCCCTCTCATCACAACTTCCACCATCCATGCCTCCTACCTTGGCTCTAGAGGAGAAAGGAAAAGATGCTAGGCTGATTCAACTCACTGGTAAGGGGCTGGAATTTAAAATTCCTGCAATTCAAGTTGCTGCTTCATGTATGGCTGTCCCAATTTCCAGCCCAAAACAAAATGTTTCCTTACTAAGTAACCTTCTTAACCAAGTACTAAAACAGGGCAGCAACCTTCCCTTTTGATTGCAGCAATTTTTGATGATTCTCTTGGACTTTAACAAAAAGAAAAAAGATGTTAGGCTAGTTGAATTTACAAAGAAAGAACAACAACCAGTGACCCATGGATCACCAAGCTGTTGACCCCCAAAACAGAGCAAAAACCCTTCAGCAGCTTGGTGACAATAAGTCAAAACTCATACCCTTTTCCACTAGTAAGATACCAACACAAGACCAAGAAAAGAGAAAGAAATTACCTCAACCCACAGAAGAAACTTCACAGCAACCGGAGGAATTACTTCAGCCCAACAAAGCTGTCTCAAACAGTAGCTAAATGAAAAGAAACTTGAAACCAAAGTAAACTTTCTCACAGCAATACTAGCCACACCAATCAAGAGATGCATGGCCAATTTCCTTGACTTCAAGAAGCTTGTGGTGGATGAGAAAAACAGATGAAGGACCAAAATGGAATAAGCTATTCGGTGGAAAGAAATAGAAGAATGAAGTCGGTGGGCGAAGTTAGAAACAAGGAGGAAGGAGACAATTGAATCAACGCCCATGTCAAAGTCCAAAAGGATAATTAGTGGTGGATATTAAACTTAAATATAAATATAAATAAATAAATATATATATATATATAGTGGTTTCCTCTGCATCTTTTTTTCTTCACTTTAATTTTTTTCAATCCCACATCACCAATAAAGTTGTAAGATTAAATTCTTTCATTATATGTATATATATTTATATATACAATTATTCATTTATTGAATTACATATAACCCTTTTTAAAATATATGTATAAAATATTAGGTTATAACAGTAAATTTTACTTTGTGTAATATTTTATTCATCTATCAACAACTAGTCATGTGCTATTGTTCTGACATATACACTAATGTATCAGGTTATTACAAATTACATGAATATCATAGTTCAATTCATTGAAAGCATTACAATAAATAAATCAAAATACACACAATAACTTCTTTTGTTTTGGGATAATAAGGACTAAGAAATACCAAGGGATTCATCTAAAAGTCGGGATGAAATGAGGTGAAGTTGATGGCATCAAGTGTCGTGAATCTAGATGTGTTCTTTGAGTTGAAAATATGGCCAACTTGAGAACATATATATCATTTTCTTGATTTTATTTTTTATTTTTTATTTTTTATTTTTTTGTCCAATAATATATTTCCTAATTCTTTAATATTTTTGTAAATAATTCTTAGATTATTGAGGCAGCTTGTTGTGTGATGTGAGTAGGGAATTTTGTCAAGATCAGTAGATGTATTATAAATTGTACGTTTAGGAATTAGACAATGTGGTTTTCAGGACGTTGAAAAGGTTGGAAAATAAAAGGTGAAAAAGAGAGAGGAGTTGGAAGATGAAAGTTAAGAAATTGGGAGATTTGAAAGATAGAAAGTTGGAAGATGAAAGTTGAGAAAAGAGAAAAGTTAAAAAATGAAATGAAAACAAATGAAAACAAATGAAAAAGTTGTAAATAAATTATTGGTGAGGAAGATGAAAGGTTAGAAGGCAAGTAAAAACAAATATATCTTCTTCTAAATATTTAGTATTAATTAAAAATTTAGGTGATGTGGCATAATTATAGGTATGACATGGCATCAAGAATTTTTTTTTTATTAGTCCAGCTAAAAACAATTCATTTAATAGTGCCACGCATACATTGTCACGTGTCAGGAGCTTGGACAATCCTCAAATGTGTGTAGATGTTATTAGTTTTCACTTTACAAAACCCTATTTTTATTCTAATTATTGAAACTTTATTCTAATGATGCAGTCATCCTCAGACTTTTTCCTTTCTCACTCTGAGATAAGGCAAAAAGTTGGTTGTATTCATTACCTCAACACTCCATCACCACTTCGTTAGACATGGTATAAAAGTTTCTTGCCAAATTCTTTCCTCCCTCCAAAACCGCAAAGCTAAGGAATGAAATCATATCATTCCTTCAACAAGATCAAGAATCTCTCTATGAGGCATGGGAGAGATATAAAGACTTGATGTGAAAGTGCCCACTATCATGGCATTCCAAAGTGGCTGTAAGTGCATAGTTTTAATAATGGTTTGGGAAAGCAAACTAGAACAACCATTAATGTTGCTGCTAGAGGTGCTTTGATTGGAAAGTCTACAGATGATACCTATGATCTTTTGGAGGAGATAACCTCAAATAATTATCAATAGCCATCCAAAAGTTTAGCATCTCGTAGAGTTGTTGGGCTACATGAACTTGATGCCATTATTGCCTTACAAGTGGCTGGGTGGCAAAAAGATTTGACAATTTTGGGGTGCAACAACATCCTAAAGCCGTTACTATGGTATGTGAAGCTTGTGACGAAGGTCACACTATAGACCAATACCCAAATATTGATGTGGTTCAATAGGTGAAGAATTTCAACCCTCAAAACAACCTTTATTCCAGCACATACAATTTGGGGTAAAGAAACCACTCAAACTTTAGTTGGAATAATCAAGGTGCACAAGCTGCAAGGCCTAATCCACTACCAGTATTTCAAATTTCACAAAGGCAAGCAGCCTCTGAAAAGAACCCTTCTTGGAAAACATGTTTCTGTAATACATGTCTAACTTGATTCAGTTATTCAAAGCTAAGTTGTCTCCTACTTTGGAGACACAAATTGGGCAATTAGCCAATACTTTGACTAGCTGACCCCATAATGCCCTTCCTAGTGACACCGACGCAAATCCAAGGAAGGAGGGTAAAGAACGTTGAAAGGCAATCACTCTTAGGAGTGGGAAAGAATTAGATGAGCTAAAAAAGAAAATTGATGATGATGAAGCTTTCAAGTCCCCTATTGAAGAATAATTACCTACTAAAATTATGGAAGAAAAGAAGGAGAAGAAGGTAATAGCTAAACCATAAAGATCAAATCCTCCTCTTTCATTCCCACAAAGGTTCTAAAAGCAGAACCTTGACAAATAATTTTAGAAATTTCTGGATATGTTCAAGAAGCTTAATATAAACATTCCTTTTGTTGAGGCACTTGAATAAATGTCAAGCTATGCTAAATTCATGAAGGACATTCTGTCTAAAAAGAGAAAGCTTAGTGAATATGAAACTGTTGCACTTACTGAACAATGCAACGTTATACTTCAAAAGAAGCTACCTCATAAATTGAAGGATCTAGGTAGTTTTACTATTCCTTGTACAATAGGCACATAACACTTTAGTAAGGCACTTTATAACTTAGGTGCTAATCATAAATTTAATGCCCTTATCAAATTACCAAAAGCTGGGAATAGGTAAAGTAAAACCCAATTCAGTCACTCTACAAATGGCCGATAGATCACTTACATATCCTAGGGGAATTATAGAGGATGTTCTAGTTAAGGTGGACATATTGATCTTTCTCGTTGATTTCATAATTCTAGATATGGAAGAGGATAATAAGGTACCTATTATATTAGGAAAATCTTTTCTAGCTATGGGAAGGACACTAATTGATGTCTAAAAGGGTGAGCTTACCATGAGGGTGAATGATCAAGAGATCAAGTTTAATGTATTCCAATCCATGAAATTCCTTGAAGATCATGATGAATGATTTTCAATTAATATGGTGAGCAACCTTGCTCAAGAGGTGTTTTTGGAACACTATTCAAGAGACCCTCTTGAAGCCTCATTTCAAAGACTACTAGAGAAAATGAAGAATATATGGAGTGTATGAAATTATTGGATGCAACACCACACATACTGAAAACCTAATCCAAGATTTGAAAATCTGGATTTACCACCATTCATATCATTGAGATCAAAGCCATTAATTGAAAAGCCTCCTAACTTGGAGCTTAAACCATTACCCAATCATCCTAAGGTATGCTTTTCTTGGCTCATCATCTACTTTGCCTATTTTTATTTTTGCTTCTCTTACTAACATGCAGGAAGACAAGCTCCTTCGTGTGTTGAGAGAACATAAAAGGGCATTGGGATGGACAATAACTGACATTATGGGTATAGGGGTTCCTTTTGCATACACAAGATCCTCATGGGGGACAATTATAAAACTACAATAGAGCATCAAAGGAGGCTTAATCCTATAATGAAGGAGGTGGTGAAAAAGGAAATCATCAAGTGGCTCGATGCTGGAATAATCTATCCAATCTTTGATACCCATTGGGTAAGTCCTGTCCAATGTGTACCAAAGAAAGGAGGGATGACAGTTGTTGCAAATGAAAACAACAAACTCATTCTTACAAGAACTGTTACTCGTTAAAGGGTATGCATGGATTACCAGAAGCTCAATAAAGCTACAAGGAAAGACAACTTTCTCCTTCTATTCATTGACTTAATGCTAGACTGGCTGGCAGGTAAAGAATATTATTATTTTTTAGATGATTATTTGGGGTATAACCAGATTTCTATTGCCCTGGAAGACTAAGAAAAAACCATCATTACTTGCCCTTATGGTACCTTTGCCTTTAGAAGGATACCTTTTAATCTTTGCAATGCCCTGGCCACCTTTCAAATATGCATGATGGCCATCTTCACTGATATGGTAATCTCCTAAAAAATGACACCCCATTCGTATTTGATAATGCATGACTTATTGCATTTTTAGAGCTGAAAAAAAAAATTGATATCTGACCTCATAATTATAAGTCCAAATTTGAACCTAACCTTTGAATTAATGTGTGACGCAAGTGACTCTATGGTAGGAGTAGTGTTATGGCAGCAAAAAACAAAGATATTTCACTCTATACACTATGCTATCAAGACTTTGACTGGTGCTGAATTGAGCTATACCACAACTGAACTTTTAGTAGTAGTGTTTGTTTTTGATAAGTTTCGCTCTTATTTAATCGAAACTTTTGTTATTGTATTTATTGACCACTGTGTTATTGAATATTTGATTGAAGGATGCCTAGATTGATAAGGTGAATATTGCTACTACAAGAATTAGACTTGGAGATCAAATATATATATATATTTTACATGGCATAAGATTTTTTATTTGGGATAACCCTTGTTTAAGCATTGTGTTGATCAGATTTTAAGAATATGTGTTCCAGAGGAAGAAGTAAAGAGCATACTCTATCATTGTCATGCTTCAGAGTATGAAAGTCACTTTAGAAAGAGTTGAACAGTTGCAAAAATGCTCCAATCAGGTTTTTATTGGCCTTTTTTGTATAAGGATACTAATGACTTTTTTTCCAAATGTGACAAGTGCCTAAAGATGAACAACATCTCCAGAAAGAATGAGATGCCACTCAACAACATTCTTGAAGTTGAATTGTTTGATGTATGGGGCATAAACTTTATGGGTCCATTCATCTCCTCATACACCAATCAATACATCTTTGTTGTTGTGGACTATGCCTCCAAATGGTTGAAGCCTTTGATGTGCTAACCAATGATTCTAAAGTCGTGACTAAATTCCTAAAAAAGAACATATTCACACTCTTTGGCACACCCCGAGCAATTATTAGTGAGGGAAGGACTCACTTTTGTAACAAACAAGTAGGGGCCCTTCTTGCTAAATATAGGATGACTCATAAGGTTGCACTAGTATATCATCCATAAGCAAGTGGACAAGCTAAGGTCTCTAGTCAGGAGATAAAAAAGTTCCTAGAGAAAACTATATGTCCTTCAAAAAAGGATTGGTCTAAGCGATTGGACGGTGTACTATAGGCATACTGTATAGCATATAAAACCCCTTTAGGCATATCCTTCCTTTCGGCTAGTTTTTGGCAAGGCTTTCAACTTACCAGTTAAGTTAGAACATAGTGCCTACTGAGCTAAACTTTGACTATGCGGCCATTGGTGAAAAGAGATTCCTTCAACTAAACGAGATGGACAAGTTTAGGCGTAATGCTTATATGAATGCCAAACTCTACAAGGAGAAAACCAAGAAGCTGCATGATCAAAGGATTGTGAGCACTGCTTTGAGCCAGGTTAACAAGTCCTTCCTTATAATTCCTGAAGCTTTTCTTGGGAAAGCTTAAGTCAAGATGGTCTGATCCATTCACTATCGCCAAAGTGTTTCCATACGATGCTGTGGAGTTTATTGCCACTAATCCACATAGAACATTCAAAGTGAATGGACAATGGTTGAAATGCTATTGGGGAGGAAAAATTGATGACAATCATACCTCTATCAATCTTGGCAATACCACTTGGGCAACATTAAGTCAAGTCGAGGATTGTAAACCAAGCGCTTCTTGGGAGGCAACCAAAATTTCTAAACCCTTTTTTTATTTTTTATTTTTATTGATTTTTATATTTTACTCAGCCTTTATCTCATCTCTATCAGGCCAATAAAAGAACCGTCAAATCATACAAGAAGCTACCATGCCACCGCCCTAGCCTTAGTAACACCGCAGTATCCTTATTCCAAAAAAAAAAAAAGGTATGGACTTAAAGACTAACGGGCCACGGCATCACTACACTCACAATGCAGTGTCCCAATTTCAAAGAAAATACATTTTCAAACAGAGATCATGATGCAGTGATGGTACGTCATTTGTGCCACCGCATCATTGTACGTCATTTAGTGTTAACACTTTGCCCCCTACATCATTTAGGTATGAGTGCATGAAATACCTGAATCTATGCATCATATCCCTCTTTCAAATTTGAATTCTCAACTGCCTTAATGAATAGGTGGCCAATAAATTCTATTCACCAGCCTTTTCTGTTTTCCAAGGGATGACGCAAATCTCTCCAATTTGAATTCAAATTTTGTGTTTAGGCTGGCTTCTTTATAATTGGCTGACTTAAAAATCTACTTTTTATCTTGCATCTTCTATTTGCTTCTGAATTCTCGAAGCTTCCCTTAATTCACTGCTTCTGCTCTCTGTTTCCATGACTTCTTCAACTTCTAATTCCAAAAACAAATCCTACTCACCCCTTGATGGTTCAGTCGATTCGAGTTTGTCGAAATCGACTAGCAATTCTTCGCCATCATCAACCTTTGAAACAATGATCCTGAAAACCCTAGGTTGTTCTTCTGATCCTGCCTAATTTGTTCAACCCAATTTGTTCATCATAAGGCCAGCAACTTCTGATCCTGCCTAGGGCGCTCTGATTCTTCACCACTTCATTTTTCCCAAAGGATTTTAGTTGCCTATCACCTCATATTGATACTTGGTCTACACATGCCTTTTTGAGTTTCGAGTATATGGCCTTGTAAGACCCTTGCATATACAACCTGGCTTTCCTGCGTCTCAGCTGCCAATGGCGAAGATTGGAAGAAATAGGGAATTTTTGACATTATTTCCCTTTCTTAACAAGACATTTCCCTCGACACCAACCTACTCTTTGGTTTCTTTGGATTCTAGTCCACCTCCATCAATGGATTCATCTTTCTATTCGCAATGATAAGTCCCGTGCTTTTAAATGTTGTTGTTATCACTGGGCTGCCAGTTGACGGAGAAGAACTTTCCACTTTATTTGGAGATTTTTCAAGTGATAATCTTCGCATTATCTTTAACAAGAACACATCTTCATACTAGGCTTTCCTCACAGTTAATGCTAAAAGCAAAGGCCCCAGATTCCAAGCACAACACTTTATTGTTGTATTAGGCTCTGCAAATATTTTATCTGCACAAGTTCTATTGCCATTGTTTTTGAATTTTCATACTTCATATCAACCATAACTTCTGGTAAAGCTTTTTCTTTAGCCCCTTTGTTTCATTCTTTGTTGTTCAAAAGCCTATTTATAGCCTTGGATCAGCTAAAAAATAACCAAAATCTGAAAACGATACCTGGGCCATTGTGATTTTGGCAATTATGGATCCACCACTACTTCCCAGAATTCCATGCTGCCTTCTCAGCTGATGTTCAATCACCTGAAAGTCCAACTGTTTATAGGCACTTGTTGCAGTTAATTCCCTCTACTAAGCTCTCTGTATTTGATTTGATGAACAAGATTTTTAGTTTGCCTATTTGAAGTGCTCCTTCTCTGTTCCCTTATCGTGAAAAGTAGTATGGTCCTGCTTGGTTTGCAGTTGACACCATAGACCTTGATAATTCTCCTCATTTTTCTGAGATGGTGCTTAGCTGGAGCAGCATGCTAACTGCTAAAGATTTTATCCATAGAGTAAAGCCCAATGCTTGTCATAACAAGTCTTCTCTCAAGCCATACAATCCTCAGTGCTTCACTTGGTAGTTTGGGTTGATTAAGGATATTCTATTACCTTTTACTTCTTTGGCCAAATACAAGAGTCTGCCAAATCTGCTTTTTCCTGAGTTGCAACAATTAGATAAGGACAACTCTTTGAAGCTGAACCTATTTAAGTACTTCCCTTTTGAGACTTTACTTGAGGAGTCGGTTGAACTCATGAATTAGTGGCTGCTTATTTAGCCTCTTTTCTTTTCAGCTTGTGCTACATCTTACTTGACAAAGCTGATTAATGAGCAATTTGATGAATTGACTGAGCCTAAGAGAAAGACAACAACATCGACTGCCAAGACTCATCCAAAGAAAAGTAAAACTTGTGGTTCTTCCAAAGGTAAATCAAGTAATATTAACTTTAATTTCCTTTTTTGTTTTTTTTTTAGTTCTTTGACTTTGTGGATTTTTTTTTCCTTAGTAACTCACCCATCGAAGCTATTGATGTGAAGACCCTCAAAGAAACTCCTGAAGGTACTAAGGCTGAGAATGTCAGGAGACTTACTCGACAATCTTCACATGCCCCACTAATCCCTGCTCCCGCAGCAAAATCCAAAAGATCACTAACCTGAACAATCTCATTTTGATTGCTTAACGAATTCGGCCAACTGATCCTTCTTTTTTTTGTTTTTGTAAAAAAAAAAAAAAAAAAAAAAAAAAAATGTAGCACCTCTAACTACTTCTTCATCAGTTACATCCTTTGTGATTTCTGATGAAGCCCTAGACCAATACTTCAAATCTCTAACCTCTTTTTCTAGCCCTGCCATAAGGAACACTTTCTCATCTCCATGCACCTGGAGTTTGTTGAAAACTAGTTTCTGATAGGTTTATTTCCCAATCCTAAAATAACCAAAACCCTTAAGCTGTTAATGTCCAAGGTGGCTATGTATGTTAATACTTCTTTAGTGTCTCCCTCTATGAAGGTAGTCTTCAACCAAATGGCCTTGCTCTTCAATAATATTGACTTCATTTAAAAGTCAATAAAGAGCGAAAAAAGACTAGCGCTTCTCAGCTTATGTAGCTAGCCGACTTTGAGGCTAGAAAAAGTACCTTTCAGACTCAGTTTGAAGCTATTGAGAAAGATCGGTAAGAATATATGCTTAAGAAAGCTAGGATTACAAAGAAATTGGAGGATCTAAATAAAGAGCTAGCTTGGATTCAAACTAAAATAGCTTCTCTCCGGCCTCAGCTAAAATCAATATTGGCTAAGCTCAAAACCAGCACAATGTTAGAATCGACTTGTACAATAAAATTACTTCTCTGGATTATAAGATTGCTTATCTGATGCAAAAGAAGACCCTCTTGGAAAGCGATCTAAGTACTGGAGAAGTTAGTTTAGCTAAAGCCGAAAATTCATGGGCTCAACTAAAAGAAATGTTAGTTGAGGCAAAGAGGGAACAAATTGTTGCTGGTTCTAATCTTGTTACTTTACCCCCAAGCCAAACTGACACTACACCACCTGCTACTAAAGATCCTTCAACTATTGAAGATGTCAATCCTTTAGCAATAATTCTTCCACCACTAAAGTTAAAAACACAGCCCTTATAGGGAAAAACTTGTGATTTTTTTTCCTTGGCAAGACTCTGTTTTGTTCAGTTGCATTAAACGGTTTTTTCCTTTTCAAGCTAAGTAGCTAGCTTATAGCTACTTCTAGGACTCTTTCTAAAACATTCCTTCCCAAATGAAAGGGTAATAAAACTTTAAGTATTTTACATTGATGCTTCTGCTTAGTTATTCTCCTTGCATGTTGATTAGTCAATAAGCACCACCTGGAATAACTTGACTAATAATAAAGGGTCCTTCCCAATTTAGTGACGATTTACCGAACTTAGAGTTTTTAGTTTCAATTGGTAAAATAGTTTTCCAAACAAAGTCACCTTCTACAAACCTCTTTGCCTTGACATGCTTATTATAGTTCTTGGCCTTCTTAGCTTTGTTAAGTCGAATGTTATCAAGTAACATTAATCAATCTTCATAAGCTGAGTTTAACTCCATGAATAAGGCTTACAAATACTCCTCAGGTTCCAAATTTGCATTGCCACCCTTAAAGAATTAACTGTAATCTTTAAAGGTAACAGAGCATATTGGCTATATGTTAGCCAATATAAAGTAATACTAATTGTCGTGCATTTGGCATTTCTGTATGCCCAAAAAACTTCTGATAACACTTCTTCTTAAGCTTGTATTCTAAAGACCTCTTAATCATATCGATTAGGATTTGGTTAGTAGCCTCTGCTTGCCTATTAGCTTGAATATAGTATGGTGTTGAATGAACTATTTTGATACCAAATTCTTGCTCAAAGGCTACCACCTTATCCCAAGTGAAAATTGTACCTTGATCAGCTGTTACTGTCTGAGAAATACCAAATCGAAGAATAATTTGGTTTCTAATGAAACTGATCACATCATCTTGTGTTACGTTCATCATTGGCTGAGCTTTCACCTACTTAATGAAATAATTTGTTGCTACAATGATAAAATAATGCTTCTTAGCTGAAAAGAGGATAGATCTTTCTGATTAAGTCCCTAGCCCAACCTCTGAAAGGTCACTGTTTGATGCTACGATGAAGTTCCTCAAATGGTACTATCTGAATTGGACCGTGTAGTTTACATGTTTTGCACCCTTTAGCATACTTATAGTAATCAGATGTAATAGTTGTCAAATAATAGCCATGTCTCTGAATCAACCATTGCATTTTAGGCTCAGATCTATGTGTTCCGCAAACTCCCTCATGGTCCTTTCCCATGACCTTTAAAGCTTCATCTTTGTTTAAGCATTTCAACAATAAACCTTTATGTCCTCTTTTGAATAATTCATTATCTACCAAGACATATCTTAAGGTCATATGTTTGAGTTTGAAGCCCACAAAACTGAATGGATCTTTTGAATAGTTGATTAACTGAGATCTCTAATCATTGGCTATTGTTCACTTGATCGATTGCTGCAATGTTGGGAAGATGAAAGATAATATCTTTAAGATCAATCTTGAACCCAGAAGCATATTGGGATATGCATTGTTACTACATTGGCAAACTGCTGAAGTAAAGTGTTAGCCGTTTCATAATAACGTAACAAATTTGGATTGTTGCATTTATAATCCCCAGTCAGCTGTTTAATAACTAGTTAAGAATTTCCTATAATTTGAAGAAATCGAGCCTTCATGGAAACCAACAATCGCAACCTAAGGATCAAAGTTTCATACTTAGCTTGATTATTGGAATAGTAGCGTTCTAGTTGAAAGATGAATTTGCCAACTTTGTTAGTAGGATTAATGATAATAACTCCAGCACCTACTGATTTCTAAGTTCTAGACCCATCAAATGACAAGATCTAAGGCTTCAAATGAATATAACTGTGTGCCTTAGCTAGTGGATCTTGTATCTTAATGCATGGATGTTGGGCTAAGAAAATCAGCTAAAGCCTATCCCTTGACGGCTTTCAACGAAATATATTTCAAGGCAAAAACATTTAACTTAATGGCTCATTTCATTAATCTTCTTTGTAAAACAAGCCTATCGAGTAAATACTTTACTATGTCGATCTTGCATATGACCAACACCTCTTTAGGCAAGAGATAATACTCAAATTTAATGCAAGCATGGTATAAGAAAAGACATGACTTTTCAATTGGAGTGTATTTGCATTTAGCATCATTTAAAAGTCTACTCAAATAGTCAATGGCTTTTTCTGTTCCATCCTCGGCAGCTTGTGCAAGTAAGTAATCGATGGATTCCTTAGCAGCTGAGATATTGAGTTTCAAAGGTTTACCTAGCATTGAAGGTACTAAGACTAGTGGATTGGCTAAACTCTGATTGATCTGCTTAAATGCCAATTGCTATTCTTCTCCCCAGATAAACTCCTCAGCTCCTTTTAACTTCAACAAAGGTGAAAAAGTTTTCATTTTGCTAGTGGAATTAGCAATGAATCTTCTTAGAAAGTTGATTTTGTCAATTAAGCTCTGCAATTCTTTCTTGTTTTGTGGTGGTCTCGCTTCCATCACTGCCTTAGTTTTATTCTTGTCGATCTCAATTTCCCATCAATTTATTAGAAAGTAGAGAAAATTATCAACCGAGACTCCAAAAGGGCATTTAGCTGGGTTCATTTTTAAATTATGGAATCTTATTCTTTTAAGAGCCTGCTCTAAATCGGCTAAATGATGATCAACCCCTTTAGACTTTACCACCACGTCATCTATATAGATCTCCATGCTATGACCAATTAGCTTATGAAAAATAGTGTTCATCACTCGTTGGTATGTTGCACCAGCATTTTTTAAGCCAAATGGTAGGACAGGCCATTCAAAAATTCCTAACACACCTGGGTAACGAAATGCAGTCTTATAAATGTCTTCTTCGGCTACAAATATCTGGTTGTATATTGAATATCCGTCCATGAAAATATGAATATCATAATTTGAAGCTACATCTACCAGTATATCGTGTATTGGCATAACATACTCGTCTTTAGGAGTAGCTAAATTCAAGTTTTTGAAATCTGTACAGATCCTGACTTAGCCACTCTTCTTTATAACAAGAACTATGTTGGATAGCCATTCCACATATCTAACAGTGTGTATGAATCCAGCTTTCAAAAGCCACTCAATTTCCTCTTTAATTTTTGGCATGAACTCGAGGATTAAACCTTTTAACTGGTTGTTATGAGGCTTAAAGTCTTCTTTTATCGGTAACTGATGCTCAACCAATTACTTAGATAACCCTGGTATTTCATGGTATTCCCAAGCAAAATAGTCTTTGTACAGTTTGATAAGCTCGGTCAACCAATATCTATCAGATTTAGCTAATAGGTGATTGACTCTTGTTCTTGGCTATTCTTTAGTACCCAAGTTGACATCAATCAAAAGATCTTGAGCTTCGAAACTAGGCTTCTATTTTATGAACGGAGTCTCCAACTCTTATTCTTTTTTTATTTAGTCTGTTAGATGATCATGCAATTCCTCATGCCCCCAAGCGTGCTAAGGGGTTGAATCCTCATTCCTAGTTTCGGCTGAGAGCATTATAAGACGTTCTTCACTACTTTAAGGTTCCGATCCATTAAAACCTTGTAAGAGAAGCTGTGAATCAGCCTCAGCTACTGACTGAATCTTTATCTAGAAACCTTGAGCAGTGAAATTGAAAGATTCGAAAGACCCTTCTACATAATTACTTGGCAATTTAACTATCTCTACTCGTGGTGAATAGAAAATAGCATCTACCATCTTAATATCAGTTGTGAATGGATTATGATCAGCTGATACCACTTTTATTTTGTCACATTCCCAAAAGATTAACACCTAGTACAATGTAGAAGGAACATAATGATTGGAATGAATCCAATCTCTGCTTATTAAAACCAAATAAGTGGGTTTGGCATCCATCACAAAGAATGCCAAACTTGTGGTTTTGCTTCCAACAATAATCTCGGCTACCAACACTTCTATTATAGTGATTACTTCTCTTGTAATGTTAGTCATCTTCATATTGATAAATATAAAATCAGCTTTTATCTTACCCAATTTCAACATTATACCAATAGGCATAATGTTCAAAATTGTTTCACCATCTATGAAGACTCAGGCTGATTGGCTTGCCATTGATATGAGCTTTTATGTACGAAGGATTAAGATGGTTAGTCATAGACTCTGAAGGTTTCTCAAATTACATCATGGATGGCCTAATCTTCTTATTTTCCAGTAAGATAGCCCATTTAGCTTCTTTAACGAAGACATCTTTCTTCTAGTTCCACCCATGCTTCATCATCGACTGAGAATTCACTTAGCAAGATGCTGAAAATGTCAATATTTCATCTAGATCATCAACTTCATCGAAGTTGAGTGTGGCTGTTACACTAGGATCATCACCTTCAGTTGTTTCAATTAAATCATCTGCTCTTGTGAAATTTACTTTAACTGTAGCAACTAGATTATCAACTCCTATTGAATCTGGCTCAGCTATTTCCACTACATTATCCACTTCTGATGTGCTTACGTTAACTCTTTTAGGAGACTCTACTTCTTTCCTTACCACTATTTTGCCTTCTCCCAATATTCTTAATATCTATTTCAACTTATGATTCGATCTTTGCCTTTACCTCCTTTGTTTTTAAGTGCGAGTAAGATCTTCTATTGAAGTTAAATGACATGGCTCCTTTTTAAAGTATTTGTTTAAGAACTATTGCCTTTTTTATACAACTGCATTTGGCTTGATCATCATCTGAGACTTTAACTGCTCATCATTTCGAGTAAATATCCATAGTGTAGATATTTCATTTTCAATGTTAAACTCGGCTGCCTTTCTTTTCCCTTATGGAATCGACTCAGCATTAACCTTTGGGGATTTTGGCCTGTCAAAGACATTACTTCTGCCTCCTTCTGGGTTTGCTAGAAAGTGAAGTCTTTTAAACACATTTGACCTTTTGACTAGCTGCTTTGACTATACAGCTAGTTGCTTTAAAGCGGTAGCCAATATCTCAGCTTTTATCTCATCTTTGACTTTCCATTGCTTTTGTACAGGCCTCTTCCTCTCCAAATCTTTTGAATATGATTTAGATTTGGGTAGTAGACCTGATATTACAACCATGTTGGTGGATACAGCTAGAAATGGATCAGTATCGATGGACATTTCATGTGTTCCCTTATCAGCTAATATGAACCTTCTATCTTTCAAGGCCTTTTGGATAGCATTCCTGAAAATCAAACAATTTATAGTAGCATGACTATATGAATTATGCCACTTACAGTATTGTTTGTCCATGATCTCAATAGCTGATGGAATCTTATGTCCATCAATTAACTGGATTTGCTTATCTTTCAATAGGTAGTTGAAGATCTGATTGGCTTTGGAAATATCAAGTAAGTAATCTTCTTTATTTTTCACCTTAGGGATCTCATTTCCCTTGTTCGGTCTAAGTGCTTGGGTAAGAATAAGGTTTTCCTCTTAAGATCTCAACTACTAATACACAACTAATGGCTTATCTTCACTATCGGTTGTCTTCTTTGGATTAAGGTTAGCTGAATCCATTATTGACATTAAGTGTGGACCTCTTCCGCTTCTTTTGGCTCTCCTTTGTTCCTTCTCTAAAATAAATCGCTCAACTCTAATGGATTTAGATACCAACTGAGCCAAATTAGTACATTCCTGTGTAACTAGCTTCTCCCTTAGCTGTGGATGCATATTTTCCACTACCATAATGCCATATTCTGCTTCTAGTATTTGCACATTGTATTTGCTTCTTAGCTTCCTGAATCTCTCCTTATATCCAGCTATTGGTTCATCCACTTGCTGCTTCAGGTTCATCAAATCGGCTACTGTTACATCTGGCTGCGGCCTGTAAAAACGATCATGGAAGAGCCTCTCCATATCTAACCAATTCTACACAGAATCATAAGATAAAGAATAATACCAAGTGAAAGGAGTACTAGTTAAATATTAAGGAAACAACTAAAATTTAAAATATTCATTCTGGTTTGACTTGCTAGATTAGGCAGTAAATCTGTCAATGTGCTTCATGGTAGACTTTCTGTTCTCACCTGAGAATGTAGTAAAGTCTGGAGTTTTAAAACCCCTTGGTAAAGGCATGATTCTGTTCACCCATTCAGGATATGGTTTCCTATAAACTAGCCTCTCTAAAAGATTCAACTCTATACCAAAGTGTCTTCTCATCACGTTAGCAATCATATTTTGATCAATCAAGGGTGGCACAGTAGGTCTCGTCTTAGCCAACAGAGGTGGATACAATTTTGGTTTTTGTGTGGTTATTGGTCATGTCTATCTGGGTGGCCCTTGATTTTGCACATGATTCGGCTGTTTAACATACACTAGCTGATTGGGAGTAATAGGTAGAGGTTATGGGGTTGCTCTACTCCATAATATCCTGGTATTCTATAATGAATTCTAAATCCAACATTTGAATATTGTATCTGAGCAGCTGCTGACCCTAGAAGTGGTGTTTATTTAAGTGGCCCTTAGTTCTGCATGTAATTCGACTATTCAGTATACACTGGCTAGTTAGAAGTAATAGGCAGATGTTGACCTTATAGTTGCTCTAATCCGTCACCTCCTGGTGTTTTATACCGAGTTCCTCCAAATCCAATAATTGGATATGGCAGCTGAGCTACAGCCAAATCTGTCTGTGGCATAACACTGAAAACTGTTGGGTTAGAAACAGTTGGTATGGATGGCAATCCAAGAGTACCTGAGACAGTTAGCAATCTTCTAGCCATTTGGATTTGCCCATATTGTGGAGTCTACTATGCCAGTTGACTAATTGGTTTAGTAACCACTTGCCCCCTAGGTGTAACCAAGAAAGGAACTGTCTATGGCTACTGAACTGGTTGACCGCCATTGAAAAAAGTTGCATAATACTTTTTCGGCTGTTAGGAAGTCCTTTGAACTTGCTCTTGGCATTGTGGACCATCGGCATCATGATCTCGGCTAACTATTTTGACATCTGGTACATCAAATCATTGAGCCCTAAATCAATCTGTTGATAGATGAAAGAAGTTGTTATCACTATAAGCTGGCTAGGAGCTTTAACTCCTTCCATAGTTGGTGTGAAGTCCTTAGGTGAGGAGATGATACTGTCGAAGTAGGAATTTCTATGGGTTGTGAAACTTGGGGATCTTCTAGTCTTCAAACACCATTTTTCTTATCTCTTAATTGTGAAATGTCCATATCGGATAAACTCTTCCCAGAACGCAGTTGCATGCACCAGTAAAGTTGTGACCAATAACGAATATCTCCAGAGATAGTCGTTTTGGTCCTACCGGGCTTGCCAAAAATATGTTTGTGAAATATTTCAATGGAGATTAACCGAGTCAAATCAGTAAACTTCGTAACTTTTGATTCTCACATTCAGGCAATTGGCTAAGAAAGGGACTCTGCTTCTTAGACAATAAGTTCCTAGAATATTAAAGAAAGCTCCTAGTGAATTGGTTTGAATAAAATGTAACTACTGGGCATGAATGTGTAAAGGAAAATGATAAGGAAAAGCAATAAATAAAGCATGTAAAGAAATGCTGTAAATAAAGTAATAATGGATGAATGTAAAATAGGAATTGAATTGATAAGTTTGTATTATGACATTGGAATGTGTTACAA
This sequence comes from Quillaja saponaria, assembly GCA_029379385.1. Taxonomy (NCBI): domain Eukaryota; kingdom Viridiplantae; phylum Streptophyta; class Magnoliopsida; order Fabales; family Quillajaceae; genus Quillaja; species Quillaja saponaria. Next base: position 22,303,378 of record CM055607.1, read on the forward strand.
TTGATCACTCTAGTCCTATTTATACAAAAAAAACTAGTTGTTAACCCACTAAGCTTATCTGTCACGTTCTCCCTTAACCTCCTGACCATCCACCATTCAAGAGCGCGGCTAACAACCAAAGTGAGTTACAACCCCCTGTCATTTGACTTTGTTAGAAAATTTAGCAACTAATTTCTGTCTTAGCTAGTCCAAGTAACGATTTTTTAATACCCCATATCTCCATAATCCCTTAAAAATAGGATTTGATATTGAATATGATCTAGGTCCACAAAACTACCTTTGACTTGGTCCAACTCGGCAGCTTCAATAGTTCCAATTAGCTAACTAACCCAAATTTGCTTCAATGAGTCCATAAGCCCAATACGTGTCCAAGCCCGTTGAAAAATCAATTTTGAACCAATTTAAAAAGTCCTTATCTTTATCCTCTTCTTTGAACTATTCCAAACAGCTTTATCCTTCAATTTAAAATCTTAACTGAAACTGCTTATTTTAAAAGGATTTGAAACCATGCCATTATCATTCATTATTTTTGACTAAAAACACTAGATATGACTTCATTTTAATAATTAAGTGGCTTAGTAAATAGGTCTTAATCTAATTGACATAATTTGAATTAAGCCCAAACTCAGTTAGCCGACCCTAGTCCATTAGCTGATTAGCACTCAGCTGATCAAAAATCATCAAATAAGCCTAAATGAATTCGGCCCACACCTTGCATAGTTTTTAGAGTTAACACATGGTGACTCATGGATTGAGGAAGTCGAGCCTGATATGATTTGGGATGCGATGACAAGTTGTATTAAGAATACGGCTAAGGAGGTGTCAGGAGAAAGTAGAGGATATGGACTACCAACTAAGGAGACATGGTGGTGGAATGAAGAAGTTCAAGAAGCTAGTAAAACAAAAAAAGAGTGTTATAAAAGATTATACGAGTGTAGATAAGCATAATTACGAGTGTTTTAAACAAGTTAGAAAAGACGCTAAGAAAGCGGTTAAGGAAGCTAGAGGCAAGGCTTGTGAAGGATTTTACCAAAAGTTAGAAACAAAGGATGGAGAGAAGGATATTTATAGGCTTGCCAAAAAAAGAGAAAGATGGACTAGAGATTTCAATCGTATTGAGTGCAGTTAGGATGAGAGGGACAGGATTTTAGTTAAGGAATATGAGATTAAGGAGAGATGACGAACTTACTTAGATACCTATAAATGGAGATTCAAGTGTTGCTGTTAGGGAACTAGATAATGCCTTCGATGATATGAGTTGTAGATTTGTTCGTCGGATTAGAGCACAAGAAGTTAAAGAAACTATTCGTAAGATGAAAAATGGTAAGGCAATGGAACGGGATGATATCCCTATAGAAGTTTGGAAATGCTTGGGAAATATTGGTGTAACTTGGCTCACAAATCATTTTAATATGATTTTAATGGCCAAGAAAATGCCTGATGAATGGAAGAAAAGTATTTTAATCCCAATCTATAAGAATAAAGGAGATATTCAAAGTTGTAAGAATTATCATGGAATAAAACTTATGTCATACAATAAAGCTGTGGGAAAGAGTAATTGAGTGTAGGCTTAGGAATGAGATTCTAGTTTTCTGAGAATTTAATTGAATTTATGCAGGAAGATCTACAATGGAAGCTATTTTCTTATTTAGGAGATTAATTGAGAAATATAGATAGGAAAAAAAAAAGGATCTTTATATGGCATTTATTGATCTAGAAAAAGCGTATAATAAGGTGTCGAGACAAGTTTTGTGATAAGTTCTTGAGAAGAAGAAAGTCTTAACTAAATATATAAAAGTTATTAAGGATATGTATGAGGGAGTAATGACTAGGGTGCAAACTATAGATAACATAACTGGAGAGTTTCCAATCACTATAGGTTTCTACCAAGGTTCATCCTTCAGCCTCTACGTATTTGTTTTAGTCATGGATGAACTTACTTATGCTATTTAAGATAGGGCTCCGTGGTGCATGTTGTTTCCTGATGGTGTTGTTTTAGTAGATTAAAACTAGAGAATGTTTAAATTCTAAACTAGAATTATGGAGAAATGTGTAAAAATCTAAAGTCTTAGGTTGAGTAGGATGAAAATTAGGTATATGGAGTGCGATTTTAGTGATACTAGAGAAGGCTCGATTGAAATAACTCTAGATGGTCAGACAATCCCTACAAAAGATATTTTTAAGTATTTAGGTTCATTTATACAAAAAAATTGTACAATTGAGTATGATGTGAACCATAGGATCAATGGTAGGGTGAGTGAAGTGGCAAAGTGATTCAATAGTTTTATGTGATCCTAAAATCCCTAATAGGTTGAAAAGAAAATTCTATAGGACGTCAGTGAGACTAGCTATGTTGTATGATTCCGAATGTTGGGCAATTAAGAAACAACACTCACATAATATGGGAGTAGTCGAAATACGAATGTTAAGATGGAAGACTAGACATACAAGAAAGGATAGAATACGAAATGAGGAGATCTAGAGGAAGCTAGAGGTAGCACCTATCAAAGAGAAAATGAGGGAGAATTGCTTACATTGATTTGGACATATCTAATGATGGCTAATGGACGCCGAAGTTAGAATGGTAACTTTGTGTATGTGGAAGATGTTAAACGTAGTAGAGAAAGACCAAAACTTAGTAGTCATTGAGAATGATATGACTGTTTTAGATATTACTGAAATTGTTGCCTTGAATCAATGCGAATGGAGGAAAATGATACATATAGCCAACCCCAACTAGTTTGGGATTTAAGGCTTAATTGAGTTGAGTTGAGTATTACCATCACAAATCTCACTTCTTTTCTTTTCTTCTCTTTTTTTATTTTTTATTTTTTATTTTTATGATCATCAACATATAGAAGATAAGAGGAGCCAATTTTTGTTGAATATATAAATAATATTTATTTATTTCAGGAATATGTGTTATTAATTTTTTTTTTGGTACATTGGGGGTGGTCAAACTCGACACTAGAGAGTGGGGGACATATATCAACCGATTCAACTAAGCTATCGATGGTAATGTGTTACTATTTTATTCTTACATAATATTTTTATCACTATACTGTAACAAATGAGTAGCAACATATATATATTTTTTTTATATTTTTTGCAAATGAAAAACTATAACTAATATTTTTTTTAAAATAATATTAAAAATAAAAATTAACCTGTGCATTTACACAGGTTATTACTAGTTTATATTAAATTAGAGTACATGGCCTCCGGTTTTGACACATGGCACTGTTAAACGTGGCAGTATTCAAGTCTCTACTGCAACGTAGATCTATAAAATGTAATAAAAGTGTCAACTTCGCGCAAATGTGGCACATTTAATAAAATTAATAGCCAGTAATTACTATAATAATTTGGCAAGAACATGATCCATCATTAATTCATTCATAATCAGTGTTATTAAACTTTTTTTTCTAAAATTTTTCTTTTTCAATGCATTGCTCACTCTTAATTTCATCCATAATTTGTGCCAATTAATTTATTCTTGATTTTTTTAATGCTTCTTTTCCTACTCACCTATTATCCATAAGTTACTCATATTTTCCCCATCCTCTCTTAATTCAGTAATTTATTTCAATTAACTCCTGATAATATATTTTTTTTCTTTCATTTCTTACCATTACTAAGTAGTTGAATATGAAAAGTTTGTGCTAATTAAACATCTTACACGATTTTCATTATTTCGATTTTTGTACCTTGCTCTTTCTCTTGACTCAATATTTTTATTCACAAACTCTACTTGTTCTAATTTGTCTATATATTTTTTAAATATGAAAATTTTGATGTTTTTTGATTTTGCAAAAAAGTTTCATAGTATGCTTATTATAGTTTTTGTTTTAAGTTTTTGAATTAATATGAATTTTATTTCATATTTAAAAAAAAAAAAAAAAAAAAAAAAAAAACTCTTCAAAGTCATATGTATATTTGAATGTTTGAGTTTCATTAGTAATTTAAAAGATGTTACTTAAAAATTACCTCAAGAATCTTAGAGGAGCAGACAATCAAACTATTTATAGCAAGCATGCAAATTGTAAGATCTTTATAACCTTAAAATTGTTATAATATTTGCGCAAAATGAATGGACCTCATTAGAGATTCCTTTTCTCACTTCCCACAAAGGCCTCCACCCAATTTTCAGTTATTAGAAGAGTTTAGTAAAAGTTACAAAAGTGCTTCTATGTTTTGTGCACCGAATATGAAATATGAGAGTGGGCTTGTAGTGCAGGTCCTGTTCTGTTTGTAAAAGTTGAATAAAAGGGGCCGGGCCTCAACAAAGATTTCCAGTTTACTCTCGTCCTCGAATCTTTCCTTACTGCTTGGCCGCAAAACTCACGCAACAACGGACACAAAGAATATGCGTCTACCAAAAAAAAATTTATTCTTTAATATAAAAATACAGCCTTCCATTTCTATATCTCTCTGACTCTCACTGTCCTATTGTTGCTGATTTGCTTACGATCACATTTTTCTTTCTTTAAATATTCTCCCATGACGGGCACATCCTTTGTGGTAACAGATTTCGCCGGCGATCCCCCTTTTCGCCGGCAGTGATTTACTGGAGTTCCTCATTTTGGTCACGTACGGAGGGAGAGGGGAGAGGGAATTCTTCATGATCACGCACATCGCTTTTCTTTCACGGTAAACTCTTCTCTCTACTTTCTTCTTTCGTTTATAGTTTCCGATGTGCATTTTCTGGTTAATCCGCGTCTGTTGAATTTTGATTTCCCTGGTCTTTCTTTGACCAAAATCAATTGCTGATTGTGGAATTACTGTTTAATATTTTAATTTGATCGTACTTGATATCTGGAAATGGCTTCAAATTGCATTAACTTTTGTCACATTTGCTTTTCTTTGCTTGGAACCGAAATCAGATTCATTTTCATTGATAATTGGCTTGGCATCACCGAACTTGTAATTGGTTTAGCATCTTACGTAAGTCTGCATTAGAACGAGGTATTTGAGATTTTCCTTGACCACATTTGTTTTCTACTACCATCTTCAGCATCGCAATTGAAGCCTGGAATTACGAATTCCGAGGTCTGAGATTTTAATATACAGGGATTTGGTATAGTAGTAGGGAATAGGTGCGTTCTATCTTATTTGTTGAAATGGGGGCAAAGACCAACAATGATATGAAGTCGGTATCAAATTGTTGTACTCCTGTTAGGAAACAAGGGCCAGTGTCAATGGATCATGTTCTACTGGCATCCCAAGAGACCAAGGAACAAAGGGAACTAAGGATTCGTAGTCTCTTCAATTTCTTTGATACAACAAATTCCGGTTATTTAGATTATGCCCATATTGAGGCTGGCCTCTCTGCTCTCCAGATACCATCAGACTACAAGTATGCCAAGGATTTGTTATATGCTTGTGATGCCAATAAAGATGGGAGAGTGGATTATCAAGAGTTTAAGAGGTATATGGATGCTAAGGAGCTTGAGCTTTACCGCATATTTCAAGCCATTGACGTTGAACATAATGGATGCATTCTGCCAGAAGAGCTCTGGGATGCACTTGTGAGGGCAGGTAAATCCAAAAACCTCCATCTGCTTAATGTTTGGTTATGGTTCTGGATACTTTTAATATTCTAGGGTGATTGACACAGCTGTAGCAGCAATGACCTAGGTTTTCTTTATATGTGGGGTATTTTTCTGTACTACCTTCTCGATTCTGCATCATTCAGGAAATTAATTATTTTTTATCACAATATTATTATGTTACTGACATTTGCGTTCCAATACTAGGACAGTACAAACGTGAGCCTTAGTAGAATCATGAAGCTTTATGCTTTCCATGCTTTGACTGTGTATCTATAGTTGTATGATGAAGGTCCCTCCCAGGGATGATAAAAAATCTTATTCTTAAGGATCAATAAGCAGAGCAACATCTTCAATGATCACAAAAGAAGCTTCAGATGCAATGTCATCACATGGCCAAAAACTTGATGTGGGGATGAGAGATATGACTAGATATAGTTTTGGATATCCCTTGACTTTTTATCAGTAGTGTGAGACTTTCAGTTTCAGAGCTGTCTTTGCAAATAATTTCAGAAATATACATTAGGATCCCCCAAAATCCCAGTCGTCTTCATATCAAACACAGAAATGTACTGATGTGAAATAACAAAGCAGTTTCTTTTTTTCCCTTCATGTTGAAGATCTTCCTTCTTGGTTAAAGCATTTAATACTTTGTTTGTTTACTGTGAATCGCTTCATCTCATTCTGTAAAGTATGATGAGAAGTAGAATAAGCAAATATAAGGAATTGGTGTATTCTTTTAAAGCATCGTTTCCTTACTACCCTTTATTTTCTTGATATCCTCCGTTTTGCCCCTTGCTAGAATCTGATCTAAATGATGCATCATGTAGACATCTTTTGTTTTCTATGGTTTCTGTCCCTCATATAGATACTAGGCAAACTATAGTTAATTTTATACCAGGGTGAGAAGCCTCTGCTGTATCTAGGCTTTGTCTTTTGGTATTATAACACAATTTTTAATTCCATCTATTTATGAAAATTTAATTTTTCCTTTGTCAGTTATTTCATTCTATAAGCCACACCAGTCTTTCTTTTGTAGGAATTCAAATTGATGATGAGGAACTTGCTCGTTTTGTTGAGCGTGTTGATAAAGATAACAATGGAGTCATAACATTTGAAGAATGGAGAGATTTTCTTCTTCTCTACCCTCACGAGGCAACCATCGAGAACATTTACCATTATTTGGAGCGGGTATGCCTTGTTGATATTGGGGAACAGGCAGTCATCCCAGAGGGCATCAGTAAGCATATCCATGCAAGTAGATATCTGATTGCAGGGGCAGTAGCAGGAGCAACTTCACGTACAGCTACTGCTCCTCTGGATCGGTTAAAGGTTGTTTTGCAAGTACAAACAACAAGAGCTCATGTAATGCCTGCAATAAAATCTATATGGAAAGAAGGTGGTTTCTTGGGGTTTTTTCGAGGCAATGGTTTAAATGTACTGAAAGTGGCCCCCGAGAGTGCTATTAGATTTTATACCTATGAAAAGCTTAAAGCTTTCATTGTGAATGCTAAAGGGGAAGAAGCCGCTGAGATTGGCACCGTGGGGCGCCTCTGTTCTGGCGGTCTTGCAGGTGCTGTGGCCCAAACAGCAATCTATCCCATGGATCTTGTGAAAACGCGAATACAAACTTACGTTTGTGAAGGGGGAAGAATCCCTAAACTCAGAACCATTTCTAGAGATATATGGGTTCAGGAAGGACCTCGGGCATTCTATAGGGGCCTCGTTCCTTCTCTTCTTGGTATTGTCCCTTATGCTGGGATTGATCTTGCTGCATATGAAACCTTGAAAGATGTGTCCAAGAAGCATATTCTTCATGATGGAGGTAAAGTCCTTATTTTACTTCTTTTTATATTATGTACACCTGTATGGTGAAGAGGTTTGCTAGATTTGGTCCTACTTTAACTAGACTTGCTAATTGTAGTGGATCCTGTTTTTGTACCCAACCTCTTTGTGGTATGTATATGAAGGCTAGCTCTACCTAAGAATTGCTCGTGTCATGTTATATATATTGACGTTTTGATTTCTGCAGAACCTGGTGCTCTTGTGCAATTGGGATGTGGGACAATATCAGGAGCCCTTGGAGCAACATGTGTTTACCCTTTGCAGGTTGTCAGGACAAGGTAAACCTTGGCTGTAACAGTTGATTTTTTCTCAGATCTCTGTCTTAGCTCGGCTTCTTAAATCTGATTCAGCTGTTGATTTCAGAATGCAGGCTCAGCACTCTAGTACAGACACTGCTTATAAGGGAATGGCTGATGTATTTAGGAGAACCTTTCAACATGAAGGGTTTAGGGGATTCTATAAAGGATTATTTCCTAACCTTCTCAAAGTTGTTCCCTCTGCAAGTATCACTTATCTGGTTTATGAATCCATGAAAAAGAGTTTGGATCTGGAATAAAGAAATATGCTGCTTCATTCAATGAGTAGCGAGCTTGACATGGCTGACCAGGAGTGTTGACAACTTTCGAGGATGGTATAGCAATGAAGATGGTGACGACAAGAATAAAGTTCACAAGTCAGTAAACTAAATTTGTTTTTATCATAATAGGTAAGATTTCTTCATAATTCTTGGGGGAAAATTGGTTTGCCCCTCATGGTGATGCTTGAAACTCCTATGAAGTTTCATATGCATAACTATATACTGTTGTATGATATACAAACATGCAAAATGCAATTCGATTCCAATTTTGTAATGTTTAGTGGCTGGGAGCGATTAGATTATTCTCCCCATGATTTGATTTCTTTTGTATGTCAGTGCATAGATCTCCTGCGCTTATCAAGTTCCGAATCATTAGAAGTTCCGAAGCATGTACCCTTGTTTGTATGTGGTTCTGATATGGAACACTAGTTGATTTTGGGATTCTGCCGGAGGATAATACAAGCTCTGAATTCTGCTTGCTATTGGTGTGTATCAGACTATCAGTTTCCTGCAGATCAATGACTCTCACCACTCGCATGTGTTTACTGCTGAGTATTATTTATTATCTAGAAATGAAACTGTTCCATACCAATGCACTTTATTTGTAGGCATTAGTAATATGATGCTTGACGTCAGCATTAGGAGCCAAAAGAATCGATGCATAAAACAACAGATTGAAAGAAAATCCTTTTTAATAAGAAAGAGTGGTTAGTGAGTAATTTTTTATCTGATGAAGTATAGATAGGGGTGCTAACTATTTTGTGTAATTGAGTTTGAACCTACTGAAATGGCAAGTGTCCAAACGTTAAACACAATGCACAAACTATGAATTTCTCATGTTATTTCTATTAAACTACCTTTGTAACATAAACAAAATCGTAGGTGGTAGTAAGTAGACTAATAAAATGGCTAAAATTTTAATTTATCTAACAATATTTCTCTCATTTACTATTTATTTTTTGTTATTGATAATTCTATAGTAAAACTTAATAGTAAAAATGATGGACAGAAGAAAACAGATATTTTCTCGTGAGATCTTTAAAATTCAAGGACAAACTTTGAAAAATCACAATTCACACTAAAGCTTAAGCTTGACTCTGATTCTTGGTTTTTGACATTTTACATGACCTTTTTGTTGTTGTTCCTCGTGGCCACTAGGCTGGAAATGATAGTTTGGTAGATGAACATTCCTCTATTTCAGTAGGTTAGAAAGTCTCTACTTTCTTCTTTCTTATTTCCCACATTGCTCATTCTTCAATTCATCTCCGTAAATATAGTTATTCATTCAATTGATCTTCAATTATTCCGGAGTTGTGTACCATAATGTTTTCTATGTCCAGGATTTTTAACTTCACAAATATTGATGTTTCAGTTTAACGTTTTTAGATTGAAAGTTCCTATTTTCTAGTTCTGATAAATTGATAAACTCAAACTCCGAGAGAGGTTGGCTTGCTTGGATCGAGACTGCAAGGGAAAAACACTTGTTTTGGACCAAAAAACAAAATATATTTTTAAAATGGACCACTTCTCAAACTTATTTAAAAAATGAGCCAATTTCATACTTCGTTACTTTAACCCATGAAGTGTAGCCTAGTTAGCATCTACCTTAGCGCAAACGTGGCTTGCAGGTATGTCTATATTCACTTAATTTTGTGTTTGGAAACCATAAAGTCATGGAAGTCAACTGACTCGACTGACTTTGTGATGCTATTTTTTTAGCGTTCTCTCCTCATGCGTATTTGGGATTTGAAACTTCATTTGAAGTCCTAATCCCAATTGATTCCTACTACATATTTTGAAACCCTAACTTCAGATGATTTGTAATGCGAATTTGAAACCCTAATCCTAATTAATTCCTAACTACATATTTGAAATTGTAACCTTAACCCCTTATATCTAAGCCCTAACCCAAACTAAATGTAAACCCTAACTCCTAAATCCTAACCCTAAACCCAAACAGACCCTAACCCCAAACCCAAATCCTAAACCCTAAACCCTTAAATTATAAATTAAATGAGAAAATTCTGGACTACTAGTCAATACTAATAACACCTTAAGAAATAATACTATCCAAATTGTAATAAAATTAAGAAATAAAGCTATCCAAATTGTTATGTGAGTTGTACAATATTTTAAATTAATTACATCCCTATGAATGAGTACCATAAGGTGAAGGGTTTCCTATTCTTAGGGGGTTCTCTTGGGGTTATATAATATCACATGTTTTGCTACATGACATGTGATAGGTTCTATCCTAGGTCACCTGTCTTATCAGCACCTACTCTACCACCATCTTCATCACCTTCATCACTATCTTCAGCATGATCCTCAGTGCCCACCTGCCTTCCAGTATAGTTCGTATGTAAATGTGTCATGCTTCCCATACCCGCGTTATATGTATGTGGAATGAGTGAGATATATGATTATAGAGTACCACCATACTAAAACATATGCATATGTGGGATTGATGAGGCATATATGTCGTTAGATGAGCTCAACATATGTACCAAATGGACGATAAACATCATATGTAGTGTGATTTAGTGTAGATGTAATATAAGAAGATGATTGACCAACACATGTATGTAAGGAGGAGGCTGTCAATGTTACCCTATGAGTTTAAGAATGACCCTGTGATGGTGTTAGCTGCTGCCAAATCATCAAAATAAGAAGAAATCTCTTTGGAACACCATGTGGTGTCAAAAATCTCCTACTAATCGTCTGATATCACTGCATGTACTCTGGTGAATGACTAAGCTAACCATAAGACGGGTGTCCATTCACAATAAGATCCCGTCTCATACCCTAAACCTAAATGAAGGCAATGTATTTTGCATGGTTATTGTATTTTCTTGTCACCTAAGGTCATTCATGTGCAAACTATCATCACGCTCTAGATTTTCTGGTATGCTATGAATATAACCAAATTAACGCATCACCCTATCCACCATGTGGTACTTTATAACATGAAAACAAATTAAAAGAACAATTGAACCACATAGGTCCTTTAGCCGTGAAAACAATAATATAGTAGGGCTACTTTCACCTCATCAGTATACGACATACATAAAAACTATAAAATAAGAAAAGTGAAAGTTATAGTAAATATAACATGAAAGTTATAGTAAAAAGTAACATTAAATTTATAGTAATTATGACATGCTAATGAACTAGATGAATATACTAATAATTATGAACCCTATGTAACCGAATCTAGGGACATCTGATCCAGCATACATTTTTATCATGACACGAAATGCGTGCCAATTCTTGTGATACGAAAATCTTCCAATCATCTACAATAATAAAGTCAATAAATTAATAGTCATCATTGGTAGTTAATATCATAATAGTCATCAATCCTTTTACAAACAAATAAACAAATTTACCTTGTGCATAATGGAGAAGTCAGATTCCATGGCATCCTTTGTAGTCTCTCTACAGTGATGCTCAGTATCCTCTCCCATGCCTATAATTGTAATAAGATCAATGGGCGAGAAATATTAAAGGCACTTTATCAACTAGAGTGACACATCTCCTTATACAACCATGCTAGACATGCGCCACCTTAACTATAACGTTGGCCCAAGTTGAAGACATGCCCTTCAAATTTCATCACACTCATTGACATCATAATCATTTATTTGCTTATGAATTCCATGATCTCCTTCCAAAAGATTGTTGCTTCTTTTTTCTTCAGGATCAATTCTAAGAATTTTAGAAGGACGAGTTTCAGAAGTTAAAGCTGAGTTTAAAGATAGAGTTTATGGCAATATTAATTGAGTTTGAGTCTTTATATTTCTTTCTAAATTCTCCACAACTTTCTTCTTAAAAAACAAATCAATTGTCTTTGACTTTATCATTTCACCTGCATATTACAAGGAAAATTTGATTAAAATATGAATATGTTATTGTAGGCATAACCCCTATGTAACTTCTTACAAGTTCTTTATGGGTTTGTTTCGATTTCGTAAAAATTGCAAAAACATGATTTGGTTTTGTTTTGATAGGGAGAGTGGAGACCTGTCTTCTTATGGTTGGGAATTTTGAATGTATTCTTAAGGATCACAATAGAAAACCAAAAAATTAAATAGAAAAACCAATTAACAAATCTTGTTGGGATTGCTTCAAAATGTTTAAATGGTCAGCAAGTGGTAGTAATAACTAAGCATCGACAAATATATGGTATCCTGTCTTTTATTGACTGTTTATGTCATTTACTTAAAATGTTGCATTTGCCTAATAGAGTATTAACCATGAATTTGATACCTATATTTTTATGTCTGAAACTTGATTTTCACCTTTCTTGTTCATTTTACATGTTTTTTATGAACTATCCAAGTAAATTAGTTATTCATGTCTTGAAAATATTTCTTAATACAACAGGATGAATGTCATTATCAACAAATGGGTTTTGTTTAATCTTTAATTATAGACAAAAATCTTAATGTGTGATAAATTTTTTTTTGCCAATTAAGATATAAGAGCTAACACCTTTTCAATAATAAGACAATTTTTGTTTAAAAATGTCATCCAAAAACCTTCACCATGGTTATAGACAATTTAAGTTAAAGATAATAAAAATTTTAATTTTTTGTAATCCATGTTTCCTTAATAACTTACTACTCAAAAGATATTGAAAATTGAACTACAGATACATTATTTACTTGCAAAAAAGTATAACATTAAAGTCTAAGAAGTAAGAAATTGAAAAAGAAAAATCAATATCACCTTTAGACTAATCTTCAATGGAACCAACAACTAAGAGAAAATTTCAGAGAAATATTTTTCTTGGGTAATAGGTGAGATAAGATGGTATGTTGTTTGATGGGGAAATGACCGGTTGATGGATTGTTTGTATAATCTACAAGGAGTCATGTGTGGGTTTGAATTAGTGAGTTGAAAAATTAGTTTTCTTTCTTGTAGATTACTTGGGCCTTAACTAAAATGAGAGAGAATTGGGATGGGTTTGTTGAAAATTATTATAACTATACGAACTAATTTTTTTTTTTTTTTAAAAGTTTACCCGAGCCTAGGCTTGGGCTGGCCTGGATTATGGGTCTGCTTATGCCCATGACCTATTCTAAGTATGTTTAGTAAAAAAAAACAAAAAAAAAAAATCCACCTTTAAGTGGCGGAGGGTTTGGTAGATTGCTACCCATTTATTAATATCAAAAATCAAGTACAAAGGATAGGGGGACATAAAACCTGAACCTTAAATAAGAAATAACTAGAAACAAATTTTCAGTTTTCAATCAATACAAAATTAAAGTTAAAGTAAATTAAAATATAAATTGTGAGGACTCTCCCTTTTATAGGAATTACAAAATTAAAGCAACATTAACTAAAATCTAACCTAGTACATGCGAACTCGAACTTGTGTATTATTAAGACATCTCGATTATGCCTCTCTACCACCTATATTCCGCAACTTTGTTTCTTACTTTTTCAACCCTATCCATCCATTAGGCATGCGTGTAGATTGGAGCATACCGTTCTTTTGCAATCTTCTCACGCCAGTAAATACTGGTGGAAACCAAAATTCAAGTTATAAATCATCGTGCATCATAGACATGAACTGTGGAGCTTATACCAGTTATTGATGATCAAGTGTATGCCACTCCCTAACATATTGTTTATAGTCGATATGTTGTTGTGCACAACACACTATGACATGCGAGCAAGGAATCTGGTAATGCTATAAGTTATTGCATGTATAAGATCTATCATTTAGATTCAACATTTGGCGATTCTCACGCTTCTGGTATTGCCACTTGTGATATTATGTGACAACTTCAATAAGCCCCTTAATATTTGAAAATGTTGCACCTGCCTTATTTGCCCAATCTTTTTTTCAATCATACACATGCTTTGGGTACATATTCCCTGACTGCATTAGTCTAATAATCTCATTTTGAACCTTTATGAAGTAGCTTACACACTAGTAGAATGTCACGTGTATTGTAGCAGTAAAAGGTAGAATGTCACTCGTACAATAGCAGTAAATGGTAGAATGTCACTCGTACCATGGCAATAAACTATAGAATGTCACGCTTACCATGGCAATAATCTATAGTTGGCTCGCTCCTTTCAAAATAGTTTTGTAGCATACTCCTAAGTGCTTGCTCATGATTCCAAAGTGATGACCTCTGTCATGTGCCTTAGTCCATTGTTCAACTAGGATGTTAAAAAAAAAAAAAACTTGGCATATGTAGAGTTCATAGCAAACAACTTTTTCATATAAGCATTAAATTCCAATGCTAGAACTGCTTACTAGCATTCGCCACAATCTTTTAATTGCTACCTTATTGTTATTATGCTTATGAAAATTACTTATCTTATATCTTAGACAATAATGATGATATGCATAGGTTCATTCTAGCCACTTATAGGATCTTTCACAACAACAATTATACTAGCGTGATGATCATATATCAAACAAATACCCTCACATTATGTTACATGTACACGAAGTAATCAAAGGAACTATAGCAAGCTGGATTTTGACTCCTCCTCCATAACAACAAATGCAAGTGGCAGCATATGATTTGCACCATCAGTCGTGAAAGCAATTAATAGTTTTCCAGTGTATTTTCCGTGTAGGAAAGTGCCATCAATCTAAATAATCGGTCTAAAGTGATGGAAGGCCTCGATAGATAGTCTGAATGCTTAAAAAATTTGATGGAATATAACCTCACATGCATTAGTAGTTTCATATGTATTCTATTCAAAACCAATTCCTAGATTTGTCAAGCGGTTTGTGTTTAAAAACCTTGGTAGCTCATTGTAAAAGTTCTAAATGAACTGAAAACTAGGTTAATTGCTTTCTTCTTCATATTCCATATTTTTTGCATATTGGGTCATAATGGAAGTGATTTTTTATCATCCTGATCAATACCTTTTCGAGAATATTGGGTTGTTTCATGATTTTATTTTTATATACTCAGTAATTATACCCTTATCAATATTATAATGATCTATTGACACATGTTATAAAACATGTGCGAGGCACATCTATCTTACTTATTTGAAAATTTTCATGTTTTTGACAAAGATGGGCTTGCAACCTCTATTTGCAGCTCTCATTTTTTATTTTACAGTTGATATCCCAAATCTCCTTTTTTGACTTAGTCACTTTAAAACCTATATGGTTCCTTATGTGCTAATACTTCAAAGTGTTTTTTAATTACGTTTACGTGTTGAATAATTGTCTATTATGAAAATTATCATGCAACTCCTACTAATAAGACATCACATTGAAAGTGTCTGCTGCAAATGCCTCCTCAATGTTAAAGTTAGTTAAGAAGGAGTTCAGGACATATTCGCTGAATAAATCATCTTCTTCGTATTGGACAAAATCTTCAACATCAAAATTCAAGTCATCGTCATCGGTATCATTGTGTTCAAAATCAACAACATGAGGATCATCAAAACAGGGTGTTTAGGAGTGATAGCAGCTAGTTTTATGCCTTATCTCGGAGTAAGAAAGGAAAGAGGAGCTAATTTAGTGCATTGTTTGAAACATCGTTGAGCCTGAAAGTGTAACAAAGCTCTAGAAAGCTTACAATATGGGAGTTTGATCATTCGGAAATCTATCAAATTGAGTCATTTGCTAAATCATTTGGATTTGATGAGCTTTATTTCAAAATTATTGGCTTGGATTGCTAGCCTTTACATGCTTGAGGAAGTCCTTGAACAAGAGGGATTGCATAATCTCACAAGGACTTTGGTTCTTGATCATCTTACATTGTTGGAATTTGGTTCGATGCTTATGACTTTTCCTTCCTAAGTCTTCGATATGTCCTATCAATCTCATGATTTAAAAGAACAAGCTCCAAGCTTCGAGTTCGTCTCATGCATAATTAAGAGTACCTAAAAGAAATAACAAAAAGAAAGTTTGAATTAAAACTATAACTTATTAGTATTAATATTAACAAATATAAGAATAGTTCACGGGCAATGGTGCCAAAAACTTGATATGGATTTTACTAATGCAAACACAAGTATTATCCTCAAGTAATACAGTGATAAAGTAGAGATCGTTCCCCCGAGGGATTTTACAAATATTAAGTATTAAGATTATCAATTCTAATTTTATTTCAAACGATTGAGTTTTGGGTTGATTGTAAACTAATGATAAACTAAAAGAAAATTAACTTAAAAATATAATAGAGATAAGCCTAAAATTACAACTTCCCTCAACACTTTACTTGAATTATTATTATCATGTACGTTTTGCTTAGTTATGGCAACGAGTTATTAACTTAGAGATCTTAATCAATTATAAGCATATTCTTATGTCTTATAATAATATCTCACCTAACCAATTCACTATATTCCTATGTGAATTAAGTTAAACAAAACTCATTAAGATTGGACCTAAATTGGCTACACAATGCAAATAGATATATTCTTATCCTATACATAAATCAAGTTCAACAACATGTGTTGAATTTAATCAAGTGCTAATTCATTCAAGGCTAACCAAAATTACTTTTCCAAGCTCCTTTAGGTTTCCTAATTCAATATAAAAGATAGCCAAGTTAATTAGAAGCATTAAGTATAGAATTAATTAAATAATCATATGCCAAAACCTAAACAATCCATAAATAAAATAATAACAAGCTACATGTTAAGTTCTAGATGCAATTCTAAAAAGAAAACTACTCCATGCTACTTAATGAAATATGGATTCAACAAAGGTAAACATCAAGGAATACAATAAAAGTAAAGGAGTAGAAATTAAGAAAGCTATGAAAGTGGTCAGTCTTTAAGCTTCAAAGATCCTTGAAGCTTCATTTTGATGTCAATAACTTGCATAATTTTCATTTGGTAGGACGAAAAGTGATAATAGAGGCTATACTATTTTCCTATGTATATGGTACTATCACTATAATAATGACTATAGCGAGCAATTAATGCAATACCCACAGAAGAAGAGCACTCCAATTCTTAACAAATGTGGTTTCATGAAAAAAATATTAAGCTAAACTCAACACATGATAAGCTTCTTATTTTTATTGGTTGCTATACTTCTTTAAAAATTTTAACAAATGATGAGTTTTTTACTTTTATTAGTTGCTATATTCTTTTAGAAAGTTCATTTTCCACTTTATCTCAATTTTTTGATTATTACTTTGATTTGAATTACTGATTTTTATATTTTATGTTACTCAAATGTAGTTAGAAGGCGTCTATGGCATATGTAAGAAATGAGAAAATATTTCGGTGTTGTATTCTTTTCTACTTTTAGTGGTTTTATTTTGTTATATTATTCATTAGCTTGAACTTTCATAGTACTAACAAACTTTGCTTGAGCTTTCATATCATCAACAAACTTTTCAAATTAGCAATTAAAACAAATGCTGAATTACTTTTACCCTTAATAGTCAGTAACTGATGATTAATTTTTTAAAGTGTGTTTTGTAGCCTCTTTTTTCAATTTTATCTCTACAAGAAATAACCACATGCATCTGCAATACTGCAAACTCAGATAGTGTAATTACATATAAGTAATATTTGTATTTGCAATTTTATTTTTTAAGTCGGCATATCTACAGTCGTAGATAATTATTAAAACAATTATATCCCAAACGCTGATACTTTTAAAGCAAAAATACAAAGTGATTAATTTTCACACCATATTCCATGAATATTTTTACGTCTGTGTATTTTTATCTGCGTCTATATTTTGCAGACGCAAATGGGAATAATAATTTTTTTTAAAGTTAATTTTATATGCATTTGCCACTTAAATATCTGCATCTGTCGTGGCTGACACATTTAATTTTCCCCAAATTAAAAACCTAGTTCGTGCATTTCTCTCCTTCTTCCCATCTTTTCCTTTTTCGTTATGCAATTCGAGCTCCCTACTCATTGTTTTCTAGCTAGAGATACTCTACTAGTTGCAACCAATACTTCTACTCGAGCTCGATCCCATTGCTTTTTACCCATGTATGTTTATGCCATTTATTTTATAGAAATATTTAAGATGATAAGCAAAATTTAATTTCGTGTGTACAGATAGTTGACTGGGTAGTTACAAGGGTACTTGTTTATTCTTAAGATTCTGTAAGCCCACTTACAAGTACACTCGTAATCTTCTTTATGAGCACTTGAGTTAACTTCCTGATGTTAACTTGCTATCTTAATCCTAGATCTTCAATTCGATTTATGCTTTTATTTTCTGTGGTTGGTTCTTGGCTTGGACTTTAGTAAGGGCTAAGATCTTTCTCACTACTTATGACTTTAGTAGGTCATATTTGATGAGAATTTGAATAACTTACTAATTACATATACATATAAATATACCTAAGGTACATCATTTGAGCATCATATGCATGTAATTTCTTGAAAAGTTTCTTAATTCATTGCAACATATACAATAAGTTTAATGGTGATTTGGAGATTTCTCTTTACTTGGGTAGTTGGGTTATCACAATCCCATTGACTCATTCTTTTGGCATTGAGTTATGGTATGTATTCAGTAGGGATGGTTCTACTGCAGCTAGATTAAGAGTCTAGTTAGAGCTTTAAACTAGCTAAGATATAAATTTGTCACCAAGAAATAAAATGATGCTTACCTTGTCTGACCTAATAATCGAGTTAAATCTATAGAGGAAGAAGATACATTTCAAGTTTGGAATTGAAATTAGTGAAAGGTTAGCTGGATACTTAGCACATTGAAAAGCCCTGTTTTGAATTTAATTGTTCAATACAAATTGCTTTTTCATTCTTCTTTCTCTTTGAAGTCAGTCTCTGTGGTTTCTTACTAGACTTATCTCCATCATCTTCCTTTTCCAAGTTTCTAACCATTATTATGCCATTTTTATATATCACATGTCTCTTGCCTTATATTGATATTGATAGTTGATAACATTAAAAAAAAGTTAAATGCCTATTACTTTCTACTCCAACTACTTTAATACTTTAAGATGAGTGAGATATAAATATATATTGTTTATATGATAAAGATGAGTGTTGTATGAGTCCGATACATTTTTGCTATATGTTGTCTATAGGTTTATTATTGGCCATTCAAATATAGTGTTTGGAACTTCTTTTTCTTATATATTTTGTTAGAATGTATTTAACAATATGGAATTGATGATTTTCCTGTTATGCATCATTTTGTTGTTGGCTTATTAGTGGATTGGCTACAGAGGAGATTATTTTTAGATAACATGGAGAATAGTAGGTGCTTTAATTATGACTTTTTGCTATTGTTTTCATAGAATTAATTTGCAAGAATTGGGTCAGTTTTCAATCTCTTGAGAATGTAAATAGTAGTAAATTTGAAAGAACCTTGATTACATTCAGTTATATATATTGCATGCTACCTGACCTTGTTATTTTTTGAAATTCAAAAGTAGAGTTTTCAACACTTCATTTAAAGTTGTAGGTGTTGATTTTTTTTCATTTGCTTCTTGGTTAAGTAGATGATGATTCTTTGCAAGTATTTATTTTCCTTTCCTTCCCATCTAAGCACTTGATTTGGGTTGTAATGTGTAAGGTTGGACATTTGAACTTGAAAGCAAATGGTGAAATGCAGAAGACAATTGCTAGGTGTATTGTGTTAACCTTTTTTCCTATTGTGCATATATGATATTGTAAGAGCCAAAGCATTTTTCTTTATGCCTATTTAATACCTAAACTTATATGGCAAATGGAGAATGTACTAGTGGGTGCCTAGACACTTAATGATAAATGATAAAATTGAAAACTAGTTTGTAATTGTGTTTGTGCATTTATCCACAATCTTTTGCTTGGATTAAAAGGCTACTGCATTGTTTCTTTTTTTACATTTACTTAAGATTCTATATGATAATATAATTAATCATAGAGAAATGTTAAAAACAGATGGCTAGTAATGCTACATGAGTGGTGTTACTTCTTTGTACTATCATAGTATTGGCAAACAAGTGGATGACTCTTTACCAAAATATTCGCTTTTGTAGTTTGTTATGCCTTAACAATATAAGTCTTTTATTGCCATGAATTTAAGTTTATGTTATTAACTCCATTTTTATCTAGCAAGGATGGAGAAATCTTACAATTGTAAATTTTAAGTAACTTTCCTCTTTTCTCCTTAAGTATTTTTTTTTCTTCTCTGTTTTTTTCCCTTTGTGCTTTTGTCATGAATTCTTGTTTTATATCGCTGCCTTGGTATGGTGTCGGTAGTGAACCTAGAAGATACTTCTGTGATCCAAGAAACCTAGATACCGACATTATTTAGTCTTTAGATAAGTCGTGTCTTGTAAAATATCATAAAGCCTCATGGAAGAGGTTTCAACATGGAAGAGTTATTATAAGAGGTTTCAAAATGGTAGTTTGTCCTTCATTTTGAAGAGAATGACTAGAGATTTTAAAAAAGATAAAAATTGTTGTAGAATTGTTAAGCATGATATTTTCATATTTATAATTGGTGATAAGTGACAATTTGTTTTCTTTGTGAACATAACAGTTTGTAGCATTAGTATCTACAATTATTTGGTTATATTAGGTGATTCATTGAAGATAGGCTATACTTGTTATAACACTCCTTAGCTTATACCTTTGACATAATGGACAATGGTGACAAGTTTAGTATAAATAGGTATAAACTTGGATTAATTAGAATTTGCTTAGTTATACTTGGTTTTAGCAGCCATTTCCTTAGATTTTTCCTTTCAGTAAGGAAATCAAGGGTATATAGGAGGTTGTATATGAGTTTTTTATACTTGAGTTTTCATTTACCAAAGTTTGTAATTAGTTTCTATCTTGTTATTACATAGTCATGCCTAGAGGACGTGCTACCCCCTTCTGAGGACGTCATGGAGCTTTATCTACAGCTCCACCTCCAGCTTCCACTACCACTCCACCTCTAGCTCCCTCTACAGCTCCACCTCCCTGTATTCCGTTACTTGCTCTATCCTCGGAGCAGGTTTAGGACCTTTCTGACATGGGCTCAAATTAGATCCCATCAAGTTAGAGATCTACACCAGACATGTAAGTTATAATTTCAAATTTTGTTATATATTGATTTTTTATGAATTTTATTATTCTTACACTACTTGTATTGCAACTACAAATCATGATCAGGATTCGAGCATAGGGCAGATTTTGAGCCCCATGTGGAGGATGACATCCCCTATGAAGGTGGCGAAAACCATTTCTGGTATTATCATTATGGTGTGGGCACAGAAAGGGAGAAGAGGGGCAAGGATAAGATTTCCCCTCCCTATAAGATTGAGGAGGATCACCCAATCATCCACATAGCTAGGGATAAGTAAGTAAATTATCTTTATAATTTTATATTTAATTGTATTTATACCTTGTATTTTACTAACGTTTATTTCTTTTTATTTGTATAGCATAACATTTATTAGGGATGACCCAAAGAACACGAAGGTGGCGAAAACCAGTTCTGGTATTATCATTAAGCACCTTTCAGGTCTACTCTTACAGTATCAGATGTTCTCGGAGGACATGAAGACCTTATGTTATAATGATTTTATGGTAAGTTTAATTATATTATGTCTTAAGTTTTAATTTCATTTTAATATGTTGTTAAATTACTGATAATTTGGTTTTATTTTGTAATTTATGATGTAGAGACGATTTAAGGTCATCCCCGAAGGAGATAGCTACATCTCGAGCTGTGTTTGATGCAACAACTGAGAAAAGATGCAACGATGTATTCCAGTAGCTACATGAAGAATTGAAGAAGAAGTAGCCCTCGGGCCCTATTAGCTTAGAAGCAAGATGGGCACCTAGATTGGATCCCATAGAATTGGAAAGAGTCATTATTTGACGAGTGGACGAGCCCTGACTTCTAGATGCGCTTTCAGAAGATGGTTATGAATAGTCGAGTGGGTGATGAACATATTTATCATGCATCTAGCTATGTCAACACAGTTGTTCACCATAAGCTACTAGTTAGTAATATTTTATTCAATAAATATTAGTTATAAATTTGTATCACAGCTTTTCTAACTAATATTGTTTTAAATTTTTTGTACAAGAGTAAGTTAGATCGATAACCTAAAATTATTAAGGTTTTTAACCATACTCAGAAGAGAAAGTCTGGTGCCTTTGTTGACACAAAGTCGAAGGCCATCAGTGTAAATATGATTTGTCTTTTTTGTTTTACATAGTTATTTTTATGTTTTATGTACATAAATTGTTTTCATTTGTAGAAGAAGTTTAAGCCTTAAAGATGGTAAAGCTAGGGCAATCTAGCATCGAGCAGTAAGATAGTGTTGATACACTTGATGCACCTACTGAGGCCCCCATAAGTGGCCCATCACTCTTCATGAAGCTAGCAGACGGCAAAATTAATGGACTCATCTATAGCTTCGAGAGTTTTATCAACTCCCAACAAGTGATAGGAGAAGTCATAGGGGTCCGTAGCTTCTGCTACTGCTGCTTACAACTCCACTACGGCTTCTGCTACATCTCCAACTCCTTTAGGATCCACTCCAGAGAAGAAGGAGATTGTACATATTATAACCCGATATTGTAGTGATGTATTATAATCGTTCTAAACCAATAACGTAAAAGTGAGTTTTAGACATAATGTGTAAATTAAAGTTATAAAATAAATAAATTAAATGAATAACTATACAATTAAACATGTTATAACCCGATATTAAAACTTGAAATTTGAACAATTTAGTATAAGTTTTGATCATAAAAATAAGAGCAAGTATAGATTAAATAAACGTTATATATATATATATATATATACATACAAGTAATTTAAACTTACTTGATTTTGATCTTGACTTTTTCATGTAATTTTATTAATAAATGAAATTAATGTATAAATACTATAAATTAGTACATATATATATAACTAAGAATAATTGTGAGTCATACATCTCCTTTTATTCTAACTTTGACATTGCATTTTGGTATTTTATTTTATTCCCATTACATTTCTTTTAATTTTGTTCCTTCACGTTTGTTTTTGGATCACTTTTTCTATACCTTTTCTTCTCTTTGTTGCTTTCCACTGCCTTTGAGCTTTTTTTTTCCCCTGCTTCCAGAAAACTCTAGGAGGCCTTGTTTTGCTTGTTCTTGTCTCGTTGTGCACTCCACTCATCCAACTTATGAAAGCAGCTAGTTCCTTCTTGTGTGTGGCGTTGTTAGTATGTGAAAGAACCGAAAACAAGGAAAGCTAGACTCAGCAGTAGGAGTGGGAATCAGTTGATAGCAACCTTGGTTGTGGTTTTCCTTCCTTTCCTTTGTTGCCATGGGTTTGTTCATCTCTAAGTCTGAAATTTCACCTTGTGGTAATCATGGATCTACCTTGATTCATTTTGCTATTATGGCCGTGAGGTTCAACTTCTCTTTTGACTTTCTAATCTTGTTTTTCTTAGGTGGAAGAGTCTCTTAATTCAGTTGCATATCTTCCCCATGGCCTTCTTCTAACACCCAGGTACCTACCTCCTCATGTTGTTCCCGTTCTTGTCTTACAGCAATGGAAGATTGCCACTGAACCTGTAAAGCTAGAAGTAGCCACCCTTGATGGTTGCAAGCAACTTCATCCATGGCAGCAATATTGCCACCAACAACAGCCATCAGCAAGAAGGCCAGTCATTAGTTAAGCTACCCCAAACTAAAAGTAATTCTCTTATCCTCATGTAGTTAATTCCTTTTTTCCTTTTTGCTTGTTGTTAATTGATGAAGGATTAAATTTAGAGAGTTAGAGCTTGAAGTGAGGAAATAAATGATAGTTAAGTGTGTAAACAAAGCCTAGATTGATATTGGAAAGTGACAACTTAAGTTCTTGATTGATTCTAAATTATTAATACAATCTTGAATTTATTTGGATTAGGAGTAATATTAATGAATTAGTGTTGAAGTGAGGAGTATGAATTAGAGTTTGAAAGTGGTGGAAAAAGAGAGTTAAATAGGTTTTGAAGGGAATGCAGGGGCAGATTCGTGGATGAAAGAAATCCTGGGTTTCAGGTGCTTTTGGAGCTGAACTAAAATAAGTGTTCAAAAGAGAAAGTGTAGCTTAGGATCTTGGAATGTTGGCTACAAAATTTCGTTAGCTTGGTTCCAATATGTTGTGAGTTATAGCTGTTAGACTCCAGCTAGGTCAGGCAAGATTTATAGTGCCCTGTTTTTGGTTCATATAAGGAATTGAGTGGGTTCATGACAGATTTTAGGAAAAGTTTCTAGATAATAAAGATAGATATACTTGTCTATTAATAAACCCAATAAATAGAATCAAATTTCATTTTTCTTAGAGAAAGTTATGTTCAATTAATTAAGGTAAGGTCAAAGTTGTTAAAATCATACATTTTGCAGAATTTGATGCAACTTCAAAGAATAAACTGTATTGATATACAAATTGAAAAATTACAAATGATATACCATTATAAAGCTACATGTTTTTAGTATTTTATAAATTTTACAAAACTAGATTTGGAGTTTCCTAGAGAAATATGACTGTTAAAGTAGACACTGGTCCAAACCCTAAGTTTTGGCAGTTTCAACATCTCTAACTCACTAAGTGCATTCTATCTTTTCTAATGGTTTCTTCTACCCTATGCATTGTCAAGACATTTAAAATTTCTATTCATTATTAAGCCCTATCACATAAAGTCTAATTCATATTAATTGACATGTAACAACTTAATAAAAAACTTTCATAAAGAAACTTATACGAGTTGAGATATAAGCTTAGTAATTAAATGATTATAACAATAAACTTAATGAACTAAGTATTATTTGGGAATATGAATTTTAGTTCCGAATTTTAATGTGGACCTGATGAGATGCGTGGACACAAAAGTGAGTGATGAATGGAATCGATTATGGGTGAAGTGGTTAATTGCTGCCTTTCGAGGCTAGATTAATTTGAATATACGTGATATATGGAAAATAATCAAGTAGAGTATTTCAGTAATTTATTTAAATTATATTTGTTAAATTGGTTATGGTTGATAAGGGCCAACAAAATGAGGTTTTTATGAAAAGTGATTTTTATCTCTGAAATCAAAAATTCAGGTGCACCTAGGATACCCTGATTTAAAATTATGAGGAATTTTGATTCTGGTAAATATGTTTATGACCTGCTAATAGAGTACGGTAAGGTATTTTCCAGGATCTCAGACTTGAAGTTAAGGATGAAAGTTGTAGTCACACTAGAATGGTGGAATGTTTAATTTTATATGAAGTAATAGTCCAGATATTTGTCCTTGTGTCGTTGTGTGAAATTAGGAATACATATGTTGTATTTTGAGATATATTCATATAAATTTTCAGTAAGTTGCTATTTGTTTCAGAAAAACAAACTTTTACAATGGAATTATATTCTATAAAAATTACTTTTATTCTTTAGTTGGGTCAAGAGTCATGGTTGTTACTTTGTTTTGAATTCAGGGTTACTGAAGGTTTGGTTATCTAATCCTCTGGCCGGTTATGCCTCCATGAGGGATGTGACAGTATATGATTTAATTAGGAGAGAATTGGGGGTACATCCACCGCCACCTCAACCATCTTTGGGACATATTATTTTAATTTCATTTTCATGATGCAAAAGTTTAAGTTTATTATGGTTTACATGCAAAAACATTCCAAGTTTGGGTTCGGGAGGAAAAATAGTCAAATACTCGACCATTTAGGATTTCGGTAATACTAGCACGATCCTAGGGACGAATAAGACTTGTAGAAAAATTAGAAATCTATTTGGATCAACATTTTAGGACCAATTTTGACTTTCAAGGAAATGACATATCAAGTTTGGGTTCAAGGGAAAAACGGTCAAATACAAGATTGTTTAGGATTCCGGTAGTACTAGCACAACCCTATGAATGAATAAGACCTGTAGAAAAAACTGGAAATCCATTTGAATCAAAGGTTAGAATTTAAGGATAAACTTTGAATTTCAAGACAAAAACCAAGTTTGGGTTCGGGGGATAAAACGGTCAAATACTAGTTCTTTAGGATTTCGAGAGTACCGACACTACTATGGGGATGACTAAGACCTGTAGGAAAAGGGAAATCCATTTGGATTAACAATTAGGGTTTTAGGCTAAATTTTGAGTTTCAAGGCAAAAACTTACCAAGTTTAGGTTTAAAGGGCAAAATGGTCAAATACTATACCATTTAGGATTCTGGTAATACTGGCATGATCTTAGGGATGAATAAGACCGGCAAAATTAATCAAAAGTTCATTTGGATCAACAGTTAGGATTTTAGGGTCACGTTTGAGTTTCAAGGCAAAAATAAGCCAAGTTAGGGTTCGAGGGCAAAATAGTCGAATACTAATTCTTTTAGGATTTCAGTGATACTGGCACGACCCTAGGGACAAATATGACTGGTAGGAAAAACCAAAAAACTATTTGGATCAATGGTTACGATTTTAGGATAAATTTTGAGTTTCAAGACAAAAACATGCTATGTTTAGGTTCAGGGGGCAAAACTTTTAAATACTAGTCTGTTTAGGATCCTGGCAGTACCAGCATGACCTTTTAGGATGATTACGATCTGGAGGAAAAACCATAAATCCATTTGGATCAACTGTTAGGATTTTTGCCCAATTTTGAGTTTCAAGACAAAAACTTGCTGAGTTTGGGTTTGATAAAACAGTTAAATACTAGTCTGTTTAGGATTCTGGGAGTACTGGCATGACCGTGAGGATGAATAAGACCTGTAGGAACAAACAAAAATCCATTTAGAACAACGATTAGGATTTTAAGCCTAGTTTTAAGACAAAAACTTGCCAACTTTAGGCTCAAAGGGTAAAATGGTCAAATACTAGTCCGTTTAGTATTTTTAACCTTAATTTCAAAAATATGTCTCAAACTCCATCCTTAATTATAATAATTATTGAAATATCATAACAGTCCTTTATTAGGTGTAAAATTCTAGAGGTGACAACCTCTTCAGGTAACGGGCACTGTTATATAAAAAATTAAGAGTTTATCGTATTTAGACTTTTACATGCCAATAGATGACATGTGCGAGTGTGAAGAAATTATACCCTGTTAAAATAGTACGTCCCAAGAAGAACTTGATAATCAGTATAAGAGTATGTGGGGGAAAGAATTTTACACATTTTTCCTAAAAACCAAAAGAAAAAGAAAAGATTATGAGCACGTGTGAGAGCACATGCGAGAATACTAGTTCTAATAATAGCCTGCCAAGGTAAGGTATGATCTCTCTCCTATCGAGTATAAATATCACCAAATCTCAAAAACACAATGAGGTGCACTCATGTATATAAAATCCAAGTTAAGATATACATATTTTTGAAGAAAAAAAAAAACCATGATAATCATCTACCATTAATTGATACAAAGAAACAATCATCAATTCAAATTTAGTAAAAGAAAAGCCATGATCAATAAATAATTCAAAGAAAGCACAATTCAACATAAATTTCAAAAATTGCAAATAAAATGATGAGTTTCAATTAATTACTCTTCAAGCACAATTAATTATATCATATAAACTGTTTTCCATTTCAATTTGGACTTTTTTTAATGGTCGGTTATATTAATTTTTTTGCTTATTTTAATTGAAATCATACATAACTCCATACGATTAGAACACACTAACCCAATTATCTCAGAATTGAGATTTATACGTAAGTTTCCTACAACATAAGATATATTATACAATATTAAAAATCAAATGAAATACAAAAAAAAAAAAGAGAATATGAGTTTAGGCAAGATTCAAATTTCAGTAAGATAAAGATCCAAATCAAACAAAACCACATAACCTATGAAAAAACTCAGTAAAATATTTCTAAAAACCAATCCCAAATCTGTTCTAATAATAATAGGATGATTTAATCCTATTTAGGATTTCTAGATGAACTAAAGTTGTAATTCTCAATGCCCGTGAGATTTGATGGTTAGGTTGTTCGCAGAGACTTAGACAATTCCTCACAGTCAAGAAGCACACACAAAGTAAAAAGAATTATTAAAAAGAAATCAATAGTTTGAAACTATTATAATTTTATTGATATTAAAAATAAGAAGAATTGGAAGGAAAAATTTTTAAAAAAAAAAAAAAATACTTAATTGAAGCAAACTAATAATTAAAGATAATTATATAATAATAATAATAATTTATAAGAATATTTAAGAAAATAAAAAATTTCTCTCATTAAGTTATTTTTTATATAATATAAATTTTTTTTTTCTTTTTAATCTATTTTTTAATATATTTTTCCTGTAATGAATCATATATATAGATTTATAAACTTCTTTCTAGGCACGTGTTGATATGTGGCACCATTGAAGTCTTTTATTATCATATGAACCAATCATGTCAATTTTTTTATTGGTAGAACAGTCAACCCGGAACTTCCGGGCGAGGAAGAGGACGAGCGAGGAACAATGTGTTACCTTGGTACCCATGAACTTCTCTTCGTGATAACACTGCAGTTGTGAGGATAATAATCACATTCTTGCTAATTTCCTTTATTGCAACATTATCTTTGTGTCCTGAAGACACGAAGTTAGGCGAGTCAGTTGACTTCCTGACTTTGTGTCTTCAAGGCACGAAGTTAAAGGTGACTATGCTACAGTCCGCAGTTCCTATTTAGGTTGTATTTCGTGGGTTAACTCATAGTGTTAATTTGATTC
This sequence comes from Quillaja saponaria, assembly GCA_029379385.1. Taxonomy (NCBI): domain Eukaryota; kingdom Viridiplantae; phylum Streptophyta; class Magnoliopsida; order Fabales; family Quillajaceae; genus Quillaja; species Quillaja saponaria. The sequence continues at coordinate 22,331,943 of CM055607.1, forward strand.
ATTGTTGAAATTAATTTTAAAATTTATCCATTTTTAAAGTAAGTTTCAACTTTTTCTCCATTCCAAGTATTTTTCCTGAAACAAGTATACCTTGCTTTCCCAGAAAGCAATGTCATGTTGCAGTGTTTCCATTCGTAGCTTGCTAACCTCTAAGAGCATACTGGATTAGGCCTAATAACAGAGGCATAGTGATGATTGCAGAATCCCTAATGTCTTAGGGTTGTTCAATACTTATGGAGATAGCTAGTCTTTAAAAATAGAAAACTTAACAAGCAAGCTAGATAATTACATAAAAGAGAATAATTGGTAGCACAATAAAGAGAGCCTAATTTTTTCATGAAGATTTTATTTTAGGCTAATTTTATGCTAAGTACAATTCTTGAATTAGAAGAGAGATTTGATAATTTATGCTAATACAAAAAAAAAATTGATAAATCATTTCACATTCAAGTATATAGATTATTGGTTAGATTTGTTTATATATATATACTTAAAGAGAGGACACTTATATTTTTGTCATATTTTTGATTAATCAATAATGTGTGAAAGCTGAATTATGAATATAATAACAGAAATACAAATCTTGAAAGCACATAATTTATTATTTAATTTTTTTAATTGTTAAACTAATTTTAAGATTGTTTATATAATTCGAATATGATTTAGGATTAAAAGAATAAAAAAAAATTAAATTCTGCCCCTCATAATTGTTATATTTTATATCGTTTCGTAATGAAACACCGTGAGTTCAACTCCTGTTTTTTTAAAACACCAATTTCTGCAACATGTTATGAAACTCACCCTTTTAACAATACGAAAAGACAAAACCCTTGAAGCAGTTTTTCCAAACAAGCTTTATCTATTCAGTTCGTTTATTTCCACTTGGAATTACTGTGCATGTCATAATTTTCCAAAAGGTTTTAGCCACTCATAGTTTGTTTGATAGTCGCTTTCTTTGGACAGACGCAGATGACACTATCATGTATGGCGTGGCAGGATATGTGCCCGTTCTTCCTTATAAAACTCCAAAAACCGTTGACCCAAGTAAACGCCTTTCACTATCATGTCTAATTCTTTCAATTAATAAGGGCACCCTAATACTTAATAGGTTAGTTTTATTATCACAGCAAAATATTGCATGGTCATAATTTAATAAATATTTATGTTAAATATAGGCTAACTTACCTTTCAAGAGAATAAGACTTAAAAGTTAATATAATAAATTAATAATTATAATTTAATTGTTACTTTTTCTCTCTCACTTATTTAATATTTTTACCTATCTCTCAATTATATTCCATTCATTAACTATCTTTCTGCTCATCTAGTTTGGCATAAAAAAATAGTCATATTATCTTATTTATTTTTAATAATTTTTATGACCAAAAGTTCATAAATATCATAGTAATTATGACGAAACGGATTTTTATTTATTTAACTGATTAATTAATTAACTATATTAAAAAATAAAGAAATAAAAAAACAATTACATCTTGAACTGAATTCAGTACACAAATATAATTTATCGAACCCAACAAAAAATGTTAGATCCATGATCTATCTAGAAAAAAAAAAAGTTCTCACTCTATCTTGAAATGCGATTCGGTAACTAATAGATCAATCTAAATCTTGTATCATTTGAAATAGAGATAATGGAAGAGAGAAGCAAAATTATCAAATCTTAAAGCTAACTCAACACATGAAAAAATAAAGTGTTATTTGCTCAAACATAATGGAAAGAGTATTAAATAATATGAAAATTGATAAAAAAGAGTATTAAATAATATGAAGATTGGAAAGAGGGAGAAAGAAAATAACAAATAGTTATTCTTGATATTAATATTTTAAATAATAAATTTTAAAATATTAAAAATTAATTAAGAGTAATATTTTTTATTTAAATAATTAAGTATTTAATAGACTGTATTCATAAAATTTTTGACTTTTGCAATAAGAGGACCCTAATATAAAACAGATAGAGTTTATATTCTTTCTAATACATACTACAAAGTCTTTGATTAAGCTGGAAACTTATCTTTTCCCAAGTTGGAATTAGACAAAAGATCCATCGAGGATGTTCTATTCTCTGTCTCCATGTAAAAATTGTTGTTTTTTTTTCAAAATCCAATTGGCGTAAGTGGATTTGGATCCCCGTGTAACATGGATGTTAAGATAAAGTTGTTGGATAAAGTTATAAAATATATTTTATTAAAATTAAATTATTATTTTTTTATTTCTAAATAAAACTATGTGCTGAATCTAAATTTTGCAGTTAGTTTGATAAATGACAAGCACCACTTGTTGATGACGACGTTCATCCACTTACTCTACCCGTGCCTTGAGATTTGGAAAAAAAATAAGGCAGTGTCTTTATTAATAGAAGAAGAAAATAAGTATGAATTCTATTAATTATTAATTATGTTACAGTATATTAGTGTGAAAAGGGTTATGCATATCCAAAAAAATTGCAGACATTATCTAGATTAGATAAAATCATCGATTATAATAAAGGTTCTTCAAAATTTTAAGTGAGTAGCAACACGAGAAATTCTATTGGCGTCTTCCTCCAACACAAAAAATTCAAATATTTCTCCACATTTTTGTTAGACAACAAGGTGCTATAACACTTCAAGAAAAATAAATATTATTAACTAACTTGTCAATGTGGTAAAGCCCCACATTAACTATGAACCCAAAAAGAAAAAATATATATATATATATTTATCGACCAACTTTCATTCCATTGGTTGGTTGGTAAAGATAATTTGTTTATTGTACCATATACCGACCAACATTTGTTAGATAGAATGTACAAAAAAAAAATTAATTAAAAAAAAACATTGGCTATCTCTCTCAATTCTAGTTTTTATTTCTCCCAGTTGTTATTTTTTTTCTCGATCTCACTCCCTCCTTCAAAAACTAAAGGGGTGTTATTTTGTGAAGCTTGGTATTTCTTCATCTTGGTGGTTTGGGTCTATGTCCATGAAAAGCCACAACATCATATCTAGAATTAGGTTTCTAATGTCGTTATGTATAAGAGCAAAATGTTTTAGAGGAAAAATCCCTCTGAGAAAAACCTTTTAAGTATAGGATTTGAATTTTCTGCAAGAGTGAGATCAAATCCTTGTGATTGTGTGCTTGAGTGATTGTAATATTATTCAATAATATTTGTTGTTGGCTTTGTGCTTGTTGTGGATGTAGCCTATATTGGGTGAACTACGTAAACCTAGTATATTTTATTACTTTAGGCTGTTTAAATTAAGTGGGAGCAATGGTAAAGGAAAGTAATGAAAAAATTGAAAATTTCAATAGGCTAAATTTTCAATAGTGGAAAATACAGATGGAGGATTTGTTGTATCAGAAAGATCTATATTTTCCATTGATGGGAGAAAAACCAAAAAAGATGAAAGAGGACGATTGTAACATATTGGATAGAAAGATGTTGGTGACGATGAGATTGTCTATTACATACGGGTGGCCTACAATATCACACAGGCAAAGATGACATCAAAAGTCATGGAAACCCTAACTAAGACTTAGTTTGGTAATGCTGAGGCTTTTTGAGAGGTTTCGTGCTTTTCTAGCTCTTTTAGAGTAGCTTTGAAAAAGTCATAGTAGCATTGTTTGGTAAAATAATGTAAAATCTGCTCTCAGTAAGTAGAAGTCATAAAATTAGTGTTTGATAAATTCATTATAAAACTATTCTGAAGATCTAAATTGACTATTATAAGCATTGATAGTTAAAAGAGAGATAATTAATCTACTGCAGCAAAAACTTAATCACTTTTTTTTTCTTTTACTAGTAGTTACAGTAAACAAGCAAATACATATTTTCCACCCACTTTCTTTCAATAGAAGTAAGTTTTAAATGGTTGAAGGAAAAAGGATCAGGCATTTGAGTGTTGTTGAGACATAAAAGATTGTGAAAAGTAGAGTGTAATAACTAGTTCTATAATTTGAAGTAATATCAGTATTGCACTGCCCTTGATGTCAATAACGCAATAAATGTAGTTATGAAGAAAACAATTCTACCAATTCAGATTATGATCATTATTCTTTTGTTAATTTTTGTTTTTCCTAATCAGTTTCTATCAAAATACTCTCATAATACTAATTCAATATCAACAATTACCTTCACTGGCATTGGTTTAAGGATTTCAATTACCTTCAAACCTAAGACATGAATAGCTTCATACAATACATAGACTCAACAATTAACAATTCTCATAAGTACTTCAAAATCATCATTATGTGGCCTACAAGTCTCTCATAAAAAGTATCATCAAGCACCAAAAGCAAAGTGCATAAGTTTCACCAACCCATTAAGCTAAATGCTATATTATTTTGAACAGTGTCCTTATCTCCAGTATGATTAATAGGAAACTCATAATCATCTACAGTCATCACCATCTTCTTCATCTTCAAGTTCAACATCTAATTCATAATACTTCTTGAACTTATGATCATTTGTAGCATACTGCCTAATATAATTATGCAAAGTCATTGTTGCAAGAATAATCTGAACTTGTTTCCTATAGCTGAAGCATGGCATGTCCCTTAAAATTTTCCATCTTTTTCCAAACTCTAAATGTACATTCTATAACAATTCTAAGTGAAGAATGGGCATGATTGTATATTTCTTGGTATCCAGATGGTCCATTAGCACAACGAAACTTAGGCAAATGGTATCTTTGCCCTTTGTATAGCCCTAGATAACCTGCCAGTTATGGATAACCAGCATCTACCACATAATATTTACCTGCAAGTATCAATTCCAAAATAAATACCAAGAAAAAATAAAAAGGCAGCACTATAATTTATATCATTTTGGTATGAAGATTATGGAGTACAACCTGCTGGTGGTTTTGGGAAGTTCAATTTCAGGTGTCCTAGTGGCATATAGGAATACCCTTGCATCGTGAGCTGTTCCTTCCCAACCTGCCAAAGCAAAAATAAATTGCATATAAAAATTGCAAGCAGCCATAACATTCTAGGTTAGGGTTCCTTTTCTGCTAATAAATCAAACTTAGTCTTCGGGTGATATGGTCACTGGGACATGAGATCCAATAGCAACTATTGCATCCTAGTATTGTAAACATCATAATAATAATAATTTGTAAATATAGACAATTGACAAGTATATACCATTTTAAGAACAATTATATATTACCTTGAAATGAGGATAATACCTATCATCTTTCCGCAATTCTTTTGGCACCTTTTTGAAATCACAGTCTTCTGGTTTCAAAATATTTATGGCCATTCTACAAACGGTTTGTAATACTATTCTAAAATACCAACTTACAGTTTCACCAGAATGACTGGAAAACGCTCCTTAGTAGCCTTGTTTAAGTTCCCACCTCCTAGTGTAAATAGAAACATAGCTAACATTTCTGTAGTACTTATTCTCCTCGAAGCACATAAACCATGTTTAGTTTCCAATTCATAGCACAATCTTTTGAACAGCCCTTTTTCCATCCTAAACATATTTTAACATCAATTATCATTACCATCTAATATCTCCTTAAGCCATGTGTTACCTGTTTGCATGGAAGTCATGCATGGTGCTTTATAGATATACCTATCATAGTATTCCAAGATCACACCTACAGTAGATGCTACATTCCTATAAAACTCCTTATCTTCATTGTTATAATCAATTTCCATTTCCATATTTGCTAGAAATGACACTAGAATGTATGTAAACCTGTTGAAGAACACATTTTTCATCATAATGATAAAGGATAAACTATTACTATGGTATATCCAAATTTTCATTGCATAGGAATTATCACTAAGCCATAAATTTAAACAACTAGTACACCTAATAAGGTCCTAAAAGATCTTTAACATCAAATTGTTCTATTATCTTGCTCATTTTTTTCACTTATTAACCAAGCAAGCTTCACCTCTAGCTGCTTCAAGGCAATAAACACCTCTCTTTTATTTTGATTAAGAAGCAGAAGAGTTGCAAACATGTAAAGCTCACTCATTGGATCTAAATCTAGTAATGTATCCAAATGTTGTATTGCTATGGTGATACTGGGGTCCAATGTAGATGTATTTGTGAGCTCTTACTCTCCATAGCCTCACAAAGGCGTTCCATTTGGTGTGACAATCTTTGTGCGCCACCCACTTTCTTCACTCTCTTGTTTTTGCTATTCCTATCGGTGTTTGCCCTTTTCTTTTACCTTTTTGTGACCTTAGTGGGCAAAGGAACATTAGCAATAGGATCTACATCTGAATCCTCACTATCTTCTAATTGTAAGCCATTCTCCTTTGGAGAAGGAACGAAACCCGAAGATGGTGTCCAAGCATCCTTTCCGGTTGCAACAGTTTGTCAAACATCCTATCTAATGTAGCCTCAAATTCTGGATCAATTCCATCTTTTTGAAACTTCTTAGCTATTGGAACAACCTACATAAATTAAATATTTTATTTTTATGTATATATAAGATTATAATTTGTATAAGTAGAACAACCTAAGTATACTAACCACCAATCTTTTAGCCCACCATTCCTCACTTGCATCAATTGTTTTTTTTTATAGGATCCCATCCAATACCAGTGTCACTTCCCTTCAATTGCTTCCAATTCTTCCAATCTTGTTTCAAATGATCCCATTTATTTTTCAGTTGTTTTTTTGTTGTAGTACTTTTCTTTAGCCGTTGTAGATTCAGTGATCATTGTTTTCCAACCTTTAGTATCAAAGTGTGTGCCAAGGTTTGTAACTAGCTTCAATGTTTTTATACAGAAGGCACAAAAAACATCAACATTATTTTTATCCTAGTGTGCTACTTCTTTTGCTTCATTTTTCTCTATTAGTGTGATAGCATTCATTGTAGTTTCCATCTATGCATGCATAAACAAACAAAAGATAAATATTTCCTAGCATAAAGCAAAAGAAATAAAAAGTTACACACTAGAGTTTAAGTCTAATATAATACTCATATAAAAGGATGTGCAACAAAATTAACTTGGTTATAAAGACTGCATAGATGACGATGACCTTCTGCTCCTAGTTTTTGACAGTTTAGCTATCAATGGAGGCTAAGTTCTTCATGAACTATTGCCATGTTGTAGCAAACAAAATGAACAATAATATAAGAATAAAAAAATCACACGAAAATTCAAGAGCAACCACATAAAAATCATAGAACAAATAGAAGCATGTAGTTAGGTCCCATTTTCTAATAATCATTAAAATGCATAGCACTTCTGATCCTTAAAACCTCAAGCACTGCTATATAGAGGACTTATGATTAAGGTCAATAATTGTAATAAATATACGATAGAACTAGATTAATATTGCTCAAGGGACCTAAAAATCAATGATACATAGGAATTGTTTCAATGTATCACACCAATAACCAATATATATTCACCAATCACCATAAAAGAATAGTATACTATCATTCTTTTGTCATATCATAATCTCAAATACCAAAAATATTACTTTTTCATGCTTATCATAATTATTTAGCAAAATAGGCAGTGATTCTTTTGGCTCATATTGTCAAAGACAACATGTAGAGTGTACTAATATTTTAAGTTACCTTAAAACTGAATAAAGCAATAGCCTTCAAGATCCCAAATAAAGCAATGCTATCAAAATAAGTAATAAGCTAGTCATATTTGTTGATTCTTTGGTTGAGCAATGTAATAATATAAATGTAATGAGCAATATCTTGCTTCTTTAATCTTCTAAGAGGTATATGAATTTCCTTTATAATTTTTTGTACACGTGTAGCTCTTTACAACAAAACCCATTGCATGTGATCCTTGAAATTTACCTAAATATCCTCCCAGCCAAGAAATTGATTCTAAATTATAGGACAAAGTAACTAGAAGGTAGTACATGTTTTAATCACACAAAAATCCAAAAGCAATCACAAAAATATCCAAAAGTAATCCTACAAATATACAAAAGCAATTCCAAAATTCATTAGCAAAATAAAAATATATATAATAAAAAATACAACAATATGTTAAATCGACAACTCAAGCTTGATATAAAGCCACAAAATTATCTAGCTTATAATCTCCTATTACAAATCCAAAAAATAAAAATAAACAAAATAAAAACAAAACTATCTAGATTTTGAGATTAAAACCATACAACAGTGGATAGAAAACACATTTAAGCTCAACCAAAATAGATCCCTAAAAAAAAAAAAAAAAAAAAAAGCAGAAGGAATCTCAAAGAGTAAAATGAAAAGCACTTACCATATGAGAAAAAGGGAGAGGAAGGTGAAAGTATAGGACAAAAAATGTTAAAGACTTTGAGGTCTTCGATTCAAGCAAATTTACACATCTTTAGATCTATATGTATGTATATAAGAAAATGATGAATAATACACGAGAATAATGACAATTAGCGAGGGAAATTAAAAAGGAAGATGGGCTAGAAATCAAAAAGTTTAATAAATCTATATTGATTTTTATTAAAAATTAAGGTTATTTTAATCTTTTAAATTTTAAAGAGTAGAAGTCAGCTTTTAAGAGCACTCTTGGCTTTTAAAAGTTTAGAGCATAAGCACCTCAAGTTTGTTTTTTACCAAACATAAAAAATTGACTTATGCTCTTCATAAGCATAAGTATCCTCCCAAAAAGCATTCCCAAACCAAGCCTAAGTTATTGAAAAATCCTTTCCTGCTAATAAAGTTTTCTTGATGAAAAAATTGTTTAATATGATGATGATTAATAATTTTTAATTTGCTGATCATTTGAATGATTTTAATATGGCCATTAGTCAATTGCTATTGTTGGATGTGTCTTTTAATGGTGAATTGAAATCCTTATTGTACTTGTGTTCATTGCTTAAGAGTTGGGATAATCTTGTAATAATTGTCTATAATAGTATCACTGGAAATATTTTTTCAATGATGTTGTTGTTCAAAGAAACCTCCATAGCTGAGACCTTTATTAAGAAGTAAATGTATTTTTGCTTAATCAAGATCATCCTCTTCTATTAGAGATTCCACCGAGTGGGAGTTAGCACATATTCTAAAGGTTGTATCTACATCCTTCAAGTTTTAAAAAAGGTTTGTAAACATTTTTTAAAGTTATTATTCTGAATAATTGTGTGTACTATTTCATTAGAAGCTAGATACGTTTGAATATTTTATTAATATATTGATCTGATTATTGTATGTTTGATTTGGAGTAAGAATTTATGGAACAAAGAATGAGACTCCAAGTATCTCTGCTAAATAATCAAACTAGTTACACCAAGAAAAGCTTCAAAGGTTAATAGCTTAAACTTAGCTTTCAATATATGTATGATCAATTGATTCACATGAGTCCTGTTTATGGAAAGTTTTATTTACTCTGCTGCTTTTCTTGTGATGCATCATACCAAATTTTCTAACAATAAGCCTAGACAAGCGTTACAAAAATAGTTGAATGGATTTAACAGTTAATTTAAATGGATCAAGCTATCTGCAAATTAGAAGTGACTATAGGGTGCTTAATTCAATAGAATAAATTTACATGACAAATTAAGTAATAATTTAATGGGAGAAAATGATCATAATTTTATTTATTTTTTGAAAGCATCATATCTGTTTTCATTAGTCATGTAGGACAATGCTTTTTCAATTTAGATCAAGAAAATGTAGATTACAAAATTGATTGTAAATTAGAACATTTTATACTAACACTGATAAAATTAATCTTTCAAGAATGAAATTCGTAAGATATTTATCTTTCAAAATAATAATAATAATTTTAGAATTATAAATTGATAAGTTATTAACTTTAGAATATTTATATTTTTTAAAATTATACTTAATTGTATTTTATTAATATTTTCAAATATTAGTTGTTAAAATTTAACAAATTAATAGTTTTGATTAATTCCAGCCCTTCATTAGAGGGTCTTTGTTCTGGAGAATATCTCTCGTATGAATAATTATCTTTAATTTTAATCAAAATTCTTTGATTCTAATTAAATAATGTAATCACGTTCTTTAATTTTGACCTAAAAAAATTTGGTTTGTCATAATTATATCAAGTGATGATTAAAAAAATATTTATGGATCAAATTTTTACTCTAACCACACCAATTAACTTTGAAGCAAACCATACCCCATAGTAAACTAACCCATTCAGTCTCCTACACAACAATACTCAACCTGCCCACTCTCCTTAATCAAAATCAGCCCTCCTCCCATCGGGCTTTCTACCAAAATACATCATTTTAAAAATAAAAATAAAAATTTACTCAAAGGAACCCAAAAAAAGAAAAAAAGAAAAAAAAAAACTTCATGAGTTAAATGCCCTTGTTTATGAATTTGTGTCTTCAAGACACAATATCACAATAAGTTTGTGTTTTGAAAACACAAACTAAGACGCCACATCAACCAAGCATGTCATATAAGTTTGCATTGCTAGCACTTAACTTCATGGGTTCAACCCACAAATTCGACATTTTGTCTTCAAAACTAAATTCATTGTAAAATTGGTTGACATGGCACCTTAAATTTGTGTCTTTAAAGCACAAACTCATTGTGTAATTGTGTCTTAAAGATAGAATTCAAAAATAGGGACATTTAACTCATTATTATTATTTTTTAGTCAGTGCATTTGAGCAAATTCTTTTAGAAAACATTGTATTTTGGTAGTTAGGCCTCCTCCCACAACAAATTCTTTAGATGCACCTAAATATTTTACCTAAAATTATTCAATTTCTCTTCTAAAATTATTCAACTCTTGAAACTTTGTTGGGTCTTGTAGAGATTTTGATCCAAGTCTTTATTTGATAGTTTTCTAATTAATTTATTTTTCGTGGGCAAGAAAGAATTAATTAGATGTTGATAAGAACTTTCTAATTATGTTTACCTTATTAGATAAGTAAATCTAATTAGATGATTATAGGGTTTTCATAAAGTGAAGGAAAAGTTTGCTTGTTGGGTAAGTTTTATGTAGTAGAATTATGTAAACTTGTGAGAGTTGTAGATATGAGAATGAGAGATATATAATATTTGTGAGATCTCCTCAGGTGTAGGGATGCAAAAGAGATTGGTAGAAACATGGCTTGAGAGAGTGATGAGAACACTATGTGTAGAGTGTTAACTCTATCTATGTAATCTTTATTAGAATATTAGTGAATTCTTTTCTTATCTGTGAATGTAGTCAATAGGCCGAACCACAGTTATATCTTATGTTAATGTTTATTTATCTTCTTTTCTACTTATATTTTGTGGTTATTAACCTTTGTTATTTTTACTATAACTCATTGAAAATTGAAGGAGAATTTCGTATAATTCTCAACAAGTTCTATCAGAGCCAAGTTTAATTGGGATGTGGATGGCCTAAGAGAATTTTGGTGATGGTGGTGGAGGTATTTGTAAGAGTATAAAAGTGTTGAAGAAAATGAAGTTACGGTGGTTAAAGATGTCTAAAAGGAAGAGAAGGAAGAAGAAAAAGGAAAAAAAAAAAAAAAAGGAAGAAAAAGAGATAAAAAAATAGAAAAAAGAAAAATAAGAAGCCAGGTTTTGCAATAAGATTTGTAAGTTAGAAGTTGAAGTTTTTTATAGTTTGTGAAGGAAGGAGACTTTGATGTTTTGCAGAAATTGAAGTTTTATCAACTTGTAGATCAAGATGAAATTTTGAAGTTTTGTAAAAGTTGAAATTGTGCAGTTTTGTATGGAGTTGTTTTTTCGGTAGATGCAATTTTGTAGTTTTGGGTATTGTCATCATACAAGAGATTTGTGTGGGTGGCACACAAAGTTGAAGTTCTGTGGGTGGAGTTTCATACTAGTGGATGTGTAGAATTTGGTGAGATAGCTACAAGTAAAAAGAGTGTCTTCTTGTGTGCTAGTGAGATTTGATCTTGGGAGGATATGGTAGTAAAGATGGAACAAGCCAATCAATGGAGAATTTTTGTTGAGGCGGACTTATAGTTTTTTTTGTAGAAACCTAACCAGTTATAAGAAGGTGTGGAAAGGACTCATCAATAGTGATAGGTAAGATAAAGTTATAGTTTTTATATAAACCTAATTCAGTAATGTGACGACGTGAAAATGACTCATCAATGGTGACAGGTGATGTGGAGTTATACTATGGAAAGTGGTCATCAATAATGATAAGTGAGGTGGAGTTGAGAAGATGACTATATACATATGTATTATTGTTATTGGAGGATATCATGGTTTGTTCACAATGAATAGATAGAGACTCTCGATAAAATGATGACTCTCAATGAGTAAGTCTCATGTAAAGTTTTGATAGTTTCGTTGTTGATGGAAGATGATGTATTGTATGAGTCTTGAAGAATACTGAAGATTGAACAATGAAAATTGTTTAGAATGATCTAAGTCAATGTGGAGATTGTTGAGATTTTGGCCAAAATTCTCATTTATAGTTTCCTAATTAATTATTATTAGTGGGCAAGAAAGAACTAATTAGATATTGATAGAAATTTCCTAATTAGGTTTACCTTAATGGGTAAGTAAATCTAATTAAATGATTGCAGGGTTTTTATAAAGTGGAGAAAAAGTTTGTTTGTTGGGCAAGTCAAGTCCTATGTAGTGTAAATTTGTGAGAGTTGTAAGTATAAGAAAGAGAGAGATCTAATATTTATGAGACCCTCTCAGGGGTAGGAGTGTAAGAGATATTGGTATAAACATGGTCTGAGAGAGTGGTAAGAACATTATATGTGAAGCGTTATTCTTTTTATGTAATATTCCTTGGAATATTATTTGAATTATTTTCTCATCAGTGGATGTAGGTAAAGAGCCGAACCACGTTATATCTTACATTGATATTTATTTCTCTTATCTTCTTCTTATATTTTTGTCGTTATTAACTTTTGTTATTTTTACTATAACTCATTGAAGATCGAAAGATAATTTCATATGATTCGTAACAGGTATGATGATTATTCATGTGTTATTTAAGAGGGTAGATGTGGTTGGTTTCGAGGTGGGGAAAAAGAGGTCATTTCTAGTGAAGAGAGAAGCAATTGGGCTGGAGAGAGAGTAAAAAGATTAGGTGGGTTAAGTAATGTTTGTTGCATAGGAGATGGGTTAGTTTACTCTCAGAGATGGGTTAAGTAATGTTTGCCATAGGATATAAATGAAAATAAAATATAAAAAACATTATTTTGAGTAAATTACTATAGTTATACCATTTGTATTCTATTTTTCTTTTAAACATGGTGGACCCTACCTTCGCTCACCTAATAAATCAATTTTTTTTTTTCTAGGTGTTCCCATAAACTATTGCACCATTTGACCATTCCTAAAGGGGTGGCTTCAGAATTCAAACCTTTAGCCTATTTCTAGGATTATAATTCGCTTACCACTCGGCCAAAATAAAAAGAGCTAAAGTAATTATCAAATTTAATAAACTAGTCTAGTTCTCATTCAGAGATTTTTTAAGTAATTGTGTATTAATCAATTTAATTAAAAAATTATTGTGAGTGATTTTTTTAATTAATTAATTTTTTAAATGTTTTAATATAGTGTGGATAGACTTGAAATAATTTGTTTGGTTTTTCTTTAGTTTTAGTTAAAAAAAATAAGCAAGAAATTATTTAATTTTTTTTTATTTTTTAAACAAATCAAATTGATAAAAATATCCTATCTATACTATCTATATCCATATATATATATATATATATATATATATATATATATATATATATATATATCTAGCGTAAATTATATTTCCCTCTCTTGAGATTTGATAAAATAATACCCAGGTTCAAAATTTGATAAATTTGATACTCCCCTCCCTTAGATAGATGGAAAAAATAATGGTTTTACAAAATAATTAAGGTAAAATACTAAAAAGTCATGTTTATATTTTCAAAATATCAAAAAGTCTTATTTTTACTTTTTTAAATGGATCATAATACTTACTTTTTATTATACCATCCTTCGGTTTTTAAATTTTTTTCTTAATAACAAGAATATTTACCAAAAAAATAAATTAAATTTATTAGTCATATTCTTAAATCAACCCATATAATAACTTTACTAGCCAAATAAATCTAAAGTTTAATATTCTCTTTTTAAATGAATAGACTTTAAATTAGAACATGTTTTTTCAACTTTATCTAGTTAAAAATTAAAAATAAAAACCTGAATAAATTCATGATATTAATTAATAAAAGAATAAAGACTTATAGTAATAATAAATTACCATTCTTCTTTTTCATATTTTTCAACCTATAACCAAAAAATATTATTTTCTTAAGAGTGTTTGAATATCTTTTAAAATTAGATAGATTTAAATATTTTAAAGTTCATATCATGAAAAACCTTAACTTATATATATATTTTTTTTATTAATAATTAAATTGAGGTTTCTATGAAGAATTTAAATTAAAAAAAATAAAGAATAGTATAAAAATAAATATTATGACTCATTTTGAAAAGAAAAAAAAAAAAGCCAGACATTTTGGTACTTTGGATATACAAATATAACTTTTTAGCATTTTACTCAAATTATTTTGTAACACTATTAGCTTTTTCATACATCAAAAGAAAGAGAGTGTCGATTTCTCCAGATTTGGATCTTCGTGTTATTTCATTAAACTCAAAGAAGGGGTGTGTAATTTACTGTTATATCTATGTTTTTATAAAAAGAAGACTTTTATAATCTCTTACTTTATAATAATATAAATAAATTATATATTTTTTATTAATTAAACATATTAATTCTTAATACTTACCTACATCACTCCTATTAATACACTAACTTTTTTTTTTAAATAAAATTAAAAAGGCTTAAAAACTCAGTATTATATCAAAATTTATTATAAAAATAAGCAGAGAGGATTTCTAAGGATGTTCCTGGCCTTTACAATAGAATAGTATAGATAATAACAAATAAAAGCTCCGAAATTTTGAAATTTGTAATCTTGTTAGTTGTTATTATAAGAATGGATGCCGTTGCTTTGGCCCGCTGAAACCTCTGGTTCTCTGCTTCTCTCTTCAAGGTTTTCTTTTCTGTTTATTTAATTTTTTTTTTCTCCAAGAACGCTTTTATTGTTCTTCTTGTTTTCTTTTGGTGGGTGCGAGGGTGGAAGTAAAAACCAGAGCATGACTAGTTCAGATGCAGAACCTTCATTCAATTAGCTGCTGTACATGTTTTGGTTTCTTCAAAATTCAGAGAAAACATAACCTGGGTATGACCCATGACCTCAATAATTGCCCATTTTCTCTATTTTTCCCCTTGCTTTTCAATTTTGGGTTTGTTTTTACTACATGACACTCTCATTTCCCAATTCTTAAATTGGGTTTTGCTTCTCATTTGATTTATGTTATTTTGCTTTAGGTTTGTTTATGTAGAATATCATGTCATGTTTACTAGCACGAACAGGGAGACATCGACAACGTTATGATGAGAACAATTTTCGTCTTGTTTCTGGGTAAGTCCTTCTGCAAATTCTTTATTGTGCATTATCTCAGAATTAAAATTCTACAAGACTAAATATATCTGCTGGGTTCAAATTTCTCTCTGTCCTTCTTATATCATATTCATACCAAAAGGAAATTAAAACGTTAAGATACCTTCTGTTTCGGAAGAGCATCTCAAGCTCTTTTGTACATTATTGTATTCTTAATGATCATAGAATATTTGATTTACATTTGATACACTTGTCCATTAACATTATCTTTTATAATAAGTATTTGCTGAATTGTGGGCCTAATATTGACTTGGACATATTCCATTATTATAAAAACTTATCTGATATTTTTGGTACAATTTTATTATGATATTACGTGATCTATTTTGGCTTATTTCTGACATCACTGTGACTTTAATTTTTATCACGGTAAGGGTAGTTTTTAACTGGGGATTCAGGATATCTACTATTGAATAGTCAGTCAAGTATTATGTCAATTTCAGTTCCTGGAAGGATCAAAATGGTGGGCTGTGAGTCTCTGTTTTCAATGTTCAGTTCAGTATCCAATATATTTGTTTGAGAAATTCAGATTGTATCTCAAGTTGACCCTTGATTTAGGCCTAAGACAATCTGATTCCGTGTGGGTTAACATATAATCCAATTTTCCAACAGTAGAAGGGAGGAGAGAGAGAGAGAGAGAGAGAGACATATTTGGGGAGTTTTGATTAAAAACTTGATTAGGGAAGTGGGAACCAAACCATTGCAATTGCAAACAATGAAAAACGTAACATCCATATGCCACCTTACAATGGACATAAGTAATTAGATGATCACCAACCAGTTGCTAGTTCAACGGTCTAAGGTATTGATGTTGAACCCATGAGAGTTTCAATCCATCAGGATTGAAATCTGGGGTGATTGCCTTGGGGTTTTATACCCCCAACCCATACCCATACATCACTCAACGATGTTCTCTCTATTACCTAAGATAATCATAGAAAAATGAAGAAGTAGAATCAACAAAGTTAACAACTTGTGTATCATTACGATAATACCGGATGTAAATGTAAAGTAAACTAGTTTATGAATGAAAATTATGCACAACAACTGAAGCAAACTAGTTTTATGAAAGAATTTGATAATGAATTTTACTTGAAGTGTTTGACATGTCTATTTTAAGAAGTTGTTGATTTTCTTCTGTGATAAGTAATGGTTGATTATTATCCAGGCATTTCCCAAGGAAAATTTTGACTCTTTTAAGTTCTTGATTCACTATAAGCACTCGCTTAAGTAATCATGGTCTGATAGTACGTTTACTTCCGAAGTTCAACATATGATGCTATCTGCAAAAGAATGTAATTAGATGCAGAATTCAACTAAATTTCGTAATTTTGTATCCATACAACAGGTGTATTCCCTACAGGTTTAGAGAGGACACCAAAGATGACATGAGTGATACAGAAAAAATAATTGAAGTTCTAATGGTCTCTTCACCAAATCGAGATGACCTTGTTTTTCCAAAGGTACTTTAAATTTTTCTTCTACATTGGAACTGAAATGTGTTTTTTTACATTCCAACATACTGTTTGTTTCTCTTCTCAGGGTGGATGGGAGGATGATGAGACTGTTTTAGAAGCTGCTCGCCGCGAAGCCTTAGAGGAAGCAGGAGTGAGAGGAATACTGAGAGTAGGTTCCATTTCCTTCTTGGTGATTGAATTAATAACTTATAGCTCTCTGAATGTTTAAGCATGCCAATTTGATGCTGGAACAAATTAAAATGTCAAAATGTTATAAAATAGCAAAAGCTAGCAAATTTTGCTCCATTGTCCTTTAACGAGAAATTATTTTGCAGTATGATACCAAACCTCCTCATGTCTGTACATCCCTGCTATACTCTTTCGTTATGTTAAAAGAATTTCTCTATGTCCAAATTCGAAGTTATAAACTTGTTCTCAAAGTTGATTTTAGTTTAGTTCGGTATTTTTTCTCAAGGGAGTGATTTGACATGCAATATATGACCCGGATGTCAATTTTGATTGGAATTATATCATATGTGCTCTAAATGTATCTAAACACTTAATAGGCAACATATTTAGGATCTAAGTTTTACCTATCTAAACACTTACTAGGCAATATATTTAGGATCTAAGTTTTACCATTGATGAAATGGAGTTAAAGACATGAGGATTAAAAGAAACTAGTGATTCAACATACACATGAATGTTTGCAAATTTTCCTGCTACTTGTAGTGATTATCATGATGCAGAGATGAAATGCTCTGACCATCAGTAAGTATTCCTGTGTTAATTAACAATATGATTTTCTCCTTTTTAAAGGAAGTTCCCTTGGGAAGGTGGGATTTCAGAAGTAAAAGTAGTCAGGACGTATGCAGTCTGCAAGGAGGCTGCAGAGGATACATGTTCGCCTTAGAGGTCACAGAGGAGCTTGAGATTTGGCCGGAACAAGGGAACCGTAATCGCAAATGGGTCAGTATGACATCTAGAAAATACACATAATCATTGAAGTTTCAAGTATTCCACATAGCATGTCTCAGGCATTTTAGAAAACAATCAAACATTATTTATTGCAATAACATCTTCAACTCAATCAAGATGCACATTCACTTCTGCAGCTAAACATACAAGATGCATTTAGACTATGCCGGTATGAGTGGATGCGTATGGCACTGGAGGAGTTTCTGAAGGTGATGACAGAGGATGGGAAGCTCAAGATGCAGGTAGAGATAATTGTGCCAAATTCAATTCCAGTATCAGATGTTGTGGGAGACTGTCAAATTATGTCATCGAGCTGCTGTGTAAAGCCCTCTGCTACTCAACACCGCGGTATGAATCCTCTAAGTCCAATATGGTGGCACCTTCTTTCGAAAAGGTAGTAGCCAATCACAAGTTGTTGACGTCTTTCATATACCTTGTGCAGTAGGTCTCTGTAATGAATCAATGGTGCACAGAAATTCCTTCCAATTTGAGAAAGAACAAACTGTGAAATGACGGGGCTGGATTTGCTAAACTAGGCTCTACAATTTGTTAGTGGAACTATCTTGTTTCTCAATAACTCCCTTGTAGAATTTATAATTCAGTTGCTTTCCTTCATATGAAGCTGAAATCAAATCTTTGTATTCTCCTAAGCCTTCTGCTTCATCCAAGCATTTATGGTCAAGACAAGATAGATAGAGTGGCACCCTCTGTGAAAGCCGAAGGGAAAAAATAGAACATGCTTCCTAGTGATGAAATTGTATACAGAATGTGTTTTAGAGTCAGAACACCAAGGAGACATGGTTTCACCATTTAAATTGCTCATTTGCCCATCGCCTGCAATTTTTCTGACAGTGCCAAGACTTACCACTCATTAGTTTTCTCACCTAAAATTAAAATGTGTTGAGAAATATGGGGTCATGCAGTGGAATTAGAAATTTTCCTAACCAAGAACCTAGGTATTCAATTAAATATACATATTATGAAAGTATAAGATTAAAACTAACCTCTTAAAACTTTCCTCACGTAGCTAGTTTGATTATTTAGCAGGAATGCTTGAAGTTCCTCCACAAATCGTCAAAACAATTCTCCCAATCAAACACAAATTATGACTAATGATTTGTAAGCTATTCAAATGAATAAGTCTCTAATGAAATAGTTTACACAATTCATATTTAAAAATCCTTTATTCTTTTCAAAAAGGATTTGAAGGAATTGATTCACTCTTAAGATATGTGCTAGCTTCCACTTGGATTGAAATTGTTATGGAGGATTGTTCTTGAAGCAAAAACTTATTTGCTTCAAAAAAGGGAGTCATGACTAAAGGAGGATAAGTTGTCAAAAACTTTTCTTGCTTCTAATCCTTGCTTGGCCGAATGTCACTTGTATCTTGTATTCTACATTAGCACTGGCCATATATATATATATATATATATATATGTATGTATGTATATATATAGGGGGCAACTATGGCTAAGGGACTTATAGTCCTTGTTTAGGTTTTCATTCAACCTAAAGCCTAAGGCCTAAGGATTAAATCTTCTTTAGTAATCCATAATCCTATTAAGATTACTAATGGGCCTTTAGACTCCTAGTAGCCTAAATCCAATTAGGATTCCCACTAAACTTTTTCTTGACTTTCAAGAAAACAAGTTTTGCCATAGATATAAGGTGACAATTACCTTTCTATCCTTATGTGCTTGGAAGTTAACTATTTATTTCAAGATTCCATTAATTCTTCTAGGTTCTTAAACCTAAGTCAATTACTCTCGTATGTTGGCAATATATAATTCGATACTTCCTAAGAAGTACAGTTAACAAAACACTTTTAATTTAACTTTGGCTTTTCTAAACCAACTAACTTCAATTCATTGATCAATATTGACATTTAGCAATGTATCATGACCACCCAAGAATAAGCGAAGTTAAGATATTAATCAAACCTTTCAGTGCTTGGTTACTGTGTAATTCAATCCTTTCATCAACCATATCCCAATATAGACATAGGGCATAGACTCTAGTGTCAACCCTATTTTTGTCTAAATCTATTTGTACTTGAAACGAAGTTTACATTTTGTTCCTCAAAAAGATTCAAGAAAACATTTTTCTTAATCTTTTTCACTTTGTAAAAATTCCTATAACAAGACATACTTTTCTCAAGAGGCTATGCAATATTCGTCATCTTTACTGAGGATGACATCAAAACATATAGATTCACATATAAGATAATACGATGATCTCAAGTCAAAGAATTACTTACACCACCAACACTTTGAGAACTTCCATTGTTTGTCTCAGCATCTATAAAGACTTCACATGGTTTCTAGCTATTGTTGGGTTAATTTAGTGTACTTATTCAACTAACAAGCAACTATATGTTTGTCTCAGCATCACCATGCTTGTAGTTTGTGAGATCATTACTCTTTTTATAAGAGAATGACGTAACAGATGCTAGTCTCGAAGAATCGTTAATATCCCTTTTCTTGACGATTCATTGAACTATGAATACTTTTAGAATAATACTTAATGCATGTTACATCTAACAATTATGATCAACATCATAATTATGCATTTTTTTTTTATTCTAGGGACTTTATATATCGATGTACTAAATCTCATTTAAACAATATAATAAAGAATACTTAATTAATACTATTATATGCATTAAATACAAAGGAAGTATCATTACAACCAACTATTGATTGACTATTGGATACTAATACTAACAAAATGCATATTTAGTAATCTAAAAAAGTTATCAGTACCACTGATTCCAACTAATAAATAAAATCAAACCCACGAATTAGAGTTGCCATTGTGATTATTTAGATTCTTTCTCTAAAAGTCTGTCAGTATACATAAGAAGATTTTGGTGAAGAACGTTACCAAAACTGTGCATATGTAGAGTATAACAATCGTTTATCATTACATTTACACATAAGCTAGTCTTAGATTGAAAGAACTAAACAAAGAGCAACATGACGGTGATGATGGGGAATGAGATGATTATAATTTGAAAATTTATAATTGTATATTATTTTATATTTTATGATGTATAGAATTTATGAAGTTATTAAGTAGTATTCAATAATATATTTTAAAATTTAGTCTTATTTACCTTTTATCGTAAGGTTTTATGTAACACATGTATAAATGTTTAGTATGCACTTTTCTAGGACTTTTTGACAAGTTGAAATTGAATTGCATGTTAGCAAGTTTTCCACGCCCAAATTTCATTTAATTCTCTATCCCTTCCTTGCTTTGCTACCTATTCCTCCTCTTCTCTCTCTATTTTTCTCGCAAATTATCTATTTTCCCATGCTGCTAGCACAATGGTGGAGCCATGAATTTTGTTTTGTGGGGTCAAAAAAAAATTTCATATTAATCACTAAATCAACTGGAATTGAATCTGCATTATATATAATATATATATATATATATATATATATTTATATGATTATTACGTGATTGTTAAAGTCTTTTTTTGCAAGTATACTTGGTGTAATTTTTTTCTCTATCATTAGGATGGGATGAAGCCTAAAATTTCAAAGTTTTGGATAAAGAAAAAGATTTAGTCTCAATAAGCATTAGATTTGAGTTGAGTAGAGATTTTCTTTTTAAAAACTTATTTTTTTAACTAATTAAATATAGATTTTAAAATTAGAGTATGAAAGTTCTTATAACATACCTTATATATTGAAAAATAAAAATAAAAAAATCCATCCACCTGTTTGTTCTTCTTGTATTTTTTAACTGTCACCAAATTTTATAGTTGTTAACTTGAGAAAGGTTACTTTTTTCTTTAGGAAAAATAGAGAATGAATAATATGTGATCCATTACTCTATTAACAAATTTATCTTCTTTTGATCCACGTATATTATTTTTCAGTAGGGTTAAATACCTATTTTATCCAACTAAAATACAAAAATACTATATATATCCTTTATTTTTTTTTAAATTTGAGTGGGTCAATTGACCCCACTCTCTTGCATGTGGCTCCACCATTGGTTCACCATCAAATTTAGTATTAGAGCATAAGTCCTAATTATCCAACTGAAAATTCTCACAAAATGCTAGAAAGGTGATTCATTGTCATCGTCTTTTACCCTACTCCGTCGGCTGTTCCTGCCACCAAACAGTGTCCTAAGTCCATTACTTGAACTGTCTAGTCCTCCCAACCCCAACCCCAACCCAACCCAACCCCAACCCCAACCCCAACCCCAACTCCAACCCCAACTCCAACTCCAACTCCAACTCCAACTTCAACTACACTAAAACACTGGAAATCTACCCAAACACCTTCTACAAAAAAAAGAAAAGAAAAGAAAAAGGTCAACCACCACCTTAAAAAGCCCAAAAGCTCTGACCCAACACATCATACAGACCAGAAGTCTCAAATCTACAAGCCTAGATGAAAATCACAAATATCGAAGGCCCAAGAACTTTGCATACGACCCGCACACCACCATGCATAAGGCTCGTGACGACATCCTCCTAACACGCACCACACAAGCAAAAATAGCCCTATTTTGCCATATCATCATACTAGTTAACCTTTGAGAAACATGTCATCACCCTTATGGTCCTGTCAGCAGATGACTCAGCATTCCAGCCACATTAGTATCACATGTACACCTTGCTTATTCATCAGTCCATGCAAGCCCTACCTGACACGTGTCTGTCACATTAGCCCCTTGACTCCTGCCACGTTAGCTAGCAGCCTGCTTATGCACCACATCAGCACTATCACATCTGATCGTTGATCAGACTTGTTCAGTGTTTGACTGGTCTGGTTCAGTCACTTTTTGACTAGTTTTTGACCAAATTGGATTGGTTTTCAAGGTTTTTAGACTTTTTGATTTGATGTCGATTTTTTAAAATTCTACACCAAAATGTTAAAATTGATAATACTTGCTTATGTTAGCTATTTATTTCTTTATTTATTTTTTTATTATTATGTTTTTAAATTTTAATTAGTCATTTAGGTTGCTAATTCATATTTTAGAAAGAAAAAGAAAAAGAAATCTTAAAAAAGAGAGAAAATATTAAGAAAGAAGAAATTATTATTTTTCCCTTCTAAAACCTTCTTGGTGCATAATGTTTTGGTATCATAAGCTAAATTCATGCTTTTATTCCTCTTTCTTTAGATATACCATTAGAGAACAAATTAATTGGACTTTATCTAGATTCTTTGAGAATTGAGTCTCCTAGAGTCATAATTTATAGGGGTGGTACTGTAATTAGGCATATTAGGATTCACGAAGATATCTGTTAAATTTTCTGATTATAACTCTAGGATTCTGATTGTCATTGAGTTACCTAGGTCTTATCTTGAGTATCGACCTGAGATTTTGTAGATCCATGTACTTTCCCATTGAGACTCTTATGTGTCACTCTTAGGTTCTGTGTGTATTCCTTATTTTTTCTATGATTATTGTTTAGTCGAACTTGTATATGAATTGATCCATTATCTAAGTTATGACCAGCAAGTTATACACCTCAATATACCCAATCTCATTGAACCTTATACAACTACACATACAGAGACTTATATGGAAAACACTGACAGAAAACTTGATGAGTTTAGTACAACATTACTGGGTGATATGCTTGTAATGTTGGGTATAGACCCTTAATGAACTTGAGTCAATTATGGTCGAGATAGGCATTCAAGTATAAGAAGACTTGCAAAAAATTAATGTCTTCACAATTAAGTCTACTTCACCACCACCAGACAATGATACTCATGACTGTGAAGTAGAAAATGCTTCTAAGTTGCTTGCACCAAAGGATGCCCATAAGAACTATGAAGCTAACGATATCTAGGAGGTACCATTTAAGCAGGCTACTTCACTACCGGAGGCTAAGAGTCAGCACCATGAAGCTGATGATGTTCATGAGCCACTCGCGATAGATGATGAGGTTACTAATTGTAGATATGATTCAGCCAGTCGATATTCCAAAGCTACTTGCGACTGATGGTGAGGGTACAATTGCAGGTATGATTGAGCCAGCCGACATTCTAGAGCATGATGATGAGATTACAGTTGCAAACATGATTGAGCCCACCGACATTTTCAAAACCTGATGATGGAGTTTCAAAGCATGTAGATGGAGTTAGAAAGCATGTATATGGAGATCCATAGTAGATTGTTAAGATTACCTGTATTCTGGATATCAAGCACATTGATTTTGCCATCCTAGTACAGTTTCAGATGTTCGTGATCCTGACAAATTTAATTTTGCCTTTTTTTGCAACCAGTGCCCCTGACCTTGCTGCATGATTTTCTTGAGGTATTTATCTCCCCCACTACAAAACTTGAGGTCTAAGTTTTTTCCAAACAAGGAGAGAATGATGGATGGAGAATGATGATTATGCTTTGGCAATTTATAATTGTAATATTTTATGATGTAATATCAAAATGTACAAAGTTATTTAGTAGTATTTTATATAATATTTTAAGATTTTATGCTATTTACCTTTTATTCTAAGATTTTACGTAATGCCTATATAAAAATTTAATAAGCACTTATTTAAATTTTTTTGACATATTAAAATTGAATTGCTTGTTTGGAAATGGGTAAGATTTTTTCTTACTTTCCAATCTATGCCTCCTATTTTTTCTCCTTAATTCTCTATTTTCCTATACTGTCCAACGTGATACCAAAAAAAAAGAAAAAAAAAAAAAAAAAAAAAGGGGTTAGGCTCTTGCAATTGGATCCAGACATCCACATCTGAAAGGGTTGATCCCCATGCAATTGGAATATATGCTTAATCCCCATACTTCTAAGTAGCAAATAGAGCCACATTTTGTCCCTTTAGAAACCCATAGAAACCGTTCTACATAAATAATTTTATGCAAGTAGCAAGTCTACTAGGCTTATTAGATCGAAAAATGCTGTTTTCAATAACTCCCTTCCCTATGCACAAAGTGCTGTCCACTTGAGCCGCACATGAAGAAAAGGGGTTTACTGCATTATATAGGTTTAAGAGTTTGCCTTAATTTACCACATTAAGACAAAAAATAAGTCATTAGATTACCTATTGATCAGTTCAGTCTATTTATTACTATGAAAGGAATTAATAAACTTCTCGATTCACGACTTTAATTTGTTCCTAACACTGTGTCAGGTTTACACTAATTAGTGATTACTTACACAAGAAGAAAGATTCTACCACCATCCCCTCACCCAGTTGTGTTAGAAAATAAATATTATAATAAAATAAAAATGATACTCTTAATATTTATTTATTTATTTCTAGTTTTTTTTCTAAAAAAAGTTTTATTCATAAAATTAATAAGAATTAGAAAAATAAATAAATAAATAGTAAAAAAGAGTTATAATATTATTAGTATTAGAATAAGAAGAATTAAGAAAAAAAATTAATAGCTTATTTTAAACATAATAGTTTAATACTATTACATAATAACTAAATGATACTTATGCAATAATAAAATTCATAAAAGTATTAAAGAAATAAAAATTTATGTTATTATGATAGTTATGCAATAATAAAAATTCATAAAGGTATTAAAGAAGTAAAAAATTTATGTTATTATGATACTTTTATATAATATAAATATATTAACTGAGACACATTTTAAGCGAAAAAATCTCTAATTATCGTTTTTTTTTTTAATCCAGAGATGGTGAGGAGTTCTGGGATCAAAACTGGAACTGGATATAAGGGAAGGCCTTTGGACCATTTGTTTTAGAATTCTTGCTCATTGTGTTTTAGGGTGAATTTGGAACAAATTTGTGAAAAGAATTCAATTCAATTCAATATATTTCGGTTCATTTTATTTTGAACTATTTTTTCGTGTTTGAAATAAATTATAAAACTAATAGGATCAAGATAAATTAAATTTTATTGTTCGAAATATAATTATAATTAATACAATTTAATTTAATTTAATACTCTTGTGACATTACTCTTACACCCATAAAAATATACTTTTTTTCTTTAAAGGCAATTTGAAAAACTCATTCTCAAGGACCATGAGAGCGGAAGGAGAAATGGAAGCTAGGGGAGGAGAGAGAAAAAGAGATAGGAGAAATGCTGTTAGAGAGAAAGAAATGGATTTTGAGTGACAGACTAGGGTAGCAGAAGAGTAAAAATCAAGAATATATTTGTTTTAAAGATCCAATTGAATTGAGAAATCAAACCAATTTTGACAATAATTCAAAATCAAAAAATGTTTTGAAAATAAAAATAAAAATGAATTGAATTCTAGTATATAATAATTTTCAAACAAAAGATTTTAATTAAAATTGGAGAAGACAAAATAAGTAGCTCAATTACAATAGGGAGTTGCTTATAAAAGCAAAATATTATATACAATGACTGAACCTCTTAAACAAGAATATATACAATGTTGTACACTACAGAATCAATATCACAAGCCATTTCACTCTAGTAGAACTGAATCTATCACTTGCTTATAATCTTCTTCAACGATGACTCAAAACTAATAATGTTATAACCTGTTGAGAATCACTGACCATGGTCTGGTATGCATGCCATCAAGAGTTTACACACGCACTACTAGAAGTCATTGGAGAAGACAAAAGTCTTCACTATCACACACGAAGCTAAAGTAAAGGATAGCATCGCGCCCAATTAATCAAAATCCCAATGGAGCTTTCACTTACCTTTTTCATCAACTTGGGTTGGGTTGGGGATAAAGTAGGAGGCAGCAGAAACAAATAATAAAAGACAAAACACATGTCTCCTGTTCAAGTCTCTGTAGGTTTTTGACCTATCTGTCTTGGATATATCACAATTCCCACCAGGACCAATGTTAGAATCAGAATTTACAAATATATTCCTCATTTCCCTTCCTTTCAATACTAAGGTTATTCTAACATAGGCATTTTGTAGTCTAATAAATTAGAAAATATTTACTATTACATTCTAAAGTATAGTCTATTGTATTGTTAATACTAAGAGACAACAATTTAATGTTGTCTAGAATTACAACATCAACAACAACGAGCCTTAATTTCAAATCACTGGGTCCGCTAGTAGGAGCATTACTATTATTTCCATTTTATATAAGCCTTCTGCTATTAGGCTCTTTCCTTTCCCAATCTCTGTAACACACATTATTGTAGAGTATCATGAGACACTTGGTCAAAGTCCCACACAATATAGCAATTTGATCTGGGTAATTAAGAATAGCCTAGTCATTTGTTTTCTTCAGAAAAGGCATGCCTAAGTTTCTCTTTCACATGCTGCCCAACATGACTTCTCGTCATTGGTTTCCTTTCTATTACCTAATGTAAATTGAATAACCGGATTGCATGCTAGCTCCAAACTTTTCAAAATCAAAAGAAAAAATAAAAAACATGACCAATAAAAAATGAACGCATAAAAGTGAACCTTGGTGTTTGAAGAGAAAGAAAGGGAAAACTAAGGAACTTATCATTAATTTTTGTGCTCAAATTGGGTGCACATGGCTGAGTAATGATATTCCTTAAACACGCCATTTTAGAAAGACCATAATAAGTTAGAGCAATACAATAATCTATACAAATAGAATCCCCTGCCTTGAATGATCAACTCCTCACACCCATTCCAATTAAGACCAAAATCCTCCCTGATATTCTAAATTTTCTTGGAAAAAAATAAGCTTCAAGTGATCTGATAATGTAATAAAGTATTTATAACTGACAATCAATCATAAGTAACAGATTGCATACAGAAAGGGGAAGTTTTGTGACTGACAAGTGACAACTATTTGTCGCATAATCAATTGCATTTGAATTGGGTTAAATCAAATGATTGAAGGAAAGCCAAAGATAAAACCGAATTTTACAATATAACAATCTATAAATCCAGTTCATGTCAAGAAATAATCACCATAATATATATTAAAAAAAAAACTGATAAGTATGATGCTTGGATTCGTAAGCTCTAATTGATCGTAATTGAGAAAACTATGTAATCACTAAGTTAACAGAAAAATAAATAGCAAGGAGCAGCATGTTACATATATGTGCATCCAAATCAAGAATAGTACAAATAGCACTGACATAATTACTAATAACAAAGTATATATAATTTGTTTATCACTTTATTCTAATAAACCATAAGCGGACCCTTATAACACACTCAAATGATGGGACCTGAATTATCAAAAGAGAGTGAAGCTCATCCCACCTGCAATGATCATTGTAAATGTGCAATGAAGTTTCAAATGAACTTCTTTTGCTTTGGGTTAATGAGAGTAAGACCTCATAAAATAAATCATTAAGCGGTTTTATTTCTTATTAGATTGCTTGGAGTCTATATGATTAGTTCCTCATTCATGTACAATCCCATGATTTGACAGTAAGGTCACACGTAAGAACTTTTGGACTATATGGCTATTCAGTATTGGACAATGTTTGAAAAAATGGTTATTAATATAATTCAATACAAAATAGAGCTCTGATTGGAGAATAATCATGAAACAGGGTATCTAAGAGAACATGCTTATCATGGCCATTTAGAATTTCTAATCATGCCACCCACTTATATCTTCAACACCAATAAAGATCTTCACCTATTATTTGAGTCTCATTTCTTAGAAGAATTTTGTATTTTTGCTGGACCCTTAAGAGAGGCAAGTAATAGATTCTGTTGCCCTTCAATTTATCAAATTGTTTCCTACTTTCCTACTTTGATATGGTAGATTGCTCAATTATGCCATAACTGCATCAAATGTATGGATAAAGTTTCATTGAAAAGAGATAGTAAAAAATGGAAGCACATGTTGGCACTAATTGGTAGATTAAGGACATAGGTGGGATTAGGAAGATATCAAGGGTATTTTCGAGGGTATTGATGAACTAGCTCTCTCCTATTTAAACCATGAACTCACATGCTGACACCCAGAAAACAATACCAACGCAAAAGAGGGAAAGAGAAGAGTCACTGCATGCCATTCTCTCCTCTAAAAATTTGTTTCATTATTGTTATTTTCCATATTTATACCAATCAATAGCTTCACGTACAATATACCCTCTATCTATCTCTCGCATTTTCACAAACATATAACCATCAATCATCATGAACCCATGTACGTCATCGTCGAAGACCAAAAAGAAGCAGACGACAACAACCACGAAACAAGAACAAGAAACGACATGGGGAGGTAGGTACCTGGGTGTTAGGAGAAGGCCATGGGGAAGATATGCAGCTGAAATTAGAGACCCTTCCACCAAAGAAAGGCATTGGCTTGGTACCTTCGATACTGCTGAAGAAGCTGCATTGGCATACGACAGAGCAGCCCGGTCCATGCGCAGCTCACGTGCTCGCACCAATTTCCTATATTACTGATACCCCACCCGGTTCGTCCGTCACCTCCATTATCTCCCCTGACGAACAAGTCCACCAAACCCATGACTTGTCTTCCTTGTTTGTCCCCAATTCAGTTACTCGACAACCCGACCCGATTACCCAAATTACTGAAAAAAGTCAATTCTCAGGTGGGTTCCCAGTCTTGACGGGCGGCGACACCTGGGCTACTTCGGGTTTGTATCAACAACAACATCAAGAACAAATGAATTACAGCGATAACATGCCCAATTTCCACCAAATGTACGATAACAATGAGCTTCCCCCATTACCTTCGTGTGACATTGATACTTCTTCTTCTTTGGGAACTTCGGGTTATTTTGGTGAACCGAATAACTCCAACTCGGGTTATGAGATGGGCCAGGGGGTTTGGAACACTATCTGTTACTTAGAGCCTAGTACGATTACAATGGCTGCTGGGTTCGAATCATCAAGCGGATCGTCGAACCCATATTTGGGATTTGACTCCAACGACTACGTCCACAGCCCACTGTTTAGCAGAATGCCACCAGTGACGGAGACAGTGCCGGAGGGATTTGATTTCGGGCATTCAGCTTACTTCTGTTCTGAATGAACGAATATTTTTCTTTTATTTTTATTTTTTTTTAGTTTGTGGTTTTCCACTTTTCTGACTGTGTGGTTTGTTAATATGAATACTACGGTGTGTCGTTTACTTTCCCAAGGGGAAAGGGATGAGATAAGTTTTTGTCGTTTGTTTACTTGGACTTTGTAAGGCTGAGACACTATTGGGCTAACTCCAGTACAACGGGCTTTTATTTAACTAAATGGAATGCTTTGCCAATTCGGCCTGAAAATTCTAATTATTCCTGTCGTCAAAGGGGTTTCTTATAACTAGGATTGTGCAAGGAACCCGATATAATCGAAAATCC
The DNA here is from genome assembly GCA_029379385.1 of Quillaja saponaria. Lineage (NCBI taxonomy): Eukaryota > Viridiplantae > Streptophyta > Magnoliopsida > Fabales > Quillajaceae > Quillaja > Quillaja saponaria. Next base: position 22,362,031 of record CM055607.1, read on the forward strand.
GGACTAAATTGGTAGTTCGATTCAGTTAAATTCGAATATTTTTCTTATTCAGTTCGGTTCGAGTAGTTAAATTTAATACCCGTTATTTTTGGTTCGATTACGGGTAGTGAGATAGAGTACACACAGGTACCCGTAGTTACCCGAAAATCAAAATATATAATTTATTTTTATTTTTATTTTTTTTGTTATTTTTAATGTATTTTTGCATTAATTTATAATTTTGTATTTTTATTTATGCTGAATATGTTAATATATTATGTTTTTTGTATTTTTCTTTTATAATAACTAATGAATTTTAAAAGTATGAGGTTCAAAAACAAAAAAAATATATAATTTTAGTGAAATATTGATAAATTTCAGGTAACCGAATACCTGAACCGAACTAGTCATATTTTTTCGGTTAGGGTAATTTCGGGTAATACTTATTTTCGGTTCGGTTCGGTTCGGTTCATGAATTTTACTACCCAAAAATTTTGGTTCGGTTCAAAAATTTATCACTACCCAGACCGAACCAACCTGTGCACACCCCTACTTATAACTTGAAAGGATCATGCTCAAAAATTGGTCCAGTAAATTATCAACAAGAACAAGAGGTATGCATGTGATTCTTTACACATGACAACTAGAATTGTTAAAAGAAAAAAATGAAAATCACATAGGAAATATATATAACATGTTTAACATCATAGTTGAATAGTAAAAAATAAACAAATGTATAGCATCATCTAGGCTCATTCCTGTTATCATCATAAATTATGTCCTCTACTCCAAAAAAAAAAACTGAGATCAGTGTAAAATATAACTACTCTGTGCCTAATAAGATCTTCAAATACAGCTCCTTCTAGTCATTTGAGAAAGAGTAGTAATAGTTGATCTTGTTACTATCTTGACCGAGTATCTCTTTAGCACTAAGCCTCTCTATTGCAATGAACCCTCAACTTTTGACTTTGCTTCATACATATTTCACATTCTCTTTGCACCATCAAATTTCTGCTGAAAGTACTTGCCTATTTTGGATATGTTAGAAACAATTCTTTCATAAACCTTTCCTGAATTCTTCATAGCAGTCACCAATTGGGAAAAACTATTGTCTCCACCTCCTCTTACTCTCTATTAGGTTTTGTTTGTCAAACTAGAACCTATTTGCCTAGAAACAAACTCTGCATTCTCTAGAAATAGTCCCTGCACATAGATGAATTTTGAACACAATAATTATAAATATTTGCGTACCTGATTGAGTCGTAGCAGCAAAACAAATGAATCATCAATTAAGCACACTATGATTGAATCAGCTAGGTATTTCTCTTTGTACTCTCTACTTACTAGTAGTTCTCAATAGGGCAAGATATGCTTGTATTGAGAGATAAGAGAGGATCCAACTTATTTATCATTAGATAAACCCTAAAAGTCATCCCATTAAAGACTCCTAAAGTCACTCAGCTTACAGTTACTGCTAATCCACATCTAACAGATAAGAAGTGTACTTGAGCCCTATCTAAATGATCACATAAATTATATGGGCACTTACCAGTCTGTCTCAAGTGGACCAAACCTTAAACCCGTTTTTATTAAAACTAAAACCATACAATTAATGATAGCTTACACATGGAATTTCTAACACTCCCACTTAGGCAACATTAATTGTAGTTTTAAAATTAAAAAAAATATATTATAGAAATTACTCTCGGGCAAGGTATAACCTTACGTGGCCATAATTTTAAAAAAATTCGGTCCTAAGACATATCTCAAACAATCTAGCCCAACTAAGTTATTAACATCGAATCATGGCAATCATTGTGCTAATTAAATGACATAAGACCAATCCATGGTTACAAATGCTAACAACCTAATCTGCAAGGGATCTAGTGATAGTGTAGCAAGAAAATAACATCCAAATGTGATCTATATATATGTTAATTTCATTGTCTGTCCTCTGGGTGATTTCATTAAAAACAGGATGCTTCCAAGAAGCATTAGAAATCACATAAGCTTAATTTAAGCTTAAATGTCTCAACCAATATCTCGAAATATCCAACTAGTATCATTTTAAGACATACCTCCATATTTACAAAACTGTCATACATAAGACAGACATCAAGTCTTAAGATTTTAATGCAATGACATGTCATATAACCATATATGTACATACAATGTTAATCATATCACAATGAAAGTAATTATTATTTTCATCAACATAACACTTCATCCGACAAGGATGTATTGGGTCACAAAAAATAGCATCCATATTTACTAGTTTGAACAAACTAAAGAAAACTCCAACTAACCAAAAACATCAAAGGACTACTCAATACTCATGTTATCAACATGACTTTTAAAAACCCCAATCCTAAGTGCCTTGGTTAAAGAATCAGCCAACAATTTTCAATATCAATATGTTCAAACACAATGTCTCATTTTTTTTTTCACAAAATCCCTAGTCATTGACTCTCGAAGCACTAGAAATCTTATTGTTCTCTAAGAAAAACATAGTAGAAGTATTGTTAAAATAGATCTTAAGCATTTAAAAATTGAGACAACTACACAAAGATAAATTATCATGTTCTTTAACTACGTACCATGCTTGTATAAGTAAAGAAGCTTTTGCTTGGAACAATTCCAAGATTGAGCTCCCTAAGTTAACATGAAAATATATCCTAAAGAGGATTTAAGATTATATTTGCAACTAGCAAAGTCATAATCATAGTAACCAATAAATTTAAGGTGATCAATCATTTTATGCATTAGCATAAAAATATTGGTTCTCTGTAAATACTTCATAAACTAATGTTGTGATCCTGGGTTTGGCTGTGCCAAAAACTCTCACTGCAAAAATAATGTCAGACCTAGTGCAAACCAAGCATACAAGCTTCCGACTACAGGCACATTTCTCATAGACTTTCTCTGAGATATCAATGAGACACTATTTTAAACTAAACTTTTCACTCTTGACAACAAGCACATCCTTAGTCTTGCATTTATGCACATTGAACCTATACAACACTAGACCAATATAGGTTTACTAAGGAAGACCTAATAAGAGTGAGACTAATCCCGGTGTATTTCAGCACCAATAACAAAAAATGTTTCCCCAAGATCCTTCATGCCAAAGGCTTAGACAATATAAATTGTCTCACGAAATAAGTTAGTGTCACTATTGATAACAAGCAAGATGTCATTAACTATTATCAGGATATGATAAACTTGCCCCCACTGACTTTAAGGTACATTCATTAAATCAGTGTCACTAAATCAATATGATAAACTAGCTCTCATTGACCTTAAGGTATATTTATTTATCAACCTTATTCTCAACATAACTAAGAGAGGTGAACATCTCATCAAAATTTCAAGAACCATTATCAAGATGCTTGTATGAGACCATTCAATATATTTGTTAAACATGCAAATAATATTATTACCTCCATTCTATTTGAAACCCTTACTATGTAAACATGCCTTATAAGGTTTCTATTCAAGGAAGATGTTTTCACATCCATCTAAAACAACTTAAGGTTGATAAATGAGTCACTAAGGCCACGATCACCCAAAAGAATTTTATTTATTATTATATTATTATTTTAGTTGAGACATGAGAGAAAGTCTCAATAAAAGTACACATTCTCTTTGAGTGAAAACCCTCAGTTTATTTTGAAACACTTAATCTCCCCTTTTGAATTATTCTTAGTGTTAGTGTTATAAACCCACTTGCATTCTAATGAGTATAGAACAATATGAAAGTTTAACCAACTCTCATACACCATTATTTATTATGGATTGCATCACATCTCAAATGACATCAATCCACATTCCCGATAGTGGCCTAAAGACAGGTGCTTGTGCAACTATATTCTAATGTTAAGGAACTACATCATAAACAAGTGTGATAGTTTTAACGAGAATAGGTGATGCAATTTTAATTATTCTTAACTCCCCCCCTCCATCACCTGTTCTCACCACATGTGTAGGTGATATAGTTCTTGGCAAGATATGTAAGTGAAATGTGGCAAATTTATTTTTCTTTCTTTACTACTAGTTGAAAACCTTTTCAACTCAACAAATCAAACTCTAAGAACTTAGTAATATGAGATACTACTATCTTGGTTCCACGCGTGAATAGAACCTATTACCCTTGAATGATTTGGATAACTAGTAAAGTAGTAGAAAAGGGGTTGATTTTCTTCTAGTTTTGGGTTATATATACTTATTTCAATTTGACACCCTTAGACACGATAATGGCACACTAGATTTTCTCCCTGTCCACAACTCAAAAGGTATTTTAAACCCTGATTTATTGGGAACCCCATTAAGGATGTACAAGCTAATTTAAGGATTTTCCCCTAAATGTATTCAGTGAAGTTTGATATATTTATTATATTTCCCATCATGTCCTTAAGGATACAATTACACCTTTCGGCCACAACACTTTGCTCAAGGATATTAGGGATGGTATATTAGGTTACAAATGTAACCTACAATGTTGTAAGTATTGACAAACAATCCCATATGTTCTCAATCAACATCATATTTTTCATAATACTATCATCACGGTCATACCGCAAATTTTTAAAAACTTTCTCTAATTGTATTTCAACTTTAATTTTGAAAATTTTAAAATTTTCAAGACAATCAAATTATTTCTTACAGAAAAAAGTCATTAATAAAAACAACTTCCTTTTTGTGTCAAATGATTGAATAAGGATCATTGAAGCCAGTGTGAAAAATCTCTAAGAGACTTGAACTATTGGTTTCCTCATTTTTCACTATTTTGGTCAATTTACTCACGACAATTAACCAAAAACTTTAAGTTTCCAAAAACATGTAAAGGGATAACATCCTTTATGAGATTTTCACTTCTTTTCCTTAAAATTTGACTTAGATGTTTATGCAAAAACATTTAGGATTTTTATTTAATTAAAAATATTTTGGAAACAAATTTTCTTAGTGTGAAATGGGAAGTATTACATTTGGAGGAGTTAAACACATCCACCAATAATTTTTGAATTTAAAGCATTTGAACTTTAAAATTACCAAAATTAAAAATAAAATGACTATTTTGTTCAACAAGGAAATTAAATAAATATCACCTACATGTTTAAAATCACTTTCAAATAATGAAAATGCTACCTCAACGAATCCACTGGGATATCATTCTCAACTTAAAGTTTTACCTCTAATTAATTTGGCTTCTTTTATATATATCTATATATCTTTTAACAACATTTCTTTGTTTTAAACCAAGACTTGAATTTAGGCAAAATGCCTTCACATGACCTATTTTACTGCATTAGAAGCACATGAGGCCCATTTTCAAGATAGTTTTAAAACCACCCATATTAGGCTTTTGACGATTACTATGCCCTCTAGTATCTTGAGATTTCTTATGGTAAGTATTTTTCAACTTATCTTGAAAACAATTGTTAAAACTATGTTTGAATTGAGAAGCTTAAAAGTCATCATCAATTTCGAACAAACCACTCGTGAGGTGGACATTTTGAGGCCGATTAGGCTTAACCTATTAGATCTCTCTCATTTTCCAAAAACTTATTTCTAAGTATTAATGCTAATAATATGAAGAGAAACAAGATTATAACCTAAATGGTTAAATTATGTCCATAATTTTCAAGACAAACTCAATGTCTTGCTTGTGTTGATTAAAATAAGACTCATTTAACAATCTAATGGATAAAATGCAACATGCCAATGAATCAGGGTAATTAATAACAAAAATAAAAAACATATTCTTCATGATTCTAATGCGCATCATTACAAACTTATTTTTGGACAAAGAATGCAACATGCCATTAGGATATCACGGTCAAACCATAAAACCAAAACATGAGAGTATCCTAGGTTTTGAAAAGTCCATCCCCTTTAGGCAGATAAACTTTTTAAGCCAGAAATGCAATGATAATCAAAATGGATACTAAATAATCAATAATAAGAATTTATTTTACATGAATCTAAAGTGCATCATTACAAACTCTCTTTTGGGCAGAGAATAAAACATGCTATTAGGATCTCGTGATCAACCTATGAAACCAAAATTAGAGCATCATAGCTTTTGAAAAGTCTATCCCCTTTGGACAGATAAACCTTTTAGGCGATATACCCCAAACCATATATTTTATGTATTTTCCAAAATTAAAATATATAATAACCCCATTTTGGCAAGAAATTATATACAATAATTTAAAGAACATCCCGAACTATAGCTTTAAAAAATCTCACAAACCTAAACAAATAAACCACTTTGGTGGCAACCATCTATATAAACCTATAAGATTTTCTTAAGCCGGGAAAATTAATTACTCCAATTTATCCTTCTTAATTGAAATACTATTTAAAAGTATCTCAAAGGATCACTTAATTGCATATTGCAAATTTTAAACAAAACTGAATCAAAACAAAAGTTTTCTACCAACATATGTTTTAAAAACGTAAGAGAACAAAAATATTTATCTCTAAATAGGGAGAGTACCTATTATTTTTAGTTTCAAAACATATAAAATATGAGAATCTAACATGCCTCAACAATTATATATATGCAATTATATTAGTTTTAAACATAACAAAATAGTATATACTAATACTATAATTTTTGCATATAATTTTTGATATATAACCATTTCATAAAATTGAAAAATTCAAATAAAAAATACTATAAAAATTTCAAGAGGAGAAGACTACCAGAGGGCTGAGGGTGGACCACACTCTCCCTTCGGCTGTGATAATCCTTTTAACTTGATATCGTAAAACTGAGTTTTAAGGTATAATATGTAAATCCTAGTTATAAATAAAAATATTTGAAGTAAATAAATCATATAAGTGTGTACGCTTAAATTAAATTTTAGTTGATTTGAAACTTAATTTTATCTTGTGTAAATTTTTAGTGAAGCACATCCATGAAACCAATAAAGAATTTATATATATATATATATTAGGGTGCATTTAAATTTTGTGTGAAATTTGTTTCTAGTAAAGTAAATAAAATTTATGAACAAGACAAACTAAAGTACATGAATATTTAACATATATATATATATACATATATATCTAATCATCAAAATGAATATATTATATACATCACAAATATATATACATAAATATCTTCTTTACTTTTTCCTTTAATTGATTTCTCTTTTGTCCTTTTCCTACTTTCCTTTTTCATTTGCTTTCTTGTTCATATCTTTATCACTTTCTTTTCCCTCTTTCCCGAAAGTTCTTCTCTTCCCCTATTTCAGTTCTTGAAACTTCTTGATAAATTTATTGATCTCCATCTTGCTACGCCATCTAAGTCTAGTTTATCCCTTGTTTGAGTTCCATTTAGAGGAGTTTGGCTAGCACTGCCAGTCTCCCTCTTGTTAGCATTTAGCTTTGTTGTTGTCGTGTGAGTTATTTTGCAACCGAGTGTAGTGTTCCTCCAAGCAGCCAAGATTTTTGCCTTCTTTTTCTGCTTACCTTGTCTTCATCAAGTTTGTAGCTTCATTCTTGACAACCTTGTTCTGCCATGAGTGTCGTGCTCTTGTTACAGCAACTGGATTCCAAGGTTTTGGAGGATCTTTGTTTGCTACTGCATTGATCTTAGCTTGTATTTTGAAGTATGATGCTACTGAGTAAGATTACTGGTTGGACGCCAAGCAGAGGTATTGAACCAAATTGTTTATGAACTTCCTGTTGAACACCTTCTGGCTGAAAGAAGCCCACTACGTGAACTTCTTGGCCACACTCTTCCCCAGGTTCACTATTTTGCATAAGATTGCCTCTCATAATATTCGATAGATGTAGTTTTAATTAATGGATACATAGGAAATACCAATTAAAACATGTCATGTTGACTAACAATCTACTAATATTGAAATTTTGTGCTCTCATAATTTATTAGTCATACCAGTTAGTATTAAATTATTATCTATAATTGATATATAGAAAATTATATTGTATTGTGACGCAACTTTTGTTGTATCACATTTAAAATTAAGTAATGTCAAATTACTGGCTCATAAATGTTAAAATCTTACGTTATAGTATATTTGATACCCATAAATCCCTACATTAGGAGTTCTGGTTCTACCATTCTATAGGTGCCATTGAGATGATGATAATTTGACACTGTAGAGATAATCATGTGCCCAATGATATATTCAAGTTCTCATATTATAGAAAGCCTACATTTCTGTTATTAAAAATTCTGGAAGTTGTAAGCTAAAAACAATTTTGTTTACAAGCAACTTACAAGTAAAATAATTGTAGTTATGAAAGTAGTAGGAAGGTGGTGCTATTTAATATTCAAATTCTGTTTTAAGTTATTGCTGGTGAATTTCTTGGAATTATTACGGGTAGGGATGACACTCAAATCAAATAATTCGAATTCGAATTAAAAATTTGAATTTGAATTTGAATTTGATTTGAATTAAATTTGAATTCGAATTCGAATAGTACATAATTCGATTCTATATTCGACAAATAATTCAAATTCGAAATAATATATGCTTTATTAAAAAATTATAATTCGAAATTATAATGACTTTTTATGATTTTTTAAAATTAAAATACCCCAAATATTGAATATTTGAATTTAAATTCGAATATTTGAATTTTATTCGAATTCAATGTTTGAAATTCAATTTGAATTTCAGATCAAGATTCGTATAAGTATTCGAATTCAAATTCAAATTCGAGTGCTGGAATTCGAATTTGAATTCAAATAGTGTCCTATTCGAAGCAATTCGATTCAAATTTCACCCCTAATTACAGGAGCTATGAGCCATTTGACGTAGTTAGAAATGCTACCTCTAGCTGCATACTTAATAGTCCACTCTGAAGATGCTATGCCACAAAGTTGAACTTGCCAATTTGTGGTTTGAAAGCAAGAATAAAGAAATGAGAGTTAAGTGATTTTTAGAGTGATGCAAGGCTTCATTTCGTGGGATTGAAAATCTGGTATTTCGAGTATTTGTAAGACTGAATTAAATTAAGAGTTCTAAAGAGAAAGTGTAGCTTAGGATCTTGAGATGATGTCTGAAAAATTGAATAACTTGGTTCTAAGTATATTTTTCAGTAGATCTATTGGACTATAATTAGGTCCACACAGGATTTCTAGTGAGTTTAGTCAGTCTAGGAGACTTCATCAAGGGTTGTGGTTGGATTTAGCTCAGGACCTCTTAATGAAAGTTATTTCTAACATATTAAAGGATAAATCTAGAGTGGTTCAGGTCTTTATTCCATGTTGTATGTATTTTGGAGGTATTGGAAGTCATGATTATGATTTTACAGTCTTGACTGTACCTATTTTGAAGTAATTGATATTAAGGGGTCTTAAAGGTTGAATTAGGAGTAGAGTATTGAAGCTGAAAAGTTCCTTACATCTTGGAAAACTAAATTGGAAAGTTTCATAATTTAATTCTCAAGTATGAGAATTCTATAAGCATAGGAATCAGAGGTTACTAACTAGGAATTGTACGAGTGCCCTATTTTTGTTCATATAAGGAATTAAGTGAGTTCAAGACTAATTTTAGGAGAGTTTTCTAAGTAAGAAGGATAGATATATTCCTAAAGTTAATATTTAAACTTGATTTTATTAAATTTGGTTAAGTATGTGAGTGAAAATAAACATATATCCAAGGGGGTTGTGAAAATGACTAAAATGAGTAAACTTTAAATAATTAAATGTACTAATATGCACATCTAAATAATATATATGATACCTATCTAGAAAGATATACTTTTCTTTAATAAATCCAACAAATAGAATTGGATTTCCTTTTTTCTAGAGAAAATTATGTTCAATTAATTAAGATAAGGTTAGAGCTGCCAAAATCCCGCGTTTTGTAAAATTTGAACAACTTTAAAAAATAAATTGTATTGATATATAAATCTAAAAATTACAAATAATATACCATTGTAAAGATACATGTGTCTAGTATTTAATAAATTTAACAAAACTAGATTTGGAATTTCCTAGAGGAAGATATGACTGTTAGAGTGAACATTGGTTCAAACCCAATTTTGGACAGTTTCAACATTTTTAACTCATTAGTGTTTTCTATCTTTTCTAATTGTTTCCTTCTACCATATCCATTATCAAGACATCTAAAATGTCTCTTTATTATCAACCATACCACATAAAGTACAATTCATTCTACTTGACATGCAATGGCCTAATAGAAAATCTATTTATACCAAATTTTAATTTTATGAATTGGAAAAGGAAAGTTATAAATTTAATTATGTTAATGATAAGAATGCATAGCTCAAATTTTTAATTAACTCTAAGTAATGAGTTTAATTTGAATTCAATGTTTGAAATATGATAAAAATGAGAATTTATAGATTTATATCGATTTCTCAATGTAGGTATATAATAAATATATATATAGATAAGTTTTACTGACTAGAGGAGTCTAATTTTAAAATTTATATGCTAAGTAATACTTAAAAATTTTAACTGCAGTTCTGAAACGTGTTGTATAGCCAATTGTACATGTGAATTCAAGAAGGAAGGACGAGCATAATCCATATTTCTATGAGTGGTTAATTGTTACCCTTTGGTTGCTAGATTGGTGTATTTAATTGTTTGATATATTTATGTATATATATGTGTGAATTGTGTTTGATGTTTGAAATTATTTGTGGTTCATAAGGGCCAACAAATTGAATTTTTCCAACATGATTTTATTTCCAAAAATGAAATCCAGGTGCACCTAAGATATTTTAATCTAATATTCTAATATAAGATTTTTCTGATTCCGATAAGTGTTTTTAAAGAATTGAATACTCAGCCCTGGTGGATGAATTTAGAGAAGGAGATTTAGTGATTCTATTTATTCAGTGATTTTATTTTTGATTTTATTAGGTGTGTGAGAGCAAAACTGCCAGGTGGGAGATGGTGTGTGGGGCTGTGTTTCTTTGTTGGCCATTTACTTGTTTTTTATGCTTTGATTGTCTTGATTGTTTTAATTAGATTATACAGTATATTAATTGAATTGTGCTTGTTAAGTGTTATGTTTTCATAATTGTGTAAGTGTAACCTTAGTAATTTATAATATGCTAATATATTAAATGACTATATATATTATATTACTTGTGATGAATGATACTAGTACCTTTTGGGTACTATTTTTCACTCACTGAGTCTATAGAACTTACTATTTTTCTGTTGATATTTTTTTTTTAGTAACTGGATCTCAAGTGATGCCAACCACTGATACTGAACTTGTTAAGTGTTTGGCGCATGGTAATTTTTTAGAATCTCAATTTTGAAGTTAAATGGTAAAAATTTACAATCACACTAGAGCTATGGAGTGTCTGGTCTTATATTATATAATAGTTTATTTATTTTTTATTATGATGAGAAACAGAAGCAGAGCTTCTTGTGGTCTTTGTTGTTATTATTGTTATTATATAAAAACAAGAATATATGTTATGTATAGTATATGGGCATGTTCCACTTTACGGGGAATCTCTGCCGAAACTTTTAATAAGTTACTATAGTTTTAATAAACAAAATTTTATAGTTAACTTATGTTTTTATAAAATTTAATTTTATTCTTTAGTTGAGTCAAGAGTTGTTTTTGTTTATCTATTCTGAAGTCAGGGTTACAGAGGTTTGGTTATCCAATTCTCTGGCCAATCATGTCTCCGTGAAGGGTGTGACATTGGCGTGAGTGGGTTTCCTTCTAAATGGGGCTGGCAGCTTCTTCAAGCTCTAGTTGAGTCAGATTCGACCCGTTTTACAGCAAATCCGGGTCTGTGAGACCCAATTTGATTTTTCTCCATATTTTCATTGATTTTTTGCCTAAAAATTAAGTTTAAACCATTTTATTTTTATTTTTTTATGGGTTTTGATTAAAATAACTAATCTAACAATAACTCCAAGTTAATTTTAAATTTCAATAGTCAATTTATCCAAACAATTGAATATAAAATTATGAGCCCTAACTTTAGCTCAAAAGAGTTTTAATTCAAATTCCTCAAAATTATGTGATTCCACACATTCAATTAGTTTCCAATGAGTAGAGAAACATGCTAGACGTAAAACTCATCAATCAATATGACCAAAACAACATGAAATCATATTTTTTTCAAATCCAAAAATTAGATTTGATTTTATTTCAAACCGAATCTTAAAATTCAAATTTCTGCAATTTATAATTGATGAAATCATACAAACCATATATCAAATTGAAGATATTTTGATGAGGAACAAAACCCCCAACATTAGGAATTCAATCTCATACATTTAAGGTTTCAATTTTGAGGTAAAAAAAATCTAACTTAAATGAACCCTATAATTTTATATTAATTCAATAAATTTTTGGGTTCTAAATTCATGCATATCCAGCTCTGATACCACATGTAAGATAATTAATGGATCTCATACATGAATTTAGAACATAATAATTATAAATATTTGCGTACTTGATTGAGTCATAGCAGCAGAACAAATAAATCCTCAATTAAGTACACTATGATTGAATCATAAGACAGCTAGGTCTTCCTCTTCGTACTCTCTATTTACTGTCAACTCTCAATAGGACAAGATAAGCTTGTATTAGAAAGAAGAAGGAAGGGACCTAGCTATTTATCATTAGATAAACCCTAAGTTTCCTCCCATTAAAAACTCCTAAAGTCACTCAACTTATACTTACTGTAAATCCACATCTAGCAGATAAGAAGTGTGCTTAAGCCCTATCTAAAATGATCACATAAACCATATAGGCTCTTACCAGCCTATCTCAAGTGGACTTAACCTTAAGCTTGTTTTTATTGAAATTAAAACTATACAATTAATGATAGCCTACACATGAAATTTCTAATATAGTCTCCTCCTCATGCCTTGATTGAGTAATGTCATCAACAATATCATCCAAATTGACCTCATTAATCCTTTCGTTAGCTATCATAAGTTATCCCCATCTAAAGCTTCCTCTATGTCTATAGTCTCAACTGCATCTGCAGCTCCTTCAACCCCCAAACTATTTGTTCTAACTTTACCAAAAACTTTCACATGCCTATAGTAATAAGGAAGTGACTTTTTTCCTAATCCTTTTGCTGTATCATGACCTTGTTACATTTGTAAAATTTTGATAATAGACTTATTTACTATTCTAGTCCCTAATGATTACATCTTTTTTTATTTTGGTCATTGAGAAATTATTTTTTTAAATAAAGTCCTCATGATTCAATTGTTTCTATTTTGGTCCTTTGACATTTATTTTTTTTTTAAATTAAATTTTTAATCAATTCAAAACTATTAAATTTAGATAAAACAGAACTTATTTAGTTGATATGGTTAAGAATTCACAAAAAAACAATTATGATAGATAAAAAATTATTTTTGGAAAAAAATTTGGTTGTAACATTTAAAAGTTGAGAAAATAAAATTTTCTAATTATTGAGGTAATATTAATGTGATTTTTCCTTTCATTCATTAATAACTATTTTTTCATCATTTGCTAAAAAATATGTTAGCTAATTCTGTTAGATTCCATCTCAATTTAATAATTTTAACTTGATTAAGAACTCAATTAAAATAATATAAATCATGGAGAAGATAGAAAATGATGCAATCCTTGGAGATCAAAACAGTAAATAAGCCTAAATAATATTATATCATAAACTTAAAACATAAGTAAATTGAAATATAAAGCTTAGGTCAAAACATATACCTTTCACAAATTCTCTTATATATCATTCTCAACAATGACTTACCCCTAAGTATGCCCTATCTATTCTTTAATATGCAAAATACCCTTGTTTATAATTGAGGAGTGCTTGTATTGAAGTATTCTTGAGGAGTGTTTGGCTAAGGTCATATTCCCTAATTCTTTAAATAGTACCTTGTACCTCCATATGGTGCAAGGAAACTGTCACAATACATGCATCTAGTATCACAAGGGCAGTGATTACCTATTAAAACATATAATAGAACTAATTTAATTCAAAATATGGAAACTTATGAACCAAAATTATGAATAAGCTAATTCTTTTACCTTGTGGAATGACCAAATAATTTCTCCTAGGAATATCATCTATCAATATCCTAGAATTAGCTATAGAACCCCCCCTCCCCTCCCCCGGTAGGTAAAACACAAGTAAATTTCATATCAGGCGCACAAACACTTAAAACATTTGTTGAAATTTTATTTTTCATTACCTAAATCTACGTCTATCTGAATTTAACTCATTTAACTTGATGTGAGTTCCATTAAGTGCATAAAGCCTCTTTATAACTTTGAATTGCCTCTTCATAATTAATTTTTCATCATGTGCCACTATAGGCATTAAGCCTTCTTACACCCTAGGCATACAACATAAGTTTCTAAATTATATGGTCCATTGTACATTACAATATACATGCCGAATCACTATGAAAGATCCTCATATCAAAATTAAGATTCTTAAGTATACTTCTACCATAGGCATCCCACTTCCTTTTCATTTTTATTAGTTTTATAAATATTCTTAGTAAATAACACAATTAATACTATTATTAAGTATGTTAACTTATCTAACAAATTCAAATGAAGAAGCAAGAAATCAGAACCTTTCTATTCCTTATTAAATTAACCAAATCAATGCTTGACAGAAAGAAAAATAACAAATCTAACAATCAGGTTGCATTACAATACTAATGTAACAAGTTTAAGACACATACTTCCCGTATAAATACATAAGGACAGAAGTCTCGCTACTTAGTAAAATGACAAATTTCTTATAAAGACAACATATTTAACATGCATTTTAACATTGACAGACAAAGTAAATATCAAAAGATTCATCAAAATTCATCAAACACTCTAAGTCCATGTTCTGAAAAAAAAAAAAAAAAAAAGAAAGATGTAATAAAACATGACCATGTAAACCTTTATTTCTAATCAACCCAAATTTTCAATTTTCAATTCAAAACCTTAGATCAATAATTTCTGAAATTCAAGCACTGATAATAAACAAATATAACAATTATCTCATCAAAACTATATAAAAATTGCACAACTTAGTTCAAATTATAAACCCTAGAACTTTGCTTCAATGCAAAACACATAAAACAAGCTAAAATTTATTGTATAAAACATAAATACAGCCTAATGAATAAAATCTCAAAAAGAAAAATGAAAATGAAAGACCTGAACAAAGAATTAAAAAACAAAAAACAAAAAGCAAAAAAAAACAAAGTGTGACATACTTTTCACCGTGATGATTAACCAAAAGATCAAAGGATTTTAAGACAATAGCTTATGCCAAAAAGTTAATGAAACCAGAGAAGTAGACCACTTCTGATAGCAAATTAGTGTAGGAGTTGCATAAGGCAGCAAGGTGTGTGTGCAATGGAATGCTATGAGAATGAGGAAATATATATACAATAACAAAGTCTTCAGTTTAAAGGTTGGTTTTGGTGTTATTGTAACAGTAAGGGTAAGTAATTTAGTCATTTTGCCTAATCTAACTTTTTTTTGGTTTCCAACACCATAGGTAAATAAAATAGACACATTTCTGGGTGGGAATAGGTTTCAGACGCTTATAGGAAAAAGTGGCCGAAAATATTTCTATGGAAAAAATAACTCAGGAAAATAAATCCTTTTTTTTTTTTTTTTAAACAAATACAAGTAACTGTTATTCTAGACAGCATTTGACTTTATATTTTCCAAACTAAACAACCTATCATGGTTATTTTTCTAGTGTATTTAATGAGCAAGATTGAGATTTTACATAATAAGTTTTTAAAAAAAAGTGATTTCAAATTTAAATATATGTTTCTATGTGTTGAGTTGAAATGGAAAACTAGAGGGGGGAAGGGGGAGGGGGTAAATAGTTTGGAAAATTGACTTAAAACAAATTTTCACAATTAAACACCAAAGTTATAAAATTAAAGCACAAAAGCAAATAAAGCAAGTAAAAAGTCAAAGAATTTCTAGTGGTTAGTGATAATCTAGACTACGTCCTATTCCTTAAGAAAACCACTTGAATTTTACTAGTTTGACTAGCAAACTGATTTACTGGGCTCAATTGCCTTTACAAACACTGATTTTGCGGGCTTAACCATAAGCCAAAAACAAATATAACTTACAACCTTTGCCTCTCGCTATCTTCTCCAAATCTAGAGGAATACAAGTTATACAGAGAAACGGTTCCCAAAAAGCACAATGCTTTTGAATTATAGACTTTTACAAAATATAACAATTCTAGCTCAGTACGTAGATTTGCTTCAATTCATACTAAAAGAGAAAAAGCAATAAACTTTTATTAGAATATGAAAAAAATAAAGGATTTTTTTAAAGGTTTTAGTTTGGGAATTCAAAGAATTTGAATTCAAAAAAATATTCTCTTGCTTGAAAATTTAGTTCTTGTTTTTAAAATTTTTAGTATGTTGATTTTTTTTTTCATCAGAGGGTTTTTTTTTTTTTTAATCATATCATTTAGATGTCCAATATCACTGTAGGTGATCCAAAAGGACATATGTTGGTATCAATGTTTCCGTACGTGAGAGTGAGGTGCATTCTTTATTCTGTGTAAAGGATTGTACGGAACCTGAGTACTGAAGTGTCACACATGTGTAAAAGATTTGTCTTTATGTGTACTAAAGAGCAAAAAGAATAGCGGCTCTGAGTTCATCTTTGAATAATGTTTGCTAGAACAATTCTAAAGAATCAAATGTTTTGACTTTAGCTCTCGAGTTTTTATCTCTTGATTTTTTAACTCTTGGGAATTAGCTCTCACAACTCAGTATTTGAATTAAATGGAACATTGTGTTTTTGGAAGAATAATGCAGCTCTTATCTTAAGAAACAACTGTTTGCTTAATGAAATTAAGCGTTTAACACAAATAACTCTTAAAATATTCAGTTCTTCAGATGTAACAGCTCTTGATAGAAGGAGTAGCTATTTGTTTAATGAATCAGTGTGTTTGACATAAACAACTATTGAAGTTATCAACTCTTTTGTCTTTAGTTCTTGACAGTTGCTGGTCAATTGTTAATGAAACATTGTATTTTAGTCCTACAATTAGAAATATGTTCAACTTTTCAGAGTCCAGCTGAAAATGATATTTACTCGAAATGCTAATGTTTTGCTCTAACTAAACAACTAGTTGAAGGAGCACATGTTAGCAGGTCCAGAAATCCATTTATCAAATGTACATACAATCCTAATATAATAAAAAAATCAGTTGGTAATCAATCAAAACTTGAAAAACAATTTTCAATCAAATTAAACATTACATATTAGGTTCTAGTTCAATTCAACACTGTAATATTTAGCTTATAATAAATCATACTCATCAATGAACTCCATTGTTAGTTAATATATTATTTCTTTATTACCAACAAATTTCCTTAACAATTGAGTACTTTGAAACCAATAAACACTTTGTGATAGTTGTTGGCCTTCGTTCTTATACTATCAATAAGTTCTATTACTAGAATCTTATTAAACCAAGCAAAATTTTAATTTGCTAAATATAAAATCCAATATAAAGCTCAATGCTTACTTTTTTATGTAGATATTTACCATATTTTAAGATATCATTTTATAAAACGGTTTTATCTGCATCTGCCAAAGGTAGACGTAGAAAGTCGCATTGCATACGCAGTTAATTATTTGTGTCTGCACTCAGATATAAATAAACATACATAATAATCCAAAACTAAGATATGATTTTTTTATTTTTTATTTTTGTCTGAGCAGACGTAGAATTAATTTGCGTCTATCTTTCAGCGTCAAAATGTGAACGCCAATAATTTTTTCCCACATATCAGAGTCTGGTAGCCATTTGCTGAAAAGCTGTGATGACCCGTAATTTTGACTGTGCCTATTAGTGGACTAGAAGTTTCACGTAAATGTTTCCAACCAGCTATAATAACTTAGTAAGCTCCGAAAATTATTTTAAATATTTTAGAGTCGATAAAATTATTTTAATAAATTACACTAGCTTTCATATTACACAATAACTAATTATTTTTATATGATTTAAATTGTACAAGGTTTTTTTTTAAGTTAAATATTTAAAAATTTTGGAGTTTAAATTAAACCGAAAAAAACTTTGAGAACCCGTTTTTGAATTCTAGCTTGGGCCACACAATATGAGATAAGCATCCCCATCCACTTTTTTCTTTTTCCTTTTCCCTTTTCCTTTTTCCCTTTTCCCTTCCTCCTTTCTTTTTAAGGTAACTTCTATTTCTTTTATTTTTTTATTTTCTATAGCAGCCATGGAACTTTTAAGGGCTCTCCTTTCCAGCTAAAAGCACCTCTTATTTCCCCTCTAAGACCCTCCTAAAAGCCCTAAAAGTATGCTCTCTTAAACTCTTAAATAGTTCTATTTTGCCTTCATTTTTGCTAATTGTTTTGAGTGGCTGTTTTAGCCCAATTTCCCCTCCATTCTAAATTTATTTCCATCTCCAAAAAGCCCTCAAAAGTCACCTAAAACTTCCTGAAAAAGCCACCCAAAATAGCTCCCATTTCAATCCCTTTTGGGGCTAATTTTAGTAATTAACAACCACTTCTAGTGGTGTTACCAGTTTTTTTTTGGCACCCAAAGAACCTCTAACCACCAAGGTGAGTTATTGACTTATGGGATTTCATTGCAACCTTGAATTTGCTTAAGTTGTAGCAAGCTAAATCATATTCTTGTCGTCTTGAAATTGTGGTTAAATTATACTCTCTTGAATTAAATTGTGGATTATTTGAATTTCTATTGTTTTCTCCGAATTAGAAACCCTAGCCTAATCTTACTTATTGAAATTTCCATTAATTAAGTGTTGGTTATTTGTGTGGGTGTTGTTATAACCTAGTATTGTAGTGTTACATATTAGATTATTGTTAGTAATTTTTAGTTAAAATAAATAAATATATTAGTAAAACAAAATAACTTAAGCAAACATTAACTATATATATGTATACCAAAAATTTATATACATCATTACTATAAAAAATTTTACTTTAACCTTGACTTCACTTCTTAATTTTTTCTTTTCTTTTCTTTTCTCCCTTTATCCTTTATTTCCTTCTATCTTTTCTCTTCTTTCCTGGCAGTTCCCTTCCCCTACTTCCAGATTCTTCTAGTTATTTTCTTTCGTTCTGCCTTGTGATTTCCCTTTGCAGCCTAGCCTAGCTCCTCCCTTTGTAACTAGCTCTTTCCTTCTCCTTCTTGGCCATTTGTCTTGCTTTGCTCAGTCCCTAACTTTAGTCATGTAGCAGCTAGCCATGGACTTCAACAGGGCTCAACCACTTCAATAGCTAATGGTCCTTCCAGCCCTGCTGTGAGCTCCTCTTTCCATCTACTTTCCAGCTACTGTCCAGTTTGAGTCCATGCCACTTCCAATAGGCCGTGGCAGCTGGTCCTTCACCTTCAGCAGTAGCTTGGACATCCTCCTATAGTGGGTTGGTTTAGCTGCCTCTTCTTCTATTAATTGTCTTCATTTTCCTTTGAGTTGAATGTTTTTCTTGTTGCTTAATGATTTAGATTTAGGAATTTAGTGAGTTGTGAATGATGATAGGGTGAAAAAAGGGTGATTTAGAAACGGGTAAAATGTTGTTGGAGGAGACATGATCTTGAAATTAGTTTAATGGTTGCTGACTTTCCATAATTCATTCTTTTGTTTGTCCCTAAGTAACTCGTACAAATCCAAAATAACATTTGTATAGTAATTAGTGATGGGTTTCTTGAATTAGTGTTCAATTTCTCTTAGTATATACAATAAAGTACATACACATGAATGGGAATAAAGAGTGCCCTTAAGATGTTTGACAAAATGCCTAAAAGAAGCTAGTTGTTATTCTTTTGATTTTGTATGAAGATTGGATGTAAGATTTTGAGTGGGGGTTGAATAAAAGAGTAGTGTTAAGAGTGATCATAAGCTTTCTAATTATGTTAATGATGGATTTGGTGTTGGTTTATTGTTAAATTTCCATATTCAAGCTTGTGGTAGCTCCTAAATGGTTAATTTAACTTTAAAACTAGTGTTGGGATTATAGCTAATGTTAAATTTTATGGATTATGGTTAGTTCTATTTGTAGGTGCATAAATATACACATATACATGAAATGGAATTAATTATGCCTTCAAGTATTTGTTAAAATGCGTAAGAGGAGTTAGTTTCAAAAAAATGCATTAAACTTAATATATACAGGTTTTGGTAATTAGAGGATTATAACTATGAAATTTATAAGCTAAGTAATACTTGAAAATATGATTTTCAGCTCTGGAACATAGCATTAATCCAACGACACACGTGAACCCAAGAAGGAGCGAAGAGCAAAATCTGTAACTTTGTGAGTGGAAAGAATTACCTTTTGATTACTAGATTTGTTTGAAATGTTTATATGTCTATATATGTGTTAAGTGATTGAATAAAGTGACTTAATGCTTTGATTAAATTATATAGTAAGAATGTTATGTTTTTGGAAAAATGTCATCTTATGATGTGTTGTGTATTAGTGTAAAATCTTATTTGTGTTTTATAAGGGCCAATTGTTTATTCTTATATGAGATAGAATCCGAGTGCACCTAGGATATATTTGATTTGATTATTTGATATTTCGAATAAAAATGTTCGAGTAACTTAGCCCCAAGGAGGTATGTGAGGAGTATACATATATGATGTGTAGGTGCTGAGTTACTCCGATTATTGGCCCTTTTGGTTGCTTTGCTTGATTTATTGGTATATGATATGTTGTGAGGTTATATTGATCTTGCATTATATGTGTGTGTGTGTGTGTATGTGTACGTGTGAAATTTGAAATGTATTGTAAGTTGCACTAATGTGAAATTATTATACATATGTCTTATAATTATATGTTGATTGATGCTAGTACTCTTTGGGTATACTTTTCATTCAATTAGTCTTTATGACTCATGCTTTGTTTATTTATGTTTTTTTTTAGCATCTGATTCTCATCAAACTTCTCAAACTGAAACTTGACTTGCTGATAGTCCTGCAACTAGATATTCACCTGAGGTCACATACTTGAAGCCTGGGATGAAGGATTGTAGTCATATTAGGGCTTTGAGTTATGGGTTTGAATTGTGTAATAGTTGGTTTATTGGTTTTCTTTTTTGTAAATATGGAGTAGAGCTTCTTGTTGCCATTGTGTTGCTACTGTTGTTGTATATAAGCAGTATATATATATTGTTTGTAATTCTAGGAATATTCCACTTTACAGGAAACCTTTGCTGAAATTTTTATGTAATTTGCTATTACTTTCAATAATCATATGTATGTACATATAGTAGTGTTTTTTTAATAACACTTTCTTTAATTTTTAGTTTGGTAAATGGTCGAGACTATTTTCTTTGATTTGGAATCAGGGTTACGGAAGTTTGGTTATTCATTTTTTTGGCCGGTCATACTTATGTGTGGGGTGTGACATGTGTTAGGTTGAGAAAATTTAATTATAAGAATGTCATTTTTGGTGTTGGAATGTTGGTTGGGAACTTAATGTGAAAATTGTGTAAATTCAAGTTTTAAGAGTTTTGAATTGTAATTGTTTTAAGTGTCGGAAATAGAATTGTTAGGTTGATTTGGACAAATGGGTAATTCTAAAATATAGTTTGAAATTGTCAGATTCGAAAATCCCTTGGAAGTGTCTATTTTCTTTATTTTCTGAAACTTTAAAAATCTTGGTATTTAGTATATGTTTTCACTATGGTATATCTATATACTTTTCTTTTCGGCTCACTAAGGTTAATTTATCTTGTTTTAGCCACTTTTGGAATTCGTTGGATTTGAATATTTGCATGTGTGTAAGAATGTGTTGTTTGGGATTAACTTTGAATTTGGACTTTGTGAGGGAACTCATTGCTTCTAATCCTTGGTTATTCTGTGATTTTTGAGAGATGTTTATTGTATCATTATTTCAAATTGCTCTAGACTTGTTAGACATTCACACACCTTCGATTGGGTGACTTTTGGTTCCCACATTCTTAGAAGTTTTGCTTGTACTGTAAGTGGATAGCCTAGTGTAGTGTTCTCATTGTACTCGTCACATGCATCACTACTTTTTGATTTGGTAACTACTTCTTGAGTAGACATGTTTTATATAAAACTTGACTTGTGGTCTTTTAAGCTTTTCAAACTAGTTTATGAGCAAATGATTTTCAAAGTGCTTTTGAACCATCAAACATTTTAAAGATCCATTTTGAATCACTTATGCTAACATGGATATCGTTATTAGTTACTTTACATTCTTGAATATAGTCATCAAAGGCAAGCACTTTAACATTTTATCATTTCTTATTTGATAAGTTTTAGTGGACATATGATTGAATAGATTTGAAATCAATATTGCCATTTGGAATGAAAGTTTTTTTTTTTTATGTTATTTTGGCTATTAGTGTACAACTGTATATGACTTTAGATTTTACGGACTTATTTGATTTGGAAATAAATATCAAAATGTTTGTTATTTGGATAATGAAGTTGGAGAGGCTTCCATTGATTTTCTTAGTTTTCATCTTGGCATTTGATAAGTCTTTGAATTAGACTTATTACATATTCTTTTTATTTATATATAAGATAAACATATAATAAATATATTTGTTTAGACAATATTACATAATAACATGTCTAGCTTAATGGCAACACCTTGCATTCTCTATAATATGTTTGAGGTTTGAATCTCCTTGGCTTCTTGATTTTAGAAAATGAGCTCAAAACGAGTCCATGACCTCGAGCTCTACTAAAAATGGAAGAGCCGGCTCGAATCGTTTACACTCCTAGGTAGGAGATTGGGGCGCAGATCAGAGGAGCAGGGAACAAAGGGTTCAAGTGTTGTGAACCCGTCTTTTGGTGTCAGCCAGAAATGGACCTTCAACGCCCATTTTTTGCGTGTTGACATGACCAACTCCTGTTGGACGCTTGGTTGACGTGGTGCCACGTTGGACAGGAAAAAATGACTTCAACTCTCATTTTCAAAAATAACCCTTTTCCTGCACTATGTTTTAAACCCTTTTAACAATGTGAAAAAATGAAAAATAAAAAGACATCATCTAAGCAATTTCTCCCAAACCTGTTTGTCATAAAATTAAAACAATACCGACAAACTTGGCGTGTAAAAAGTGTCAGCACTATTTGCTTTAATAAAAATCAAATTTCGCCAAATTACCGACAAATTTACCCACCACAGGTTGGTCGGTAATTTGATGATAACAAATTTGTCTTTTTGTCTAATTTTTTTTTTATTTTCCCAATATTACTGTGATTACCAACAACTCCAATCAGTTGGAAAAGAACTTGTCTTTACATTATGAATATTTTAGTGTATTACTGAAGAGAGAATTTTAAGCAAATTAGTCAAATATTAAGTCGTCTTTTTCTTTCCTCTTGTTCATTCATTCAAACGAACAAACAGCAGACGATTTACGTCGAAGGAAAAACACATCCAATATCTCAATTTCATTCTAAGAGTTAAACATACAAGTTTGTTTTCCTTGTCTGATTTGAACTAATATTTGATTCATTTCTAGTATA
This sequence comes from Quillaja saponaria, assembly GCA_029379385.1. Lineage (NCBI taxonomy): Eukaryota > Viridiplantae > Streptophyta > Magnoliopsida > Fabales > Quillajaceae > Quillaja > Quillaja saponaria. The sequence goes on from CM055607.1 coordinate 22,385,492, forward strand.
TAAAAATTTATACACTATGAATAAATAAGAAAGTGTCACTTGCCTCTTTACCAACCATCACTCTTAATTTTAGTTAAATAGGCCAATGAGTTATAAAAAGTTTATATAAGTTTTTACAGATTAAATAATAACTCTTTTTCAATACAATTCATTCTTCCCCTTCTTAGTTGACTTATTCGGCATGAACAAATTATTCTATTATTTATTTTAAAATTCTTAAAATTTATATATGTATATATATTAGTTTTTGAAATTAATTATTAACAATATTATTAATAACTAAATTTTGGTGTCCCTGGGGGAATTGATATGTTTCCTTCTCAGTAAAAGGTTTGGCCCAGTTTACTCGTTTCTCAAAAGATGGTGTCACTTACTTTCGTAAATTGACAAACAATTCAATTCAACTTCCCGAAAAATATTGTTGGAGTGTTGCTCATGTTTTGTTTTTTTTAACAATTGTTCCAAGATGATTAAATATATTCCTTGTTTGTTATTTTACTAATTGGATTCATTTGTTGATTGTTTTTATTGGTAGCTAATATTTTTCTTTTCAAGTCATGCCCTATGCTCCTAAATATATTCTTTTTTTCAGTGAAAAAGTCTTAAGTAATGTTTCATGAGTGAAGAGAGATAGGATTGGAACCGAGCAAAGTAGTTTGAAGATTGACTCAGACTCAACTCATTAATTACTTGGTTTTAAACAAAACAAGTCGAACTCAAGTTCTCATTGAAATTTTTGAGCCAAGTATCAAACTTCAAATACTCGGTTCGAGAGCTCGTTGAACTACTCGTTTAATTTATTTATTTTTCAAATATTAATTATATTAAAAATGTAGTTTATTTTTTATTTAATTTAAATATATATTATTTATATTAAAAATATATTAATTATATAAATATATAAGTTTTGAATTTTTTAATTTAATTTTCAATATAATAATAATTTTTTAAAATATATTAAATATAAATAATTTTTTAATCGAGTACTTGAGTTGAGCTCGAGTACTTGAGTAATAAGCTCGAGTCGAACTTGAGTTTAAAATGGGGCTTGATTTCGAGCTCGAGCTCGAACTCAAATTCGAATATTTTAGTTCGAGCCAAGCTCGATTATTTCAATACCTTGCTCAACTCGGCTCATTTCTAGTCCTAAAAAGGATATGAGAGAGAGGAAAGAGAGAGAGAATATATAGAGAAGAGAAAAAAAAATTAAAAAATTGAAAGAGTAAATACATAATTTAAAAGAGATGGGAAAAAATTAGTGGGTGATGTGAAAAAATAATATGTCAAAAATATTATATAAATTTATTGATAATGTATCAATATCTTATTCTCCTAATCTAATTCTTCAGTAACATTCATATTATATACTATGAATTCTTAATTTTGTCACTGCTAAATAGGTTTTGACTTCTACTTGTATTGAAGCACGATAGATTCTATTAACAGAACATAGATGGACATTAGCTTTTTGTGACTTTTGCCTTCATTCCGTAGTACAATTGACCCCATGAAAAAAAAAGTCAAATAAGAGATGATTATGTGCTTTCCCATCTAACAAGTGCATGCGCATGTTTAAGATTTAAACAATAATACTTGAGAAGCATTTGTGAATACTAGTGCTTCAATTGACACTTATTTGTGTGAATTGACATATTAGTCCCTCAATATAGATTATATTTTTAATAATTTTATGAATTTAGAAGAAAAAAATTATTTTAATAATTTTATGAATTTAGAAGAAAAAAATTAAGTGCTCCACAATAACAAAATTGGATATGTATAATGCTAGAATATATGAGAAAAATATGAAATAAGTCCTATATGAAAGAGGAATATTTTTGAAAAATATCAATAATGGAGGAAGTGATAGACAAGCAATTTGATTTTCTTCTATTATGAAGGTGAATAAATATGTCTATTAATATATATATATATATATATATATATATATTGTCTATAAACTATATCTATATATATATATATATATATATATATTGTCTATAAACTATATCTTAGAGATTGATGTGGAAGCCACTTTCAGAGTTCGAATAGACTTGAGAATGAAAACAGAAGTTCTATTATTACTTATGAGTGGAACCACATTTTTCAATGCGGATTGAGTGGTGACAGAATCATTACAAAATTGAAAATTTCTTTGTCATTCTCTGTCGACGCATTTTCCTTTTATTTTCATGTGCTGACCCTCTTCAAGTTTGTTATAACAGATGCATACATAAAGTAAATTAATTAATAAGAATATTGTTTCTGTGAAGAAAATTAAAAATATTGTTGTGTGAAAAGTAAACAAAACCAAAAAGAAAAATAAATGTTGTTTGGAGAAATTAATTAATATACTTGCTGTTTTTTTTTAAAATGTAATATATATATATATAAATAAGAGTTTTTCTATGAAGTGTTACTAAGATAATACATTTAAAAATATATCTAATATAGAACCCGTTTGGTACATGGTTTGACACTTTCGATTGTCGAAATTAGGTGTATTTAGATTCCCTAATATGCAGATTGAGCTAATCACATTTTGATATAATTGGAATTAGATCGTCAATCAGCATAAGTTGAACTAAATCAACAATTAGCATAAGTTGGTATTGACCAATTTATAAAAATCTAATTGCATTCTCACATACAAATAGACTAACTTATCCTTATAATTTTATCACTATCACATTTTTTTTCCCCTCCTAGGCTTAAATTTTATTTTAATAATAATTATTTATTTACTTAAATTAAGTCATCTAAACAAAAACCAAATAAAAAACATATCAGAAATAATATCAAAATGTAAATTTTGAAATTCCACTCAAATATATATATTTATATATATTAAATAGTGTTAGATAATTTTTTTTTTAATTTTTTTTTTTATATTTAAAGTTTAATGTAAGGTCGCATTTTGGTCGAAATAAAAAAAATTATTATAAATAATATAGAATTCATTTAGAAAAATTAATAAATTTTATTTAATTTTAAAGAATAATCTTTTATGGTAATTAAAATATAATCTTTTACACAATATGTGGCATTATGTATAAATTTTATTGTAATTTAATACCCAAACTGACTTATATCATATATATATATATGTATATATATACACCAAACACATATTAGATTTATAAACCTAATTTATTCATTTGCATACCAAATACATATTTGACTTATGGTAAATCTGAATTTTGCAATCAGACTTATAGTCAACCTGACTTTTACAATTTGTATAACAAACGGGTCCATAATAGTGAATCATGATTTTAGTGACATGTAAAATTAATATTTTAAAAAAAAAAATTATTTATCAACTACCATATTTAAAACTTAATTCATCTCTACTATTAACAAAGGGCTAGTTTGGTATGCAGAAATGATTTTTGTGAAATTGGAATGGGAATGGAATGCAAGTAAAATGGAACGATCATTCTATTCTATTATTTGGTAGCGCCAGTGATGAATAATAATTTCATTCCATTTATTAATTCTTAGACATGAAATAATATCAAAATTATGTTAAAATGACAAAAAATCCCTCTATAGATAAAGTAATAAAAATCAAATTACTCAAAATGACAAAAATATCCATCTATAGATAAAGTAATAAAAATTAAACATAATTTATGAAATATATATACTTCTTAATTTTTTAAATAATTTTTTTAAGTTATATTATTAATTAATTAATTTATTATTATTTATATTTATTTTACTATTTCTTATTTCTTACTTTTATTATTTATTAATATTAATCTTTTAGTTTAAAATTACTTAACTAATTTATTTATTTAAAATTATATTATTTACAATGATATGAAGGGTATTTTTGTCATTTGACTAAAATGAATTGATTTATTATTATTTTTATATACACATTTTTTTATTTATATGATTTTATATTTTTTACTGTGATAAGAAGGGTATTTTTATCATTTGACTAAATCAAATAATAAGTATATTTTTTATTTATGAATAATATTATTATTTTATTAATATTCACCTTTTTATTTTATGTGATAGAATGATTTTATTTTATTTTTATTTTTTTGTTATATAATTGAACTAAACCAATTCCATAAAAGTAAGAATGAGCAATCCCACCCCCTAGATAGGTTTGAAGATTCCTACTTCTATAGAATAAAATGTCTGGAATGGAATGAGTATTAAAAATATACTGTAAAAAAAATGTTCATTTCATAAAATCATACATGGAATGGAATAGACATTCCTATATACCAAACTAGCCCAAAATATTTCGAGAGCAAGCCTTAATTAAGCCTTATATAAGACAGCAACTTAAGATTTAGAAATTGTATATTTTTGTTAGGTTAAACTCTAATACGCTCCTATTTATTAGTTTTGAAACCCTCACTCTCTATGGATTAATTACTCCTAAAATAAATAAAAGTCTATAACTATATATGAATAACTATCATTTAATGTATCTTTTAAGAGCATCCGTGAAGCATTAATGAGAGTATTTAGTACTTATAAATTTTTTAATGAGTGCCCACTTGTTAAGGTTTTACAAATAGAAAATTTATAATAATTAATCATAATTATAATATTATTTAATACATAAATTATATAAAATTTCAATTTTCAAAAATTATATTTATTATAGTTTAATAAGTGTCCTTAGAACACTAATTAGAAAAATCAAATGGTTATTATCTGCATTCATTAGGTTATTTATTGGTTTTGAAATCTCCACATTCTATCACCACATTATATTTAACTCTAAAGTAAATAAAAGTCGACCACTTTATCTAAATAATTTTTTAATGTATTTCTCACTCTTAAAAGCAAAAGAAATATAAAAAAATTAATACAAAAAATTAATCTATTATCCTACATGAAATATAATAAACGGATACGATTTATTAATTTGACTTAATTATCTAATGATTTCTTTTTCTAAATTTTGTTACTAAATTAACATAAATTAAAATTTTTTTATAAATAAGTTAAAGATTCTATTTATTTGAGTTTCAACCAACACTAATTTTATTTTTATTTTTTGGAAAAGAAATAACTGAAAAGGTATATTTACTTTCTAAAAGAAATATATATAATTAATTAGTATATTAATATTTCTTTTAAAAGGATTCAATTAGAACAGAGATTAAAAAAAAAAAAACTGTACAGTAGAATTGGTAGATAAAATTCATCATAAAATCATACATATTAAAAGAGCATATTCCAATAAATATTGGAGGTAGAAAATGAGCAGTTCATTAAAAAAAACTTAATTATTTATTGTATTCACCATAATAAATAGTTTATTTAATAAATACCTCATTTGGATTTGGATGAAAGAGAATGGAGGAAATCCAAAATGAATATCTTTATAAATCCCTCACAAATCTACTTTTAAATTTCTCTAAATGAAAAGAATTTAAATTGAGATAAAAATCTATATTATAATTTTGTCTGTAATAATAATACACCCTTTTTTTTTTTTTTTTTTAATATCTACTAAAGAAAAGCATATTCTATAATTTATTTTCTTTTCTCATCATATATTTAAACTCCAAATGAAATAAAAAGAAATTTTGTTTCTCATACTATTTTTCTCTTCTTTCATATAATCTCTTCTTCTTTTCTTTAAAATCCCAAAATAAACCATCACAAGAAATTGACAAAAGAGAGTATCACTAACGCGCAAATAGGGGTGTCAACGAGCCGAGCTCGTGAATAATTTTTGAAAATTTTTAAAAAAAATTGTAGGCAAAGAGAGTTGAATTCAATACCTCTTAGTGAGTATTTGTGTAAATTACCACTAAACAAAGTAACAATTTATGTTAATTTTTTTTGTATATAAATAGATTTATTATAAATTTATATATAAATAATAAAAAATTTATTAAATAATATTAAAAGAGATAGCTCACAAGTTCACGAGTCGAGTTTTGAAAAGATTAAGCTCGACTCGTTTTATTAAACGAGCTTAAAATAAATTTCAAGATTGGCTTAAAAAACTAGCAGGACTTGATCCGAGTTCGTCGAGCTCTTAACGAATAGTTCACGAACTATTCATTAATTAGCTCGATTTATTAAAACCCCTAGGTGCAAATATAACGTGGGAGTTTAATAAGTGGCGATGGGATAGGTACATGGAATCTGGAAATGAGATTTTTCAATTTTCAACTATTTTTAAATATCCGGAGAAATGAGATTTTGTTCGCGTGAGATTGACAAGTGCTATAAATAAAGAAGATAGAAAATGGAGAGAAACTCGGCCTTGGTGTCTCTCTAAGCGAAGCTTACACACAGAGCGAGAGTGTGTGTGTGTGTGTGTGGATTCTGGAATCCAGCTTGGCTGCGTTTCTCATGGAGCCAGAATCTGGAATTTTGACTCGTCGGAATCCTCCTCAGGTTAGGGTTTTCTCTGTCAATACACTCCAATTCAATGACATGTATTTTGTATCTAACGTCTGTAGTCTCATGTCTTTTCATATTGGTTTCGATGTACTTGTATTTGTTTTTGAGCAATTCAAGTATGATCAAAGCTCTTTTCCTCATTTTCTCATGTCTTGTCATATTGGTTTTGATGTACTTGTATTTGTTTTGGGGCAATTCAAGTATGGTCAAAGCTCTTTTCCTCATTTTTCTCATGTCTTGTCATATTGGTTTTCATGTACTTGTATTTGTTTTGGGGCAATTCAAGTATGATCAAAGCTCTTTTCCTTATTTTCTCATGTCTTGTCATATTGGTTTTCTTGTACTTGTATTTGTTTTGGGGCAATTCAAGTATGATCAAAACTCTTTTCCTCATTTTCTGATAGCTGACTATGTGATTGGGAGGTTTTGGATATAACAAGTATATTTGTATAAGTTTCAAGTGTTCATATACCTGGAGTTTGCTGCCAAGTTGTTGAGAGTTTCATTGCTTTCCTGTGGTCATGAAGTAACCTGCTTTTAATTATATGAAATTTCACTTGTTTTGAGCTTTGACCATGTACACCTCTGCTTATATTATTGACTGTAATCACTGTTATATAAGGGAGAATGCTAGCTTACATTGCACACGGTAAGGAAGTGACACTTACTCTTGTTAAAATATACTTGAATGTTGAGATGTGTTGCCCGAAATTGACTCCGCTTCTTATCTTCAAGGTATAACATCAGCTGTTTCACTATATATGAGAGTGGGCTGTTCTCTGTTTAGAAAACCCAATCTTCTTATCTTGTCTGGCATATAGTACTGCTGGATGAGATTGTACCAATATTTTGTGCAGAGTGATTTTTCAACCTGAGAGTTTGATAGTTAATTAGCTGTTCGTTGTTGTGCAGCTGTCATGGGTGAACCTCTCTAAGAATCTAATATTAGCATATCAAAGCTTTGGTGTGGTATATGGAGACCTTAGTACTTCACCTCTATATGTTTATACAAGCACATTTCAAGGGAAGTTACAACCTCACAATTTAAATGAGGAAACTGTATTTGGTGCATTTTCATTGATTTTCTGGACCCTTACGTTAATACCCTTGCTTAAGTATGTTCTCATCCTACTGAGTGCTGATGATAATGGTGAAGGTATGGTTAACTGAACTTTGATATTCATGTAAATTGTCCTCGTGAAATTTAGTTTCTTTTCTATTTTCTTGCTCTTTTTCTCTGTCTATGTCATGTGTGATTCTGACCTCTAGGTCTGATTATAACCTAACTGGTGTCAGGTGGGACGTTTGCTCTTTACTCACTGCTTTGCAGGCATGCAAAGTTTAATTTACTTCCTAACCAGCAAGCAGCTGATGAGGAGCTCTCCTCCTACAAATATGGTCCCTCATCACAGACTTCAGCCTCTTCCCAACTGAAGAACTTTTTGGAGAAGCATAAAAGATTAAGAACAGTTCTACTTTTTGTGGTGTTATTTGGGGCTTGCATGGTCATTGGTGATGGTGTGTTCACTCCAGCAATTTCAGGTTAGGCAGTTTTTTGTTGTAAATTATAATTGAAATTTGAGGTTGAATCTTCTTAATTCTTATTATGTGTATAAATTATTGTGAATTGTGGATATAAATAGCAAATTCAATATTCTTATCGATCAGGGTTGGTTTTCTAAAATAAAACCAGTACAATTATCTGAATTATTTGTTCAGAAAGTCATTAATTTGAGGTCTCTGAGGCACATGACAGCTACAACGCTTTCCAGTTTGTCCTGGAAAATATATTTGATTTGTTAATCTAACTTATTAAGCAATTCAGAGTATGGAAACTTCTCAAACAGATGAAGATTATTTTCACCATCCCTTGCACTTCTAGATTTAATTATAGATTTTGGATCCTGCAGTCTGAATTGATTATATGTTATAACTAGCTATCCCATGTCTACTTGAAACCAACTATTTGGTGTCAACTTTCCAATCATTCAACTTGTTTCTAAATTAAAAATCCAATGCTGAATTCACAGTACACAAAATGGTCCATAAGTAGTATTCCTAGCATGGCTATTTCCAGAGTGGGCGGTATTGCACATGCACTTAATGCTAATAAATTATTCCAAGTGAGCCGGCCTCTCTTTCTCTCTCTTGTCAAGGGGTTGAATGTTTAGACATGTCTTTCTTCACTTGCAGTTCTGTCATCAGTATCAGGACTTCAAGTTACAGAAAAAAAATTAACTGATGGTGAGCCAATTCTCTTTAATTTCTTTTATTCAAGTTATCATGATTCCTAGCAATGTTGATTCATTGCTAAGGACATATTTTATCTGTTTAGTGTTACAATCTCTTACTCTTTGCAGGTGAACTTGTTTTGCTTGCCTGTGTCATATTGGTTGGCCTGTTTGCTCTTCAACATTTTGGCACTCACAGAGTAGCATTTATATTTGCCCCAGTAGTCATTATCTGGCTTATATCAATTTTTTTGATTGGGCTGTACAACATTATACATTGGAACCCAAAAATTGTTCATGCTATATCTCCACATTATATTATCAAGTTCTTCGCTGAGACTGGTGTACCTGGTTGGATTTCTCTTGGGGGAATTCTTCTTTGCATCACTGGTACGTTGGGTCTGGTCATGGATGGGATCTTATTTGGCATGCATGATATAATGAAAGACTTATATTGGGCAATGCATCTCATTGTAAATCTAGTTCAATTCTAGATTCATAGAACTTGTTTTTTTTTTTTTTTTTTTTTTTAAGAACTCAGACACTGAATTCACTTTTACCTAACTTCTAAGCATTTTGTGTCTCACCAGGTACTGAAGCTATGTTTGCAGATCTTGGTCATTTCACTGCCTTGTCAATAAGGGTGAGCATGTGATCTAATTATGCCTTGTACATCAATGTTAGTTTTAGACGGAAATTGCTCTGTATTATACTTAAAAGGGTGTGTGCGTTGTGTGGTTTATGTTGCAGCATATTTCTGTATTAAAATGGAGACTATGACCTGCTACATAGTTAAATGTTTACATCAGCTGCAGTTGATGTACCTTCCAACCAATTTCCTTGCATAACATTATTATTATAGATAATCATGTATTTGGATGGTTTATGGCTTTGAATTGAGAGAAGATTTAATATTGTTATTGCCTGTGCAGCTTGCCTTTGTTTTTGTTGTATACCCTTGTTTAGTTGTTCAATACATGGGCCAGGCTGCTTTCCTTTCTAAAAACCTCACAAAAGTTCCTGAGAGTTTTTATGACTCAATACCTAGTAAGTTCATTCTGCCTCTATTGCTATTGCTAAAAGAATTCTGTGATCCAAAGCAAATGCCTCTAATTTTTTCTTACCTTGCAGAACCTGTATTTTGGCCTGTCTTTGTTACTGCTACCCTGGCTGCTATAGTTGGAAGTCAGGCTGTTATAACTGCTACATTCTCCATCATCAAACAGTGCCATGCACTTGGGTGCTTTCCTCGAGTCAAAGTGGTACATACCTCAAAACATATATATGGGCAGATATACATTCCGGAAATAAATTGGATACTTATGATCTTGACTCTTGCTATAACCATTGGATTTCGGGACACAAGCTTAATTGGAAATGCTTATGGTAAGTTATTATTTGGAATTCTCTTTCTCTCTATCGTTTCTAATTGTGAGCATGACAATTTGACTCATTTTTTTAAATCTAATTTATATCTAATGACTACTTGTTTAATCTATTTTTGAATATTGGATTGGAGATGTTGGGTTGGAAGCAGCTTGGTGTAACACTCCCCCCTCCCCCTCGTTAGTTTGGCATAAACTTTGCATGATTTTTACTTTGCTTACTTTCTTTTGTTAAAGGAAGGCTGTGATCAAATGAACAATGAGATGGCAAAAGAACACAAAAACTTTATTTGGGAAAGATAATAATGGAAGGAAAGAAAATGGAATTGGAAGTTATATTTCCTAACTAGGGAAACAAGAAGAAAATGGGAGTAATGATTTTGGAGGGAATTTTGATGTTTGGACCAGAAATATCAATTCCTCCACAAGTGAGAGAAAATAATGATAAACATGGTTTCTTAGTCAATGAGCTGTCATGAATTACTTTATTTGAGAGGGTTGTAAATGGGATGAGAGAAGGTATCAACTAATTTTGTTCCTGTGTAAGATCAATTCTCACATACCTGTGTTCTGCTTCTCTTTAGAAGGTAGTACCTACAGGCCCTGGTTTGTATGATGTTCTCAACTTTCATTAAACAAATGTTCCCATCTTAAAAACTCTGGAATAATCTGTGGAAGCAAACTTTGGGAGAAATCATTTAATTCACACATGCATGTGATTTGTATGAAAGAATGGGAGTAAGTGGCATTGCTTTAACCAGCCATCTTCATGTGAAACCTATAAATAAATTATTGTAAAAACAGCCACATTTATATATAGATGCAATCATGCATACATACTCTCTTAAATGCTATACATATAATTATTTGTGTCTATGTGGGATTACATAATTTCCCACTCCATCTCGAGACATATTTTCTCAATCATGGTAAATCCAAACTTTAAGGAAACATCAATTATTGGTTCATTAACATTACCTTTCTCGATTGCCCATACTCTATTGTTAAGAACTAACAATGACTTTTAGGTGGTTAATTGAGGGTAACTAAGGGTTATTTAGCAAGCAGGAATGATTTTTGCAAAATTGAAATGGGAAAGAGAATGGGAATGAAATGTTGTTCCATTTTATTGTTTTGTAGCGTTAGTGAGAAATTATTATTCAATTCCATTTATTTATTTGATATGTAGTTTTTAAATATAAAATAATATACAAATTATGTTAAAATGACAAAAATATCTTTAACTAGGTAAAGTAATAAAAATGAAACATAATTTATAAAATTTATATCTTTTTAAATATATTTTTTTGGTTAATTTGTTTTAAATTTCAAATTAATTTTTTTTTATTACTTATATTTTTTTTATTATTTATTATTCTTATTTTTTTATTTATTAATATTCATATTTTAGTATTTTAGTTTAAAATTACTTAACTAATTTATTTATTTATTTATATTGATTAATTATATTATTTACTATGATATGTAGGGTATTTTTGTCATTTGATTAAAATAATTGATTTATTATTATTTTTAAATACAATCTTTTTTTATCTTATATTATTTAATGTGATCTGAAAGATACTTTTTTCATTTGACTAAATTAAGTATATTTATTGTTTATTTTATTTATATAATTATTATTTTATAAGTCTATAATATTTTATTTAATTATTTATTTTATGTAATAGAATGATATTTTTATCATTTGACCATTAAACTAATTTCATAGAAATAGAAATGAGTATCCATCCCTTAGGTTAGTTTGAGAATTTTTACTTCTATGGAATAGTGTTATCAAAGGCTCTAGGCGCACCTAAGCACTAGGGGTCCTTGGAGCCTAGGTGCAGAGCACGCGCCTTAACAAAGTTAGGCGCACACCATAAAAAAATCTATATACAATAATTCCAAGCTTACAGCAAGTAGACTAACACCATTAAGTTATGACATAGAAAAAAATATCCATAGGCAAGAAATCTAGCAAGTAGAAAGTAAATATTGATAAAAACGATCTAGGTAAAGTAAATATGTCGAGCAAGTAGTCTACTAAGCTAACAAGTAAAAATTAAATTTATACTTCTTTCTTAAAGATGTCAGAGATAGCTAAGGTTTAATGCTGATTATTACTGTTAAGTATTTTTTGTTTTTCAGGTACAAAACAAAGCAGAGATAGTTAAAGTTTAAGCCACATAAATGCTTTACTTTTTGTGTACAATAACAGAGATTAGACTAAGCAGAAGATGAAGAAGAAGACTTAGTAACTAAAAAATATGATAGATAATAGGCAGACTTACACTGAAAATATGATTTTTTTTTTTTTTTTGGTCAGGGAAACTCAGACTCAGTAGGCTGCTTAATATCAGGATTTTGGTCCAGCTGTTATGTTAGGGTTTTTTATTTTATTTTATTTTTTTTTATTTTTTTTATTTATTTTTTTATGTTTTAAGGACCTTTCAGGTTTCTATTAGGACTCTTCCCAATGTTTGACTTTTCCTATTTATTAGGAAACTAAAAAACTGAAGAGTTTTCTTTAAAAAGAAAAATTAAAGAGTTTTTTCAAAATAAATAACTTGCAGTGCCTTAAGTGCACCTCATGGCACCTCAAAACATAAAAAAGGCACGCGCCTAGTGAGCCTAGGCAATGCCTTAGTGTCAATGCCTACCTTTAGAGGTGCAGAGGCGAAGGGGTCTGCGCCTTGCGCCTTTTGCCTTTTGCCATAATGAAATGAACATTTTGAGACTAAATACGTATCAAACGAAAGAATTATCGTTCTTTCTGTGAAATCATGCTTAGAATGGAATGACCATTCTACCAAACTAGCCCTAAGGTTGTTAATACTGTTTGCCATGAATCATGTGCCATACTGCCATGTGACCAATGAATGTTGCAACAAATGGAGCAAGATGACAGTTTATTTTTTATAATTTCGTTTGACTTGTAAGTGTATTTTATGTATCTAATTAACGTTCATACTTTTTGGATTTTGGTTATTAGGAATTGCTTGTATGACGGTCATATTTGTGACAACATTTCTGATGGCACTTGTCATAATATTCGTCTGGCAGAAAAGTGTACTGCTTGCTGCATTATTCCTTCTCTTCTTTTGGTGTGTTGAGGGTGTGTATTTATCAGCAGCATTCATAAAGGTTCCCCAAGGAGGATGGGTTCCTCTTGTCCTTTCGTGCATCTTCATGGTTGTTATGTATGTATGGCATTATGGCACTTGCATGAAGTACAGCTTTGATCTGCACAACAAAGTTTCAGTGAAATGGTTATTAGGCTTAGGTCCAAGCCTTGGCATTGTCCGTGTACCTGGGGTAGGGCTCATCTACTCAGAACTGGCTACAGGAGTACCTGCTATATTCTCTCACTTTGTAACAAACCTCCCTGCATTCCACAATGTGCTGGTTTTTGTTTGCGTGAAATCAGTACCTGTTCCATATGTCTCCCCTGAAGAACGTTTCCTTGTTGGACGAATTTGCCCTAGACCATATCGCATGTATAGGTGCATTGTAAGATATGGGTATAAGGACATACAACGGGATGATGGAGACTTTGAGAACCAGCTCATACAAAGCATAGCCGAATTCATCCAGATGGAAGCGGTGGAACCACAATTCTCAAGTTCTGATACTACATTTGATGGGAGGATGGCTGTTATAAGCACTAGAACTGTAAGTTCTAACTCAAGCTTAATAGCATCTGAGCAAGAGGATCTTACCGTGAACTCCATCCAAAGCAGCAAATCTCTAACCCTGCAAAGCTTGCAATATGTTTATGATGATGAAAATCCACAAACCATGAGACACCGTGTAAGGTTTCAGCTAACCCCAAGCCCTGGAATGGATCCTGCAGTTAGGGAAGAGTTGATGGATTTGATCCAAGCAAAGGAAGTTGGGGTGGCATATATAATGGGGCATTCATATGTGAAGGCAAGGAGATCTTCCTCATACTTGAAAAAGCTTGTGATTGATATTGGGTATTCATTTCTCCGGAAGAATTGCAGAGGCCCTTCTGTGGCACTTAACATTCCTCACATCAGTCTAATTGAAGTTGGCATGATATACTATGTTTAGTTGTGTTGAAATCTCATTGGAGGCATAGGCTAAGGCTAGGGATGTTGGGTTATGGTTTCTTTAGCTGCTGCTACTCTCCTTTCGGTGTCAATACATTAGCTATAAAGATGTGATATTGGAAGGTATAAGTTGGTTCAATTGGTAAAAAATTTTAGGGTTGTATACTGGCTAGGGACCAAATCACACATATATTTGGGATGGAGGGTTTGTGAGGAAGGAGAGAATTATTTTTGATTATGTAGCTTATAAGCTCATTAGGTCTTAGAAGGAAAAAAAGAATTAATATTGATAAAGTAGATTTCAATGGCAAATCTTCTTTCTTTCTTTTTTTTCAAAATGTTTCAATTAAATGCACAACTTAGTTTTTAAATTAGCTAAATTATTTTTTGGTACATTTGTAACTTTGTTGTTATTAAAATAAGAGAGCAGTCATAGTGAGTAGCCACCACTTCCTCTATTTCTATGTTTTTATATATAAATTATGTTTTATTTTTTATTTTTTATCAAAGATAGCATATTCAATTGTTGTAAAGAAAATAGTTGCTGGCTCTTACAGCAAATTCCCAAGCCAGCAAATTCATTGATGTTTAAATTACGTTTTCATTATTTGAGAATCGGTGAAACAAATTATGGTTCGAAATTTGTGAAATTCAACACAGATTAATAACTATTGTTACAAACAGAAAAATATTAAAAGTAGTTTTAAAATATATATAAAAAAAATTTATTTCTATTTTCAAATGAGTTCTCTAACTTTTTTTGTATTTTTGTTTAGTTTTAGTATTAATAAAGAAAATATTAAACACATATATAAGTAATAATAAAATAATTTTTAAATAAAATCAATTTAAACTTTTTCATGATATGAACTAATATTTTAAAAATTAGATTGAACCAATCATCTACAGTTTCTAAAAATTTAAACTAAACTAATTATTTGGATCAATTCAGTTATGATTAGTCAATTCAGAAAATGGGAGAAGGGTGACTCAACCGCATCACTTTAGGTCCGAAGCATAATGTCTTAACCACTTAGCAAATACTTTTATAAGATTAAAGATTTAATTTATCTTTTTCATTTATTTCCAATTTTATATCCAAACAAAAATGTCAAAGTGAGATAAGTGACATATCATAATACTATTGAGCTTTATTTTTATTTTATTTTCCTAGTAAACCATTTATTGTCGATAGAGAAATAATTGATAATAGTTTAGAAAAGAAATTGAAAAAAATTTGGACATCCAATATTATAATGATTACAAATTTTTCCATCCTGGTCTGATTTTAAAAATATTTTATTGTCTATCAACATGATTTAAGTCTGAATCAAACCTATGAATAATTTGGGTGCTTAGATTGGCATGAACTGGTCATAAACACTCAAATCGATTAAAATCAATGACATGGAGTTTTTTTTTTTTTTTTTTTAACTTGAATATGTCTAAGTATATTTTTATAATATTTATAAAATAAAACAACACAATAATTATTAAAAAATATTTTTTTAATTTAGTTACAATCTTTTCTTAAAACCTTGACTTAAGATGCATATTTGTGGGTTATTTGATTTTAAAAATTTTAAAATAAGAATTGTAAACAATTATAGATAAAAAATAAATAAAATAGGATATCATAAGGATGACTTTTGTTTTTAGAATAATATAAATCAACAGGGTTAACTTAAAATGCTGAAAAATACCCAAAGTGATAAAACGAGCCAAACCCTTCACCCACTAGGCACAATGAATTATCTCAACCACTCAAACACATGCATTTTTATTATTGAAGTTGATATGATATATCTATATAATTAATTAAATAAATACTTTTGTCAAAATCTAGTCTATGTTTCTCACATATTTTTTAGATCTAATATTTGCATTTACATAATATTATTTACTAAACAAGAAAAAATAATACATTAAAAAGCTAAACTTTAGATTTATCTCAATGTCGCATGAAAATAGATAAAACTATTTAAAATGTATTAAAAAAGTATTATATATTCTTATATTATTTGATGTTTTAGATTTGGAATTTGGATAATAGTTGATTAAGCTGTGGACATATATTGTATAAGTGTATTTGAAAGTTTAGGGTTATTTTTATCAAAAAAAAAAAAAAAAAAAAACAAACAAACAAGAATTAATTTTCTTACTAAAAAGTGTGCCACCAATCAAATGGAAGGTGTGACCGAGAGAGAGGGTGGAAAAGGGGAATGGGGAAGATCCTCAGAGGAAGAGGATATCCTTCAGCGAAATAATTAGAAGGTTAAAGTGGGTCACAGGGAGATGAGTAAGGGTTGTTGTGAGGGAGCAATAGTGGAAGCAGTAGTGGAGGCAGAGACAAAAGGAAGCTTTTGGAGTGGACACAAGTATTGGAATGGATGTGGAGGAGGCTGATGATGGACCAGAGATGTGCTGAGACGGACAGAGAGAATGACTCAAATGATGATTCAGAAGACGAAATTGTAGAGGACAGCAAGGAATGCCCTGTCATCAGTGTCATACCCCTCACAGAGGCATGACTGGCCGAAAGGTTGGATAACCAAACTTCTGTAACCCTGAATTCAAATCAAAGTAATAACCACGACTTTTGACCCAACAAAAAAATAAATAAAGGTAATTTTTATAAAATAAAAATTTGCAGTAAAAGTTTATTTTTCTGAACCAATTAGCAACTTATAGCAAAGTTATATAACATGTTTCAAAATACCACAAATAAGTTTTTTTTCTAATTTCATACAATAACATGAGGATAGATGTCTAGCCTATTACATCATGCCAAATTTGACATTCCACCACTTAAGTGTGACTGCAAACTTTCATCCTTAACTTCAAGTATGAGATCCTGAAAAATACCTTGTCGTACTTTGTCGGCAGGTCATAAACTCGGCTACACCATATATTGAACTCCTGAAAAAAATATTATCCACAAAAGGGATGAGTGCTACGGACTCCGTGAGTAGAAAATCGTACCCAAAGGGTACTAACATCACTCAGCATAAACGTATAACATATATATTAACCTCATATAACATTGTTTATATCATAACTCACGTTACATGTATACATGATAATCATCATGAAGTCACAATTTACATGATCCACGCTATCACAAATCAATCAGATAAATAATATCAAACAAAGCAACCAAAGGACCAACGAGTAACCCAGCCCTGCACACTAATATCACTCCCTGCCGGGCATGTACGCGCCCGCACACCAAATTAGTTTCCCGTACACAATCCATCCCGCCGGGGCTGAGCACTCAATTTTAAAAATATTTATTAGAATCAGGATTTCTCATGATTTCAAATCAGAGTATCCAAGGTGCACCTGGACTTTTAATTTCAGAAATGAAAATCATTTTCTAGAAAATGTTCACGAGTTGGCCCTTATCAAACATAATCAATGTCAATCACAGTATTCAATATCAAGCAAACATTATTCAAGCAAATTACTGAAATACTCCATTAGCTTACTTTCCATATATCACACATATTCAAATAAATATATAATCACACATAATAATCTAGCCCCTAAAGGCAGCAATTAACCACTCACCATATTATGAATTACATTCTTCGCTCAATCCTCGAATTCACGTGTCTCATCCGGTCCACTTTAGAATCCGGAACTGAAATTCATAATTTCAAATAATATTTAGTTCATAAACGTTATTGTTATACTCTTTTACTTACTAACTTATATCTCAACTTATATAGATTTATTTATGTAAGTTCTCCTTTAAACTATTACATGTTAATTAATATGGATTAGACTTTAGGTGATAATGTTAATAATGAAGAGGCATTTTAAATATCTTGACAAAGCATATGGTAGGAGGAACCATTAGAAAAGAATAGAAATCATTTAGTAAGTTAAAAATGTTAAAGCTGTCCAAACTTGAAGTTTGGACCAGTGTCCACTTTAACGGTCATATTTTTCTCCAAGAAACTCCGAATCCAGTTCCGTAAAATTTATAAAATACTAGACACATGTATATTTATATTGGTATATCATTTTTAATTTTTACATATGTATATCAATACATTTTATTGTTTGAAGTTGCATCAAATTGTGCAACACGCAAGATTTTTGACAGCTTTGACTTTACCTTAGTTAATTGAACATAACTTTCTCTAGGAAAAATGAAATCCAATTCAGTTTATTGGGTTTATTAATAGACAAGTATATCTATCTTTATTATTTAGAAACTTTTCCTAGAATCTGTCATTAACTCACTCAATTTCTTACATGAACCAAAAACCGAGCAGTACGAATCCTGCCTGACCTAGCCAGAGTCTAACAGCTAAAACTAACAACATACTTGGAATAAGGCTACGAATTTTTGCAGAAAATATGTCGAAACTATAAGCTACATTTCATCTTTTGAACTCTTTATTTAATTCAGTCCCTAAGACACTCGAAATACAATATTTCTCTCATCCACGAATCTGCCCTTGCACCACCTCCAAAATCAATTAACTCTCATTTTCCACCACTTTCAAACTTCAATTCATACTCCTCACTCGACCTAATTCACTAACATTACTCTTAGTCCAATAAAATTCAAGATTGTATTAGTGGTTTACAATTAATCAAGAACTTAATTGTCACTTTCCAATATCAATCCAATTAATTCTTATTCATTAAAATACAATTATTTTCTTATAGTCATTTCATCAACCACCTTATATGCATGTTTTTATTTATCTTATGAGCAAGTATCTATATATATATATTCACCATGGGACTTACACCTGTCCATCAAATTACATTTTATTCATATTCCACTTACTTCCTTAATCCTCTACTTCTTGTGTTCTTTGATTATCATCCTTAATTCAGCCCACATCTACACCATAAATTGCTGCCAATTCTATCCTCCCCTACGGCTACCAAAGGCTGAAAACAGGGCACCAATTAACCCAATCTCAGCTAACTCTTTGATTGGTTATCCACCCTTATTTAGGCAGCCTCTAAACACTCCCAACCACCCACTTACACGGCAGCAAGCTGAGTTAAGATTGCACAACCAATTTCCCCCCTTGCCAACACCTATACCCACACTATTTCAGTAACCCCAAATAATCTACGTAGCTGAAATTTAAGGAATAGGAGCAGGATTCAACATTAAGGAAACAAAACAAAGCAATTAAATCAAACCCTCTCTTAACCAAATTCTCAACAGCAGGAAGTTAAGGAAATCAAGGAAAAGAAAACCAAAGCAGTACTTTTAACTAGAGTAAGACAATCTCTCATACTCCTTCAAATCCAAATAGCCGTGAATACCAGAATAAAGGAGGAAGGAGGCTCACCACCCAGCTGAGTTTGAATGCCCAAGAAAGGATCCATTTCACGTCCAGCAAGAAGAAGCAACAGAGCAAGTCTCCAAAGCTTATCAGCTGCTGTCTCAAGCAACTCCCATGGCAACCCACGCTAAGCAAGGAAGAAAAATAAGGTGGTGGTTTGGGTTCGATTTCTAGGAATTCCCATTGAATATCATGATAGCCAGTTCTTAACCAATTTGGCTTACCAAATAGGAACTCTGATCACGTGTGACACAACTACCAACAGGGCTGATAAGGGAAACTTTGCACATATATGCATAGAAATTGATCTTTCCAACCGTTAGTTTCAAGATATTGGTTAAAGAAGCAAACTTGTTTTATTGAATTTGAAGGCTTGCACCTAGTTTGTTTCCATTGTGGACAGCATTCAAAGGAGATGTGTCGTAACTAAGCTGTTGTGCAGCAGTAGAGGAAAGGGAAGCAAATGAAGGCTGAGGTTCTAATGGAAAACTTAGACCCAAATAGGTTTGTTAGCCGAAGGCCATAGGTGGGGGTCAACGATTTGGTGATTAGATGTTAGTCAAGAAAGAGCCAGGAGGATTGAGAACTGGCAATCCTGAAGATTCCTTCAAGACCAAAGAAAACAATAATGGCCAGACTTCTAGGTGGCCAATCAGGGGTGAGAATGATCTGTCCTCACTTGATCATATCTTTAAGCAATCATATCTCTAAGCAACAGAATAATGGGCAAGGAAGAGGGTCCAGGTTTGATATTATGAGGAAGTCAGTTTCAGAGGATACCTGAGGGAAGGAGATTATTGCGGGGAAGGATGTTAGTCCCAAAGCTAAGGGCGGGAAATTCCAAGGATGTAAATTACGCAACTAAAAGGATTTGAATGAATTAGTGGAGACTGATAGCCACTACATGATTAAGGGGGATGTTCTGTTGACCAAGGAAGACAGATTAACTTTGCATCTTAGACCTGGATGTCATATGAGTGTTGATACCCAAAGGCCAGTTTCATGTCCAAATTCATTTACTATGCGTGACCCCGTGACTTAAGAAAAGGTCTAAAAAGGAAGCCCAATCGAGCCTTGGGCCTACACAGTTGAGGTATGACACCTATATTAGCTCTACCTACCCATATGTAGCAAACCTGAAGCCTTCTCACAGCAATCCCAGCACCTCCCAGCCCAACACTAAGGAGGATATTAGACTCCATTAGTCATTGCCCCTAGATAGTTACTTGTATAATTAAGTGAACCCTGAAGGACTTGAGGAGCTTTCAGAGTCTGGCTAGGAAGATGAATTTGGAGATACTGTTATGGGAATCGATAATAGAGAGGTTTTGCCCGCAGCTGGCTAGTCCTAGTAAGCATTTCTCTCTTCCTAATCTTGTTTAAGCTAATTTTATCAAGGAATTGTTGTGGAGCAGCAAGTGCTTGCTTCATAAGAGTTATGAGAACACTTATCAAGATGCATAAACCTGATATAAGGGTGATTCTTGAGCCTCGGATTAGTGGGGAGAAGGCCAAGCAAGCAATTAAGAAGCTGGGGTATGGTAGTAGTTATGTGGAACAATGACTCCTTTTCACTTTAGATTGTTATCAAGAATCCTCAATTTACTCATTGTCGTATCACTAAAGGCAGCATGCCTAGTTGGCTCCTTACTGTCATCTATGCAAGCCCCCGTACCGACTTAAGGAATGACTATTGGCAAGAAATCTAGAATCTATCTAGAGGCATTACCGGGGCATGAAGCATAATTGGAGATTTTAACAAGATTGTAAGTAGTGGTGAAAAGAAATAAAGGACTCCTACTAATTGCGGGCGATGTAACCAGTCCTATAATTGGATAAGAAGTTTTAAGTTGGTTGATCTAGAAGCTCAAGAGCCGAAGAATACTTGGAAAGGGACCAAACATGGAACCTATAGGAGAGTTTTTAAGAGGTTGGAATGCAAGGATTGAAAATTTGTGTCAATTCGTCTATTTCGGACAAATTGATTCAATTTTCACACATATGGAAACAAAACCCATAAACATAAACGAAACCATAATGTTTTAGTGGAAACGGAGTTAATTCCACCATTTCCAACAAACATATCGAAGGAAATATAGGTTACAACTTTCTGTTTGTACGAAAAGGGAGAGAAAAAGTAAAAGCAAAGTAGACATATTTGAAAAGAGCGTTGATAATTAAAGGCAAAGAAAAAAAAAGCAAAGTATGCTTATCTGAGATTTTGAAGAAGAGGAGGAAGAGTAGAAGTCTTTAGGTTGATGATAATGACAGAACAATCCATCTTTAGCGCTTTCTCAAATCTCTTCTCTCGGTTTCAGCTCCCATTCTTCTATCAGCTCCTAATGGGCTTTTCTCTTACAGGTTTTGGTGCTGAAGTGTGGCTGCATAGGTGTAGAGGAGTAGAAAAAGAAGAGTTGCAGAGGCAAAAACTCTCCTTTCCTTGGGTAATTGACTAGATGTAGTCAAAGTGGGTTTAGATTATTATTATTTTTTTCCCTTTTAGCATCTTATGGACTTTTAGGCTTACTTATGTACATATTTAAAGGATTATATCAATGGGCTTACTTGTAACTTGTTAACCCTTATATATATTTCATTAAAACATATAGATAACACAAACAATAGAGGTTTTTATTTTTAAGTTAGTTTAATTTTTTAAATAATGAAAGAAAGTCAATAGTTATAAATTATTTATATATGTTCATTAACCTAGAACATTAGCAGATAAAAATTAGTTAGAAATAATTTTTATGTTCATTAACCTATAACATCAGTAAATATAAATTAATTAATTTTTTTTTAATTTCAATTATTATCTTTTTTCTATCAATTTAATTTGTTAGTACTCTATTTACTAAATTATTCATGTTTGATACTTATAATTACTATAGTATGTGTTTTATTATATGTTTTCATGTGTTTTTTAAAAAATTAGTTTTTCCATACTATTTCCTAAATCGTTTCCGTTTCCAGGCTTGTAGAAACGGTTCCTCAAAATGAAACTTTATTCCTTGTTGGACTATGGTCTGGCCAATCTAAGTTGGGTGAATCATTTTTCTAAAGCCAACATTAAAGAACTTCCTAGAATTAAATCACCTGTTGTTATTAAATACCTCCAGCTATAGTCCTCTGAATAATGGTAAGCCTTTCAGATTTAAGGTCATGTGGGTTGTCACACCTCTCATGGAGGCATGATTGGCCGGAAGAATGGATAACCAAACCTCCATAACCTTAACTTCCAAAGCAAGAAATGAACACAACTCTTGACTAAACTAAAGAATAAAGTAAATTTTATAAAACATGAGTTAACTAAAATAAATTTGTTTACTGAAACTTATAACAATTTATTAAAAATTTCGGTACATGT
Source organism: Quillaja saponaria (assembly GCA_029379385.1). Lineage (NCBI taxonomy): Eukaryota > Viridiplantae > Streptophyta > Magnoliopsida > Fabales > Quillajaceae > Quillaja > Quillaja saponaria. The sequence goes on from CM055607.1 coordinate 22,408,268, forward strand.
TTCTCGTAAAGTGGAACAAGCTCATATAATATAAACACGCATTCTTGTTTTTATACAATAACAACCATAACAACAAAGATAACAATGAGCTCTGCTCCGTTTCTCATCATAATAACAAATAATTAGACTATTACATTGCATAAGACTAGACTCCCCATAGCTCTAGTGTGACTGTAAATTTTTACCTTTTGATTTCAAGATTGAGATTTCACAGAGTTACTTTGCTGCCCAACACTCAACAAATCCAGTATCGATAATTATTGTCCAGTGAGATCCTATTACTAAAAAAATAAACAAAAAAAAGGGATGAGTCCTATGGACTCCATGAGTGGAAAAACGTACCCAAATGGTACTAGTATCACTCAACACATGTATAGAATATATAATAAATTAATATCAATATATCATACATTCCAATTAACTAATAAGATTACATATATCCCATTACAAAATTATAAAGTTTAGCAAAAATAGTTTAAACACGAATCATACCAATCATACAAAGCAAGTAAATGACTAACTGAGTAACTCAGCCCCACACACCACCTCTCATATGGCAGTTTTGCACCCGCACACTAAATAGAATCAGAAACGGAATCATTGAAACCCTTATTCGAATCCACCTACTAGGGCTGAGCACTCAATTCTTTTAAAAAAACACTTGTCAGAAAAATCTCATATCAAAATATTAAATTAAAACATCCTAGGTGCACCTAGATTTCATTTTTGGAAATAAAATCATTTTAGAAAAACCATTTCATTGGCCCTTATCAACCATAAATAATTCCAAATATCAAACACAATTCACATAATTCAATTATAGCAATACAATTCTTATTTACCTTTATATAACATATATATATATATATATATATATATATATAAATATATCAAACAATCGAATACACTAATCTAGCTGCCAAAGGGTAACAGTTAACCACTCACAGTACTATGAATCTCGCTCGTCGCTCCTTCTCGAATGCACTCGTGATTGGCCCAATAATACGTTATTGAGCTGTTTTCAAATACTTATTTTATAAACTTCATAGTTATATTCCTTTAATTACTTAAAATTTAGATACATATTCTCATACCTTTCTTGGAAACCTATTTCTCTCAGGCATTCCTACAAATGTCTTAAGAACAAACTTAATTCCACATTACTTACCTTCCAAGTATTATGTTCAAGTTAAGTTATTTATTTAAAATTAATTGAGAGAGTAAGTTATAAATTTCCAATATGCATCAAACCAAGTTCCAAGATTTTCCCTTTCAACCATTTACCCAACAATACTTTACTATGAGTTCTTAAATTTTTTATTCAACTTCAACTAACAACTAACCACCACAAATCAAATGTACCAAGTTTTATTTAATACCTTTCAATTAGTTCCTTTTAACTTTTTTAGCAACCACAATAAGTGCATCTTAATTTTATTTATTTATTTTTATTTTTTATGCAAGTATTCATTTTAATAGACTAATTTAAATTCCTAAAATCCCTATTACCTATAATTCCAATATTAACTTTACTCATACACTAATTATTGAGTTCCACATTAACCTAATCAATTATCTATATCTTTCAATCAACTGTTTAATTAATGGAATTCATAAAACTCAATTTCTAAGCATACACTAAACTAAGTTCTCTTAACTCTTTTACCAAATATCTCATGACTAGTTCAATTTAGTCAATAACTCAAATTCTATAACTTAACATTAACCTAATCAATTTCATGTTTCCTAATTAGTTTCTAACAATTGAAACCTAAACGAATTAATTTCTAAGCATATATATATATATATATATATATCATTTCTTTAATATATATGCATGTATGTTCATAATTTTATCAACACTTTGTGCAATTTATTAATTTATATTGTATTTATTAAACTTCGACTTAACATAATTAATTTCAATGTCTTCTAGTTAACTATTTAAGTGAACTTAATATTGTTAGATTTCAATTATTTAGTTTAACTTGATTTAATTATTTAAAGTTACCCAATTACTTGAATTGTATATATGTATATATTTCCTACTATGAACACAAATAATTTCGAACAATTCACATCATTATCACTTAGATTTTTTTCTTATTTCCCTAAATTTCCATTTGTATTCAACTAATAAATTACATCTTCATTTATCTAGAATTTCATATACATATACCATTTAACAAACACAATTCCTATAACACCTCTCGAGTAACTAAATTACTTTGCCCTTTCATGTTACTAAAAGCTTATCTAAACTAGCGTTTAACATTACTTTAAATGACATCATCAATTTAACAATCAAAGTTCTACAATACTAAAGTTTGTTTCACTTATTTCCATATTACCCTAACACTCAATATACAAAGAAATGATTATAGTTAAACATCAATGAAACCTAAAACAATTGAATTTGGAGGTAGTTTGAACTACCATCCTCACAGCTAAATAGGCAGCCCTCTTGCTACCAATGAACTCCTTTTTCATTCCCTTTCTTGACCAAATTAAAGAACTTGAGATTATCTCACGTTTTTAGCCACCAAAATCTGAAACAGGGCACCCTTCATTGCCCAATTTATAGTTGTTCAAAGCCAAAAGTTAGGCTTCCAAAATCTCCACAACAACCCACACAAATCAAGCTACAAACGAAAAGGGAAAACCAACACTCACTCGGCTGTTGTTAAGCTTGAAATAGGGTTGTTGCCTCCTGTTTTCTAATGCTTCTAATGGTCTTAACTAGTTGGAATCATGGATCAACCAAGGCCAAACAAGGACAAAAAAGAACAGAGGTAGGATGGCTGCAACAATTAAGGTTTGATTTGGATGCAAGAAGAGGAAGTTCAATAGCTGAAACCAAGAGAATAAAACAGAACATATGAAGGAGTTCTCGGCCAGGAAATAGAAGAGAATGTTCCAGGTGGTACAAGGAAAATAAAATTAAAAAAATTAGGAGGAAAAGGAATAAAAACAAAAGTTTAAGGTCAAGTCAACATTAAATATGTGGTCCATATTAATTCTCAAGTTATATATATATATATATATACAAATATTCATTTGCTTTCATTTTTTTTTCTTAGTCACAATTTCCATTTACTTTGCAACCACAAATCATATACAAAATTTTAAAACATACACTAAGGTATCGGGTTATAACATGTTCAATTATATTATTATTTATTTAATTTATTTATGTATCTATTATTTTATAATAAAAATTTACACATTTTATCTAAAACTCGATTTTACGATATCAAGTTATAACATGAGTCTTGCACACTGGGTTTAAGGGTTTCATCCTTACATTGGAATGCAGAGAAGGATTTTATCTCCAATCTAAGTAGTTTAATAAACCCCTGACATCATTGGAACATGAATGTTTTTGGTAACTTGAACAAGAGGAAAGGTCGGCTACTGGCTTGATTACGGGGAACACTAAGAGCATTCAGAATTACTACAGCAGGAAGAAATTCTCTGGTATCAAAAATGCAGAAATAGATGGATAACTCATGGTGACTACAACACCAAATTCTTTCACACCACCACTCTGAATCGACCAAGACGTAACAAGATTGTCATGCTCCAAAATGATAGGGGTGAATGGGTTAAGGATGCAGAGGAATTAAAAACGATTGCCATAGACTTTTATAAAGAACTATATGTCGAGGATAACCACACCAGTGGTACCCTTATAACTGGCAGTGGCTTCCTAGCTTTAAACCACAAAGATATTCGCAAACTCCTGAGGCAGGTGACACATGAGAAAGTAAAGCAAGCACTATTCTCAATGCATCCTTTTAAGGCCTCGGGCCCTGACCAGTTCCAAGCAATATTCTATCAATCTCAATGGAAGGTAGTAGGTAATGCTTTGAGCCAATAGATTAAAGATTGCATGACTAGTCTTGCCACGGTTAGAGAAATTAATTCCACCTTTATCACTATGATCAGGTTTACCAACTTGCCACTATTAAGCAATTTAGACCTGTTAGTCTATGCAATGTAGCTTATAAAATTATGCCTAAGATTTTGGTCAATCGTTTGAAGAAGCTAATGACCAAGTTAGTGTCACCTAATCAAGCCAGTTTTATGGCAGTCAAGATAGACCTAGAAAAGGCATATGACAAACTAAATTAGATCTTTATTTGAGAGACACTTAAACTTATTGGCTTTGAAGCTCACTTTGTTAATCTGGTAATGAAGTGTATTTGTTCCACTTCTTACTAAGTGTTGTGGAATGGGAATGTCACTAAACCCTTTACTCCTGGAAGAGGCATCAGACAGTGGGAACCTTTATCACCATATGTTTTCATTCTTTGTATAGAAAAATTGGGGCATTTAATTTCGAACAAGGTTAGGTTGGGTCTGTGAAAAGCTATGAAGATTGGAAGGGATGGCCCTAGCGTTTCACACTTAATGTTCACTAAAGTCCTTATGTTGTTCACGGAAGCTACGGTTGAACAAGCAGTTATGATTAAAGATGTGTTAACAACCATTGGCCTTGTGTCAAGACAGAAAGTAAACTTTGATAAATCCATATTCTTTTGTTCATAAAGAGTTAAGAACATCACTATAAGAAACATCAAAATGCATGCTGGGCTGAAGCACACCATAGACTTAGGCAAGTACCTAGGGTACCTTTACTCCGTGAGCGCCAAATGAGAAGTCATCTCCATTATATCATTGATAAAGTCAGGTAACGACTTGCAAGATGGAAGGCCTCAAGCTTATCCATGGCAGGAAGATTTATGCTTGTTCAGTCCGTTATCCAGGCTTTACCATTTTATGCTAGGCAGTCCTCCAAACTTCCATTGAATGTGTGCAATGAAATAGAAATGCTGAGCAGACAGTTCCTCTAGGGAGATGAGGAGGGATGGAAGAAATTTCACACAATAGGTTGGGATGATATCACTAGAGCTAAGATGCAAGGTGGTCTGAGGATGAAGAAGTTGTCTTGGATGAATGATGCTTTTCTCATGAAAATTGGCTAGTCTCTCTTAACAAACTCGGGTAATCTATGGGCTCAAATTATCAAAGCAAAGTATGTTGGAGATGGTGATCTATACTAACCTCAAAGACCTAGAGCCTCTGACTTACCTCAGTAGAAGGTAATCTGCCTTGTCTATCCTGAATATTATTTAGCTTAAGATGGATTGTGGGCAAAGGTACCAAGAGAAACTTTTGACTCAATTCATGGACTCTTGACACTGGCCCATTACTCTCTCATACTATTCCTCAAATATCCAACCGAATTTGCATGAAAAGGTGAATGCCTTTTCAATAGCCTAAAGGGAATGGGACTTAGGGTAACTCAAGTAAGTTCTTCCACTAGATCTATGCTCACGTATTCAAGCCCTCTTGCCCTTTCTCCGCATGGCACTGATGACTTTATTGCTTAGGGTTTGGTGCCCAATGGCAATTTCTTTGTTAGCTCGGCTTAGGAGCTACTCTCTAATATGAATGGCATGGAAGAGGCCAAGCATTGGAAAATCCTTTGGAGTTGGAAAGGCCCAGCACATGTAAGGCACATTCTTTGGCTTGCTATGAAGAATGGTTTGCTTACTAACTATGTTAGAGCTAGTCATTTGCCCATAATAAGCTCAATTAGTGATAATTGTAAGCTGGCTAAAGAATCCATCATACATGTACTCAAGGATTGTCCTTGTGTTGCTTATATTTGTAACTTAATGTTACAAGATAAGGACAAAGAAGATTTTTTCACATAATCATTTGAAAGATGGTTCTCTAGAAATCTTGTTCCACATGGTATGCATCTAGACTGGTTTATAACTTTTGGTATCACATGCTGGTTCCTATGGTCTTGCAGGAACAAAGAGCTCATTAAGGAGGACTTTCTCTAGCCTAATGCTCTTTTAGATCAAATTACAAAATTTACAAGTTAAGTCAGGTTGGCTCAAAGCACTATTAGCTCTCTCTCTCTCCTATTAGATTAGTTAGAACCACCTGGATTAGGTAGGATAACCCTCTTACCAACTGGGTTAAGCTTAACACAGATGGTGCTTCCAGAGGGAATTATGTTTTGGCTACAGCTACTGGTGTTCTTCAAAATAGTCAAGGCAATTAGTTGTTCGGGTTCGAAAAGAAATTGGGATCAAATCACATATATATTTAGGATGAAGGGTTTATCAGAAAGGAGAGAATTATTTTTGGTTATGTAGCTTATAAGCTCGACAGGTCTTTTTAGAAAGGGGGAAAAAAAATTAAATATTGACAAACTAGATTTCAATGGAAAATCTTCTTTCTTTCTTTCTTTTTTTTTCAAAATATTTCAATTTTATGCACAAATTAGTTTTTATAATGGCTAAATTATTTTTTGGTACATTTGTAACTTTGTTATTATTAAAATAAAAGAGCAATCATAGCCAGTAGCCACCACTACCTCTATTTCTATGTTTTTATCAAAGATAGCAAATTCCACTGATGTAAAGAAAATAGTTGCGGGCTCTTACAGCAAATTCTCAAGCCAGCAAATTCATTGATGTTTAAATTACGTTTTCATTATTTGAGATTTGGTGAAACAAATTAAGGTTTAAAATTTGTGAAATTTAACGCAGATGGATAATTATTGTTACAAATAGAAAAAATATTAATAGCATTTTTAAAATATCAAAAAAAAAATGTTTATTTCTATTTTCAAACGAGTCCTCTAACTTTTTTATATTTTTGTTTATTTTTTAGTAAAAAAAAAATAGTATTAAGCACATATATATGTAAAATTTAAAATAATATTTAAACAAAATCAATTTAAACTTTTTCATGATATGAACTAATGTTTTAAAAATTAGATTGAACAAATTCATCTATTTACTTCAATCATCTACAATTTTTTTAAAATTTAAACTAGACTAATTATTTGGATTGATTCAGTTATGATTGATCAATTTAGAAAATGGGAGAAGGGTGACTCCACTGCATCACTTTAGGTCCGGAACATAATGTCTCAACCACTTAGCAAATACTTTAGTCACTTTAGTTGGTATTATCTATATATATATATATATTTGTAATATAAATTTTTTCCAATTTATTTTTATTATATTTTATAAAATTAAAGATTTAATTTATCTTTTTTATCTATCACCAATTTCATATCTGGATAAAAATAACAAAGTGAGATAAGTGACATATCATAATACTATTGAGCTTTGTTTTTATTTTATTTTCCTAGCATACCATTTATTGTCGATAGAGAAATAATGGGACAAAAATTGAAAAAAAATTAGGATATCCAATATACACTATAATGATTGCAAATTTTTCCGTCCATACTGGTCTGATTTTAAAAATATTTTATTGTCGATCAGCATGATTTAAGTCTGAATCCAACCTATAAATAATTTGGGAGCTTAGAATGGCATGAACTAGTCATAACACCCAAATCGGTTAAAATAGTTGACACAAAGTTTTTTTTTTTTTTTTTTTTTTTTTAACTTGAATATGTTTATGTATATTTTTATAATATTTATAAAATAAAACAACACAATAATTATTAAAACAAAATTAATTTAGTTACAGTTTTTTCTTAAAACCTTGGCTTGAGATGCATATTTGTGGATTTTAAAAAAAAATTAAAATAAGAAATCTAAACAATTATATATATAAAATAAATAAAATAGGAAATCATGAGGATGTATTTTGTTATTAGAATAATATAAATCAACACGGTCAACTTAAAATGCTGAAAAAAAATTACGCAAAGCCATAGAAAGAGTCAAACCCTTCACCCACAAGGCACAATGAATTATCTCAACCACATGCATTTTTTCTTTCTTTTTTTTTTTTGGTGCAAACACATGATTTTTTATTATTGAAGTAGATATGATATGATATATATATATATATATATAAATAATTGAGTAAATACTCAGTCAAAATCCAATCTATGTTTCTCACATATTTTTTCGATCTAATATTTGTATTTACATAATATTATCCACTAAATGAGAAAAAAATTATGCATAAAAAGACTAAATTTTAGATTTATCTTAGTGTCCCATGAAAATAAATAAAATTATTTAAAATGTATTAAAAAAAGTATTCTAGATTGTAATATTATTTTATTATTTGATGTAATAGATTTGAAATTTGGATAGTGTTATTTTCAATTGTGAAATTAAATTTATTATATATTTTAAGCATTGTAATTTAGTAATAGGAAAAAAAATGAGATAAATCTATTTTTATACTATATATTTTAATATTATAAATTAATTTATAAATTTTTTTTTGTATGTTATTTTATTGGTCAAGTTTTAAGCCACATGGTAGGCAGCTCAAACTCATAGACAGTGCCTACCTAGAAACTTTTACTTGGAGCTAGAAATTGCTCTTAACAGGTCGGTCCACATTCTCTCTACAAAAAATCCATAGGGGAGCATAATATAAACGAACCTCATTCATTTTTAAAAAGAAGAAAAAAGTTCCAATGTAGAACATTAAAAAGAAAAAAGGAAAAGAAAAGCATATATCAAAGTCAAATGTCTACAGAATATCAAGTATTTACAGAAACATGACTATAATTACCCTGTACGAGTTGAAGTAAACAAGGAGAGCAACAGGGACTTTTGGTAGTATATTCACATCTAAATTAAATCTCCTCATATTCTACTGCTTATGTATTCACACTTTGCAAGTGTTCAAGAAAGGCAAAGACAACTAACAGGAGGACTAAAGAATTATACTTCAGATTGCTTCAATTTTGAGGATTAACCAGAAGTAGCAACACCTGAGGAGCTACCAAAGTTTACCTTCTGAATGAAAAGACTCGACCACAAGAGAGTCACTTATGAAGTGTACATCCACATTGTCAAAGTTGAGAGATCTCCGCACCCGGGTGCTGAGAAAGGGAACAAAAATGATGATCGTCAACATTAGCATAATAGCATCAGCAGTATGATATTTCTTTTACACAACCATAACGATAAGCAATGGATCTTTTTTATATATTTTTTTTAATCCAAGGCCAATGGGAAGAACAGCCTCGAGGGCTGTAAGGGGAGGGACTGGGGGGATAAAACCCCCGACAATCACCTTGTGGGTTGAACTTTCATGGGAATAAAGCCTAGTGCCTTTGCCCATTGAACTACCAACTAGTTGAGTGCAATGGTTCAGCTTACTCAAGCAATTATACAGGAGAAAAAATGTCCATATTAGATATCATATACATTTATTCGTATTCATTTTCTATAAGTAATATGAATATGTTAAATAAGAGAAACAAAATTGAGCTTAATTTTTCCCCTTAAGTACCAAGCAGATACTAATTAAAGTGAGATGAACTTTATGGATTGTCAAATTGCCTACTACTTTCTAAGAAAAATATATATTTAAATCATACCCATTTAACCGTTTGTTGATGTCTGTCAGATCTTTTGAAGGACTTTGGTCAGCAGACTCAGCACGAGTGCTCACCCCAACATAAGCATAATAGCTTTTACCCATACGTGAAATCAAGGCTTCCTTCTGTAAACATATTGTAAGATACAAAATTAAGGAATTGTATCCGATCTGTTCAGTTTCACAAACTCGCAATGATCAGGGAAACAGATTATGAGCAGCTATGTGATTCCGCCTCCCAAGACCCTCTAACCATATGAATTTCCATGTCTAGATGTTCCATATCCACATCAGTTTATGTGCATGTTTCAGAACAAGCATGTAAGTCAAACAGACAATATATTAGTCCTCTATTTTATAAGTTTTCTTGAGTTCTATGCTGGGTAAGCAAAATGCACTATCACGATTCCTGAAGCCTTCTGATAACAAAGGGAAGTGATACAACACTATTACAGAGAAACAGATTAAGAGGCATTCTATTGTATTAAGATACAAAAGCCAACTAACAACATAATTGGAGTCGAAAACCTAAATTATTTTGCTATATAGTTTCATTCATTTGCATTTCAACTACCCATCTCTCTTAACTCTATAAATCCAACCAAAATGTACTATGCCTACAAACATACACGGTCACACATTATACTCAAGTGGGGAAACAATATAAGGAGAAAGCTTCTCAGTGAACAATTGCTTGCCTTTGATGGTTGCAAAGGAGAGAGATATACATTCTGTGACGGGGACACCTTCTTTGGAGACAAATCAGGGAGGCTAAAAAATGGAGATATTCGAGGCGTACCAGGACAATCACCTGCAGCAAAGAAAAGCATCTGAAGATGTAGTTTACCAGATAAGACTGGAAAAGAAAGGAAGAACCAAAACAAACAAGAGGAAAAAAAACTCACCATTTTTGTTAAGCTGAGAAACTTGTTCAGACACTTCAGCAGAACCAATATCATTCATTAATGATGTTACACTGGGACGGAATACATCATTGTAAAACTGAATAATGCCAACATGATCCTCCTCATTTTTCTGTTGCAGCACCATTGATCAGATTAGACTCACCGGAGTAGTTATAAGAAAGTTAATGTTAGACTGACATACCCCATTGTGTGTGGCTGATGGCCACTTAACATATACCCAGTGAAATACTTGAGGTATAGAATGTGGTTGCTTCATATAGCAAGCTTTGATTTCTTCAAAATTCAGCTCTAGTTTAGAAACCTACAAGCCAAAAGGGGAAAACAAAAATAGGACGAGTACAAGAAAATGATCAAAACTACCTTGACCATAAAGTAAAATTAAGCGCAAACCTTTGAAACTACATAAAAACAGCAGAGGATAATCTGGTCAACATGCCGGTTGAAGAAAAGAAAAGTTTTCTGAGTAAGGATCTGTTGAAACAGAAAGTAAATTCTCTCCTTCACATGTTGTGATAGTTGAAGCCTTTCAGCCATTCTATTGATTCTGAAAGCAGCTAACTTTTCCATCTAAGGGGAAGAGACAGTGACACAACAGAAAGAAAGAGTACGCAATCAATAAACAAGAAAGCAACAAAAATAAATAAATAAAAGGAGAACAAAGTAATAAAAAGCTAGACCAAAATATCTGCATTTTAACATTGAAATCGTTCTAAGACTATGCAAAAACAGAAGGATGGTGTGAACCAACTGTAGTTGTTCCTCCCAAACTCATGTAATCAAATTTCTGTAGCTGCGATTTTAATCTGAAAGAGAATCATAGATTTTACAAAAGTATAACCAATCAAAGAAGTGTTGGTGGATTAAAATTGCAAGGGATTATGGGAAAGTAAAAGTAAATCTACAGTCACCAACATAATAAAATTTTCCTCAATGTGTTAACTACGACTCCTGGCTCATTAACTAAAAATCCCACCACACCATGGTTGCCAACGAATCAATAAGCACCATACCATGACAATTTATCTAGCTTTTCTAGCGGCCAAGATAAAGTAATAGAAATGAGAATCTGATTTATGATAAATTGAAATAGTAAAGAGATTTGGTCTACCGAGGACCACTGTATCACCCTTCCACTCTCCCAGAGGAGAAATCAGTAATCTCATAAATTAAGGGACAGTGAACAAGCCTAAACACTGTAATATATATTAATTTCTATTGGAAAGATATCAGAGTAATTTGGTAATGCATTGCTATACCTTATGAAAGAGCACACTGATAGGTGTATCCATAGGCTTAAACTCCCCAAATTGTGGATTTTGCTGAGTAGGGCTGTCAATACAACAAGCAGATGAAAAAATTTGGTCAACTCAGAAACATAATCCAAATAAATTAATGACCTCCTATATTCTAAGTATTAGTACTTTGACATGGATTCATGCCTGGCAAATGCAGATTGCAGAGAAGGGGACGGTAGCAGGGACTTTGACTGGAGACTGCAAAAGGCAGGTGTGTTGTCTCCTAATAATTTATTGCCATCTCCAATACGTGCTCTTTTTGTAGATTTCTCACTTATCCTACCTACAAAGTGTTCTGATAGATTAGAAATGAATTTAGTCATGAAATCTAAATCCCACTCAACAACACATACATACTCCTAATCTTCCCGGTAATTATGGTAGAAGTCTCATACTAATTACATCAATCTTTCCATTTGGAAAAAAAAAAAAAAAAAAAAAAAAACAGTCTCAATGATATATAATCATTCTCCCATTTCATTTTCCCCATCTCCTTATAGGCTCCTTACCTGGTGGTTCCATCACAACAAGTGTTTCAGGTGAGTCTCCAGAATAGAGTTGATTATCCATCGCAATAGCATCTAATGATGGCATAGCTTCAGAAAGTAGACCAAGTTGATTTATTTCAGTAGAAAGGGTTGGTCTTGCAACAATCATAAGATTATACAAAGAAGAACCTTTTTTCCACACCATGCTCTCTAACAGCTTTTCTTCTAAAGAATTAAGGTGCCGCCTCAATTCTCTAGGCAGGGATTCTATATGTTTGATGAAACTCTCAATCACTTTACACAAATCAAATGCTGAAATTCCGACTCTCTCCAACATTAAAGGAAATAGGGTACTGATTCCAGCATGTGCCACAGAAATCAGTTCAGCTGAACAAGAAAGCATACATCTATGGAACCTCTCATTATCTAACAAGCATCTCACATCCCTTGCATTCAACTTTTGAGCCTCTGATGTACAGATAGATTCCAAAATCTTATAGTATAGTTTGAGAGCTTCAACCCGCCTTTGTTCTGTCCATGAGCTATCCATTAAATTAATATCGCATATGTATTGATCTGAAAATCTGTGTCCAAAATCACTACTTGGAAATATGGCCTTGACTAATATATTGGCTCTGTATATCACCTCATCAATTAAGTTGTTACCAAATGATGAAAAGAATTGCTCCAGTTCTGCAGATGGCCTAGAAGGAAGTGGAAGAACTACAGATTGGATCCATTTGGTAGTAATCAAAGTTGACTTCACTGGTGAAGGTGTCATCTTTGGCAAAGCACCTTCAACACCATGGTTTCCATCTGATGCAGGAGAGAGTGAGGAGAAGGAAGAGGAGGAGGAGGCTAAAGTTGCAGTTTTTGTTGGAGATGCTAATTGAGAAACTTTCCTCTGCAGAATTTAACTTATCATGTTAAATGAAGAATCACAGTTTACAAAAAAAAAAAAAAAAAGCACGAAATGTTGGCTACAAATATGTACCTTTATACCACTAACTTTCATGGTATCTTGTGGCGAGTTGTCAGAACTGAGTAAGTTATCATCATCCTTGGAAAACATCATCACATCTATTTCACTGCTCCAATCAATACAATTAACCTGCATGATGATGAAAATATATGTTAACAATTTCATGATTTCAACATGGTATGATTGGACTTCAATCATGGAATAAGTAATTGTCTGTGAAAAAATCCAAGTGTAAGGTATTATAAAAATGTTAAAATACAATGAATGTCTATGCTTAGCTATTAACTAAAGATTGACTGGATCAAAAAAAAAAAAAGCATCAAATAATCAACAAAAGGGCCTTAATAAAAGATATATAGTCATCCACATAATACTTAATCAAAACCAATTTGAACGCATTACAGCTATTCTTCGATCATTTCCATCGAGGGGAACATTCTCCAGCAACCCTCAAAATCATATCTTACCCTTTATCAATATCATCCTCAGTCTCCCTCTAACCCCTTTGAGTTAACACCCCTGACTTTTCTCACTCTTCCACATCGAGACATCTCAAAAACACACTCAATAGCCTTCAATATGCTTCTTTTATATTTTCGATGTATCCCAGAATTTAATGAAACTATTCCCAATAATTTCCAGCACCAAAGCTAAGAATCATCAACTAAAACAAAAATCTAAAAAGTCAGGGACAAGCAAAAAAGAAAATTCAAAAATTTAAATAACCAGAAAAAGTAATGTCCAAACGACGTAAAGGGGATTACCTTGAATTCAAATTTCCGATCGCAGCCAATTCCAGATGATCTATCAGTCTATCTGTGTGGACTGAAAGATTTTCAGAAAGAAAACAAAAGGAGCTGGGAAGAGAGAAGAAATCAGAGCAAAAACCCTAACTTTATGAAAAGGAAAATGTGATTGGTACACACAAAGACAGTCCTTTTCTCTCAATCTCAAAGTCGGTAGTACTTTCTTTACGTACGTAAGTGGACTCGTGTAACTTCGCGCGGGAACATTAACTATTTGGCGCGTCCTTCGCAAGCCAATGTAACGCACTTCACTAGCAATTTGGGCGGGATTTCAGTTTACTTTTCCTTCGGTCTTTGGTTAATAAAATATTTAGTATTTACATCAAACCGACCAACCGTAGGCGTTACCGCTAATTTTCTTTAATTTATAATTTGATGTATGAACATACATATACCACCAAAGTTAGTTATAAGATGCAAGTTTGTCGGTTCGATCGTAAACAAGTAGGTTCCGTTTTGATGTCATTAATTAGAATTTGAATTATAAGTTGGATTCTCCTATTCTAATTTTCAAATTTAGAATTTAAATTGGAATTAACTAAGAAATCTTCTTTTTATGGATTAAAAATTATAATTCTAACTATTTGTATATGTGACATTATTGGTGTAAGTTACTTTTTATCGTGGCACATCATGTGTCATAATTCAGGTTTGTCTAGTGCATGTCTCACATGGTTGCTTGTCTTGTGATGAGCACCATTGTGGGTAGCTAGACATATATCATGATATGGTAACATTTTTGTAAATAGAGGTAGTTGGGCAACTGAGAAAAATGATGTTTCCTCCTGCCAGAGGGACTATGGCGCAAAAAGCTATTTAGGGAGAGGTGTAATGTGAGAAAATTTAAAATTGTACACGAGCTTGTTGGATAAGTGTCAAAGGCCTTGGTGTTGTTTGTAACTCTCCCTACACCAAGCCATTTGCCCATGTCGTAGCCATGTCGAGAACATATCGTTTGCATTTTGCTAGCATTGTAATTTGATCGTTTTTCAATTAATGAGAAGTTGAAGTCTTTTCTTGCAAACAGTGTTATATTTCCTGCTACATTTTGCTTACATTGTTGTGCACTAGCCTTACAGATTAACACCCGAGGGGCATTGGAGAAGCTGACTTGCTACCCACGAGGGGCTAGCAAGTGCTACACTGGCGTCTTTGCGTGCTAGCAAAGTCGGCCCTGTGATAGCTAGGATCAGAGCTATATTCCAAACCATTGGGGAAGTAGTAGTTGGTTGTTGTCATGATGAAGGGCATGACGAATCAACAGAAGTTCGATTGGATTGACTTGCAGCTGAGTGTGCTTGCTGGAGTGTCTGACTCCATGATGGAGATATGGGCATCGTTGGAAGAGTTTGACATACCCGAATTGATTGAAATTGTGACTACCCTTGAAAGACTTGTCAGCTCCGTGCGGGCACTCGAGAGGAATAAGAATGTCCAAGGCATGGGTGACAATGATGCTGGGCTTGAGGAGCGAGTTAGTAGTATCAACCAAGCCCAAGCACAACTGGAGGGCGCGGTCTACACTATGCGTGGTGAATTTTTGGATGATATAGCCATCATGAAAGATGAACTTGGTTAACTGAACACCAAGGTCAACATCACCATGAGAGCGGTGGGTGATGACAACCACAACCCATATGCTGAGGGTGTGGGGTAACGTCGAATGAAAATTCCTAAGCCTTGGGCTTTTGGAGTGGCACGAGATGCAAAGGAGTTGGAAAACTTTCTATTTGACATGGAACAGTACTTTCGAGCCTTTCGAGCTGTGAGAATGGATTCGGAAGAAGCAAAGGTGACAACAACTACTATGTACCTTTCTGGAGATGTGAAACTCTGGTGGAGGACAAAGTATGTTGACATACAAAATGATAGGTGTGTAATGGACACCTGGGAAGATTTGAGGAGAGAACTGAAGGCCCAATTCTTTCTCGAAAATGTCGAGTACATCACTCGGCACAACTTAAGGGAGTTGAAACAGACAGGGACTATCCGTGAGTATGTGAAAAAATTTACAGGGCTAATGTTAGACATTCGTGACATGTCAGACAAGGATAAGATGTTCTATTTCCTTAAAGGGTTAAAGCCATGGGCGAGGGCTGAACTTCAACGACAGCGGGTCCAGGATTTGGCCACAACTCAAGCGGCAGCCGAGCGCTTGATAGACTACGCTCCTGAAAGCTCTGCTAGTAAGAAACCATAACAATCTTCTAGTAGAGGCAGTGGCGGACAGTTTGGCAAGCCAGGAAAGAGAAAAAGTAGGGGAGGGGATCAGAGGAAACCTTCACACCCCACCAACAGTCCACAGTAGTCACGAGGGTCTATCTCAACCTTCAAACCAAAGACAATTCTTGCTACTTGTGTACTGAACTGCATAGAGTTGGGAACCATCCACAGAAAACTGCACTCAATGCTTTTCAAGCTATCCCAAGCCGAGAGGAGTTATATGGCTCAAGAGAAGGAAATGCTTGCAGTTATTCATTGCTTGTGGGTGTGAAGACATTACTTGTTAGGGTCAAAGTTCATTGTGAAGACTGACAACACGGGAGTTAGTCATTTCTTTACACAGCTGAAGTTGACACCCAAGCAGGGCCGTTGGCATGAGTTTCTAGCAGAATTCGATTTTAAGTTTGAGCACAAGGCGGGGAAAAGTAAGCAGGCAGCTGATGCCCTTAGTCGCAAGGCTAAGCTTGCGGAAATGACCTACGTAGCACACATATTGGCTAGTCGTGTTTCTACTTCAATGCGAGAACGCATTCGAGAGAACTTGGATAAGGATCCAGTTGTTCAAGCTATAATAAACCTAGCCAAAGAAGGAAAGACTTATCAGTTCTAAGTGGAGGATGGACTATTGATGGCGAAGGGAAGCCAATTGTTCGTTCCCAAAGCAGGGGACCTGCGAAGAACACTCATGAAGGAGTGTCATGACACTTTGTGGACCGATCACAAGGGTTAGCAAAGAACTTATGCCCTTATGAAACAGGGGTATTACTGGCCTCAGATAAGAGAGGATGCAATTAACTACTCCAAAACGTGTCTTATCTGCTAGTAAAACAAATTTGAGCGGAAGAAGATTGCAGGGCTACTAGAGCCGCTGCCGGTGCCGACTTGTCCATAGGAAAGTGTGTCTCTGGACTTCATCACCAATCTTTCAAGAATGGGGAATTTGTCCACTATCTTGGTAGTAGTAGATCGGTTTTCGAAGTATGTCACATTCATCCCGGCACCAAAATATTGCTTGACAAAAGACACATTAAAATTGTTCTTTAAATATGTTGTCAAATATTGGGATGTGCCCAAGAACATTATCAATGATAGGGATAGCAGGTTCATAGGGACTTTCTAGTCTGAATTAGTTAACCTACTCGGTTCACAACTTAACATCTCATCGAGCTATCATCCACAAACTGATGGCTAGACTGAGAGATTCAATGGCATACTTGAGAAATACTTGCGTCATTTTGCCAGTGTCAACTAGAGGAATTGGCCAAAGCTACTAGATACTGCTCAGTTTTGCTTTAATGCTTAGAAGAGTTCTGCGATAAACAAGAGTCCTTTTGAGATTGTTACAGGGCAGCAACCGCTCTTACCACACATACTTGAAAATGTCCTAAAGCACATCCCTTTACTAAAGACTAGAAGCAGAACATTGAAATTGTCTGAGCATACTTAGAAAAAGCTTCTAAGAGAATAAAGAAATGGGCAGACAAGGGACGTCAACAGTTGGAGTTCTAAGTTGGAGATCTTGTAATGGTCAAGCTCATGAAGGAACAACTAAAGGGACTGAGGGGGCAGGATCACAAGCTTATTTGTAAGTATGAAGGTCCACTTCCAATTGTTTCCAAGGATGGGAAAGTTGCCTACAAGATTGACCTTCCACCTTGGATGAAGATACACCCAGTGATTCATGTTTGCAACCTGAAGCCGTATCATCCTGATCTAGAAGATCCAGCACCCAACCAGTCAACTAGGCCAGCAGTCAACCTTAAGAAGCCACCACGCAGAGTAGCAGAGGAGATTCTAGGTAAAAGAAGAGTGATTATCAGAAGACGGCCACACCTTGAGTTCTTAGTCAAGTGGAAAGGTCTTAAAGATGAAAAAATCAGTTGGGAGAAAGTTGAAGGTCTGTCAGAGTTCTAGTAGAAGATTGAAGACTTTCAAGCAGCTGAGTCAACAAGGACGTCGACCAATTAAGCGAGGGAGAAATGTCACAATCCAAGCTTGTCTAGTGTATGTCGCACTTGGCTGCTTACCTTGTGATGGGCACCATTGTGGCTAGCTAGGCATATGTCATGACATGATGACATTTTTGTAAATAGTGGCAGTCGGGCAACTAGAAAAATGATGTCTCCTCCTGCCAGAGGGATTATGGCGCAAATAGCTCTTTAGGGGGGTGTAATGCGAGAAAATTTAAAGTTGTACACAAGCTTATCGAATGAGTGTCAAAGGCCTTGGTGTTGCTTGTAACTCCCTTTACACCAAGCCATTTTCCCATGTCGTAGTCATGTCAAGGACATGTCGTTCACATTTTGCTAGCATTGTAATTTGATCATTTTTTAATTAATGAGAAGTTGAAGCCTTTTCTTGCAAACAGTGTTATATTTGCTTTCTTACTACATTTTGCTTACATCGTTGCACACTAGCCTTGTGGGTTGACACCCGAGGGGTATTAAAGAAGCTGACTTGCTACCCACTAGGGGCTAGCAAGTGCTACATCGGCATCTTTGCATGCTAGCAAAGTTGGCCCGTGATATAATGCTACACCACCAATTGCCATCATTCAGCAACCTTGTCCATTGTAGTCGGCTGTCACTATCAACCCATCCAATACAATGACGACCACTACTATTGAAACTCATGGACAATCCTGGAACCCACAGAAGACGACAACAGCCACCATCGCTAAGATCCACCAAAAAACAATGACAACCACCACCGTCGAGATCTGTTGAGACGACGACGACAACCATCGTTGAAACTTATTAAAGCTATCGACAACCACTCTAAGATTCACCGAAGATAACAATAACCACTAACAAAACTTGCCAGAGGCAATGACAACCATCACCGGAACATGCCAAAAACAAAGACCAACTACTAAAACACAATTCCGATTTTAATTTTTTATGTGAGTCAAAATTGCATATTGTAATTCTAACAAACTCCAATTTTAATTCTAATTTCATGGATCCAAACACTGAAGTAGGTTAGTTTCTAATTTTTTTTATTTTATTTTAAGAAGTGTTAGTTAACCAATTAAAATTAGTCATTTCATCGTAACTAACTTTTGTTAGTATGGTTAATTGGATCAGTGGGCTAATAGAAAAGTTGGATTTTTGGTTAAGGCTCTTTTCTATTCAAGGTTCCATTGATTATGAGATCAACCACTCTCTAAATAAGAAAACAAGATATGTACTAATTCAATCGAATCACTAATGCCTTTCTTAGTAATATTTAGAATAGCAACATTTTGGAATGAATCTTTTGGAAAGTGAATATCATTAGCATGAGCACTATTATGGTGCTCATCTTCATTATTTACATTCCATGAGAATTATCATATAAACTCAAAATAAGAGCAAATAATTTAACTTCGAAATATGATAATAAGAGTGCCATAAATGAAATGTCAATATGTTCTTAGTTGAGTTATAGAATTATGCCCTATAACTACAAAAGTCATTCACTAGCAGAGAATAATCCTAACACCAAGTTGGTATGTGTTAAATCAAATTAACTATTTGTTTCAATAATAGCTTTAATTGATTTTGATGATAACTAATAATTACACAAGTGTAAAAACTAAATAAAAATATGATACTAAAATAACTAACTTTGAAATATTTTTTATTGCAAGTAAAATCAACTGAACCACTCAAGTTAATGACCATCAACGATTCTCATCATTTGAAAGATCTAAGTCATCTAAAGTTCAATCAACTCAAGCTACTAAGTTAATCGTGAAGCTCATGTCTCATAGCCATTTGAAGTCCTTCAGTCGTCTTTAACAGTCAACTAAAGTCTCTCAGTCAATTAAAGATGCATTTGATGATCTTATCTCAGTCAACTGAAATTCATGTAAACAACAACATTTCTTTTTTCAATAGTCAGCTAAAGTCTTTCACAGTTAGATGTACCTCAATCCACTATACTCTTTTTAGTTAGCTGAAATTCTAGACAATAGGACCAAACGATCTCATTCCTCTAAAGCAATCAATTGAAGGATTTATGGTATAAGCCCCCTATTTTCTCTCCTTTAAAGTTCTTTATAGTTTTCAAGCTGGGACAGAGAGAAGTTCATTGGGAAAAGGATAAGCCCCTCCGCCTTAGGTTCGGTTCTCAATGCATAACTTGAAATAGAAAAAAGTGTCGAAGTTGCATTAATTATTGATCGGGAAAGGAATTGGTAGTTAAATTTTTCCTAAAAGATTAGGAAAATAAATCAATCATGTTGAAGTATTAGGTTTAGCACGTTGCACCTTTGAGCCCTCTGATAAATGAACAATTAGATAAAAAATTATTCTCTTATTTTTGTTTATATATATATATATATCTATCTATTATTCAAAAGAGTAATAATATGATTAAGCAAGTGGCCCTTTCGTGACTCAAATTGTTGGCATGCTTTCCAGTTCCAAAAGAAGAAAGAATTTCCTATTTCTTTGACCTAATACCAAATGTTTCACTCAAAAGGACATCTTATGAATGGAAAGACGCCCAAATTTCCAAAGTGTCATAGTCCGAGGAGCCAATTCCTTATTATTGTTCTTTTAAAAGTTTATATAGAATGAGCACTGTTATCTATATGCATCATAAAGAGAGTTCCTCAACTATGCACCTATGTTTCAACTGAGGAAGATCAATGATGTCTAAACGATGATGTTTTGGAAGTCATTCAACTAAATCTTCACATCTTGATTGACCGAACCCATCAGCTGAACATCTTCATCGTCTTCCTCAACTAGTATGCTCAATGTATTCTTCATGTTTTATTCAGATACAGACAAATCAATACATCTTAGAGAATCTCCACCTACCCAGATCATGCAGATCATAACCTCACAAGAATTATGACACACGATCAAAATTTACAGAGAAAAGACATTATGTGATTGTCCTTTTATTCACGCTTTGCCGAGTCTATGACAACGATTTGAAATTCTCTAAAAACGACTCAAAATCATCTTTACTATAAAAATGAAGAAGTTAAGAGAAAGATGTGACACAACAATAGAGAACGAACCACAAAGGTACAATTGCAAAATTCAAATTCTTAAAGCTTTCACATTCAAATTTGAAATACCTAAAACACAGAGCAAGAAGAAAACTTTCATATCTTTCTTTAAAGAATTTGATTGCTCAAAAACAAAACCAAAAACTTCCATATCCTTGATTTAGCTTTGTGATTTGAGTGTTCGTAATTTGTAAATCACAAAATAATTATTTGGATTAATCTTTGCACTTTTCTACTCTGCTTAAGTTCGTGGAATTTGTAAATGTTGCTGAGCCATGTAATTCCATGTGCATAAATGTTGTTGAACCCTGGAATTTAGTTCATAGTTAATTAGAGCTCTTAAGTGAAGGTTGAGGAGTGGATTTAACCAAAAGATTTGGTGAACCACTATAAATTACTGTTTGCAATCTCTTAACCATAATCTTTTATTTCGGTTGCAAGTTAGTAGAAAGTTAAAGTTTTTGTTTACAAAACCAATTCACCCCTCCCCCCCCTCCCCCCTCTAGGTTAGCCTTTTGGGCAACAATTGGTATCAGAGCTCATTACAATATTTTTAAAAAAAAAAATTTAATCAAAACTTTGTGAAAAGTGCAAATGGAAAACCCATGTGCTTTACTTGGTAAGGGTAAATCCTCTTCCTGACCTCCTTTTTTCAACGGTCAAAGTTTTGGATATTGAAAAATTTGCATGAATACTTATGTTCAAGCTATTGATTTTGAATTATGTGATGCTCTTGTATTAGATAGGTTTGCTAAAAAGCTTGAAAATAGTATACATGTTCTTAAAGAAATAAGTAAATGGAATGAGAATGAAAGAAGCAAAATGAAAATTGAATTAAGCTAAATCTATGTATAATTTGATGAACATTAAAAGGAAGAACTTTAGTTGAGTTTTATGTTGGTAAATCTTTGTATTTGTTACTGAAATAATAATTGGATAATAGATTAGCGAATAACTCAATTCGTGATGGATAGTTAAAGTAAAGATAAAATGAAGTTATTGCTATCTATCTTGAAGCTAGGGTAACCAAGATCTTGGTAATGAAATAATTACGTACTTGAAGTTATATTACTAAAACCCAATAGTGAGCAATTTGAACAAGTTATTACAATCACGTTATGAATGAATTTAGTAAGCTAAGTTGAAAAGGAAGTGGAATATATAAATTAGGTTAAAGAGTAGTTCTTTAATCAAACGTAGGTACAACAAATAAATTTCCTCAAAATACAAAGTTTATTGATATTTCGAGTAATTAAGATGGCCTAAAACAAAAATATCGTATTGTCGATTCATGCGAGCCATGGTGGGTCCTGTTCTACCTTAGTTCTCATGCTAGTCACAACCCCTAGTTTAGGTCATGACATAAAGCTTATGGAGTTTTTAACAAAAGAACACTATTTATTGATGAGTCTATTCATGTTGTTTTTTATGAGCATAACCTTTAATTTGTGAGATTATTTGATGATGACATTGTATAGGTATTTGCAGAAGCTTGCCAGACTTCAACTGAAAAAGATTATGCTGAAAGAACAGTATCAAACAAACACTGGTTGACCAACACAATATATAAACAGAAACAAAAGCTAAAAGGATGAAAGAGTTGACACTGAAAGTCTTCAAAAAGTATGAAAATATGTTAGAAATCATCTTATAGAGCAAGTGATTGGTGATCCTACACAAGGAGTAAGAACAAGATCAAAATTGCAACTGTTGTGTGCTTTTGAAGCCTTCTTGTCTCAAGTTGAACCAAAAAACTTCAAGAATGCTGAAGATGATGAATCGTGGATTCAGGCTATGCAAGAAGATCTGGTTTAGTTGAAAGAAGCTAGGTATGAGAACTTGGCCCATACTTGACAACTATCCAATCATTGGAACCAAATGAGTTTATAGCAATAAAATGGATGAATCTGGAGTAGCTAGTGGTCTGAATCAAGAAAATGTTAGTAGCACAAGGATATAATCAAGAAGAAGGTATTGATTTTAATAAAACTTTTTCCCCTGTTATTAGACTATAAGCTATTAGATTATTGCTTGCATATGCATATTTTAAAGATTTCACTTTTATATCAAATGGATGTAAAAAGTACATTTCTAAATAGTTTTATCATGAAGAGGTTTATGTTGAACAACCTCCTGGTTTTGAAGTTCTTGATAAACCTTACCATGTTTTTAAAGTAAAGCTCATAGAATTTGGTATGAAAGATTAAGTAAATTTTTGCTGGTTAATGATTTTCAAAGGGGAAAAGAAAATACTATTTTGTACATTAAACATAAATAATATGATATCTTGTGTGCTAAAATATATGTTGATAATATAATTTTTGTTTCTACTAATGAAACACTCTACCAATAGTTTTCTAAGTATATGCAAAGTGAGTTTGAAATGAGCATGATGGCTAAACTCAATTACTTCCTTGGATTTCAATCAAAGGAATGCATCTTTATGAACTAATCCAAATATGTCAATGATGTAATCAAGAGATTCGGGCTTGAAAATGCTAAAACAATTGGAACTCCAATGAGCACATAAACTAAGCTGAACAAAGAGGAATTTGGTAAGATAGTAGGTGAAAAGAAAATACAAAAGTATGATTGGATCTCTTCTTTATCTTACTTCCAGTAGACCATATATCATATTTATTATTTGCATGTGTGCTAGATATCAATCTTATCTCAAAGAATCCCATTTAACTAATGTTAAAAGAATTTTTAGATACTTAATTGATATTTAATCTTTCAGTTTATTTTATTCAAAGTGTGATAATTTGGATATGATTATTTATTTTGATGGTGACTTTGCAGGATGTTACCTTGACAAGAAGAGCACCAGTGGAACAAGTGAGTTCCTTATTCATTCATTGGTTTCTTAGTTTGGCAGGAAACAATATTCAATTGTTCTATTTACTGCTGAGGCTAAATATATACGTTGCAGCTAGGGTTGTTGTGCTTAGTTGTTATGGATGAAACATAAGTTAATTGATTATAACTTGTTAAGTGATCAGATTCCTATATTTTGTATTTTGTGATAATACACGTGCTATTAATCTTACTAAGAATCCTATACAACACTCTAGAACTAAGCATATTGAAATAAAATATCATTTTATTCTAGAGCATGTTCAAAAAGAAAATATTATTCTAAACTTTCTAATTTTGAAAATTATCTTAATTGACATTTTTACAAAACTCTTTAATGAACGCAATTTTGCAAAGTAAGAAGAAAAAAAAAAACAAAACTTGGGATGTCTACTCCAATGCACTGAGTTCGATATAATTGATTTATTAATTATTTTCATCTACTAATGAATTTCCTGAGATTTTGTTGTTAGGTGATTGTACTTATTCAATTACATATGTTGTTTGCTGTGAAGGAACTTGGTATGTCTTTTCCTCCATGAATTTTTGTTTTTTAAATTGCTTGTTGGTTTCTTTGAAAATTTATTTGTTTTAGATGACTGTATCGTACAGTTATAAGAATAGTTAAGCTGATCTCATCAATCGATGTCTAATTATGTGATGCCTTCAGCAAAAAATACTTTTAATATTCTGAAAAAAGACTACTTTTAGGTGAGATTCAAATTTACAGTCATGCATTTATTGAATAACTTGTCATTTTCTCAGAAGTCTTGAGAAGTTCAAACATCTATGTTCAAAGCACACGTTCGGCTTTCTCCCTATATATATATCAGAAAGTCATCCTTTAGAATATCACAAGTTCAGAATTTGAAATGGACTCTAAAAGAAGAGCTTCAGACTTTGACTCCCCATCTTCCAAGAGACTCTGAACTGAGTTTGATCATCAAAAGATTCTTATTTCAAGGCTCACTTTAATCATTAATGAGTTTCAACATCTAAGATTAGAGAATTCTAATATGTGGAAAAGCATCTAGGCCAACATAGACTAGATACAATAGATTTTGACGCTAGTAACTAAACAACACTCTCGCGATAGAGGAACTGTTTTCAATTCGCAGCAGAGTTGAAATCTCATTGTCTAGAATTCTTTCTATTTAAGAGGAGATAATCAAAAATGAAAATGGCATTGATGGCCCTATTACACATCCCAGGAGTTAGAACACCTTGGAGATGTTCAAGTAAGGTCTCTAGAGAACCTTTCAACCTTCGTTCAACATCTTTTTAATATATGTCAGAGATGTGTCACTTGGTTAATGTAGACTGCATAAGGAGAATCTTATTTCAAGGGAGATTATTGTGGAGATCGTAGCCTAGGTGGTGCATGAGAATTGAGGTGAGTTTTAACTATGTTAACTGGGAGATTATTGCCAGTGCTACAATGGGTGTAATCTTACGATATAAAGTTGGAATGGATTAGATTTGTGGTGATCGAAAAATCCAAATCGTATTGGTTCATAGACGACGCCAATATTAATATAAATTAGACCGAGCTTAAAGGTCTCAACTAGATGTTGAATTTCTCTAAGGATGGGTTCATTTTTGTCCTAACACTGATCAAGTCAGTCACCGAGCTAGATAGGAGTCGAACTGATCTGTTTGAATTAGAATGGGAGATAGAAAAACCTGAAAAAATAAAATAAAACAAGGATCAAAGGATGATAAAGTTAGAGATCTCTTTCATAAATATATAAAAGTATTTAAAAAGAATAGCTTGAATACCTTAATGTTTTCCTTTTCTACATATAGTCTTTTCTTCACTAATTAGAGAATGCCTAGTGGCCTCTCATCAAATTACTTGGCTCATTTATTTTTCGGATGATTACATATTACCCAATTATGGATAGTTATATTTTTTATATTTTTTTGAATGATTTGCATATGTACTACAGATAATTATGTATTTTGTTAGTTATGTATATGATTATTTGTGTCACAGAACATATCATTATTAGATAAATATTTTCTATGTTAACAATTTTTTTCATTTTTTTAAATTCTAGTTCAAGCTATGTATCATATTTCTTCAAAAGAAGAAATTAATAAGCATTTTTTTGTTCTTTTCTAACTCCCGTTTTATTTCCCTCCACAACCATGGACCTTGAAAATAACGTTTCTTGTATGTAAGTCTTGACAAAATATCTATCCAACAAAATAAATGCATTATAATTAGAAATGTCACAATATTCTTTGTATTGATTTCTATTGCTTGAGAAGCACATGTATTGCACCAGATCCCAGTCAGTGAAAATTTCCAATTTTGTGCAAATATCTGAGCTGCTTCATAATTCTATATCTTTCACTCGCTTTTATCCTCAACCCCAGAAACCAAATAAAATATCTATATATATATATATTTTTGGATGATATTCCATAACCCATTCTTTCTTTGGCAAAACGCCTCCAAAACCTCAGCTTGATTGGCATTTATCATTTGCTGCCTCTACCACCATCGGATGCAACACCAGCCATACTCTCTGTTCTTCTTCAGAAACTAAAATGGCTTATTTCTCCACCTTTTCCCTCTCATTCTCAACTGCCATAACCCTTTAGCCCGAAAGCTCTTTATCCATTCCATTATTGTACACTTTGCTTTTCTTCATTTTCTTTTCTTCAATGGCTTCTCTCCACCCAATACCGGACATTTCCACGCCCCTAGTTTTCAAATTCAGCTCGTCCCCCAGAATTTGGAGGCTTTTCAATCTTGGGTGTCCTTGGCAGGTCAGAAACAAAAACATCTGGTTAGTTCCAATTACCCATGCTGTCTACACTGCAGGCCTTTCAGTCGCCGGACCCACCAAATTGGCAAAAAGAACAGAGAAAATTGAGCTCGAGAACGACCCCATTTCGGTTCTCAATGAGAGAATTCGCCGTGATTACAGCAAACGAGAGGTTTCAAGGACTGTAATGGACTCGAAGGAGGCCGACAAGTACATACAGTTGGTGAAGGAGCAGCAACAAAGGGGGTTGCAAAAGCTGAAGGGCGACAGGGAAAGTAAGGAAGGAAGCTTTAGCTACAAGGTCGACCCTTACACTCTTCGTTCCGGAGATTATGTTGTGCATAAGAGAGTGGGTATTGGGCGATTTGTTGGGATTAAGTTTGATGTTCCAAAGAATTCTACTGAGCCAATTGAGTATGTGTTTATAGAGTATGCAGATGGGATGGCAAAGCTTCCTGTCAAGCAGGCCTCTCGTATGCTCTATCGATATAGCCTGTACGCTTTCAACACCCCTTAAGTTTCTTTTTTTCCTTTCTTATTTTTCATTGCATAGAAAATGCTTGTCCTTCATTCCAATTGAAGCAAGAGTCAGGTTGCAGTAACATAGTGAGAAACAAGAGGAGTGCATTTTTCTTTGACTATATGAATAAAGCTTCTTATCTTTCCAGGCCGAATGAAAAAAAAAGACCTCGAGCATTGAGCAAATTGAGTGATACTAGTGTATGGGAGAGAAGAAAGATTAAAGGAAAGGTTGCAATACAGAAAATGGTTGTTGACTTGATGGAGCTATATCTACATAGGCTAAAACAACGGAGGCCTCCCTATCCAAAGAGTCCTGCAATTGCAACATTTGCAGATCAATTTCCTTATGAACCAACGCCAGATCAGAAAAAGGTACATCACAGAAATTTCAGTTGGTTTTTTGAAATATTACTGTTGTTTGTATGTATTACCTCTTACTTCAAACTTCATCGTTAGGTTGATGCTAATACATTCTGACAGGCTTTTATAGATGTTGAGAGGGATTTGACAGAGCGAGAAACTCCCATGGATAGACTCATTTGTGGAGATGTTGGGTTTGGTAAAACTGAAGTTGCATTACGTGCCATCTTTTCTGTTATTTCAGCAGGAAAGCAAGCTATGGTTCTTGCACCAACAATAGTTCTAGCCAAACAGCATTTTGATGTTATTTCTGAGCGGTTTTCTAAGTATCCTAATACTAAGGTTGGGCTTCTGAGCAGGTTTCAGGTATGAGTAAATTTTGCATTGTGGCCTTGGTTAAGGTGATTATTGTTGTCTGGTAAAAGACAAGATATAGGCAATTAAATTGAACATATTCGGGAATCAGATTTTGTTTTACTTTGTTTGATTAATATTTTCTTTCTTGATTAATTGTCTTTCTAATGATACGACTCTGAGATGTGCGTTCTAATAATTCATTGAATATTTCACAGATAAATCATAATTGAGGTCTAAATAAATACCTGTCTTTAAATAGAGCTATAATTTTACTACATAAACTAACATTGTTATCTGCATTTATATTTTATCAGAAATGGGTGGGTCACTAAAATGTTTGAATTGTTTCTAGTATATCAGGTTGGTGGGTTTGACAATATTTATTGAAACTTTTACCTTGATGCATCTGCATGGCATTTATTACCACCAAATATATTTTTATTATTAGAGTGCTTGCTATTAAATGTATATACATATATCAGTTCTCGCATTCAAGTTGAGGCCATACAACCTTAAATGTTAGTTACCATTTTGATGATTTTACAATAATCTTATGAATTTCAGGTATCCTACTATAGTTAACTGTAAACGACCAATATCCATGTACATAACCAGGCTTGCTGATCTTTACTGGTTTCTCATCTAAATCAATCCTGTATGAAGTGTTATTCTTTATTGGTTTTCGACCTGCAGGTTTAGAAACTACATTATAAAAGTTGCTTACCATTCTTTTTCATGCTTACATTTCAAAAAAGTGTTTCAATGTGCTTAATCTTTCCTGTTTTGGGTGATAGTACAAGAGCATGCCATATTTGGTGACTGCTTATATAATCACTTTTGAAAAGAAAGTAACATACTATTATTTTATGATACTATAGGTTGTCATAATGTCCTTATTTTATATTGAACTTATGTTGCAGTTGTATGTTAATAAATTTTTCAGATTTTGAATAATTTTTAGTCCTCTTTCCTTTTGGGGAGTGTATATTGTGTTCCGACCAATAAGCACAATTATAACGCTGATGATCTTGCCATTTGAAATTGTGATTTACTATGAAGGCATAATCTTAGGTTGCATAATGAGCAGTTCATTGTATTTTAAGTGGTTGATTTATGAAAGCCTTTGAAACTACTATTATACTATATCAGTTTCAGACTGATTTTGCATATTCCAACAAACAGACTAAAGCAGAGAAAGAGGAGTACTTGGACATGATAAAACATGGTAATCTGAATATTATTGTTGGGACTCACTCACTTCTTGGAAATCGTGTTGTATATAACAATCTTGGCCTTCTTGTGGTTGATGAGGAACAGGTTTGTCTTCTGATCTTTTCCTTATCTGCAATAGCTATTTCATTGCTAATGCACTAAACATAGGTTTTTGGTTAATATGCAATGTTTTTTCTTGCATCACAGAGGTTTGGTGTCAAGCAGAAGGAGAAAATCGCTTCTTTCAAAACTTCAATTGATGTACTGACTCTGTCTGCAACACCGATACCACGAACCCTTTATTTAGCGTTGACAGGGTTCCGTGATGCCAGGTAGCAAAAATTCTTTTGAATATCGTTGTTGGGACTCACTCACTTCTTTTCTCTTCTATAAAAGTAGATGCCTTATTTATATTCATATGCATTTATTATTGGAATAAACATAGTTGTTTTCGCTGATGAACGAGAATGATAGTGTTCTTACCTGGTATGCCCGGCTTACTTTGTATGAACTATGAACACACCCAGGCAGGCGCCCAACAGGTTTGGTTGTTAAGGATGATTATTGTTATCAGAAGGAGAGATTTAGAGCACATAAGGAATTTAAATTTCACAGTTATCAGTATCACGGATTTAAGTCTTGGTTTTATAAGAGGACATTATGGAATAAAAGGTAAAAGGAACAGCCTCTCGGTGTTTTAGGCTTTATTAAGTTGAGCTGTCTATATAGGAAAAAGCAGATAAGTTTAACAATACTATGTTTTGGAAATATGTGAAGAATTAATAATCGTGCATGATGTCCGTTACAATAACTAAAACCTTAATCCCAAAATTATTGGGGTCTATGACATGGATCCTCACAAAACTAGTTGTTACTCCACATGAGTTCTTTTCCTTTATTCTATCCTATTCATGGACAAATACTTTCTAAGCCTTATATGCTTTTATCTTTCCTAACCACATCTATCTAGGCAATTTTTGTTCTTCCTATAATCTCTTTGATCCCCTATTTGAATCCTCCTGCCCTCTGCACCAGAGCTTTTGCATCTCCGCGATACACATGGCCAAAGCCAAACCATGTTAAACGATTCTTCCTCATATCCTCTCAAATTGCTATCCCTATCTTCATGATGAGCTTTACATGATATACAAATAAATTAATGAGTGATTTAGGAGAGACAAGGAGTTTTTTTGTTTTTTTGTTTGTTTTGTGATTCTATGTATTTTAGACCTAATAGAAGGTTCATTGAGATGAATCTATCACTAGCCATAACAATGGTGTAATTTGTTAGTTTTGTTCTCTTTCAGTTTGATGTCAACTCCACCTCCAGAACGAGTTCCTATTAAAACTCACCTCTCAGCATTCAGTAAGGACAAGGTAATATCAGCAATCAAGTATGAGCTGGATCGCAGTGGCCAAGTTTTTTATGTTCTGCCTCGTATAAAAGGTGATTCTCTGCAAAACATTTTGGTTTATATATTTGCACACGTGCGTTATCTACTATGGTTCCCTTTGATGACATAGCCTTGGTAGTAAAATAAGCCACTAAAAAAGCATGAAGTTTGATCTTTGTGATTTTCGTATGTTAGTGATAATTTTTATGAATGATCGAATCGAGTTTCATTTGTCCAGACTACAAAAAAAGGAGTAGTTTACCTTGAAAATTTTACAAAAAAAAGAGAAGCATGAAGAAATAGAAGAGATGCACCACCAAACTGAAGATAGTTTACCTAGGAATTCTTAAAAATTTAGCGGTTATTAAGAGTCACAAAATGGGTGACACTTCTGAGTTGCTCAGGTTGTCAGCGGAAAGTTGCTAGATATATTTGTGGAATCAGGGATAAATTTGTGAAATATACTTTTGAGTTGCTTGTGTTTCAGTATTTTAATTCTGGTTTCACAATAAATCCGATGGAACAGGACTTGAAGATGTAATGGGATTTCTTGAACAGTCATTTCCAAATGTTGAAATAGCTATTGCCCATGGGAAGGTATCTACTATGTTTATGTGGCATGTCTCTTTTTTGTTGTCAAGTGGTCTAGTAAGGTATGAAAGTTAGGCCCCCATGACAGTCTTTGGTATTAAAATCAGTTAAAACTACATTCAGTAAGAAAATTTGGTGATTCTTATGTATTAAGGTTGAACTGGGAAGCTAATACAAGGTATTATTTATAGTTTAGGGTGAAACCAATTCTAACCTCTGTATCCAGTAGTGCTCCTTTTTATTCTCATATTTCCATATAGAATTAACTCTGTATTAACTTTGAAGATATTGAGATGTCACATTAAGGTAATGAAACAAATTAAGAACCATATATCTAGTTAGGGTGCTTAGCAGGAGATAGTTATCACAATCTGTATCTATAGTTCGGTCAACTTAAGTTCATTGCTCATCATCATTTAGCTATTGCGTTTATTTTTCTCGTTCATGATCATGTACTATTGTAATTTCTCTTATAAACAAACAGTACTCATTCCTATCCACGTGTTTTAGATATTCATCGCTGAACTGAAACTTGATATATGCCCTTAAGTAAACATAGCTACATTTTTTTTTCTTTTTTTTTTCTTTTGCTGTTTAATGAATGTGTTATGCTTTTCTTATGCAGCAATATTCAAAGCAGCTAGAGGATACTATGGAGAAATTTGCACAAGGTGAAATTAGAATCCTTATATGCACAAATATTGTAGAAAGCGGCCTCGACATTCAGAATGCCAACACCATCATAGTTCAGGATGTTCAACAGTTTGGACTGGCACAGTTGTATCAGGTTTCACTGTTATATATATATATATTTTCCTCATGTTGCAACCTTTTTTTCCTTTTTGTGTATTGGTCATGTTGTTGTATCTATGTTTGTGTGCTGGACTCCATTCCTCAAGAAGGTTTAGGTTCACTATTGTTATACTTTTTGAAGAGTATTAATTAGTTGCTTCCATCAAAGCAAGACAAATTCATCATTTTTTTGTCCTTTCAAAAAATCTTGTTTGGAACCAGCATGGTTTATAGGCTGCACGTTTAGTGTATGAGAACACGAAAATTAAACATAAAAGGTTATTTAATATATTTTCTGTTGTTGCATGTGCAAAATGATATATTGCTCTCTTTATAATTACCGAAACTGCATTTGTTGTCTGAAACCTGTTGATGTTTCCAAGCAGTCATCATTTCCAAATCTTTACTAAATTTTGTATTTTGGACTTGCTGACCCATGTATTCTTGATACATCCCTTCCTATCCTCTCACGCAGACCTCAATCTGAGTCTGACTTATCATTTCATCCATATACTTTAGGTGTCTTGTCAAAGTGAGGGTAATTCATGGATAAATCTTCACCAAATGTTTGTACTTTTGAAGTTACTGACCCATTTACTACTGATAGAGTCCCCTGCTATCCTCACGCAAAACTGGATGAGTCTGACTATTGTATCTGCCTTTTGGTTTTGGTCTCTTCTCAAAGTGAGGGTAATGTATGGCAGTTGCATCTTTGATCCAAAATATTGTATGACAGTTGCATCATTGTTTTTTTCTTTTTTTTTTTTTTTTTTTTGAAGTAGGAGCCTGTTGCTTATATAATTTACCTCTTCCAATCACTACCCTCCCAAAGAAAGTGTACTTTGGAAGACTCTAAAAGTGGCTGTTTAGATGAAAATTATTAGCAAATATGGGAGAAGTGATTGATATCCTATCCTTATGCTGTATTGCTTAGATTTTACCATCTTAGCACCAAATGAATTTTTTGACACATTTTATGTTTCTCAGATGCCCCCCCTCTGGTGGAGATTTAGTAAAATTTACCTATAAAAAAAAGGATTGTATATACTATGTTGTTAGTATTCGTTATCTGATCCACTTGTACTTATATAATAACTGGCGGTGATTTGAACTTGACTGTTATTTAAAAGCTCCAATTCTTTACTTTTGTTAATATTGTTGTTTGTTTTATTCTAATAGTTGCGGGGGAGAGTTGGACGTGCAGATAAGGAAGCTCATGCATATTTATTTTACCCAGATAAATCACTGCTATCTGATCAAGCTCGGGTATGGTTCTTGTCAAACTTCACTCTTTAATCAGAAATGACCTAGTGAAAGGGGCTGAATAGACATAACTGTTATTTTATCTTCTCTGTTAGATAGTATGAGAAAGTTATTATTCGTCTCAAAATTTGACTGCTCTGGTTTCTGGAAGCATTATTCTATCAAAATCTAGAAGTACTTGCATAACTCTTACAAATTTGACTTGGTGGTTTCCCTGTAGGAGAGGCTTGTGGCTCTTGAGGAATGCCGTGAACTTGGTCAAGGCTTCCAACTTGCTGAGAGAGATATGGGTATAAGAGGTTTTGGTACCATATTTGGTGAACAACAAACGGGAGATGTTGGAAATGTAGGCATTGATCTTTTCTTTGAGATGCTCTTTGAGAGTTTGTCCAAGGTGTGTTGATTCACGGTCCATTCTATTCTTAGATTGGTGAAACAAGATATCCTATATGTGTGTTATGTAACTATTTTAGCTTCTTTCTCTTATCCTATGGTTCTTTTGGTTTGATTTGTATGCATGTACAATTACTAGACAGAATTTCAATTTCGTAATACTATGCTCTCCCTGAACATTGAAAGTGTACAGTTCTGCTTCTTTTATTGTCCTTCTTTAGAGTTTAACTCTCATTTCACTCAACTTACAGGTTGAAGACCATCGTGTAATTTCAGTTCCTTATCAGTCAGTGCAGGTATTCTCGATTTATGAAAAAGATTCCATGAAAAAAAGAGAAATTGTGAGCATCCTTAATGCTTATTGTCTATTGTCCTCTATTCACTGTCATTTTGTGCACTTAGAATAGAAGATTTTGAAGTTTTGAGTTATATTAGTTGTTTCCTTGTTGAGGTTAAACAGTAATAATATTAGATGTTGGGGATTTTTTATATTTTTTAAACAGCCCCATATAATGTGTCTATGCTTTTGGATATTCTTTGTTGTTATGAAGGCGCTGTACAGGATATGCTACTATCTTCCTTCCTTAAACCCTTGTTTTATCTCTAAAAAATAAGCTGAGTTCATAGTGAAATTTTCATTTCATCAAGAATTTTAGACGATGATGTGGATTGTTTTATCATCTCTGTTGTCTGACATGAAAACTACTATATGTACACTACTAAGAGTGTCAATGTCTGAGGGCACTATTATGAGTTCTGTTTTCCCCCATGAATGAGATAGTATTGGATCAGTGAAGCCTGCATAATTTAATTCTTCTGAGAATAAAATGGGTCCACATTAATACAAGTCAGTTAGTAGTCTAATAGAGTGTATTCTTTTTGAATTAAGGTAAATTGTCTGAAGCTATTAATGTGAAATACAATAGAAGGCCTTATCTTTTGATACTTTTCTAATTAATTTATTATTACAGGTCGATATGAACATCAATCCTCATCTCCCATCTGATTACATAAATTATCTCGAGAACCCTATGGAAATAATAAATGAAGCCGAGAGAGCTGCCGAGAAAGACATCTGGAGTTTGATGCAGTTTACAGAGAATCTACGCAGACAATATGGAAAAGAGCCTTACTCTATGGAGATTTTATTGAAGAAGCTTTATGTGAGAAGAATGGCGGCAGATATAGGGATAACCAGAATTTACTCTTCAGGGAAGATGGTTTTAATGAAATCGAACATGAATAAAAAGGTCTTCAAACTGATGACAGAGTCAATGGTCTCGGACATGCACCGAAATTCTTTGGTTCTTGAGGGAGACCAAATTAAGGTAACGTTTGTTGATTTCTTCTTCGTGTCGCCTTTCTGATGGATTCCTTAAGTTAAAATTTTCACTTCTGTACAACAAAAACCCTAGCAAAGAAACATTGATTATATCCTTATTTATTTTGGAGAAACACCATAGCCTTTATTTTGATATTCTGCAAGAGATTCTTAATTTGAAAGCTTAGATTGTATCATTGAGAACTTTATTTAGTTTTATTAATTAATTGTATTATTTATTTAAAAGATCAAAAGGAAAACTTCAATTTTTCAACCCTCTTCTTTGCATGTCATTTTAGCAACTAGAGGAGAAAGTCTTCAAATGGAAATCTCCATTATTTTATCCAATCCTTTTGATATCCAATAAAGCTCCCATGTTGATGGCAATTATACAGTAACAAGTTTTTTCTAATAGATGTTATCATCTGGCTATGGGGTAAATTGAGCCTACATTTCTTTCTATGATCATGTTTTTTCACTGACAACCTTCCTTTCTCGATCCTTGGTATATGTGAGATACGTGCAGTTGACGCATTTCTTTTCTATCAGTAGTGTGTTCACTTCTAATGGATTGCCGGGTTGAAATCGTTTGTGGATTACCAGTTTCCTTATTTTCTTTTTCTGATTCCTTCATGCAGGCAGAGCTTCTTTTAGAGTTACCAAGAGAACAACTCCTAAATTGGATCTTCCAATGCTTGGCTGAACTTCATGCTTCACTACCAGCACTCATAAAGTACTAGACAATTCTACAGTGATAACTAACCAATTCTGACTTCATTGATGGAATCATGGATTAGTTTAGATCATGATTGAATACATGAGTTTGGGTAAATCTGTTGAAATTTAAACACAAGAATCTAGCTACTGGAAAAGCTTGCTAGTTCCGGTGATTCTGTTGCTAAGCTAATATCTTCTTGCATACATCATACATGGCATGGAGGTAAAGGACATTGGTATCGACTGACACTATAGATGCTTATGAACACATTCTTTATGTGATTATGAGACCTTAGCAGAACTTCAGTGGCACAATACATCAAGGTTGTCCTTGCACTCCTCTCAGTTTGACCAAAAATAAGGGGAAATATAGACCTAATTATGCTAACTTGCTATTTGCCTGCCCTTTGCAGGACATAGGATTAAACTTAAGGTTATACGAGAGCAATTTACATGGTCAACTTCAGCATCTTGCTCAAGTAAACGGATCACTTGCAGACTTCAGATGACCAAAGATCTCTCAAATGGTACCATTATGCTCCCTGCACTGGTAGTTTTTATGCTAAATATTTGATTCAAAGAGACCTGAACTGGAGAAATTCGATCCAAAGATTCTTACTACTGCGTTATTACATTCTGCATAATTCAGGAAGTAGGAATGTGATGAGTGATTGATGACTATTGATCACTATAAGATTAATATATTTTTTGTTTATAGTTGTAATGGTTATGTTTGTTTACTTCTATCATAGATCCATCCATGAAATGTCTTTTGTGGTTCAGTGAACTGTAGACATGTGTAAGTATTGACAGTTCTAATCAATTGCTTGATAGTTTTTGACTACCAGTGATTAGCATCCTTCACTGCTCTTTTAGCCCCTGAAGTTGCTGTGGCAAGTATTGAAGCTAGTCTAGTATCATTCTTACTCTTAATTTACTGTTATTTCCTTAGCAACAAATAACAATGCTCTTCCACTAGGTATGTGAGCTCATCCTCGGTTAACACATTTAGATTTAAACCCAAATTTTTGCCACATACCAAGATTTAAATGGGGAAAGAGGTGATCCAATTTTATAACTTGAGATTTTAAATTAATTAAATAATATTAATATTAATTTTTATTCTAAGAAGTTGGTCGTGTGATTAAAAATGTTGGTTTTATTTATTAATTTTATGAGTTTAAATTTATGTAATTTTATGATTGGTCTCAAGAACTACTATATATTTTGTATATTAATCCATGAATTATCAAATTAGCACATAAACCATTATTTGAATCGTAATTAGTAAAAAATCCTCAAATATTCAAATTAGGTATAAAATCTAACAAATATACTTAGAAAAGACTAAACTATCCGTATTATAATATATATATTTTTTTATGTATTTCACTTTCTATCTCTTGTTTTTTCTTTTATCTTTTTGTTTAGCAATTAAAATCTTTATATTTATTCAATTTTAGTATATTCTTTAATATGCAATACAATGATAAGAAAATAAAAGTTTTGATATGAAAATATTATCATTAAAACGTAAATTGAAAAATGTATAATTTCTATAAATGAAAAAGTTAATATTAGTAAATCTATTAATAATTTTTCTGGGTACATTACGAGTACTCGAACTCAATACTGAGAGTGGAGAACATGTATCAATCGTTTAAATTAAGTTCTAGGTGGTCATCTATTAATAATTTAAATATTATAACAAGAAAAAAAAATTATGAATGATTCAAATATTGTGTATGTATGTTAAAATTAAATCAACATAAATAATTTAGTTTTACAGAAAAAAAAATATTTAAAAATTATAATAATAGTAATATAGCCATTTATGAATTAATATAAATTAATGTTGATGAGTGATAGTTATTCCCAATTTTAAAATAAAATTTAAATTGGACTCATTTATTTATTTTTTTTTCTCGACTCAATTTCAAAATCATAGGACTAAATTTGATCTGGTCATTACGACAGGAGCTAGCTCTGGTCATTTCTACAGTTGATAGTAATTACGACAGTAACTAGCTCGACTCATTCCACCTGTCCCATCTTGATCAGAAGAAACGTCGAAACTAAAAATGGCTGATGATCGTACTTAGAGCCAATAATTCGAGCTGATGATCTAGAAAATGCATCATTAGTAGGCAGGAGCTTCTCATTTCACAGCTTCAGCAGGTATTTCAGTCCCTCTCTGTCAATTACTTTTTGGTTCCTACATACAATGTTGGAGATATTAGGGCTTCTTTTGTCTTCTTATCCAAAAAACAAACAAAATCTGTTCAGAATTTTGTTGAATCAAAATTACAGATACAATAGAGTAAAGAATGAGCTTTCAAGATATACAAAGTGGGGCCAAGCAATCTGGTGGTCGGCGAATCGACAGCCAATCACAGTCTCAGGCTGTGGCTGCTGCCATTTTCCAGATCAACACCGCCGTCGGTGCTTTCCGACGACTTGTCGATGCCATTGGAACCACCAAAGACACTGCTGAGCACCGTCAAAAGCTGTGTGTTGGAGAATTCTCCTCACTTGTTCATTGTTTGTTTGTTTTATTTTCCATTGCATTTATTTTATTTTATTTGTATTATTATTTCGGCAGGCACAATACAAGGCAGCGGATATTGCAACTAGTGAAGGATACTTCTGCTAAGCTGAAGGCGTTGAGTGAGTCTGACATCAATACCGATACCAATGTATGCTAATTTAATCTTTGTGTTTCTGCCTCACAAATCATTTATCCATTCTTTTCTATAATTGTTCTCTTCATAATTCTAGCTGATTGGAAAATGGGCCTGTTTTATGGTTTGTTTTTTCTAATTTATTTGAAAGATTAGAAATTTGGCCCTGTATTTTATGCCTAGGTTATTATCCTTGTTCATGAAGTTAGAAATAAGATTCTTGATGATTTCAATACCAATCCATGGAGAGGGAGAACATACCTAGTGTTAAGTCTATCTAACAAAGTTGGTGGCTGATTCTCTTATCTGGCTATTCTGGGTGTATTTTTTTTTTTTGTCCTAATCAGCCTAGTAAGAAAATAGAAGATGCTAAGCTTGCTAGAGATTTCCAAACCACATTGCAAGAATTCCAAAAAGTTCAGCATCTTGCCTCCGAGCGCGAATCTACTTACACCCCTGTTGCTCCGGCTTCCTCTTTACCAACAAGGTACATAAGTAATTTGCATTCAGCTTTTTTTTTTTTTTTTTTTTCCTTTTACATATTCAACATCATCTTATTTCTGTCTTCTTTTCTTTACGATTTATAAAATAAAATTGCAATTCATATTTTTCTGATGTTATTGTTTGTAAACCATTGCATTTTTACTCTGTATTGCCTGATTGTGATACCCATGTCTTGTGCTCTCGGAAACAGCTCTGCCTCTGATGAGCATTTGGGACCTGACCGAGATCAGGAAAGCCAACCTTTTCTGAGGGTGCAAAAGAGGTAACGTAGTTCAGTGCTCAACCCAAATATTTAGTAGACAACTAATTAACTTGTCATTTAATTTATATGTGCACATGCAATGCTTTGAAGAACAATTTTGACAATCAACTTCATCAAACATAAAAATGAAAAATTAAAATAAATCAAACCCATTGCAGGCAAGAGATACTTCTATTGGATAATGAGATTTCCTTCAATGAAGCCATGATTGAGGAAAGAGAACATGGTATTAGAGAAGTACAAGATCAAATTGGACAAGCAAATGAAATCTTCAAGGACCTTGCTGTTCTAGTTCATGAGCAGGGTGTCGTTATTGGTAAGTGAGATGTGCATGCCATAGAATATAAATTAGCCTTCTTTTACAGTGTGTTGTCATTGCTACATATGAAATGATCAAATTTCTTTTATTTTTTTATTTTTCATAGCTTGTAAATTTGTTTTATTTGGACAGATGATATTCACTCAAATATTGATACTTCTGCTGGTGAAACAACTGAAGCTAAAGTTCATCTAGTAAAGGCCTCCAAAAGCGTGAAATCAAGACAAAATTGGGTGAGTGGTAAACATCTTAACATATTAAAATCCTATTAATGTTTCACATGCCTAAGACAATGTTACATTTACTTGAAAATCATTGACAAGACAGAAAAGGGTTACACTAATGTTAATGTTAGGTACTCTGAAGGTGGTGTACAAGTATTGTTACCATTTTTAAACTATATAATAGTTGTTAGAAGAATTACATATTGTCCTCAATTCCTCATATGCTCTTCTGTCCCATCTTATGTGGCAGTGTTGCTGGGTGCTCATAATAATTGTAGTCGTGGTGGTCATCTTTCTTCTCATTCTTATAATTTAACATGCAAGTACGCGTATGCAGTCATGGTGTGGCTTCACTGGTCAAATTCTGTCCTTCTTTGGTGTTCTTTCTTTGTGATTGATGTAAATGACAAATCGACCTCATTTTCAGTGAATGTATTATAGTGTTTGAGTGAAATACTGCCATCTAGTTCTTCTTTTCTTTTTCTCTATTTGGGGTTCGGGGAGGAGAGGAGATAGTGAGTGGGAATGGGGGAGGAGATAAATAAGAAGCAGGAAAAGAAAAAAGTCTACGTTTCTTAGTACATTCAGGCATGTAGAAAAGTTTGTGTTGCTTTGTCTTTAGAATTATTTTTGTGGATCCCATGATAGAGTAATTCAATGGATTGAAAAGATTTGGTTTCATATACATGAAAATAAATGACATGTGACTTGTCTTAACACTTTCGTCTAAAATGTTCACCAAAATCTTTCGAAATCAAGTACTGCATTTGACACTACAGCCTACCTAGACAGAGCTTTAGCTCAACTGGTCATCTAACTCCCTTCGCGAGTCATAGTCTTGGAGTTCTAGTACTACAAAAGGCACTCTTGACTTGCAAGGAGATCTATCCCCTCCAACCCCTTCCCCTTGCTGACAAATCCGCAGAAGTGCTGGTAAAAGAAAGTGCTTCCAACCTTCTTGGATGATGCTGCAAGAGTGAATCTCCTGTCAGGTTTGATACATCCCTTGTTTCAATGTGCGAAAATGGAACAGACAGACTCGAGAGAGTGATATCTGTCAGACAGAGACGACAACAAACAGGAAGTAGGATATGGGGTAGAAAGAGCATAGTCTATTGAAAGAAACATTTAAATTTCAGTCATGAATGATTCAAGTACAGTAAATTTGAGCTACAGAACAAGAATTGAAGAGTATGGAAAGGGAAAGAGGAGTTACAGAGGGAGAGCTACCAAGAGAGAAAGCTAACAGATTCGGCCTTTTTCGTATCTTCTATCC
Source organism: Quillaja saponaria (assembly GCA_029379385.1). Classification (NCBI taxonomy): domain Eukaryota; kingdom Viridiplantae; phylum Streptophyta; class Magnoliopsida; order Fabales; family Quillajaceae; genus Quillaja; species Quillaja saponaria. Next base: position 22,449,171 of record CM055607.1, read on the forward strand.
TATCTTGGCTCTTATAGCCTCACAATTATTCATTTGAATGAAGTAAGACCATATCAACTGTTCCTTGCAGATATCGGAATATATGCCTATTTCCATTCCAATGCCCGTATTGGAGAATAACTAGATCTTGCTAATAGACTAAAAACAAATGCTTTTAGCAAGATGCACTAAGGTATGGTGCTTCAGGACCAAGAAGTTCTTCATTATCTTCTCGAGGTCAGAAATGGTCCTTTTTAACATCAAGCAATCGAACAACCATTGGGGTACTCAATGGATGTGCTTTATCCATATAAAATTGTTTTAGAACATTTTCTGTATAATTGATGAACAAAAATTTCATTTCTTAAATGCTCAATTTGCAAGCCAAGCCAAGACAAAACTTTGTTTTTCCTGGGTCTGTCATCTCAAGTTCTTGCTTTAAGTACTCTAATGCCTTAAAAGTTCTTCAAGACTTCCAATAACGTTCAAGTCATCAACATATACATCAATTATCACAAACATAGATCCAATTTTTATTTGTGAAAACACATGGGCAGATAGATCATTTTTACGTCTTTCTTTCAACAAATATTCACTAAGACGATTGTACAACACGTGCCCAGGTTGCTTTGATCCATTCAAACATTCACTTAATTTGAGAATAAATTTTTCGGGAACTTGAATTACGTGCTTTAAGCATCTTAAATTCTTCAGGGATTTTCGATCAGGTGAGCATATAAATAGGCTGTAACTCTATCCATTAGACGCATATCAAGTTTTTAATGTATTTTCAGACTAATAAGATATTGAAATGTAATTGCATTGCATCCACCAGTACAGAAAATGTCTCTTTATAGTCAATGTCTGGTCTTCGCAGAAACCCTTGCGCTACAAGTCGTACTTTATATCTTAGAACTTCATTTTTCTCATTCCGTTTTCGCACAAATACCCATTTGTACCCTACTGGCTTTTTACACCTTCAAGTGTTTTGGACTACAGATCCAAAAACCTTCATGTTTTGCGAGGGATTTTAGTTCTACTTGGATTGCGTATTTCCATTTTGACCAATCATCCCTCGTTATTTTCTATAATATTGAGCACTATATTGTATGCAAAAATTATTGTCGGCACCTATTTGTTTTCAATTCCATCTTTTTCCCGTAGTGACATTATTGAGATCTCTTTATTTTCCCTATTTCAGATACCTTAACCTTTTTTGGGGTTTATGATTAGTTATGTTATATGGGACCCACATTCTCCATTGTGTCTTCTCATTTACTTGCTCCACTTCAAAAAAATTATCACAACCAGTTCTGTCATATCCCAAACTTAGATAATGTCATAACCCAAACTTAGATAATGTAGACGCAAATATTTCATATCTGGGTCAACTAAATTAATTATCTGTGTTTGCAAATGTACATCGTCCAAAAAAAATAAAATAAAATTTCAGATGTTGACACTTTTTATGCAGATGCAAAAAATTATGATTTTTGGCATTATATTATGCGAACATATTTGCATTTGTCATTTCCAATCAGCATCTACATTTGTAGAGGTAGTTATCTTGTTTTGGTGCTATTTTTAGTAAACTTTATCTACAACTGCAACATTCTTAGTTGCATCTGTTATTGGCAAACACAGATAAAATATTATTTTAAATAAAAAAAGTTTTTTTTTTTTTTTTTTTTTGCATTTGCCACTTACATCTGTATCTACAGTGACAGATGTAGAAAATATTCCTTGTTTAAATCCAGATTGCATGAACACTTTTCATTTCTTCCTTTTTCTTCTTCTCCATTGTCAACTATTGGAGCTCTTCCACTGCCCACCGCCCACCACCTTCAGATCCGCTGTTAGAGCTTTGCCATTGCAGTCCACCCTGCGACTTGATAACTCTAAAATAATAGAGTTATTCCTTTATTATTTTAATTCATATTTGATGTTAATCCTAATATTTTACGTTATAATATTAATCAAATATAGTGTTGTAGTTGTTTTAGGTTATTTTAAGAGTTTTGTAAAATTTTTATCTTAATTAGGAGTAGTTTTATAAAATTTAGTATTTGATTTGTTTTAGGTGTTTTTATAGTATCCTAGTTTGGATTAAAGAAGTAAAGCAATTCAATAAGCGTTGCAGTATTGAAGAGTATGAGGCCACAGTGCCATAGAAAGAAGAAATTGATGGATCATATAGAGAAGCTTCAGTTGCGGTGTGTCAAAACAAGCATCAAACTCGAACAAGTCAGAGAGTATGCAGCCATGGCACTTGAAGACTGAAGTAGTGGTGCGATGATTATGAAGCCGCAGCGCCAAACTGAAGACAACTTTCGTAAAGTATACGAAGGTTTGGCGCCTGCAGTGCCTAACTATGAGAAGTCACGGCAGGAGAAAAAAATAAGTCATATTGGAATTAACATAACCTACAATACTAAATACACAGGCACCGCAACACTTGTACGGATTTTAAGGATTTCTATTTTAATTAGAATAGAAGGAAAAAGCTTATAAATAGAGGAGGAATGATGAAGTTTAGAGACATACCAGAGCTCATGATAGAGAGTGTTAAGGAGCAGAAAAAGACCCAAAGAGTGACAACTTCTATTTTATATTATTTCTTCTTCTTATTTTTTATTAGCTTGTAATGGTTATGTCTTTAGTTTTTATGTTTTCAATAGTTAGTAGAGAGTAGTCGTATTCTAGGGATAACGATTGAACTCACATGTAGCTGATATGGTTTTAGTTTTAATTCAATGCATGTTTTAATTTTAGTATTTATATTGTCTTATTCTTAATGCTTCTAATTGCTTGATCACCAGTTAGATTGATTAGGAATTCTGGAATTGACTTAGAAGAGTCAGTTTTGGGATTAGTCTTAGGTGATATAGCTTATGTTTGGATTGGTCATATGATTTGGATGATCTAATTTGTTTAAGAGATATGAATATAATCTTTTACCATATATAACCAGGAGATTGGTTCTTGATGAGTTTGCTTTAGAATAATTCTCATAGGAATATAGGGAATTACACTAAGAAAAATATATATTTGTTAGACATAGGAGTATGCCAGTAATTGATTAAGAAATCTGGGTTAATATTAACTAATGCATGAATTGATTTGAATTAAAGTTATTAAGGTGCGGTGTGAGGGATATCGTGAACTTAGACATAGTTTTAATATTTTATAATTTGAATTTATAATCTCTAAATTTGTATTAGCTTGATTAGAGTTAAGCTGCATCATAGTGGTAATTAGCATAAAAAAAGTAATTATTCCTTGTGGGAACGATATCTACTTATTACTATGTTACTTGAGGACAATATGTACGCTTGATTTGTACAATCTCTATCAAGTTTTTGGGGTCGTTGCCGAGAAATAATTTATTTTATTTTGTTAATATCATTATAAGCTTACTTGATTCTAATTCAAGTTTTTATTCTTGATTTTAGACACTATTGACATTGCATGCAATAGACTAAAGATTTGGAACTAATTCCATACAATCTTGAGATTGAATGAACACATAGAAAGTTGAGAAAGAATCAAATCCAAAAACACTCTAGTGCAATGGCTGATGATCAAGAAACTCATGAAAACAAGACTTTGAGGGATTATGTTGTCCTTCTTATACAAGGTTTCCACTCTAGCATACAAAGACCGACTATTGTTGCGAACAATTTTGAGATCAAATCGGGGATAATCTAAATGATTCAATCTTCTCAGTTTGGGGAATTACCAAGTGAAGACCCCCTATACTTATTTAGTCTCATTCTTAGAGATGTGCGACATATTCAAGTATAATGGTGTCTCTAATGATGCAGTCCTCCTTAGGCTTTTTCCTTTCTCACTTCGAGATAAGACAAAAAGTTGGCTGTATTCATTACCTCAACATTCCATCATCACTTGGTCAAAAATTGACACATAAATTTCTATCTAAATTCTTTCCTTCCGCTAAAACCTTCCAAGCTAAGGAATGAAATTACATTATTCCTTCAACAAGATCATGAGTCTCATTACGAGGCATGGGGGAGATATAAAGACGTGATGAGAAAGTGCCCACATCATGACATTCCTAAGTGCTTGGAAGTGCATACCTTTTATTATGGTTTGGGAAACCAAACTAGAACAACAATTGATGCTGTTGCTGGTGGTGCTTTGATAGATAAATTTATGGATGATGCCTATGACCTTTTGGAAGAGATGGTCTCAAACTCTTATTAATGGCTAACGAAAAGGATAACATCTCGAAGAGTTGCTAGAATTCATGAAATTGATGCCATTACTGCTTTAACGACATAAGTGACTAGGTTAACAAAGAGGTTTGATATTTTGGAGTGCAACAACAATCTAAGTTCACTGCCTTGGTATGTGAAGCTTGTGGCGAAGGTCATGTTATCAACCATTGCCTAAATATTGAAGCGATTTAATATGTTCAGAATTTCAACCATAAAAACAACTCTTATTCCAATACATATAATCTGGTATAGAGAAACTAACTAAACTTTGGTTGGAATAATCAAGGATCACAAGCTACAAGGCCTAATTCACTTCTTGGATTTCAAGTTCTACAAAGGCGAGCAGTTCCTGAAAAGAAACCATCCTTGGAAGACATGTTTTTACAATACATGTCTTGGACTGATTTTGTTATTCAAAGCCAAGCTGCCTCATTGAGAATATTAAGAGACACAAATTAGGCACTTAGCAAATGCTTTGATTAGTAGACCTCACGGTGCCTTTCCTAGTAATACCGAAGCAAACCCAAGGAAGGAAGGTAATGAACAATGTAAGGAAATCACTCTTAGGGGTGGGAAAGAGTTAGAGGAGTAGAAAAAGAAAATACAAGATGATGAAAGCTGCAGTAACTCTTTGGAAAAGCCAGGTTCTCTTTGTCTTCGAGCTTTCATTCCTCAATCAACCGTTTCATTCCTTCATATACCTATCTACCAATAGATCTTACAAATGCGAATAACCGAACCACGTCTACAAAGTGCCAGTACCATGCAGCTGCTTCAAAGCCAACGTGATGCTTCTTGGTTAGATGATATTAACCTTAAGGAGGGGGATTGCCAATCCTCAGAGAGCATCGCCAATAGAAAAAAAAAAAAAAAACTAAGAACACCATAAGAACACCTCATAAATAAGACATTAAATTACAGGGGAAAGAGTAACTACTTTTTAATTCTCCCGGTCTCTGAGGGAGGCAGCCCGAACAATGAGCTCTTGCCTTTTAGTAAGCTCAAGCATATAATCTCATATGCGATTTGGATTGATAGTAGGCATATGTTCTTAGAGCCTACCCCTATATTTCCTACTAAGAAAGAATTGCTTACTGAAGTTATGGTGGAGAAAGAAAAGAAGGTAGTTAGTGAACCTAAGAAGGCAAATCATCCTCTTCCATTCCCCTTAAAGGTTTCACAAGCAGAACCTTGACAAACAATTTCAGAAATTTCTGGATGTGTTCAAGAAACTCCATATAAACATTCCCTTTGCTTAAGCTCTTGAACAAATGCCAAGCCATGCAAAATTCATGAAATACATCCTAGTCCAAGAACAGGAAGCTTGGTGATCATGAAACTGTTGCACTTATTGAAGAGTACAGTGCCATACTTCAGAAGAAGCTACCACCTAAATTGTAAAATCCAGGTAATTTTACTATTCCTTGCACCATAGGCATATAACATTTTGGTAGGACACTTTGTGATTTAGGAGCTAGTATAAATTTAATGCCATTATCAATTTATCAAAAACTGGGAATAGGTGAAGTAAAACTAACATCAGTAACTCTAAAATTAGCTAATAGATCATTTACAAACCCTAAAAGAATTGTGGATGATGTTCTAGTTAAGGTGGACACATTTATCTCCCCTACTGATTTTATAGTTTTAGACATGGAACAACATAGGGAGTTACCTTTAATATTAGGAAGACCTTTTATAGTTACTAGTAAGACACTAATTGATCTCCAGAAGGGTGAACTCACCATGAGGGTAAATGATCAAGAGATTAAATTTAATTTATTTCAATCCTTGAAATTCCCTCAAGACCATGAAGAATGTTTTGCAATTAACATGGTGAGTAATTTTGTTCAAGAGATGTTCTTGGAAGAAAATCCAAGTGATCCTCTTGAAGTTTCAATAATTTCACACACTATAAGAGAAGATGATGATTTTAAGGAGTGTATGAAATTATTGGATGCATCATCACATATGTTGAAACTAAATCCAAGATTTGAAAATCTGGATTCACCACCATCCACTCCATCCAGATCAAGGCCATCAATTGAAGAATCTCTTACCTTGGAGCTGAAACCATTACCTAATCATTTAAGGTATGCTTTTCTTAGTCTTTTATCTACTTTGCCTATTATTATTTCTACTTCTCTTACTAACATTCAGGAAGACAAACTCTTTCGTGTATTGAGAGAACACAAATGAGCATTGGGATGGACAATTACTGACATTAAAGGTATAAGCCTTTCCATTTGTATGCACAAGATTCTCATGGAGAATAACCATAAACCATCAATAGAGTATCAAAGGAGGCTTAATCCCATAATGAAAGATATGGTGAAAAAGAAAATAATCAAATAATTATCTATGCAATTTCGGATAGTCATTATACCAAAGAAATAAGAGATGACAGTTGTTGCAAATGCAAACAATGAACTCATTCCTACAAGAACTATTACTGTTTGGAGGGTGTATATGGACTACAGAAAACTAAACAAAGCTACAAGGAAATACCACTTTCCCCTTCCATTTATTGACTAAATGCTAGACGAGCTGGTAGGTAAGGAATACTATTGCTTTCTAGATGATTATTCGGGATATAATCAAATTACTATTACCCTCGAAAGACTAATAAAAAACTACATTTACTTGCCCTTATGACACCTTTTCTTTTAGAAGGATGCCGTTTGGTTTATGCAATGCCCCAGCCACCTTTCAAAGGTGCATGATGGCAATTTTTACTAATATGATAGAACAAGGGCTTGAAGTTTTTGTGGATGATTTTTCTGTTTTAGGTGATTCATATGATGAATGTTTTTATAATTTAACTTTAGTGTTTAAAAGATGTAAAGAGACTAACTTGATCTTAAATTGGAAAAAAGTGTCATTTTTTGGTACAGGAAGGTATAGCTTTATGCCATTAGGTGTTTAACAAGGGAATTGAGGTAGATCGAGCTAAGACAAAAACAATAGAAAAAATTACCTTCCCCTATTCAATAAAAGGACTAAAAAGCTTTCTAGGCCATGCCAGATTCTATAGAAGATTCATAAAAGACTTTTGAAGAATATCTAAAACACTTTGTAACCTCCTAGAAAAAGACACCCATTCATATTTGATGATGCATGTCTTACTGTATTTTTAGAGTTGAAAAACATATTAATAGCCGCCCTAATTATGGTAACTCCAAATTGGAACCTACCCATTGAATTGATGTGTGATGCTAGTGACTATGCGGTAGAAGCAGTGTCAGGGCAAAGAAAAGAAAAGATTTTTTACTCTATATACTATGCTAGCAAAACTTTAAATGGTGCCCAATTGAACTATGCCACAACTGAAAAAAAAAAACTTTTAACAGTAATATTTGCTTTTGATAAATTTTAATCTTATTTAATTTACTTCTGTCATTATTTTTATTGACCACTCTTCTATTAAGTATTTGATTGACAAAAAAGATGCAAAGCCTAGGTTGATAAGGTGGATGTTGTTACTACAAGAATTTAACTTGGAGATAAGAGATGAAAGGGCTCTGAAAATCAAGTTACTGATTACTTATCGAGGCTGGAAGGAGATGATCAAGTGGCTGAACCCACTCATATAAACGAAACCTTCTCGGATGAACAACTCTTCCAAGTTGTTAATAAACCATTGCCCTGGTATGTTGACTTTGTTAACTATCTAGTATGCAAGGTCATTCCTCCTAACTTAACTTCTCAACAAAAGAAAAAGTTTTTACAGAATATAAGATTCTTTGTTTGGGATGATGACCACTTCTTGTTTAAGTATTGTGCTGATTAAATATTAAGAAAATGTATTTCGGAGGAAGAGTTGGAGAGTATACTTCACCACTGCCATGCTTCAGAGCATGGAGGTTACTTTAGAAAGAGCCAAACTGCTGAAAATTGCTCCTAATCAGGTTTTTATTGGCCTTTTTTATTTAAGGATGCTAATGAATTTTTGTTTCCAAATGTGATAGGTGCCAAAGGATAGGCAACATATCCAAGAAGAATGAGATGTCACTCAACAACATACTAGAAATGGAATTGTTTGATGCATGAGGGATGGACTTCATGGGTATATTCATCTCTTCATACACCAATCAATACGTTCTTATTGCTATGGATTATATCTCTAAATGGGTTGAAGCCATTGTTGTGCCAACCAATGACTTTAAAGTCGTGACCAAATTCTTGAAGAAGACATCTTTACATGTTTTGGTACACCTCGGGCGATCATCAATGATGGAAAGTCTCACTTTTGCAACAAACAAGTGAGAGCTCCCCTTGCTAAATATGGGGTGACTCATAAGGTTGCACTAGCTTATCATCCGCAAACAAGTGGACAAGTTAAGGTCTCCAATTGAGAGATCAAGAGGATTCTAGAGAAGACTGTATATCATCACAAAAAGACTAGTCTAAGAGATTGGATGATGCATTGTAAGCATACTGAATAGCCTACAAGACCCCTTTAGGCATGTCTCCCATTTGGCTGGTTTATGGCAAGGCTTGCCATATGTCGATTGAGTTAAAGCATAATGCTTATTAGGCCCAAAAAAAAAAAAAAAACTGAACTTTGACTATCAAGCTACTGGTAAAAGGAGACTCCTCCAATTGAACGAGATGGATGAGTTTAGGCGAAATGCTTATGAGAATGCCAAACTCTACAAAGAGAAGACCAAGAGGCTACATGATCAACGGCTTGTTGAGCATAATTTTGAGACGGGGTCAACAAGTCATGCTCTATGATTCTTGGTTAAAGCTTTTACCAGGAAAACTTAAGTCAAGATGGTTTTGACCATTCACCATTGCCAAAGTGTTTCCATATAGTGCTGTGGAGTTGATAGCTACTAATCCTTATATAACATTTAAAGTGAATGGCCGACTATTGAAACACTATTGGGGAGGAAAGATTGATAATGATCATAGCTCTATCAAACTTGGTAAAGCTACTTGAGTAACACGAAGTCAAGTCAAGGACTTTAAACAAAGCACTTCTTGAGAGGTAACCAAAGTTTCTTAACCCCTTTTCTTTATTTTATTTTTAGTTAGTTAATGTTTTAATTTTTACTTTACACTTAAACCTTTATATATTCTTTTCTCAGGTAAAAGAAGACTAAGAAATCTCAGCAAAAGGCATTGATGTAGCAGCACCCCATTGCCTAACGTCGTTGTGCCTTATTACTTGGAAATTACAAAATCAAATAGAGAGCACACCGCAGCGGCATGCCTAAGTTAAAGTCACAGCGCCATGAATAAGAAAAGCCCAAGTAAGTACTTATAGTGCTTTGAGCCATAGCTTCCTAAATACCTACGCCGCGCCACCTTAATGAAAATTTTCATTTTAGGTAGATAGCTCCAAGCTACAATGTCAACTTCTTGGCACCACTTACACAAAAATAAAAATGTTTTACACAGATTACATTTAAGCTATGACTCCACTTTACTAATGCCGCGACATCATTATTTCAAAAAAAAAGAAAAACTAGGTTTAAGACAAAGAGCTCTACATCTCGTGGCTCCATGTTACTCAAGCCGTGGCATCAACCCGCGTGTTTTAAAATTTTCAAATTTTAAGGCTAAGTGCCTTGGTGCATACTTCTTGACACCAAACCGTTGCACCACGAATTATATTTTTAAAACGAAATTTCAGACCCTCTAATTGTTCAACCTTGAAACCTAACACCCAAAGTCGAAAAATCAGAGGTTTCAAGGTATAGATCTCCAAACCAAACCCATTTCTTGCGAATTCACTCACTCTTACACAATTCCCCTCTCATTCACTATAGTTTACATGCACACTATACCTTGCTTCAACTTAAGTAAGTTTCTCTATTTTCACTTTGAATCTTTAAATCTCTTGATAAGAAAGATGCTTTTCTTGTGATTATATGTTTACTTGCTTGTTAGATAGTGGGTTGAAACTTACATTTTGGGGATTGTGGTTAGTTTTTGAGTTTGGATTTTTAGTGACATAGGTGTTATGTTTTCAATCTTAATTCTGAGTTCTTGGATTTTGTTGGATATAATTGTGGAAATATGAATCTATATCATCTCATTATGACCCCCACCCCTATAATTCTTGAATATTATTGATAAGCTGATGATAGTGGAAATAGGTTTTTGGGGGGAGGGAAGGAGAAGGAAAAGTTGATGCATAATGATGGGTAATGCATGGATGATATAATGTTGCTATAACATGCCTGAGAATCTTGTTAAATGTTGTGTGGGTCTGAGACCCATTTTTTTGATTAATGGGCTATGGTTGATGTTGTTGCTGGGCGTTTTGGGGTTCAGGATTATATTATTTTTGTTTTTTGGATAATGGGACCAAAAACTAAAGGTACCAAGCATGCTCAATCTTCTGGACCGAGCTTTGATAATAGTTAGTTCATCTCTGCTATTGCAAAAAAGAGATTCCACAACGGGCTTGCAATGAAGAAGATTGTGGCATAATGAGGTCTCCACCTTAGCCCTGATTACTTCCCAAGGATGGCCAATCTAATTGATAATAGACATTGAGCTAAACTATGTAAACTACCCCTAGCTGGAGTCATTGTAGTGGCTGGAGAGTTCTATGCCAATATGGTAGAGCACATTGGCAGTAGAGTCATGGTTCGAGAAAAAATGGTATCGTTCACAAGCACAGTAATCAAAGCCTACTATATCATTTTGGATATTCCTGAGACTGATGAATATGTGACTTATGCGAGTGGGATAGTAGATTATGATGCTGACATAAGTGGATTTTGCTATCAAGGCTCTGTTTGGAAGTTGACCAATGGAAAACCAGTTCACTTTAAGGCCAGTCAGCTACTAACCCCTGCAAGGGCATGGTATTACTTTGTGCTCACCAATGTGCTACCTAGTGGACATGCTATTGATGTTACCAAGGAACGAGCTATTATGGTTTATGCTATTATCCAAGGTATGTTTATTGATATTGGTTAGCTTATTTATAGTGCCATATTGCAGGTTGTAAACAGTGGACATTTAAAATATAGTTCCTCTCCCTCATCACTGGGCTATCCTGTAAGGCTGGTGTGTTTTGGGAAGACATTAAACTATTGGTCATGCATAAAAGTCCTATTGATAACAAGCTCATGTATAAGTTTCTGCTTTGGAATGTTGAAGCGGGAGAAGGTGATCCAGCAGCTCCAGCTCAGCCTATTGGTACATATAAATTGACATTGGCTCAGCGCATCCCTCGTTTGGAAGTGCAGTGTACAAAACATTGGTAGCATAACCATGCTGTCAATCACTAGGACAACGAGTCATTGAGGATGATACTGGAGCAACGAGGATAGGATCCTGCTACTTTCCTTCCTTGTCTCGAGCCTCCAGCCTCATTCCCATATCCCGAGAAGGACATCAATATTAATTTTGATGACTGAGGGGAGTTTACTTTATCTTTTGTCCATCCTTTTGTTATTTTCTTACTTTCCTTTAAACATTAGGACAATGTTTAGTATAGGTTTGAGGGTTATAGTTTTGTAATTCTTTATTTTGTATGTGTGGTCAACCTCCATTTAAGCGTAACTGTTTAGATAGTATAATTAGGCTGTATTGTGTTTCCCTTTCCCGTATTGTGTTACGAATATTGAAAGATAAGTTGTTAATGATGTTCTAATATATCCTTATTCCCATAATACTATTATATATGCATTGATTTTGATTTTCGATAACATTCAAATATTTTTTGGATTTGTTATAATTAGGGCATATACTTCACACATATATATATACACACACACACAAGGCTATTATTGCCTAGGTTTTATTTTTTAATAATTTTTCTTAATAAACCTTAGACTCTTTTTTTACCTCTTTAATGAGTACGAATTCCTTTTGAGGTGAAATCCTAAGTGAAACTTAGTTGAAAATATGATTAAGTCATTTTTGGATTGATAGAGCATTTTCTATATCCAAAAATGATTTTATATTTCTTTAGTTACCCATATTTGAGTTTAATGCCTATTTTTTTTTTCTTCTAGCACGTACATGCTAACCAATCCTTGGTTTGTAAGACCCATTTGCACCTTATTACGTTAAGCACATTTAATATGCAGTTTTGTCGAGTCTAAAGAGAGAATGAGCTTGAAGCAAGTCTATGAGAAGGAGTGCATTACAAGAAAGAATAAGAAAAATATTATTTGATCATCCCCACTTGATAAAAATTAAGTTGGATGAATGTGTGAAATTTTTTTGATAAATTATCTACAAACCAAAGATTTGGTAGAAAAAGAAAAAAAAGAAAGAAAAGGAAAGAAAAATGGAGAACATATATGCCACACAAGAAGAAATATATCGAGAGAGAAAATAATTAAAGACAGAGTATGTGGAAACTAATACCTTGGAAAAGAAAAGGTGGAAAAGAAGGGTGAACTCATACAAAGAAATTGTGCTTCGGGTATTTGAGCTAAAAATTTCATTTTATCAAATCTTTACCCTAGCTTGACATTACAAGTTGAATAAAAGACCTATTGATTTTTGATTAAGTGTTGGCCTACATGTCACACCCCTCATGGAGGCATGACTGGCCAGAGGAGTGGTAACCAAACCTCTGTAACCCTGACTCAAATAAAGGAATGACCATGACTCTTGACTCACTAATGGATAAAACCAAGAAATTATAAAAACAAAAGTTAACATTAACAAATTTGTTGATTACAACAATCACAACTTACTGCAAATTTCGGCAGAGGTTCCTTACAATACGGAACATGTCTTAAAATACAATCCTATAAACTCTTTCTATTACTCAACATAATACTAAAAACAATAAGGAGCTCTGCTCCTTTCACACCATCAACAAAACAAGTACTAGAATATTACATCATACCACCTTGACACTCACAGTACTAATGTGACTACAAACTTTCATCCTTGACTCCAAGTATGAGATTCTGAGGCATACCTTGTCATCAAATCCTTAACAAAAACCTAGCATTGGCGGTTAACTTCTTTTGACATCCTGCTACTAAAAAAATATAACCACAAGAAAGGGGTGAGTCCTACGGACTCAGTGAATGAAAAATCATACCCAAAGGGTACTAGCATCACACAACACAAGCATATCACATATATATTAACATCATATAACATGATTCACATAACATTTCACATTACACATACATATTGTAGGTTTCACAAATTCACAATTCATATGATACACAAGATCACAAATTTATCAGAATAATGATATCAAACAAAACAACCAAAGGGCCAACGAATGACCCAGTCCTGCACAACATTATCACCCCCTACCGGGCATTTACGCGCCCGCACAACAAGTTAATCTCCGTACAAAATCCATCCCACCGGGACTGAGCACTCAATTTAAAAAAATATTTATTAGAATCAGAATTTCTCATGATTTTAAATCAGGGTATCCTAGGTGCACCTGGACTTTTAATTTCAGAAATAAAAATCATTTTCCAGAAAATGTTCACGAGTTGGCCCTTATCAAACATAATCAATGTCAAACAAACCAACCAATATCAAACGAACATAATTCAAATAAATTACTGAAATACTTTACTTGCTTACTTTCCTTATATTACACATATTCAAATAAACATATAATCATACATACTAATCTAACCCCTAAAGGCAGCAATTAACCACTCACCTGTTACCCATTTCATTCGTCACTCACACTTGTGTTCATGCATCTCATCAGGTTCACATTGGAATCCGGAACTGAAATTCATAATTCCAAATACTACTTAGTTCATAAACGTTATTGTTATACTCTTTTATTTACTAAACCTATATCTCAACTTATATAGGTTTATTTATGAAAGTTCTCCTTTAAACTATTACATGTCAATTAATATGAATTAGATTTTAGGTGATAAGGTTATCAATGAAGAGGACTTTTAAATATATTGACAAAGCATATAATAGGAGAAATGATTAGAAAAGAATAGTTAACCATTAGAAAAGAATAGTTAACATTTAGTGTGTTAAAAATATGAAAGCTGTCCAAACTTAAGGTTTGGACCAATGTCCACTTTAACGGTCATATTTTTCTCCATGAAACTCCGAATTCAGTTTTGTAAAATTTATAAAATACTAGACACATGTAGCTTTATAATGGTATATTATTTGTAATTTTTGGATTTGTATATCAATACAGTTTATTGTTTGAAGTTGCATCAAATTCTGTAACACGCAGGATTTTTGATAGCTTTGACCTGACCATAGTTAATTGAACATAACTTTCCCTAGGAAAAACGAAATCCGATTCCGTTTGTTGGGTTTATTAATAGACAAGTATGTATATCTTTATTATTTAGAAACTTTTCCTAAAATCTGTCATTAACCCACTCAATTTCTTACATGAACCAAAAACAGAGTATTACGAATTCTGCCTGACCTAGCTGGAGTCTAACAGCTATAACTCACAACATATTTGGAACTAAGCTACGAAATTTTGCAGACAATATCTCAAGACTATAAACTACATTTTATCTTTTGAACTCTTAATTTAATTCACTCCCGAAAACACCCGAAATACAAGATTTCTCTAGCTTCTAAAATCTGCCCCTATTTCCCATTCCCTTACCACTCAAGCCACATTACTAAGTCCCCAAATTCCAACTTAAACGTCAATTTAACTAATCAACATGACATAAAAGCTTTATTTACACGTTTCCAGTATCAATATCACCAAATTCAATTCCTACTTTAACTCTTTCATCAATTCAAGAAAACTTTTAACTTAAAGTAATATAAACACTAGAATTTTAAGGACAAAGTTGTTGAAAATATCCATTTAACAACCAACTAAATTGTTGTTTGCCATGTTTCCTTAGGCTGCTACTTCATGGAGCAAAAACTACTCTGTTTAAAAGTGCAACTTGACACTACATAAGACAAAAGCATGAGAAATCCACCAGTACATGTTGACTCGGTGTTGTAGTTTATGGTTTGAACCTTGCTCTTGTAAATTGTCTCATTTTCTATTATTAAAACTGTAAAAGAATGCAACAAAAATTTCATGGTCAGGTTCTTGTATGAAAGTCAGAACTGTTGGATCATGCTGACTTGCAATAGGGTGGTGTGTTGAAAACAATACACAGCCCAGATACACAAATTACCCGTCCTAGAAATACAGTAGTTATGTCTATTGATATAGATGGAAATTCTAGAAGATAGAAGTGAACAAAAGTTAATACCTGAACCCCTTTGTTTCATTTCTATTCCCCTCCAGCTCCCCCTCCTCCTGCTGTCTAGTTCTCATGATTCTAATCCTTCAAAATTCTCTTGTAAGATCTTAGAAACTAGGGCTTTTAGATGAGGTAGATAAGCTGAAAACAAGAGGAAGGCTACCCAAGGAGGAGCTATGGAGCTTGGCTGGAAGAGGAAGTCACGAAAATGGAAGCAGGAGAAGAAAGAAGTAGAAGAATCCAGTCACAAGGTGGGGAATCGGACAAAAGAGGAAGATATACAAAGAAAACAGATACAAAAAAAATAAATAAAGAGAATTGGGTCCAAGTCAATGTATAATGTGTGGTGAATATCCATTATATATATATATATATATATATATATATATATATTTATAAAGCATGTCAAATGTGAATTAATTACTATTTCTTAGGTATATATCTATATATATATATAATTATTTTATAGATAAAAAAAAATATATGATGTATAATTAATTTTTTTGCATCTATAAATTTTAAATATTTGTACACTTGTTGTATACCTTAATAAAAATACTACCCACATAAATTTTAAATTCCAAGTTAAACAAAAATTAATTCTTGCATTAGTATTATATTTATACAAGTTTTCAATTACATGCATTTGTCTTGGTACAAAATTTAATTATTGAGTCGTGAAAATTTCGGTACAAGATTTCTAGAACGCAAGTTAAAATATCGGGTTATCACACTACATTAGCAGAGAGAGGAAGGAAAGAAGAAGTTTAAGGAGTTAAGATTAGTCTTTGAGTTATTTTGAGAATAATTTTGAAGCCATCTAACTCTAGTGACAATGCCTTGCACACACACATATGAGGTTAGTTTGAACATGATAAATTTGAAATTATACTTGTGTGTTATCTTAAGTCAAGTCTTTGTTATAAAATTTGAGGATTTTTAAGGGAATAATTAGCTCATCATCGATAAATATATTATCATTTTTGTTTTCTTTCTTTTTGTTAGGGACTAGCAAAATATTAGATTTAAGGGTGTGATAACTCTAAAATAACAGAGTTATTTCACTATGATTTTAATTCATATATGATGCTAATCCTATATTAGTCGAATATAGTGTTGTAGTTGTTTTAAAAGTTTTGTAGAGTTTTTATCTTAATTAGGAGTAGTTTTATGAATTTTAGTATTTAATTTGTTTTAGGTATCTTTGCAGTGTCCTAATTTGGATTAAAGAAAGAAAGCAATTCAACAGGCGCCGTAGCACCACAAAAGGAAGAAATTAATGGATCAGACAGAGAAACTTTAGCCACGGCATAGATATGACTAAGCTATGGCACGTCAAAACAAGCATCAAACTCACATAAGTTAGAGAGTATGAAGCCGTGACGCTTAAAGATTGAAGTCGTGGCGTGATGATTATGAAGCTGCAATACCAAACTGAAGACGACTTTCATAAAATATGCGAAGGTTTGGCACCTCAGCGCCCAACTATGGGAAGTCGCGGTGAGGAAAAGATAATTCCTGTTGGAATTAAACAGAACATGTAGTGCTGCAGCGCCTAATACACACACGCCACAGCATATGTATTGATTTTGAGGACTTCTATTTTAATTAGAATAGGAGGAAAAGGCTTACAAATAAAGGAGGAAGACTGAAGTTTAGAGACACACAAGAGCTTGTTATAGAGAATGCTAAAGAGCGGAAGGAGACCCGAAGAGTGACAGCTTCTGGTTTCTATTATTTCTTTTTCTTATTTCTATTAGCTTGTAATGGTTATATTTTTAGTAGTTAGTATGGAGTAGTTGTATTCTGAGGGTAACAATTGAACTCACATGTAGCCGATGTGGCTTTAGTTTTAGTATATATATTGCATTATTCTTAATGCTTCTAATTACTTGATTACCAGATAGATTGATTAGGAATTCTGGAATTGACTTGGAATAATCAGTTTTTGGATTAGTTTTAGGCAATATAGCTTATGTTTGGATTGTTCATATGATTTTTGATAATCTAATTTGTTTAAGAGATAAGAATATACTCTTTTACCATAAATAACTAGGAGATTGGTTCTTAATGAGTTTGTTTTAGAATAATTTTCATAGGAATACAGGGAATTACACCAAGCGGAATAGATATTTGTTAGACATAGGAGTATGCTAGTAATTGATCAAGAAATCTAAGTTAATATTAGCTATTGTATGAATTGATTTGAATTAAAGCTATTAAGGTGTAGTGTGAGGAATATTGTAAACCTATACTTAATTTTAATATTTTATAAATTGAATTTATAATCTCTAAATTTGCATTATCTTGATTAGAGTTAAGCTATATCATAGTTGTAATTAGCATAAAAAAAAGTAATTATTCCTTGTTGGAACGATCTCTACTTATTACTTTATTACTTGAGGATGATATGTGTATTTGCATTTGTACAATCTCTATCACCGCTGTCCAGTTAGGCATCAAATTTGCCTTCTTTGGTGTATCTTGTGAGGTAAAGGGATAAAAGGGCAGCTAGCTCTTCTATCTCTGCAACCCAACCCAACCAATTCAGATGTCTGCCATAATTCACAAATCAGGTATGTTTTTGTGAAGAATCAAAGTTCTACTTTTGATGAATTTATTTCATACTCGTACTTTTTTTCAATGTTTGCTGGAATTTCATTTATGTTGGTAAACCCATAATGAGTTGTGGGCATTTTTTATTGTTCTTAAGAGGAAAAAATTTCTATGGTTTTGTATTTGGTAGATCGAGGTTTGGAAATTTGACTATGGGTTTTTTTATTTTGTCCAACTATTGTTCTTAAAACACTTATCAAGATAAGACATATAATTTTGTAATATTTATTATAAAAATTATAATAATATATAATTAATAATTTTAATTTTAATATCTATATTTATTTTATCTTTGACAATTCTTTAAAAAAATTAAAAAAAATTAGTAAAATAACCTTGACTTACCATCTTTTTAGCCACATGAACATATTAATTTCCCAAATCGATCCTTTATCCCCTTCAACTCATTTTGTGTAGTAATAATATCAAAACCAGAAAAAATAAAATAAAGAAAAATAGAAACTTCTCATGGGCAGGATCGAAGTTCCATAGATAAGAAAAAGAAAAAGAAAAAAAATATGAATCCAAAACTTACATCGCATAAACTAATTTATATTTCTTTGACTTGAGAATAAAATAAATAAATATTGGAAAACTCCAATAAAACAATAAAATTTTAAACTATAAAACAATACTTCTAAACCATAGTCACACGTAACCTAAACAACACCAAAATAAAACCTAATATTAAAATATGTAAGGGTATGCAGTGAAAGTTTCCTAAATAAGAGAAAACGAAAAAGAATATGAATCCAAAACTTACATCACATAAACTAATTTACATTCTTTGGGATCTAAGTATAAAATAAAGAAAGGAAAACCACAATAAAATAATAAACATCTAAACTATGAAAGAAATACATAGAGCCACACACAATCCAAACTAATTTACATTGTATTTCAATGCATTCACAGGAAGACTTATTGCCTATTTCAATTGTTTTGCATATTCTTGTTCTTCTATTTGGGTATATACTGAGGAATTTGAATTATAATTTTTTTATTAGAAGGCTTAGAGGGGCAATCACAAATTCAGTGACCTACACAACCCTATTTGTAGCATTTACTCAATTGCATTATCTGCAATAGCTTTGGAGATAATACAAGTGAGTAAATGTTACAAATGTGGTTATAAGTCACATGATTTGTGATTGCCCCTCTAAGTCTCCTAATCAAATTCAAATTCAAATTCATGAGTACTGAACGGTTTATTACTCTTGCGGTTATGATGGAAGCATCACACAGGCCGAAAATCAAAAACCAAGGGAACAGTTTCAAGGATGGTATTATATATAGTTTCCCCATAGATAGAGTAATCCTTCAATTTCTCTTCTTCTATTTAAGTTTCATAATTTTGTGTACAATATATCTTTGTTCATTATCTTAATTCATAATGTCTATATATATGTTGTATAAGCATGCATTACATATCATATTCTCTTAGAAACATGTTTGAGAATCGTTTTAAATGAACTAATATATGTTCTTCTAACATGAAGAATGTATATTAATTTCATTCAAAATGATTCTTGAATTGTCCCAGTTAAGTGGATAGTTTAGGAAAGCGAACACTCTATTTATTACGGTGATATGCTTAACTTTTTATATATTTGGTTGAAATTCTAGCTATATTTCCCTATGTTCTCCAAATACATACATAAGCATAGCTATATTGGCTTGTCTAGGACGTGTGCTTAGGAGACCATAGAGAAATGTTGCTCGAATTTCACTAAGTGGGGACAAAAAGATTAAGCATTTCATTGGAATGAGAGTGTTGATTTCCTGAATAAGATAGGACCAACCTTTAGGATGGCGTTGAAGGTGGTACAAAGCACATACTAATAATTAGTTCATTTATTTTAATTAATCAAGTTGAAGTGTTATATGACCCACAGCAGAGACAATGTCTATTGATAGAAGTTGGATATAACATCGTGTGGAGGATTATGCCTTGTTAATGAATTTAGTGAAGGGATTAAAATTTCTTAACTATGTTTTTGCCAGTACGAGTTATACATTAGACAGAAAAATTTGGTGTCCTTGCAAAATCTGTGACAATAATAAATTTCTTACTAGAGAAGAAATAACCCTTCATCTCTATAAGAAGGGTTTTATTGCAACATATAGTAAGTGGAGTCTACATGATGAAGGTTGACGTGGTAATACTAGGACCGTAGAGTCTTTGAAAGGTGGACCGTCAAATGTTTTTAAAGATGAAATCCTACCTATATGATACAACTCAGATGACAGAAATGATATTGGACTCAGTAGACCTAAATTACAATTGAAAGTCGGAGAATCCTAATTCGGATGCTGCAAAATTTTATGAGATGTTGGTAATTACAAATGATCCAGTATAACCGGGGTGTGAAGAAACCATTCTTTCCGCCGTGGCTCAATTGTTGAACAGCAAATTAGAATTCAATGTCTTAGAGAATTTTTTCAATAGATTTGTCCAAATCATCAAGGATATTCTTCTCAAGAATGAGAAGTTACCTAAATCTTTTTATGAGTCTAGGAAGTTAGTGAGGGGGTTAGGAATTAGATATGACAAGATTGATATTTGTCTAAATCAGTGCCAGTTGTATTATGATGAGAACGAGGGCATAAATGCTTGTGATATTTGTTAAGAGTCCCATATCAAGGAATGTGGTAAAAAGAACATACCTCATAAGGTATTGCGATATTTGCTGATCATGAAGAGGTTACAGAGGCCTTATTTATTAAAGGTCACTGCAAAAGACATATGATGGCATAATGAAGGTAACTAGAAAAAACCAAACATGACGATACACCCATCCGATGGGGAGGCATGGAAAGACTTTGACGAAGACCATCCATCATGGTAATAAGAAATAAAAAATGTCAGACTTGGCTCTCAACTGATGGATTTACTCCATTTCGTAATTTGGGATCTCACTATTCATGTTGGCCAGTGTTTTTCGCTCCTTATAACCTTCCACCAGACATATGCATAAAGCAGCACAATATTTTCTTGACTTTGCTAATTCGTGATTTGCTCTTCTATGGACGATTCATAATTTTCCTGCTTACAGAATAACTTCTAGGTGAAGTACTCATTTTAGGCTATCATGCCCTATATGTATGGAATGCATCAAAGGGTTAGATCATTTGACGTTTCATCGTACAAAAGGGATTATAGTTGATTAAAATTGGAGTTGCATGAGGTTAATGGAAACACTTTTCAGCCTAAAACAACCAACGCTCTGAGTAAAGATGATGGGAGGGATAATAATGACTTATATGGTTTCCTCTACACTTAGGAAAACCATATCCTAAGACTAGACGTAGTCCCACCACATCCCTGTTTTCACTTTGTCTTGATATCTTCATCTCCATATGCTCGATTTACAAGTAAATTCAAATCTAGCTAAATCCTAAATCTTAAATCCTAAATCCTAACCTTAGCAACTATTACATAATATGTAAAAAACCTTGAGTTACATTCGAGGGGAGTTAGATGAGAAGATAATTTACATAGAGAATAGGAGGCAGGGCACGTAAACCTTATTTTCCAAAAATACTAAAACAAAGCATATATTCAAAATGCGTATGTGGTCCATAATTACCCCAATTCTAATTATTCCATTTCTCATACATTCATAATGCAAAATATATAATATTTTGATTATTGATTACTTATGGATCAACATGCTATTTAAATTAAATTTCACCAATAACTTAAAAAAATATAATTTAACAAATTCCTTTTATTTGATGAATTTTCCTAAAATACCCATATTTCAGAGAATAGGCCTGGTCCCGGCCTGTGGGCCTTGGCTAAGCCTTGGTTGCGCCCTTGGTCTTGGCCATAGGCGATAAGGGCCTGAGCTTTCACTTGATTTTAGTCAATTCACTAAATTTTAGGGTTTAAAATAGTTCCAAATCCCTAAAATCATGTGAACTACATCTTTTAGGGTTTGAAAACAATTCCAAAACCTAGAACCCTGTAAAATTCAAATTTACTAAATTTAGGGTTTGCGTGAGCCTAAACCTTTTGGACTTTTTTCATTTTTTGGTGCTGCATAAATAGCTTCATCTTCTAATAAAAGTTGGAGATATTCCTGGAGATATCTAAGATATTCTTGTTTATTTAAGCAGGAAGCCAGTTTTGCAGAAATCTGAAACTTTTGTTGTAGGAATTGAGTTTCTTCTAGAAGAGGCTTCTACAGAAACTGGGGTTTTTTTTTGGAACCATTACTTAATGGCAGGGGCCAAAGCTTTTGATGCATTGAACTCAAACTACCATTTTGTAGAGCCTTGTCTGAGAAGTACAGGCCAAATGTTTAAATTGTCTTTGTTCTTTTGGTAATAATCTTTTGGATACTTATATTGCCAACTCTAAACCTATGCTAAGGAAAACATTGAGAAGTAGTGTAATAATATTGGATTTTGATCTTTAGTGCCAAAATGCTTGCTACAGTAAATTAATCCTTCAGATACATCAACAGGGAGAATTATTGTGCAAGGACCATATAAATTCCACCACCGGGTGAACTAATGAGAGAACTTATATTGAACATTATTTTTGAAGTAGATAAGCCACTAGTGATTATAACTCTTGTTTTGAAAATAAAAAGTATTGTACCAAGCATCTTGGTAATCACAGTAATTGTAAGAAATTGGATCAAAGGATTAGGAGAATTTGCAAGGTTTTACTAGAGCAGTCTTCCAATTAAAAGGACTGAGGACTTTCAGGATTTGAAGGGTAGAATACATTATGAAGTTAGCATCCATTTTTGAATTATAATGTTTGATCATAATAGAATCGTTATGAACCAAGATAAATTCATAAAATTGGTGGGTTTTTGAAAGATTGGTTGGCAGGTAATGCCAATTTGGGGGAAAAATTTTTGTGATAGACATTTTAAAGAATATCAGTCTAAAATTCATGTTCCATTTGGAGAAAAATTTAGGGTATATCGATAGGGACATAAAAGATTTGGAATTTTTGAGAAAAGATTGGAGTAGATTGAGAGACAAAAGCCTTACCTGAAAGGACAGTCGTGGTTGATTGTGCAAGTTGACTAATAATTTGAGCAAGCTCTTAAGGATCAAACTTAAAACTTTCTTTAGGAGGAATTATCATTTTAGATTGCTCTTTATCAACTAAGTCAGCCTAAGACTATTTTGTGAGGGTTAAGGGTTTTTTTTGTTTGGAGAGCATTTTGAATTCCTAAAAAGGCTTAGATAGGAAATGCGTAAAACAATTTTGTTTGTTTTTCTGTAATTTTTGCTGAGGAGGAGGATTCCTTATTTTTGGTTCTAGGAGAATCATCCTTTTTCTTTTTCTTTTTTCTGGGCATACTGTTATTTTTCCTATAAAAATTCACGGGCAAGATAATCTGGTATGAAATTGGAGCTTTCTTTGATATACTCAATGTCAAAATCAAAGGCAGATAAAATTACTTGCCATTTAGCAAAAGTTTATTTTGAGGCAAGATTGTTAACATCATTTTGTAGAACATCTTTTGTAGATTTACAATCTACTTTAACCAAGAATTTTTTATTAAGTAAATCACTTTTGAAATTTGGAAATACACAAAACAATTGCTTAAGTTTTCTTTTTGATTATAGAATAATTTTGTTATACTGAATTTCAATGTTTTGATGCATATGTAATGATTTGTTATTTTCCATGACTGGGTTGTTTAAGAATGCCACTATAACCAATGCCAGAGGTATATGTTTCAACTATTTTAAAAGCCAGGATCAGAGAGATACAAACATGGAAGATGTTTAACCCTCAACTTAATTTGTTTGACAATATTGGTGCGAATGTCAGACCAAGGAGGAAGACTAACTTTTAGTTTGTCATGCAAAGGTTTGATTAAATTACTAACTCTTAGGATGAAATCAGAAACATATTTGAGGCATCTTTGAAATCTTTGTAATTGAGTCTTGTCAATTATGTGATCAACGAATTGAATCACCCGATCAATGGGAATAATCGTTCCATGATGGATATTATAACCAAGAAACCTGATTCTTATTTAGAAAATGCTAAATTTTGTTTTAGACACAACTAGACCATTTCTTTAAGTAATATCAAAGAAAATATTGAGATGCTTGAAATGTTCATTAATGCTTTGGAAAAAGATTAGAACATCATATATATAGACAATTAAAAATTTTGTATATGGATTAAAAATGTCATTCTTGATTCTTTAGAATTCAGAAGGAGCATTTTTAATCCAAAAGGCATTATGTTCTATTCATATTGACCGAATGGGACAGTAAAAGTAGTTTTGTATTTGTCAGATTCTTGTATTTGAATTTGTCAAAATCCAAATTTCATATTAAAATTTGCAAATATTTTTGAATAGTAAAGACGATTAAGAAGATCATTTTTGTTAGGAATAGGATATCTAATCCATTGAAGGGCTTAGATTAAAGATTTATAATTAATAACTAAGCGAGGAATATCTTTTGTTGACATAAAAAGCAGAACTAGACCAAGGGCTCTTGCTCTTATGGATTATTCCTTTTGAAAGAAGATCATTGATTTCCTTTTGACATAACTCAAGCATTTCTTGATTTATTTGAATTGGTCGAGCTTTATAGAAATTTGTTTTTAATGAAAATCTTTTTTATAAGGAAGATCAACCATGTGATGTTTTCTTTTCCAAAAAGCATTTGGAAGATCAGAACATATTTTTTTCGCAAAAATTTTAATTTTGTTTTTAATTATTGAATCATTAAGTTGGTTTTCAATTCTTTTGAAAGATATTTTATCAGAAAGAAAATTGAATTTTTTTTGCTTGTTTTCAAGAAAATTGACAACACGGAAAACAGTTTTTTTTTTTTTTTTTAAATGGGAAAGAAACTGTCTATCCCATGACTTTTTTGTGAATTCCTTCATTGACCCAAAATGGATTTAATTAAGAAATAAAATCTGAACCTAGGATAACTAGATTTGTTATATTTTTTACAAGGAAGAACGTTGTAGAAATTTGTGAAGGAGAATTATCAATTATAACATTTGAATATTTGTAATGAATGATGATCTCTATGTCATTAGCAGAGGTTAATCTTTTAGAAGTTTTCTCATAATATTTTGTGATAACTTGTCCTTTTAAAATACAGCTATAGTCTGCACCAGTGTTAAACAATACTATAGTTTCAAGAACAAAAGATTTTTCAATTATTAATTTTATTGGAATATACCATTTTTAACGAGTAAAAATTTTGTATTTTTTTTTTCTTTTTGAAGACTGTGAATTGCAAAAAAAATTGTTTTGCTGTTGAAGTTTAAGATTTTTAACTTCAATTTTTAAATTTGACACTTCATGTTAGAGATCTTGAAGGGTAACCGATTGTGTTTTTACATAATTAAATCTGAATAAAACATGGTTTAGATTCAAGGAGTTGTTAGTGATGGGTAAATTGAGAGGTGGTTTGCCCTGTTTTTCTAGGATTTCCAAAGTTTCTTTTAATTTTTTAAAATAATTTTTCTTGTCTTCATTATCAGGAAGACTTGTAATGACTTTAAAGAGAAGATAGTATTCTCTTGTGAGGATATTACATTCCCTTGTGAGGACATTATATTCAAGAGTTTGGTAAGAGAACTTTGAGGAAAGTTCATTATTTTGAAATTGATTGACTTCTTCATTATCAAAGAAAGGTGGAGCTTCGCTATTAGATGAATCTTCAATTAGAAGACAATCAAGCTGGGCAACTATACCTTCATCACTATTTAAAGCTCTTATTTTTATTGTAATTCTACAATATTTTGCAATGTGTCTTGGTTTATTACATTTAAAAAAAAAAAACAGTTTATTATTATTTTGAAAATATTAAGAAATACGTTTATGTTTATGTATTCTTTTGCCATTTTTATTTTTAAAAGATTTTTCGTAATTTTTAGGAGAATTTAAAACATTTTTCTTTTTGGCTTTAGAAGAATTGGGAGGATAATCAAATCTATATTGGACACAGAAACTTCCTAAATCCTTATGGTTTATGGATTTTTCTTTTGCTAAGTGTCTTTGAATTTTATCATCTTGGCAAATTTTTAACGCAACTTTCAGAACATAGTTGCAAAGCTATCCATAAGTTAATTGTTCGTAAGGGATAATTCCATTATTGATATTACAAATTTTTTTCTTTAAATTTATCTCATAAAGAGCAAGGAAGACCAGCTAGAAAATTTTCTTTCCATTAGGGTTGATTGCTATCGGACCTAAAGAAAATTATCGTAAAGAAAGTATCTTTGTACTGCCTAAAGTCAGCCAAGGTTCGGCATTTCTGATTAGAGAGAAGTTCAGTAAAACCTGCAACTAAAACATGAACTATTGAATGGTTTGAACAATTATGAGCAATTTGATAAGCAGTACAGACCATAGTCATTTGTTATAAAATATAAAGAATATTTAATTCAGATTGACCATCTATATTCTATTCATAGATGTTGTTTGCACTAAAAGAATTATTAATTATCTGGGATTTTTCTTCAGCAACTAGATCTAGATCAGAAGACCTTGGATAATATAATTTTTGTATTTGATGCCAATTTGTAGATCGTATAGGATTGATTTCTTTATGAAAAATTTTCTCAAAAAGTGTGGATTCAGCATCATTGAGATTATTAATGGAAAGATTTTTTGAACTAGAGTATCTTGGACTATATTTTTATCAATTTTTGCAAGTTGTTGTTAGATTTTATTTGTAAGTTCTTATTGAGAAGAATTTTGAAAACTTGTTTTTAATTCTTTTTGATATTTAGTTGGGATTTGATAGGGTGAGAAAATAGGGTTTTCACTTAGTGAAGATTGACAAGAGGACTGACCAAGATTAGAATTGGAGATGTTATCTCCTAAATTTTGAAGGAAAAGATTAGTATAATTATGTTGCTCATAAAGAGATTGAATATCAGTAAGAATAACTTGTTCAGTTAAAACTTTAGTTTTAAAGGAGTTGCAAGGATAGGAGTTTGTTGTCCTTTTGCATTTTGTGCAGGAATTTTTAAAGATTTCCTAGGAGGAAGTATAGAATTAACACTTCATCCTTTTGAGTTAACCATTGCTTGGAAATTTTATTACTAACACTGACGAATTACCAAAAGGTAATTAGGATTAGTTTCTTTTGCATAAACTTCAAACCATTCAAAGAAAGGAATGAGTTTTATGTGCCTCCATAAAATCGTTATAGTAAGTTTGTATTTTTTGTCTTTTAGAACCAGTAATTTTGTAAAAGTTCTAGCATTTTCGTTTTTCTCATGGTAAAAATCTTTTCTAAGAGATTCTTTATCTATTTGGAAAACAATTTGAATTGTATTTATCTCTAAATTATCATTTAAAGATGAAAAAGTTAGAGAATGAGGTTTTTCATATTGGTTATCCTCTTCTTTGGTGTATAATGCCTTAGGAATCCTAAAAGTGTTTTGTAATCCTTGAAGATGAATTGTTGAGGGAATTGAAGAATAAGAATGTCTTGATGAACAAGAGAGTCTTGAACTTTCAAAATTTTGATAAGAAATATTTGAAAATCTTTGACTGTTTGTTCTATTAAAAGAAATTTCTACTTTACCTGCAGGGTATTGAGTTATTTTAGAAACAGAATAGGGTTTTTGACTTTGAACCGGCGTGGTCTTACCAAGAGTCTATTTTTCAGGAATATGAACATCTTTCCAAGAAATTGATTTTGGTGTTGTAACATTAGATTTTGAAAGATTAATAAGAAACATGACTATTTCTCCTTTTTTTCTTTATTGAAGGAATTTTGAAGTGAAAGCTGAAATCATAACTTTATATTGTATTCTATAAACTAAAGCTCTGGGATAAGATCCTGATTTGATATTAAAATTTGAAAGTTTTACATTTAATGTTAAAGAATCTAAAATGTTTTTATCTTGTAACGAGATTGTCTTGTTTGAAAAATAATTGAAATAAATTGGACCACTACAAAGACTAGTTTCAACAATGCGTAAGAGAGATTCATGAAATTTGGTCGTTCAACAATCAGGAAGACACAAGAGAATAGAGCTATTAAGTCCTTCTCCTGTTAAAAGATTTCCAGCGACTTGGACACATCAAAGGTATAAATAATTGTATTTTTATTTATGAATTTTGAGGGATTTTTCTAAAAGAAAAGGAATTTCTTTTGAATCAGAATCAATTAGGATTATTTGTTCTACAGTTTGATTGTATGGTCATTTTTATGCATGAACATAGAATTAGGTTTGTAAATTTCATTGCTTGAGATTTTTGAAATTTTCCAACTATCAATTGATTGTGAAATTTCTTCAAAATTAATTTCTTCTTTAAGAATTTTATTATTTTGAGAAAAAGATTCAGGAGGAGAAGAAGTAGAAGAGGAATAGGAAGCATCTTGTAAAAAAAAGAAAGGTAGAAGATAGATAAGCTCAGTTAGGATGTACTAATCCGTTCCCTTTAAGATTATTCAATATACCCATCAGTAACAAGTCCTTCCATCTAAAAGATGTTTTTTATCCAAATTTAATTTTGTAAAAACACAACCGATTACCCTTCAAGATCTCTAACATGAAGTGTCAAATTTAAAAATTAAAGTTAAAAATCTTAAACTTCAAAAAACAAAACAATTTTCTACAATTCAAAGTCTTCAAAAAGAAAAAAAATAAAATACAAAATTCTTCTGAATCCTCTTTGGATGAGAAAATTGAGTTTTCTGAAGAAAATTTTCTCAATTTTAGTACATGTGTTACTCGTCAAAAATAGTATATTCAAATAAAATTAATTATTGGAAAATCTTTTGTTCTTAAAACTATAGCATTGTTTGACATTGGTGTAGATTCTAGCTTTATTTAAGAAGGACAAGTTCTCATAAAATATTATAAAAAAACATCTAAAAAATTAACCTCTGCTAATGGCATAGAGATCATCATTCATTACAAATGTTTAAATGTTATAATTGATAATTATCTTTTACAAATTTCCCTTGCAAAAAATATAACAAATCTAGTTATTCTAGGTTCAGATTTTATTTCTCAATTAGATCTGTTTTAGGTCAATAAAGGAATTCACAAATAAGTCATGGGACAGACTGTATCTTTCCCATTTCTTCAAAAACTTAATGATTTAGTCATTAAAAACAAAATTAAAAGTTTTGATAAAAAAATTCAAAAACAAATCTGTTCTGATCTTCCAAATACTTTTTGGAAGAGAAAATATCACATGATTGATATTCCTTATGAAATTTTTTTTTCATAAAAAATAGATTCCTACAAAAGCTTGACCAATTCAAATGAATTAAGAAATACTTGAATTCTGTCAAAATGAAATCAATGATCTTCTTTCAAAAGGAATCCGTAAGTGCAAGAGCCCTTGGTCATATCCTGCTTTTTATGTCAACAAAAATGCTAAATTGAGCGAGGTACTCCTCGCTTAGTTTCAATTATAAACTTTTAAACCAAGCCCTTCAAAGGATTAGGTATCCTATTCCTAACAAAAAAAATCTTATCATTCGCCTTTGCTCTTCTAAAATATTTTTAAAATTTGATATGAAATCTGGATTTTTCCAAATTCAAATAAAAGAATCTGACATATACAAAACTGCTTTTACTGTCCCATTCGGTCAATATGAATGGAACATAATGCCTTTGAGATTAAAAATGCTCCATCTAAATTCCAAAAAATCATGAATGATATTTTTAATCCATATACAAAATTTATCATTGTCTATATAGATGATGTTCTAATCTTTTTCCTAAAACATTGATGAACATTTCAAACATCTCAATCCAAAACATTGATGAACATTTCAAACATCTCAATATTTTCTTTGATTTTACTAAAAGAAAGAGTCTAGCTGTGTCCAAAACAAAATTTAGCTTTTTTCTAAATAACAATTAGGTTTCTTGGTCATAATATCCATCATGAAACTTTTACTCTCATTGATCGGGCTATTTAATTTGCTAATAAGTTCCTTAATCACATAATTGACAAAACTCAAATATGTTTTTTATTTCATCCTAGGAGTTAGTAATTTAATCAAACCTTTGCATGATAGACTAAAAGTTAGTCTGACATTCATACCAATATTGTCAAACAAATAAAGCTGAAAGTTAAATATCTTCCATGTTTGTATCTTCTTAATTCCCAAGCTTTCAAAATAGTTGAAACAGATGCCTCTGACATTAGTTATGGTGGCATTCTTAAACAATCCAGTCATGGCAAACAACATTTCATTGCATATGCATCAAAACATTGGAATTCAGCACAACAAAATTATTCTAAAATCAAAAAGGAAATTTTAGCAATTGTTTTATGTATTTCCAAATTTTAAACTAATTTAATTAATAAAAAAATCTTAGTTAAAGTAGATTGTAAATCTACAAAAGATGTGTTACAAAAAGATATTAAAAATCTTGTCTCAAAACATACTATATGGCAAGTAATTTTATCTGCCTTTGATTTTGACATTGAGTATATCAAAGGAAATTCCAATTTCATACCAGATTATCTTATTAGTGAATTTTTATAAAGAAAATAAAAAATAAAAATAAAAAGTGAAAAAGAATGATTCTCCCAAATCAAAAAATGAGGAATCCTTTTCCTCAACAAAAATTACAGAAAAACAAACAAAAGT
Organism: Quillaja saponaria; assembly: GCA_029379385.1. Lineage (NCBI taxonomy): Eukaryota > Viridiplantae > Streptophyta > Magnoliopsida > Fabales > Quillajaceae > Quillaja > Quillaja saponaria. Next base: position 22,479,754 of record CM055607.1, read on the forward strand.
TTCTTATGCATTTCCTATCTAAACTCTTTTAGGAATTCAACATGTCCTCTAAACAGAAAAACCCTTAACCCTTACAAGTCAATCTTGGGCAGACTTAGTTAATGAAGAGCAATCTAAAATGATAGCTCCTCCTAAAGAAAGTTTTAAGTTTGATCCTCAAGAGCTTGCTCAAACTATTAGTCAGCTTGCACAATCAACCACGACAGTCTCTTTAGATAAAGCTCTTGTTTTTCGATCTACTCCAATCTCTTCTCAAAAATCCCAAACCTTTTATGTCCCTATTTACATACCCCAAATTTTTCTCCAAATGGAACCTGAATTTTAGACTGATATTCCTCAAAATATCCATCACAAAGTTTTCCCCCCAAATTAGCATTATCCGCCAACCAATCTTTCAAAAACCCAGCAATTTTATGATTATTTGAATTGATAGCGATTCTATTACAATCAAACATTATAAGCAAAAGCGGATGATAACTTCATAATGCATTCTACCCTCAAAATCCTGAAAGTCCTTAGTACTTCTGATTGGAAGACTACTCTAACAAAATCTCGCAAATTCTCCCATTCCTTTGATCCAATTTCTTATAATTACTGAGATTATCAAGATGCCTGGTACAATACTTTTTATTTTCAAAACAAGAGTTATAAGCTATTGTGGCTTATCTACTTTAAAAATAATATTCAATATAAGTTCCATCATTAGTTCACCCGGTAGTGAAATTTACATGGTCCTTGCGCAAAAATTCTCTCTTTCGTTGTTTCTAAATGATTAATTTACTTTAGCAAGCATTTCGATATTAAAGGTCAAAATCCAATAGTATTACCTTACTTCTCAAAGTTTGCCTTAGCATGGGTTTATGCTTGCCAATATAAGTATCCAAAAGATCACCAAAAGAACAAAGACAATCTGAATATTTGGCCTGTACTTCTCAGACATGGCTCTACAAAATAGTGGTATGAGTTTAATGCATCAAAAACTTTGGCCCTTGCCATTAAGCAATGGTTCTAAAAGAACCCTAGTTTCTGAAGAAGCCTATTCAAGAAGAAACTTAATTCCTACAACAAAAGTCCCAGATTTCTGCAAGACTGGCTTCCTACTCAAATAGACAAGAATATCTCAGACATCTCTAGGAATATCTTTAACTTTTATCAAAAGATGAAGCTATTTCTATAGTACTAAAATGAAAAAAGATTAATTTACAGTTCCTCTTCCAGAGCATTAGGAAATGATTCAAATGATTACGTTCAAGAAAATGAAGGTGATTGTTATGGCATTAGCTTGGCTAAAGACTAAAACATTCTAAAAATCTCAAAAAAGCCACTATGTTGTTGACAGAATACTGTAGCAGTTTACTATAGTAAAATCACTATAGCAGTTATTATAGCATATAGTGTTTTCAAAAAAATTTCTATTTATTGAGAGGTCATCTCCTTTTCAAGGGCAAACTTAGTTTGTGCTCTATTGTAAAGTTTAAGAGAAACCTCTAGGCAATCATCTAGAGCTTTCTTCCTTTTACTTTACATACTTGTAGTTTCAAACTTCCAATCTTCAATATTATTTCAATGACAAAGTTATTTGCATTTTGCATCTCCTCTCCCCTGGCTTAGCATGCAGACTGCCGCCACTTTACCTTCCCGTTTACTTACTGCCTTTATTTACTGTGTTTAAGATTATTCATTGCATAGTATAATTCATTGAGCAATCATGTTGCTCCCTACTTCACTACCCCTATGATCTTTCCCCACTCTACCGAGACCCTACCGTTTGATTATTTAGAAAGGATGCTTGGAGTTCCTCCACAAATCGTCAAAATGATTCTCCTAATCAAACACAAAGTATGACCAATGATTAGTAAGCTATTCAAACAAATAAGCCTCTGATAAAATATTTGTGCACTTGATTATTAAAAACCTTTATCTTTTCAAAAAAGATTCGAAGGAATCGATTCACCCATATGATGAGTGCTAGCTTTCACTTAGTTGAATTGTTAATAGATGATTATTATTAAAGCAAAAACTTCTTTACTTTAACAAAGGGGGTCACGGCTAATGGAGGAGATTTTCAAGAACTCCTCTTGCTCACAGTCTCTCACAAGGTCGAATGTCACTTGTAAACCCATTGTTACCGAAATTTTCCTTAGCTTCTGCATATACAGGACCGCTAAGATTAAGGAATTATAGTCTCTTCTTGTTTAGGATTTCATTAAACCTAAGGCCTAAAACTCATTTAGTAATCCATAATATTATTATAATTACTAATGGATTTTTAGACTTCTAGTGGCCTAAATCCAATTAATGAGATATTTGTCCTCTTTAATGAGGATGATGAATTCATTGTCTATCATTCATCTACCTTCATATTCTTCACTAAATGTCCAATAATAACATATGTATTACTCTTATTACAAGATAAAGGGAATGACATTAAAACATATAGGTTCACATATATGGTAATAATATGATCTCAAGTCAAAGGATTACTAACACCACCAACACTTTAAGAACTTCCATTGACACATGCTTAAAGACTCACATGGTTTCTCGTGTTGGGTTAATTCTGTATACTTGTTCAACTAATAAGTACTCATATGTTTGTTTCAACATCTTCATGCTTATAGTTTATGAAATCACTATTCTCTTTATGAGAAAATGACACAACATATGTTAGTCTCAAAGAATCATCAATATCTCTATTCTTGATGATTCATTGACTAGAAATACTTTTAGAATAATACTTTATGTATGTCATATCTCACAATTATGACCAGTATCATAATTATATATACACAGTATTTATTATAAGGACTTTACATATCGTTGTACTAACTCTCATTTAAATAATAAAATAAAGAATGTCTAATAAATAGTATTACTTGCATTAAATACAAATAATGTCTCATTACAACTAACCATTGATTGTCTCTTAGACACTAATACTAACAATCTCTAAGTCCAACCATATCAAAGTGGCGATCATCCTTCCTCTATGGCTAGGGCTTTGTAAACGGATCTGCCACATTCTCATTATTAGGAATGTGCTCTATCTTTATATCCCTTCTATCAATGATTTTCCTAATAAGGTGATACCGCCTTAGTATGTATATGGATTCTGGTGAGACCTTGGTTTCTTTGCTTATGCAACAGCCCCATTGTTATCACAATATAACTATATTAGATTAACAATGTCAAGAATAATCTCAAGTTCAATTATTAACTTCTTTATCCAAACTGTCTCCTTAGTTGCTTCGGAGGTAATTATGTACTTAGCTTCGGTTGTAGAATCCACAATTGTTTCCTACTTAGAACTTTTCCAGTTAATGGCTCCTCTATTAAGAGTATATAAGAATCCAGATTGTGATTTACATCTATCCCTATTGGTTTGAAAGCTAGCATCGGTATATTTTAAAATTTTAAGTTCTTCAGTTCCTCCATACATTAACAATGCATTCTTCGTCCTTCTCAAGTACTTAAAGATGTTCTTAACTGCCTTCTAGTGTTTTCACTTAGAAAAGCCTAGTATCTGATTGTAATACTTAAAGCATATGATACATCAAGGTGCGTATATAACATATTATACATGATTGAACCAATTATAGAAGCATATATATTTTTGGAAAGATTCACACCATGTGACATGGGCAAAACCCTTTTTTTGACCTATCCATGCAAAACCTTTTAAGCATCTTATTAATGTACTTAGAGTGTGATAATCCGAGCAACATTTTGAATCTGTCTCTATAGATCTTTATACCCAATATATGATTGCTTCACCCATGTCTTTCATGGAAAAATTTACGGATAACCAAAGTTTGACAAATTGTAACATAGGTATATCGTTACCTATTAGGGTATGTCAACTACATACAATACCAAGAATGTTATTGCGCTACCACTAACCTTCTTGTACACACATGATTCATTTTTCGCTTTTAATGAAATCATAAGCCTTTACGATTTCATCAAAATGAATGTTCCAACTTCTTGAAGCTTACTTAAGTCCATAAACAGAGTTGCATACTTTATTATGATGGTCTTTGGGTTCAAAACCCTCAGGTTGTATCATATACACATCTTCCCTTAAATAACCATTAAGAAAAATAGTTTTGACATCCATTTTCCATATCTCGTAATCGTGATATGCAGCTATTGCTAGCAAATCCGAATTGACTTAATTATGGCAACTAGTGAAAAGGTTTCCTCAAAATCAATTTCTTGTTTTTGCCTACAATAGTTTGTCACTAACCTTGCTTTGAAGGTTTGTATGTTGCTATCCGCATTAGTCTTTTTCTTAAAGACCCATTTACACCCAGTAGGATTAACCCCTTTAGGTGGATCAACCAAAGTCCATAAATTTTTTCATATATAGAGTCCATCTTAGATTTCGTGGCATCTTGCCACTTCAAGGAATCAATATCTTTGATTGCTTCTTCATAACTAGTAACTCATCATCCTCTATAAGTAGAATGTCTTTCTGATTTGTTATTAGAAATCTATTCTTTATTAGAGGTCGACTTATCCTATTAGTCTTACGAAGCAGTTGTATGTGTTGAAACTTTTCTTGTACCTCTAACTCTTGTGGTACAGGTTTGGGTTCCATTGTGTGATTGGTCTCATATGGGTTTCTTAAATTTCTTCAAGTTCTACTTTACTTCTACTGTTTCTTTCAAGAATAAACTAATTTTCAAGAAAGACAGCGTTTCTCAAAATAAACACCTTTTATTCCTATAGATGATAAAAGTAGTATTTTTTTTGTTTCTTTAGGATGACCCACAAACAAGCATTTATTATTCTTAGCTTCAAGCTTATAAATCAAAACTCTTTTGACATAAGCATGACAACCTCTAATTCTCAGGTGTGAGATACTTAGTTTTCTGTTGTTCCATATCTCATATGAAGTTCTTTCAATAGATTTTTATATAACCCTCTTTAGAAGGTAAGTTGCAATAATCAAAACATATCCCCAAAAAGAATTTGGTAAGTTAGCATAACTCATCATGGAACACACCATGTCTCACAAAGTGTGATACCTCCTATCGGATACACCATTGAGCTATGGTGTACCAAGAGAAGTCCATTAAGATAGAGTCTTATTATCCTTTAAGTAGTCTAAGAACTTCTGGCTAAGGCATTATTTACCTTGATCAGATCTAAGTGTCTTCATACTTTTACTAGTTTGTTTCTCTACTTCATTCCTAAATTTTTTGAACTTTGTAAAGGATTCAGACTTGTATCTCATAAGATACACATACCCATACATTGACTTGTTGTCAGTAAAGGTTATAAAGTAGGAATATCCACCTCTAGCATGTATAGACATTGGGCCACAAACATCGGAGTGTATGAGTTCTAGTAGCTCAGTAGCACGTGCTCTTTTACTTGTGAAAGGTTTCTTAGTCATCTTTCTGAATAGACAGGATTCACATGTTCCTATATGATTCATAATCAAATTGATATAGATATCCACCTTGGTGTAATCTATTAATCCTTGTCTCATTTATGTGACCTAGTCTACAATGCCATAAATAAGACGATTTTAGACTATCTAATTTCGGTTTCTTAGTGTTTATGTTGAGGATAATCTTCAATTAACCTCAATCATAAATATACTTGAAGTAGAGGCTTCACCAAGTTTGTTTTCCTTCAAAGTAATCAAGTATGCTTTGCAATTCATTTTCCAATGGCCTTCTTTGCCACAATGGAAACATGTGACTTTGGCTTGTACTTCTTGATGCTACCAGTGGCCTTACTCTTGCTCTTACCCTTTTTCTTCTTGTCTTTGACTTGGGTTTAGAAGAACCACTTATTAGCATCACTTGGGCTTTATCTTTTTTTATATTTCCCTCCACAATTTTCAACATGTTAAGTAATTCGGGTATAGTTGTTTCCAACTTATTTATGTTGTAGTTCATAACAAACTCTGAGAACAATTCGGGCAAAGACTGTAAGACTAAATCAACTTAACGTTCATGGTTCATGAGAAATCTTAATTGGGACAATCTTTTGATGTACCTAATCATCTTTGATATGTGAACATTTACTGAAGAACTTTCTACCATCTTGCAGAGGAACAATTCATTGGATACCTCGAACATTTCTGCTCTGCCTTGCTTATCATACAACTCTTGCAAGTGCATGATAATCATGTGGGCATACATGTTCTCATTCTGCCTTTGAAGCTCTAGTGTATAGAACTTAACATCATACATACTACTTGTTTATTGTTATCCAGGTGCTTCTAATGATTATCAAAGTCAAATTCATCATAATCAGACACACCTCCAACCAGAGCTTGAGTAATGTCTACCTCTATGACATATGAAATCTTTTCTTGTCTTAAAATAATTTTGAGATTGCAGTAAGACAAGAAAATTTCAAGGTAACAAACATTATCTAGAGTTTCCTTTAGATTCGAACCCATAGGCGATGATATAACTAGAATAGATATTTTTTGTTTCCTACTTACACAAGTCCATATCCTTGTTGTATCAATTATCATTTTAACGATCAACTTCTCCCATAATGATATCTATGCTACCTAGTATCATTATAATATCAGCCAATTCACTCTTTTAACTAACCGAGGAAGAATTTCTTAGTCTAAACAGTCAAAGCCGGTTAGCTTGTTGAATTATATTGTTGATCTAAGTGACAAATTGTTCGTAATTCACCAAGATATAAAGATATAAAGCACTAGTTAATATTTATTTAATGCATTTAATCAATTTAAATTGATACCTAAGCTTAGTCTTAAAAACATGATATACTCAACTGGGAACCATCGATTACTTTTTTTAATTAAGTCTTAGCCATTGTTCTAATATATCATATATATTCTATAACATAACTAAGTTCAACATACAACTACCTTGAAAGGACCTAAACAAATAGAAGTAAATAGAACTTCCACCATGCCACAATAATGGAAAACAAGTTCTTAAAATGTGACTTAATAATTTAGAGGAAACTTTAATTGTGGGTAAGTTTGATTCCTAAGGACTCACTGTGGCATGCATACATACATACATACATTCATAATACATCACATGCAATTATGTCATATATATAAGCAAGCCAGGAAAATAAAATAGGGTATGATTATGGACTATATGGTTTCCTTGACACTTAAGAAAACCATAACCTAAGACTTGATGTAGTCCTAAAACATCCTTGTCTTCACTTTATCTTGATATCTTCATCTCCATATACTTGATTTACAAGTAAATTCAAATCTAACTAAATCTTAAATCCTAACCTATGCAATTATTACATAATTTGTAAGAAATCTCGAGTTACATTCGAGGGGATTAGATGAGAATGTAATTTACATAGAAAATAGGAAATAAGGCAGGGCAGTTAGGCCATATTTTCCAAAAATACCAAAACAAAGCATACATTCAAAATATGCATGTTGTCCTAATCATCCTTATTCTAATTATTCCACATTTCATACATTCATAATACAAAATAAAGAATATTTTGATTGTTGATTGTTTATGGATCAACATTCTCTTTAGATTAAATTTCACTAGCAACTTGGAAAATATAATTTAACCAATTCCTTTAAAATCCTTTTTATTTTATGAATTTTCCCAAAATAACCATATTCAAGAGAATGGGTCGTGACACCTGGCTTGGGCGGTGGGCCTTGGCCCTTGGCTAAGCCTTAGACTTGCCCCTGGCCTTAGCAACTTACCAGGGGGCTTGGGCTTTTGCTTGAGTAGTGGGCTTTCACTTGGTTTTAGTCAATTCACTAAATTTCAGGGTTGGAACAATTCCAAATCCCTAAAACTCTGTAAACATAACCTCTTAGGGTTTGGAGCAATTCCAAAACCTAGAATCCTGTAAAATCAAATTTTACTAAAGTTAGGGTTTAGAACAATTCCAAAACCCTAAACTCCAACTTCTATTTTTTAAGATTTGGAACAATTCCAAAACCCTAAAACCCTTAAACTCTTTAAGACTTTTCATAAAAGGTAATTCTAAATAAATTCTATAGCATGCTTCAATACTATGAATATCCATAAAAATCAAGAATCATATGTAATTAATTGAAATAAACCTAGAAGCTCAGATACCATTGTTGGAATGTTTGGAGTTTCTCCACAAATCATCAAAACGATTCTCCCAATCAAACACAAAGCATGACCAATGATTAGAAAATTATTCAAAAGAATAAGCCTCTAATAAAATAGTCACACAATTGATGATTAAAAACCTTTACCTTTTCAAAAAGGATTCGATTCACCCATAGGATACGTGCTAGCTTTCACTTGGTTGAATTGTTAATGGAGGATTGGTTTTGAAGCAAAAACTTCTTTGCTTCAACAAAAAGGTCACAGCTAAGGGATGAGATTTTCAGGAACTCCTCTTGCTTCACAGTCTCGCACAAAGCTGAATGTCACTTGTAAACACATTGTTGCCGAAATTTCCTTTGGCATCTGTATATACAGGGGCTGCTAGGATTAAAGACTTATAGTCCTTCCTTGTTTAGGATTTCATTAAACCTAAAGCCCAAGGCCTAAGTCTCAAAACTCATTTAGTAATCCATAATTCTATTATGATTACTAATGGGCCTTTAGACTCATAGTGGCCTAAATCCAATTAGGATTCTCACTAGTCATTTTCTTAAATTCCAAGAAACTAAGTCTTTCCATATATGTAAGTTAACAATTATCTTTTTACCCTTATGTGTTTGGAAGTTAACTATTAATTCCAAGACTTCATAATCCTTCGATCACTACAAGAAAAAGCAGTATCAGTGCCCATCGAAAGTGGACCCTGATAATGCACATATGGAAGCTAATACTTATCAGTGTCCACCAGTGGATGCTAATACATGGACGTTGATAACATGTCCTTTTATAATATTATCAGCTTCCATATGGATGATGAAGCTATCAGTGTCCACTTTGTGCGCACTGATAATAAATGCCAATGCATTTAAAGAATTATAATAACAGTGTCCACCTTGTGGAAGCTAAAAAGTAGACGCTAATAGTATCCGCGTCCAGCTTGTGAAAGTTGATAGTTGGTGATTTTCCGCATGTATTAGCATCCACTTATTGCAGACACTGATAATACAATAGTGGACACTAATATTACCAAATTTTTTAATTTTTTAATTTGCTTTATAATTTTGTTTTTTATTTATATATGATATACCTAATAAATATTAAATCATTCATAAAATTAATACTACAATAAAAAAATGATAATTTTTTAATCATTGAAAGTTTAAAGTATTAACAAATCATTCAAGTTACAAAACATGAACAATATATATAAAATTATTAAGTTTGTTAATAACAAATAAGTAAATTTAAAACTACACATCCCAAGAGTCGAATCCTGCTCCTCTTGCTCATCGTCTATCAGATTATGTGGTGATTGTAGAGCAGCTGATGAAGAAGCGCCCTGAATGTAGAATCAACAAGTTCTAAACAAATTATTAAGTTTACTAAGTGAATATAAATAATTAAGAAAGATATGATCATACACATTCACATGTAAAGCTTAGAAGAGTTGTATTCATCTATGTACAAGAATGAACTCTTTTTTTTTAACTACAACAAATCTTTATTAAAAAAACAATGATAGATTGGTTACAAAAAATGAGTTTAGGAACCACTTCCCTTATCCCACAATTTTAACAAGCACTTGTTATAATCAATCAAAACTAAATGACCCAAGCACAAACTACCAGAGAAAAACTCATCTAGGTGACAATGCACCAATTAATTCAAAGGTATAACTACATTCTTATGATCTAAGTACAATTTTGAGGCACTGATATAACAAGACATAAGATGATTCTGCAAGCTCTAAAATTAATCAATCAAAGAAAGCATATCTAAAAAACTTGTTTTGCAACTAATCAAGATTAGTAACCAGCAGATTCCCACATTGCAAAAAGACTAAATCTATTGATGTAATACCAAAAATTATTTACATTTCTTAATCTAAATAATATTTTGCAGGCTCCTATAACATTAAAGAAACACAAAACCAAATACAGTGCATGCCCACTAAACTTGAGAAGAAGAGAATCAACAATCTAAACAAGGAGCCTTAAACTACAAACAAAATATAAAAAAAAAATTAATAATAATAATAATAATAAATGGTGAATTTATGTGATTCCATATTTCCAAGAGAACACTAAGCCAAAAGTTGTTATTGGAGACAGTATTAATATCTTCCCTTTGGCATAGCTTGTTAAGACAACTCAAATTGTATTAATACTCTATTCAAATTTTAAAAATTAAACATACTTTACGAGGAAAGACAGTTAAATAGAAGAAGTGCATTGAAAACATAATAATTTCTCAAGATGAGGAACACTATAATAATTGACGATGTTTCTAGCAAAACAAAACAATGAAAAAAGAAAGGAAACTCCACCAAATTTACTCATGGATGTGTGATTTGACAAGAATATTCCATCATCCAGGCATGAACAAAGAGCATCATAATGAAGGATGTTCCTTCTTCTCATTTAACCTTTTTTTCCTTCACATATTTTTCCCTTGTCATTATCAATTTGGTATATAAATAGAGTAATGGACAACAAAAATGATAGCTCTTTCTTTTCTTATCTATAAGCTACAAACCCTTAGTTTTGTCGATTTATATATAAAAGAAATGAATGAGCTTTACTATAGCCAAAACAGAAATGGATTCTCTAGGTTATAATATTCACAAAAGCTAAAATTATAAGTAAAATATATAAAATCAAGTTTTATGTTACTTACATGAGATGAAGAGGGTGGTAGTTGAGATTCTCTAATTGTAGCAAGTTCATCCCTCATTAGGTTTCTTTCAAAAACAATGCCCCACCTCCAACACTTGTCTTTTTTTCCTTAGAAAAAAGGAGCTCTAATATCAAACAGGGAAACCTTGCTATTTTTAAGACCAAAGTACCGTAATTTTGCATCTATTTATAAAAGTCCCACTTAGCATGGACCACACAATAAAACTAGACCATTTGCTTTTAATTTATTAGTAAAAGTTTATTGTGTTAGTGATTTCATAGAATGGGTTTTGATATCTTATGAGTTCTATTATACTATTGTTAGCATATTTGGAGGGTTAGACAGAATTAGTCTGAATTGTAGATATAATAACACTATCACAAGTAGAAATGGAACACTCAATTTCTAAGAAGTTTATAATATGAATTAAACAGAACCATCTGGTCTACAAGGACATAGCCTAGGCAGTAAGCACAACAACTTTTTAGACATCGAATCATTATAAGCATTCATCAGCATTTTTTTAGTTGCTCCTAATGTAAGATCCTCAATCTTGTGTTTTACCTAATTTGGAGAGATTTAGGGCAAATTGGCCATGGGATTTTAATTAATAATAAAGGGTTTGTAATTGGATGCTCAAATTTGGCTTTGACTACCTTTTTCCTCAAGAAATGAAAACTTAAAATCATAATGCCTAATTAGGACCATATTCCTGGTTAGAACCAAGTATCTGAAATATATAGTTGATTTCCACAATTCCATTATTCCATGGAAAAGAAGATATAACTTACCAAGCACTTAAAAACATACTTGGGTTATGTGCCAATTAGGGAGACAGTGAGGTCCCATTTCCTTGTTGCATCAAAATGCACAAAACCATTGAAAAGAAAAGAGGGATCATTCACACAGACCCAGTTGACATGTAATGACATTAACAAATAACCACCTTTTCTGATTCATGGCCTTTAATGTTCATTCTTGCTAACTGTTCTTCACCCACAGACAGAGACGCAAACACAAAGCACAATTTCATGTATATACCTTTGAATAGAATAGGTTACTCCTTACCCGCCAATTAAAAACCTAATCCCTCCTCTTGCTTTTCTTGCTCTGTATGTTTTGCTTCTTCTACTTTCCTCTTCTCAATGCTAACATGGTTACCTTAAATAATAAGTGAAAAGAGGAAGAAAAATATAGGGGTTAGTGGTGGTGGAAGGAGCATCATAATTTTCTTTGCAGCTTTAGTATTTTTGGGTGTAATATGCTTTATGTTTCTTCCAATCCTAATAAAGGCTAAAATCAAAATGATAATTGAAGTCTCATACATGGAATCTTTAAGTTCATTGGCAGAGAAAGACATCAAAATTTTGAATGGACTTATGTGAGCAAGAGAAGAGTAACCAATGGACCTAATCCCATTCATAGCATGTACATAAATATATATTCTACCTTTTTGGCTAATGACTTGTCTAAAAATACATTTAGGGGATGAATTGCAGTTTTCTTGCAGCTTATGAACTGTTATTGGCCAAATGCAGATAGTTGTAGAAATAATTTTATATTTTTCATTAAGTTGGGAGTACCAACTCTGTGTATGTGTTGAGAACTACTTGGAATATTGTGGTCAAGGCTAATAAACTAAAGGAATCATAAGTAATCCAGATTTGGTTATTCCGGGTTAAGAGAGAAGAAAATGGAGAATAACAACTCCACATGGCTTTGGTTATTATCAGCAAGTCAGCGTAATTAGTTCATTAGTTCTTACCATATATTCTTTTCTTTCTTTTTATGATTGGATGTCCAACACTATACCTGGCATCCTAGATAATACCTCTTTTGGGTTTCATTTTGGCTGTGTCATTGGTGATTATGGCAGTCCGAGAACAAATGGGGTTAATAGAACACGGAGAAGTACTCTAATGACTAAACTTGGTCCATCTTAGAAAGAATGCTAAAGGGAAAAGGGTTTTAGGCACAAACATCTAGAATATCCTCACATACACCTTTCAAACCTATACCTAATAGTAGAATCATCGCAAACAATCTATAATAAGTGGAATTTGGAACTCCTACCTGACAATGAATAAACATCCCACACCCAACTATACCTATCCACAGTTGACTTTGTAGCAAGTCAGCTTTTACCTAATTAGTACAAAAAAAAAACATATATTATAGGGGACAACTCTAGTCTATAGCTGACGATCTAAACTGTTATTCTCTTTGAAGAATATGACGAAGGTGATCCTATTAACTTTTCACCGCAGCCTTTTGTTTTCTCCCGTTCTTATGGTCAAGCTATCTAGGGCATTATGTTTTATCTATATTCAAGAATAAGAATGTTTACTAGCTCAATCGACAATCCCAAAGAAAATAAACCTTAGCTAGAATGGTAAAAATAACAATCTAGACTTCGTTTGTCACTAATCAGTTTGCAAATGAATTAAGAATCTATGATTATAATCCTATTGAACTTGTATTTGCAGAATAAATTACACTACATCTTATGTAAATTCAACAAAATTCTCATTAACAATTGAGAGAATTAATAAAAATCAAGAACATGTCTACTACTAACATTAGAGTTGCACCACAGTTCACTTTGGGTGAATTTCTTATCATACCTTAGCTTTCTATCTGGGACTTCCTGTAAGGGTCTAAATGTTCTGCTATTACAATATGACTGTAGTTCCTTGAGTGAAAACGAGAGATCTCTAGAGGAGAAAAACCAGCTGCAAGCGGAGCAATAAAAAAGTTAAGACAGGTACATAGTCGCATTCAAGTAGTCAAATAGTCAAATAGAATTCCCACCCTTGTTATTTATCGAAACCCAGTTAGGAGCCATTACTGCTAGTTGATCGCCTTCAAGCTTGAGTATTTGTCGAAACGCAGTCGAGAAGGAATGAAATGAGCTTGACGAGTAAAAAATGAAATTTTGAGCGTGGGGAGTAACAAAAGAAGAGTTAAATTAAAAATGGGGAATGTTTTCAGCTTCCGCCAGGTGGACGTTGTCGTTATAATTAATGGACGCTAAAAGTCTTATTTAAAAAATATATATATATATTATCAGCTTTTGCAAATGTGGAAGCTATTGATGAAATAGGTGGAAGCTGATATTATTATTTTGGTAAAAAATTATCTACGTCCACATATACGGATGCTGATAATTCTAAACACAGACGTTGATACTTTCTCAAAAAATGGCACGAAACTTTCTCTATTATTAACATCTACTTGTTATTATCAATATCCGTAATAATTTTATCTAAAGTTTATCAGCATTCATATTGTTGTGGACGCTGATAACTACACAAAATGAACACTAATACCTATTATCTGCATCCACTTTTCAGCGTCCATAATTTTGTAGACGCTGATACTGCTATTTCTTGTAGTGTTCTAAGTTTTTAACCTAAGTCAAATAAAGTGTGTAACCTATTAAGTTCTCCTGTAAGTTGAAAATAAATGTAATTGGATACTTCCTAAGAAATACAGTTAAATTAAAACACTTTTAATTTAACATTGGTTTTGCTAAACCAACTAACTTACATTCATTGATCAATATTAACATAAAGTAATGTATCATGGCCACCCAAGTACAAGCGAAGTTAGGATCATTGATCAAACCTTTTAATGCTTGGTTACCATGTAATTCAATACTTTCATCAAACATATCTCGAGATAGACATAGGGCATGGATTCTAGTGCCAACTCTATTTTTGTCTAAATCAATTTGTACTTGAAACCAAGTTTATGTTTTTTTCTCAAAAAGATTCAAGAAAAAACTTTTCTTAATCTCTTTCACTTTGCAAAGATTTTTGGAACAAGATATACTTGTCTTAAGAGGCAATTGTTTGTCCTCTTTACTAAGAATGATGAATTATTTGTCTATGATCAATCTACCTTCATATGATTCACTACATGTCAATAATCACCCATGTAATATCCTTATTATAGGAGAAGGGGAATGACATCAAAACATATAGATTCACATATAAGGTAATAAGATGATCTCAAGTCAAAGTATCACTTACACCACCAACACTTTAAGAATTTCCGTTGATACGTGAGTAAAGACTCCACATGATTTCTCGTGTTGGGTTAATTCAGTTTACTTGTTTAACTAACAATCACCCAAATGTTTGTTTCAGCATCTCCATGCTTATAGTTTATGAGCTCACTACTCTCTTTATAAGAGGATTACATTACATATGTTAGTCTTGAAGAATTATCAATATCCATATTCTTGATGATTCATTGACAATGAATACTTTTAGAATAACACTTTATGTATGTCATATATCACAATTACGATCAACATCATAATTATGCATACATAGTATTTATTATAGGGACTTTATATATTATCATGCTAACTCTCATTTAAACAATAATAGAGAATGCCTAGTAAATATTATTACTTGCATTAAATACAAATAAAGTGTCATTACAACCAACAATTAATTGACTATTGGATACTAATACTAACAACATGTCATTCTCATATGTGAAGATATTGGACCTTTTGTTGAGTATGTTTTAAAAACTCTTCTTATCCTTGAAAATTTTTACACTCAACTTATCTTGTCGTATATTTGTTTGTAGTTAATTTGATTCAATAATGAGAGTTGATGATCCCAATATCACCGATAAACAACTCGCGAGACTCCGTGAAATAAAATTTCTGCAATAGCTATGCTAACTAGTAAGAATTTCGTCGATTATAATTAAACTTTTCATTAATGACATTTTATTCTTACAAATTTTTATAATTACGTAGGTATTGAGTGATATCAATGTTAATGAGCACATATGCAATATAGTTATGGGTTCAAGTCGGTGTGGCTACTCTTACAATAGATATATCGTAAATATTTATAGGTTTCACATAGAACATCATGTGAAAAATAAAAATACAATGAATAGTGGTGTCTGTATGAAGGGACGCTGTTATGATACATATGATTACAATTACAGTATGTTAATCGATGTTATTGAGTTGGAGTATTGAGGTCCTGATAACAAAGTTGTCTTGTTCAAATATCGATGATATGATTTTTCTGATAAAGAACTTAAAGTTGATCCTCAACATGGTTTAATTGAAATAAATCACTAGTCCAAACTTAACTCAAATAAGCCATTTGTGTTGGGTTATCTTGCGACATAAGTATTTTATGCAAAATATTAGTCTAAGAATAGAGAAAGACTTGATTGGTGGGTAATATGTAGAGTGAAACCAAGAAAATTTGTTAATTTACCAATAGTTGAAGATAACATTGAAATTATAATGTTGATATATTCAATTTTTCAAGACTCAAAAACCTAATTTCTAGTTCTTGTTACCCTTGAAGATGATGACAATCTATCTGAATCATTTCACGATGGAAATGTTGTGGAAGAAGTTAATTCAAATGAGTTTCTTCAATCAAAAAGCAAAAAACATACAAGGATAATTGCTAATGATGATTTTATTGATGACGATGAAATCGTCTCTGTCAAGATGAAGATGATGATAAAGAGGAAGAGATGAAAATGATGAAAATTAGTATTTCTTACCTGTAAATATGCAAGTAAGTTTATATATAGCTCATATCTTAAGATAATGTTATTTATTAGCTAGTTCTGTTATTCATTTTATAAATAACTAACATAATCATATAACTTATTGTTTCAAGTATATATATTGCACAGTCATTCCTTGAGGTATGGATTATTATCTTAACTAGTACTTTTATGCTCAAGTTATAATTTAAAAGAAAAACTTTTGGGTTTGAGGCGTAAAACGATTATATACAAGTCTTTTCGGATTCTAGGATATCATCATGACTATGGGGATGAATAAGACCTATAGGAAGAAACAAAATGGCATTTGGATCAACGATTAGGATATTAGGTCAACGTTACACTTTCAAGGCAAAATCTATTAACTCTCTGTTCCAGAGGCAAAATGGTTAAATACAAGTCTGTTTCAGATTTTGGGAGTACACGCATAACCGTGGGGATGAATAAGACATGTAGAAAGAAATGGAATTCTATTTGGATCAATGATTAGGATATTAAGAATATTTTAGTTTTAAGGTAAAAGTTTTGTAACTTTGGGTTCGGGAGCAAAACGGTAAAATACAAGTTTGCTTGCTTTGGATTCCGTGAGTATCGGCACGACTGTGAAACAAATAAGACCTATAGAAAGAAAAAAAAAATTCTATTTAGATCAACAATTAAGATATTAGGCAAATGTTACAGTTTCAAGGAAAAAGTTTTGTAACTCTGGGTTTAGGGAGTAAAACGATCAAATACAAGTTTATTTTTTATTTCGGAGTACTGGCACGACTATGATGAATAAGACTTGTAAGAAAAAAATAGAATTTCATTTGGATTAATGATTAGGATATTGTGCCAATATTATAGTTTCAAGGCAAAAGCTTTGAAAATTTTGGTTCCGGGGAAGGGGGAAGGCAAAATGGTCAAATACAAGTACGTTTTGAATTCTAGGAGTATCGGCATGAACATGGAATAAATAAGACTTGTAGAAAGAAATGAAATGCCATTTGGATCAACAGTTAGGATTAGGCCAATATTATAGTTTTAAGACAAAAGCTTTATAACTTGGGATTCGGGCAGCAAAACAACTAAATACAAGTCCATTTTAGATTTTAGGGAGTACTAGTACAATCCTGGAGATGAATAAGACCTGTAAAAAGAAAGGAAATACCATTTAGATCAATGGTTAGGATATTATGACAATGTTACAGTTTTTAGACAAAAGTTTTATAAGTTTGGGTTCGGAAGAGCAAAATAATCAAATACAAATCCGTTTTGGATTTAGAAGTACTGATACTACCATAGAGATGAATAAGACTTGTAAGAAGAAACAAAATGCCATTTAGATCAACGGTAAGGATACTAAAGCAATGTTATAGTTTCAAGGAAAATACTTTATAACTTAGGGTTTGAGAGGGCAAAATGGTCAAATACTAGTCTATTTCAGATTATGAGAGTACCGGCATGATCATAAGGACTACTAAGACTTGTAAGAAAAAATAAAATGCTATTTGGATTAATGGTTAGAATATTAGGCAAATGTTAATATTTCAAGACAAAAGATTTGAAATTTTGCTTAATTTGTTTACGTTAGAGTTTTAACATATATGCATATTAAGTTAAATATGATTACTTATAAGTTACTTATTTTGATTACTTCAGGTTGCACCATCTTACATCCATGCCTTCGCACCTCAATTAAGATAATGAGCAAGCTCGAGACAACGAAAACTTAGGATTATGAGATGATTTTTTCTACAATTGTAAAGAATATTAATGTTATGATGATTTTTGTATAGTATTTTTTTTCATTTATATAAAATTTGGAATTTAAATATAAATTATAGTTTTATACAAGTATTTATAGGCATAAAATTAAAAATTCAATAAAAATAATAAATTATTTTCTCCATCTACATCCGCATTTGATAGTCTTTATTGTTTGCAGGAGCATATAAAATTCAAAAAAATAAAATAAAAAAATGGCGCATTTGTTTTTCTGCATTTGTACTAAAGATGCAATTACATCTGTATATGCGTTGCAACGTCTGGAAACCAGACTCTAATGACAAACAATTATTGGCATCTCCATGTTGCGTCTGCCACATAGAAACAGCCATATAGTCACAGATAATTTCTATTTCTGTGCAAACACTGAAGAAATTATCTTAGTCTAGAATTGCTGTGTCTGTCAGTAAATGCATATGATTAACTATATCTACATTGTCACCTTTTGCGTCTGTATTTGAAAGACACAGAAAATACCATTTCTTGTGGTGCTTCCTTTTTCTTTTGAGGATTTTTGTCATTGAAACTGATTAGTCTACCACGCTTCAGGCGTGCCTTAAGAGTTATTTTCTATAACATTAACTGATTGTCCAACTTGGACATCAATCCGAATTGGAGCATTTACAATTGGTATATGTGATTTGGTTAGTTTTTGGGGTCAATAAATGTGTTTGGTAGTTGATTTGCTATATTTTGCAAATGAATAATCTTTTGAACTTCTTGCTCACATTGTTTTGTGCGATGATCTAGATGAGATGATAATAATGCATTCCACGTGATTTTCTTTTTCAGCTGCTTATTCTCTCCCACTAATGTTAGGAGAATTATTTCATCAAAATGAAAATCGGCAAATCGTGTTGAAAATACATCTCCTGTTAAATATTCAAGATATTTAACTATTGAAGGAGATTCATATCCAACGTATATTCCCAACCTCCTTCAAACGCCCATCTTTGTACGTTGTGGTTGAGCAAGAGGAATATAAACCTACCAATAATCCTTAGATGGGAAATGATTGGCTCTTGACCAAAAACCAATTGTAAAGGGGAGAACTTATGATCACTTGTTGGCTTGATGAGCAAAAGTGCTGCTTAAGGATGCCAATGGACTGGATGAAGTCTGATTTGACTTAATCTGGTCCTGATCTAAAGATACATTGAATTAGACCCCATACAACCAAATTTAATCCATAAATAATGATGGATCGATTTGACTTGGACCTCATCAGACCTATTTTTTTAATTATAAAAAAAAAAAGAAAAAGACTTGTTCGCCCTTTAAAATTTTTACATTAGTCAAAATGGAAGCTATTTGTAAGACAAAGTAAATTAATCAAATTAATTTAGTAGGCTATCTAAAATTCAATAAGTAATGATAGCTAATAAATGTTTCATTTTTTAGTCAATTTCTTTATATAGACTTGTAACAACTATTTTAGTAAATAATTAATAAAAAATTTAGATTAATAATAAAATTGAGTTTGAAAAGAAAAAAAAAAACAGCTATATTCAAATTTCTGAATTTTATATTTATATTTTTTCTTATATAGATTTATACAAACTATTTAAATAAATTTTTTAAGTAAAATTTTTGAGATTATTCTAAATTATTTTTATTTTTTCTTTTTAATCAACTCTTGATATTATTGTAAATTATCCTTTTATTTTATTATAAAAATTTGTACAATTTATAAAAGTACATCAAGTAAACAAATGTAGAATATCTTAATTAAATTTGTGAGAACAAAAAAAACAAAGAAAGAAACAAAAGATGGATCATGGTGACCTGACCTGATCTATCGATTCATTGATCATGACCTAATCTAGTCTAAATTGAGAAATTGATTCAACAAATTATATTTTAATCCAATCCATTAATATTAAATCGAGTAAGATATCATACCCAAATCGATCCGTTGACATCACTAGTGCTTTTACATGTAAAATATCCCCAAACAGAAATAGGGAGTTTTGTTCTCGTAAGTAAAGGTCTAGCTATAAAGAAGGCATTTAATAAATGATTATGCCATACCGTTCGATGTATGAACATGGGCAACAGCTGTTCAACAGTTACTCCAAATGACATATATATATATATAATATAATAAAAGCCTGAGATGTAAATTCACCACCATTGTTAGGAGGAATCCTCTTAATTGCATGATCTAGAAATTGTTCTTAATCAAATTATTTAAGCAAGTAATTTTACAAATGCGAGGTTGTGAGTTGCATAATAAACACACATGTGGCCATCTTGTAGATGCAGCTACTTAAAACCATAAAATATCTAAATGGTCCATTTTGCTCAACTACAAGAAGGCACTGAATTCAATTAAGAGTATTTATTAAAACCCTTTCTAGCATATCCTATTCAGTAATATTCCCTCCAAATAATTTTAATTGAGAACTAATTTTGAATGTTACAAAGGTAGCATGCAATCTATCTTTCTCGTCAAGCGTTCTTTAGAGAGATGAAACAATCGTGCTGATAACAAATATGAATCAGAGAGACCAAAATTGAGAGACAGTAGAGATAAATTTTTCTTATTACACTTCTGTATGCCATGAATTAATGGGCTCTTATTTATAGGCATTCTATCATAAAGACAAACATAAATTCTAGGAGGACTATTGGGAGTTATGATATGTGAAACAAATGTGAAGTTAAATGAACATTCACATAATGAATTTACAACATTTTTATCATTTAAGTACTATTTTTATTCCATTTCATGTCGGAATACAGCATATCAAACAATGAAATAGTAATAAAATAGCTATTTCTCATTCACATAAAGAGCCTGTTTATATATACTAGTTTTGTGACACATGCGTTGTACGTGAATCGTGTTTATATAATATATATATATACATATATGTTCATCAATAATTGATCTATATATCAAGAAATTATAGTTAATAGAAATAATACTCCATGATAATGACATTAAACTAATAAATAAATTCAAAAAAAAAAATTTAATTCAAACTTTAAACATATACTATTTTTAAAATTTTAAAGATCCATGGAAAAAAAAAATAACACAACAATATTATTGGATAAAAACTATACTCTTAATATTTCTTTTTATTCATAGTTTTTTTTTTTAATTTTAATTTATAATACTATAATTATTTGTAACTTATTAAATAAAAAATTTTAGAAATTCAATCTTTTTTTTTTTAAGAGAAATTCAAATCTTAACTATTATTGATATATAATTTTTATTTTAATTTTTATGAATCTATATCATGAAAACTATACTCTTAATTTTTTTTTAATTCATAATAATTTTAAAAAAAAATCATAAATTTAAGAAGAACTAAAAAATTATGATTATAGGAACTTATTAAAAAAAAATTGAGAAATTCAAATTTAATTAATATTAATTTATAATTATTAACATATTATAGATTTATTAATATTGAGAATAATTAGTAAAAAAATAAATTAATAGTCCTAAAATAATTATAATTCAATTGATATCAAAATAGAGAAATACTATAAAATATTCACTAATCACTCTTCAATCCTATCAAAGGCATACCGGAATCAAAATTTAAGTTTTAGTACGGTTTCAGTTGAATTGGGACGCTAAATGTTACGAATTTTCAAGTTGGAACAACAGACCAGACCAACCATTGGATTCAGCCCAATATTGTCCGAAACATGGAGCAAGATATTGGATTGGATCTCGCTCGCACATCCTTTGCTCGTTGCTTCTTTCCAATGAGAAATTGAAAACCAAGGAAAACAGAGGAAGGATCAATTTGGTATTGCCGCAACACAAAAAATGGTTTCTTTATTAAGTCAGTCTGCTGCTGACGACCAACGAGAAGTCGAACCCACTATTTCAAATTTCATATATTTGCAGTGAAGTCTTTGCTTTTCTCAACTTTGCACCACTAGAACTACCTCACCTCACCACGTCCATTCCATTCCTTTATCGTCAATGGCGGCCCTAATATACCAAATATTCTCATCCTCTGCACTGCTTTCACTGGGTCTCTGCCACCTTATCTGTACCACCAGGAACTACCTCAAATCCCCTCATACCTACTCTGCCAAACCATTCCACCCCTTTCCTCCTTCTTCTTCTTACTCCTCCTCCTCTGGTAATGGTGGTCGCCTGAGACACCTACAGCTGTACATGCTCATCATTTGCCTCCTAATTGCCATGACCCATCACCTCATTATTTCTGCCGATGCTGATCCTCTCCTTAAAGGTCGCACCCCTGTCCACCGTTTCGACTCTCTCCAATCAGCTGCCGTTATTTTCCTTTTCTTCATCGTCTCTCTCTGTCTTCTCCTCTCTGATTCCTCCTCTCTCCTTCCCTTCCCGTCGGATCTATTCTTCGCCCTCGGGTCTGCCCTTTTCTTCTTGCAATATACCGTAACCTACTCCGCCGCCTCCGTCCAAACTTCCGATCTCCAGGCCAAATGCGACTCGGTCTCCGCCCGAATCTCTGTCCTTTCCTCCCTTCTCTGCCTTATCCTTGCTTGTCAGCCTAGGCTTTTCGTCGCCGATATTGGGTTGGCTGCTGCCGTTTGTTTGCAGGGGCTCTGGGTTTTGCAGACTGGGTTGTCCCTTTACGTCGAGGCCTTTATCCCTGACGGGTGTCATCGTCTGCTTGATGTGGTTAATGGGGTTGAAGGGTCAACACAGTGCGATCTGGAGGAATCCAAGTTCAGAGCTGTGGCCATTCTGGATCTCGTGTTTTTGGTCCACGTGGTGTTTGTAGTGCTGATTGTTATGTTCACATATGCTGGAGTTGCAAAGAGTATTGGCATCAGGAGATTGGGCTCCTACGAGGCCTTGCCCACTGTTGCTGCAGTTTCAGAGAATAATCCTCATATTCAGATGAAAGCAATGACCGGCACCCAGGCTTGAATCTTTTTCTTTTCTTTTCCTTTTTCATTAACACTTTCTTTTTAGGATCTCTTTTTGTCTTGTTAGTTGTAACTGTTGTGCTATATATATGATGATATGCTAAAAGAGTCAAGATTTATTTCAGTTGGCTTATGTATAGGAACATAAGATAAAGGATCTATTTATTGAGCGTAGTAGTTTGTTGGCTTATGTTCTTTACTGATTTTCCCATCACTCAGATGTCATTACTACATGGCTTCTGAAAGACTGAAACTACACTACTACAGAAAATATGTTGGATCCCTGCTTCGTTACTAACAAATGAAGGACTTGCTCTTCCGCGGATTTTGTTCCCCAAAAAAGTGTTTTTTGAACAGTTGTCAAGTACCATCTACGATTTTATTAGTCTATGTCAACTTCTCTTGTATTTCTTATGATGATACATGGGCACAATGTTGCATTTAACATGATATTTTCCCTCTCCAAATATATAACATAGAAATCTGGGAAATGGCCTATTTTGTACATCATATTCTAGGCAAGAGCTAGAAGAAGCTCAAGACTTGCAAAAGAAAGTGGAAGGTGAAAGCATTGAATTACTTCCCATCACATAAAAATGCATGTGTGAAATTGTAGGTCTTAAGTTATCATGCAGGAAAAAAGATGGAGTGCTCAGTGCTCCTCATTGGAAGTGTAGCTAGACTTTTATAGGGTCTTGGTTGGAGCTTTGGATGCTTCAGAAGACTTCATAGAATTAAGGGTGGACCAAGGACAATTAAAGATATCTGAAGTTCTAGTTATATATAATGGCTCTTGCATAATTTGAATATATTGAAAGATAACATGTCTATATGGTGTTTGCAAGTGTATAGTCCTGATTCAGAATCTCAAGTACAAAGTTGAATGTTAAGAATAGGTGTGCTACAAAAGAACTCTATGTATCTTCAGTTTAAAATGTTAGACTTAGCTACAATGACGTATCATTTTCAGTACACATATTGTGATAGTACATTTTTTCTCTCTTTCAGGGTGTAGTACTACAAGAACTTTAGATTTTTCTTTCTCTCATTTGAAATGAAAAATATTCTTGTTACCTGTAACTCTTGATATGAATCCTAGGTGATGTGTTGCCTTTCATACAATGCTTAGAAAACTTATAAGTTGTATGATATAGTATAACAACACAATATGCAGCAAAAAAAAAGAAAAAAAAAAAAGCATATTTCATCATCATTTCTACGGGTTAAAGAAAATGTCAAGGATTTTCTTGTGTTACACATGATGGTAGCAAGATACGTAGGCTTTCATGATACATGTGACAGTATGTACAAACCAAACTGTCAGGCATGCAGATAAGTAGTTTGCTGCATGTGACATACAAATCCAGTGGTAAATCTTAAATTTTCTCAAGTTACCGTATGATAAATCTGATGGATATCTACTTGTTGAGATCGTGGCATAATTTTTCATTGAATTTTGGATTGGCATAGCATAGGAGTTAGGATGCATAGGAAATGTCTTAAAATTTAGGGGTACGGATTGGAATATCTCCGAGCTTTTACACAAGTTGTAATGGATATTTCCTGCATTGAATATTTTGAAAAACGGGTCTACTTTGATGGATGTATCAGTGAAGTCTTGATGATGAATGTCAAGCATAAAGATCAATGCTAACAATGTGTTGAGGGCCTGAGGCTCATATATTAGGTACAAATTACCAATTGGAAAAACAAGATGACTAACAACTGAAAAGGTTAGCAGAGATTTGGTGGCATTTTAGTATGGCTAGGACTAGTCTTCTCCATTTTCCAGACGGTTTCATATCCTGAATCCTGAAGTTCTAAATGCATCTTCACTCCAGTTTCTTGGTATTTTCAATAAATATATTTTCTTACTTTGTGGGGGGAAAGAAAGAAGTTCCCTTGCAACTATATTTCAGAGAATAGTGGCTGACATATGCCACAATACTTAACCCATCTCTTGAGCTGGGTAACTGAACCTTAACTATTTTGCTTGGTTACACATGTCTGTTATCTGAAATTTTGATACTTTTGAGGCTGTCATGATTCCTTGTTGGTTTAGTGGAATTCATTGTATTTACAAAAGCTTTTTGCTCATTTATTAAATACTCTGAATAAATGGCTAGCTCTCAGTCTTTGCATGCTCAAGGTTCTAATGGATGCCAGTTCGTTTTAATTGTATTTTTTTTTAACTCTTGGATTGATTATCACTATAGCTTCACCATCATAATGTGCTGAATTGCAAATATGTTCTGACCTATTTTCTTTCTTGTGTGTCTGGTATATGTGTTGTCAGTGATCAATTACTGGGGTAGCAGGGGTACAAATTTCGAATGAATATTGGTGTTTGTGTGTAGTTGATTCTCAAGTAGTAGTGAAACTGCTATTTATATAATTACATCACGATCACCTTGCTTTGCCTCTTTTATCTCTCTTTGAAGATTCTATTTGCTTGAGTGTGGGAGTTGGTGACGACAAAGGCTTAGATCTCTTAATCTTCTGGCAACCTTTAATGTATATATTTTTCCTAGCTACTGCAAAGAATGATGGCCCATGAGAGATTGGCTGATTGTTAGCACTTCGTCTCCTGTATGCACATGCAACTTTACCCGTCACCTTCAAAACCATATACAATATGAAGTCGTCTCCTCCGCATTCTAGGCATGTAAGTGTGCGAGTCCATATCTGTTTAACACATGAAAATGAAAGGGATGCAATGATGCAGCAATTCGTTGGTTTGAGCAGTTGGGATGGTGGAAATAAACGTATCTAGTAGCTTGTAAAACATATAGCACAATTTGCAGCCTCACGTCGATTTAGACATGAGCAAATTCTGCTAACAAAAAAGCCTAAACGTGGGTCTCATGGATGACAAATTGCTTAATATTCCGTTCTCCTATTGATTTAAAATTCTTTTGTTTCGACTTTGGGTATTATTTCTAAATTTAACATTTGATATCAAAATAACTAAATGATAGTATTTACGACTTTAATATTTAGGTGACAAAATAACGAAAGTATAGTATATCTAAATTTAATATTTGGTATCAAAAGATGACTAAAATTTGAATTTG
The DNA here is from genome assembly GCA_029379385.1 of Quillaja saponaria. Taxonomy (NCBI): domain Eukaryota; kingdom Viridiplantae; phylum Streptophyta; class Magnoliopsida; order Fabales; family Quillajaceae; genus Quillaja; species Quillaja saponaria. The sequence goes on from CM055607.1 coordinate 22,505,801, forward strand.
GATTTGTGATTTTAAATTTTAAATTTAATTTTACACATGCAAAATTTTAATTATAAAATATAATCTTATTATTCTACAAGTAAATTCTCCAGATAGTGTGCGTGTGGTTATGAGTTAAGTGAATTTGCAAACTCTATTATTTAAGAATGAGTTTAATTCTACCAAAAAAGGAAAAAAGAATGAGCTTAATTTGGTCGAATAAATGCAATAGTGATTATCGTTTAATCATGGGCAATGTTGTGAACTCTCGCCGAAAGTAGTGACAGGGTCCTTTATATCTCAAATTTTTGGATACAAGAGTTTAACTTTCCATTTTTTTGTCCATATGGTAGGATTTGTATTTAAATAGTTAAAATAGAGTAATTTTAGACTATCGATTTTCAAAATCCAGTTTTTGGGTCTACATCACCAGAACAACATACACTTACGAGCCCACAACCTGCACAAAATAAAAAAAAATAGCAAACACTGAAACCAGTTTCAGCCTGCAAAAACGACACGCCCCTGACAAGCCACCTGAAACTGGTCATTGAAAATCCGATTTTAGTGAAAATTTTGTCCCTTCCTTTTTTCTGATGTGTCTCCTGCAAGGCTGCTTGCATGTACCCCTGCTCCCCTACTCTCCTGCCTCCTGCAACCCTCCCCTTTTCTTTTTCCCTTTTCCTCTCCACCCGTAAAGAGTTATTGCCTTTATATCCTCCCTTCTTCCCCCCTTCCTCTCCTTCTCGTAAACATTGCTACTTCTTCAATTTCTTTGTTTCTTTGCTTTTTCAATTTCTTTGTTTCTTAAAACACCCATCAATTTCTTTGCTTGTTGGAAAATTTTTGTCTTTGCAAACATTCTTCAATTTTTTGGTAAGTTTTTAAATTTTAAATTTTAAATTTGAAAAAATTAAAATTATTGTTTGTTATTAAGTTGAAATTAATTATTTAATTGTTAAAATTCTATTTATGATATATTATGATATGAATTTTTAGTAATTCTATTATTTTTAGTAATTTTATGTTTTAATGTATAATCATAGATGTATTATAATTGATGAAATTATAATTCATATTATATATTATAATTAGTAGTGTTTAATCATTACTTATTAGTTAGATTACGTATACCATTTAAAATTTTAAAAAAAATGATTTTAAAATTAAAATTACTTATACCATTTAATATTAAAATTGATATATATATATATATATATATTGTTCTCAGTGCGTTTATTGATGTATTGTTTTAGGGTTGTTGCTTATATCAATTTTCCGATATTGACACATCTTGTTTTTTATCGGGTAAGTCGTAAACAATTGTTGAAATTAATTATAATTATTGTTAGATTTATCTGTATTAGTTGTATTTTTAATTATAATTGTTGAAATAATAATTTTTATGATATGTTATAATTAGTAATTTTGAAATTGTAATTTTTATGCTAATTACAATAATTAGTATATTTATGATATATTAGTAATTTTTTATTTTTAAATCAATAATAATTTTATTAAGTTTAAAATAGTAATTATTTGATGCATCAATTAATTAGTAATTTGGTGATGTTTAAAGCAATTAGTAATTAAGTTAGTTTTAAATTTATTAGCAGTTTTTCAATAATTTTATAATATTTACTATAATATGGTAACTTATGATAATTAGTGATTTCGTTGACATGATATATTTGATTATAAATAGTAATTTTAAACTGAATGATTAATTTATAAATTTTTTTTTTTTTGTATTTGTATGTTTTAATGTAATTAATTTATTGATAGTATTTTGATGTTTTAATGTTTAATCATATATATTATTGTTTAAAGTAGAATAATTGGTATAATTAAAATTTATAGTTAATTTAAAGTTGAAATAATAATATTTTAGTATAATTAATTTTGTGACGCTTAAATCAATTAGTAATTTGGTAGTTTTAAATTAATTAGCATTTTTTTTAGTAAAAGAGAATATAATATTTACGATAATTTGGTGACCTATGATAATTAGTAATTTCGTTGACATGATAGATTTGATTATAAATTGTAATGTAAACTTAGTGATTAATTTATAAATAGTATTTGTATTAGGAAATTTATAGTAATATATTTATTAGGAAACTAAAATTTTATAATTTCATAATAATTATGGTTAGTAATATATTTATAATAAATAGTGATTTTATTATTTAAATATAATTAATTTATATTAAATATTATAAATAGTATTTTTTTTTTTTTTTTTTGTAATTGTATGTTTTAATGTAATTAATTTATTGATAGTATTTTTATGTTTTAATTTTTAATCATATATATTATTGTTTAAAGTAGAGTAACTGGCATAATTAAAATTTATAGTTAATATAAAGTTGAAATAATAATATTTTAATTTAATTAATTTAAATTATATATTATCATTAATTTCGTGAAGTTTAAGTTAATTAGTAATTTGGGTAGTTTTAGATTAATTAACATTTTTTAGTAAAAGAGAATACAATATTTACGATAATTTGGTGACTTATGATAATTAGCGATTTCATTGACATGATAGATTTGATTATAAATAGTAATTTTAAACTTAGTGATCAATTTATAATAGTATTTGTATTAGGAAATTTATAGTAATATATTTATTTGGAAATTAAAATTTCATAATTTCATAATAATTATGGTAAGTAATATATTTATAATAAATAGTGATTTTATTATTTAAATATAATTAATTTATATTAAATATCATAAATAGTATTTTTTTGTATTTGTATGTTTTAATGTAATTAATTTATAGATAGTATTTTTTATGTTTTAATGTTTAATCATATATATAATTGTTTAAAGTAGAGTAAATGGTATAATTAAAATTTATAGTTAATTTAAAGTTAAAATAATAATATTTTAATTTAATGAATTTAAATTATTTATTATGATTAGTAGTCTTATTAAAATTATAATTTTTATGATAAATAGTAGTTTTAAACTTAGTGATTGAAAACTACAGTTAATCTATGAAAATTACTGAATTCATTAACAATTTAAGGACATAAGATTATTATTTTTGAGGATTTTGAAGATGCAAATTTAATAATGGAAGATCTTAGAATTATGTGTTATATTAACGGTAAAATGTATAATTGTCCAAACGGACTGAATAAGATTCTGTTCCTGTTAAGTGCATTCGTGTATCCAAGCGAATCAAGTTCCAGAGTTTCATGCTTGTCTATGCAAGTTCTTAAAAGTTGATAGAAAAAGAGAGTACCTGACTATCATTTGTTGGTATCCGATTACCACTAATAATTCAAACCAATATAGCCCACTTGCAGTAAGCTAATGATGAGGACTTATACACCATGTTACAGTATGCCAGTATGCAAGGCCCTGGATTCACCTTAGAGATTTATTTACATAAGCACACACTTCAAGATGTGTCACTGCTTCGTGTTTTAAGTCATGACATACCTGACCCAGTTCCTGAAAACATATTCATGGAAACCCATTCTTTGACGCGGCAATACGATCAACCAAGTTCTCATGTTATAGGAGAAGCATCATCATCTCTTAGGTCTCACTCACCGATGAATTACTCAGAAGCACCTGGTATAAATGATGATGTTGGCAATGAGGAAGATATTATTGATTTGAAAATTGATCCTCATTTTAACATTGAAATAGATGATGATGATATTATCGAGGCACCTAAAGAAGATTTATACATTGAATATGCTCCGAATTCCTTTTACACGGACTGTGAACGTTGCAGGAACACGTGCAGTAAACCCTGTTATTGTTCCAAATGCCCAATGAGAGTTGCATAACAAATTTTACAATGGCATGCTATTCAACATGAAGTCTGAGTTGAAAAACACAGTAAAATACTTGCACATTATGAATCATGTGGCTTTCATATATGTTGAGTCCAAGAAGGACACATAGGGATATCAGGTGCAAGATTCATGAACAGGGCTTGCAAGTGGAGGTTGCGAGAATATTTTAGTGAAAGAGTTGACAAGTTTCAGATTACGAAGTTGGATATGGCTCACAGCTGTGTTTATAGTGGAATGACTCATGATTATTATAATCTGGACAAGGGGATCATTGTAAAGTATATCAAAAATACGATCAATCAAGACCTTAAAGTGCCAGGAGCTGTGTTGCTTACAATGATAAAAGATCACTTCCATTATACTCCAAGTCTGAGCAAAATATTTAAAGTGAAGAAGAAAGCAATTAATCTTATGTTTGATAATTGGGAGGAATCTTATAATGACCTTCCTAGATATTTAAATGTACTTCGTGTCACCAATCCCAGAATACGCTTGGAATAGAAGGTGAACCCAATTGAGAGTAGTATAAACTGAGAAATCAGGAGCTTGTATACACTTCACAATTCAACCCAATGATGCACGATGACTATTGGCTGGAATACCAGTTCTCCCATGTGCTTCCCGACATGTCCAAATTGAGAAAGAAAGGTAGGCCGAAAAACAAAGCACATTCCTAATGAGATGGACATTACAGAGTCCATGAGGCAACATAGGTATAGTTTATGTAGGCATGAGGGACAAAATCGTAAAATTTTCCTAACAATGCACAACATTAAACCATAACTTCCATGATCGCATTATTTATCATAGTGTAAATGGAAAATTTTTCCTATTTATTCCTTTGTTTCCAATTTTTTATTATGCGGGGTTCAGGCATTATGTCCCCTACATGTCATGTGAAATTATATCCCCTAAAATGCACATTTGTTTCTTATCTCTGCTATAAAACCTGGATATTGCAGGACAGTATAACGGGGACAGTGCGTTGCTGTACAGGGAGATGTGTCACACCACTCACCCAGATGCTTTTGAAATTGATAGACCTTTGATATCACTGCAGGTATAGGCATGAGAGAGACTACCTTTTCTCACATGGAGGAGGTAGGCAAAAATTTAGTGAGATAATCTTTGTCCTTTAGGTGCGAGGTACGTAAATTTATTGGTTTCATATCTTTGCTTATATTGTGAGAGCATTGATGACTTGTAATTAATATTTTTAATTACTTGCAAGTGGAGAGTGAAGCTCAAGGTAACATATGTCGGCCATAATGTCATGTTTTGGTATAGGGAGATGCTAGATAGGATATTAGCAGAGCAGGTAACTTGAAGTTTACGTTATATCCATGTACCATTTAACATATTCATGTTGCGATGTTTTATTTATTAAAATATTGACATTGTCTTTTGGTTGCGGTTCATATCATTACTATATATTGCTGATGAGCTGAGACACTTGATACCTAAACTATTGTTATCGAGGCTAGTATATTTTGGGTGTTAAGGTACCCTTAATATATTTTCATATCGTTGAGTATCAGAAAGTAGACCAAATCATGCATCAATTTGGCTATCTGCAACCAATACCTAGAAGACCCTGCCGATATAGAAGCCGACCAAAAATTGCATAAATGTGATCTTCGGGGACAGGGTCTGACAGACTACCATTGGCTATATGCTAACCACTTAGCCTTACCATCTAGTCTAGATAGAGGAGGTTGCATATGGGATTGGACATGGTCATGCTGCTCATACGCAAGAGTACAGAAAGTGATATAGACGTATCAACAGGAGATATTTGACACCAGTTGGTCTTATCCTTGCTGCTCCTCCTCCTGCTCCAGCTCCTTCCTATTCTACTCATTCAGTATCATCATCTATGTTATCACAATGTCGCAAAAGCACTGGGACTGATGTCCTTAGACCGTAAGTGTCTTATAGACTTGTTGAATATTGATGTCAGACCATCAGATATATCTATTCTGTCACCACCACATATGTCTCCACTTCCGTATATGGCCAATACTTCAGATGTGTATTAGTAGCTTATGCCGGATGTTGCATACCGATCAACTGAGTTTTTTAACTCTCCTATACCGTAGGTGCTATACTTTTAGTATGGTAGTACACCGGCATCATATAACCTAGGTATGGGTTCAGGTATGCAAGTGGTCGAAGAACTTAGCGAAGCTAATGACATACCTCAATCTAAAGACTCTAGTGATATAGCTGATGTACCACCTAGGCGGAACTTGTTAAGGAAGAGGAGATCCGCGCCCTTGTGGTACTGTGAGGTCATTTTCTATAAACCTGAATAGCCTGAAATCCCTATTTAAGTTTTAATTTTGTATTCCTTGTAAAGGAAAAAGTCTTTCGTAATTTTGTTTTAATTTAGTGTTTATTTATTTTAGTGTTACTTGTAATGGAAGAATCTTCCCTATTTATGTTTTAATTTAGTTTTACTTGTAAACTAGAAGTTTGTTTCCAATTTTATATAAAGCGGGTTTAGGCATTATGTCCTCCTATCTCATGTAAATAATTTACACATTAATAAACAGGTAGGGGTCTACCAAAACCCCTATCACTTCAAGGTGAAAATTTTCAATTGTCCAATAATAATATTATCTTAAATATTGAAATTATTATATAAATCTTCTTGTATTGTCTTAATAAATAGACATGCTAGCATCACTTTACAATAAAACACGTAATCTTTTCATGAAGTGACTACTCTTTCACGCATTTTAACTTTATAAAGCATTTAAACAGTAAATGAACAGGCTGACATTACTTTACGTATTAACAGATATGCTGACATTACTTTACACTCAGGCATGTAATCTTTGACTATTTTAGTATATATTCAAGTGACATTATTTTGATGATAACAAGAAATATTTGATTATATAAACAGTTTCAAAACCATAAGAGTTGAAAAACATCAAATAATCATTTCTTATTAGAAACTCACACCTAATAACAAGAAAAAATGCCAAGATAACCCTGCTCACATTGTGGCTATCATGGACGTTGTGGTGATCACAGATCATCAACTAGAACCAGACCTGAGCAATCAACACCGAGACTATGTCTTCGTAGTGTAGACAAGTATAATAATCCGAATGAGTTTATATGGTATGGATCGAAAAGAGAGTTTGAATGTGTCCCTGTCTATTTTACAAATAGTCGGAGTACTGCCGATCATATAATGGTCAGACCAGTTACTAATGCTTCATAAGAAAATTGGATAGTTTGGGCAAGAGAACCTGAATACATTAGATGGTGAGAGATAAGGTGCGATCTCGGAAACTTTACCTCGTTCAACACAAGGTGAAATAGTTGAGGTTATTGAAAGACTAAAGTGAGAAATTAACCAGATGAATCGAAGACTAGATAAGTACCATGTCTAACATGAGGCGGCTGCTCGTCAAGACGAGTTAAGAACTTTACAATTTCTTATGTGATATATTTTTTAATTGCCCTAGGAGTAGCATCCCCTAAATACAAAAATGACTAAATTATATATTTTTTTATATACTTTAAATTAAAAAAATATCATAACTAAAAATTTAAAATTTATCATACATTTAAAATTTAAAAAATATCATATAAATTTAAAAATTATTTACACTTTAAATTTTGTTAATTTAAAATATAATACAATATAATAAAAAAATATCATACACTATAAATTAAAATTATTATCATACATTTTCAAATTTAAAAAATATAAGTACAACATGAAAAAAAAAAAATATATACATTAAATATAAAATTTATGATACAAATTATAACATTTTAAAATTTAAATAATCAATACTATAATAAAAAAAAATCATAAACTATAAATTAAAAATGTTAACATTAAATGTTGTAAAAATATCATACACTATAATTAAAAAATTATCATATTTAAAATTATATTCTAATTGAGCATAGTTTATAATTAAAATTCATCATACACGAAAATTGTAAATATATCATACACTAAAATTGTGAAAAAATATTCATACACTTAAAATTTAAATAAATATCATGAGTTTTAAAATTTTAAATATCATACACTAGTATTAACAAAAATATCATACACTATAACAGTTAACAAATTATTGTAACATTTTAAAAATTTTAAAAATATCATACAGTAAAAATTAAAAAATTATCATAAATTTAAAAATTTAAAAATATCATATTTTAAAATTCCTAATCGTCTTACTCCCAGTGTTGTTGCCTGTGGGGGAAGGAAGGCTTTTAAAATTTTTAAATTATCATAAACTTTAAATTTATAAAATATCATACACTATAAATTTATAAATTATCATATATTTAAAAATTTTAAAATTTAAAAATATCATACAATATACATTTATAAATTATCATACATTTAAAAATTTTAAAATAACATATTTTAAAATATCATACATTTTAAAATTTAAAAATTATCATACACTATAAACTTAAAAATTATCATATATTTTAAAATTTACAAATATCATACACTTTAAATATATATATATATTTTTATATAAATTATCATACGCTTTGAATGAGGAGAGAAGAAAACATTAGAATTGTGTGGATTACGGGTAAGAAAGCAATGGAGGGCAGAAAAAGAACCTCGAGCAGCTTTTGAAACAAAGACTAGGCAGGGAAAAATTAAAAGCCATGGAAAAAATTAAACACGTGAAGGGAAAAAGGAGGGGGAAAATGCCAAGCCTGAAATCGAATTTTCAATAACTGGTTTCAGTGCAGATGTCAGTCCAGTGTCAAGCGTGGGCCCGTTTTTGCAGGCTGAAACTGGATTTTCAATATCCGGTTTCTGTGTGTGGTGGTGGGCCTGTGACATATGGTGGGCTGGTGATGTGGACCCAGAATCCAGATTTGAAAATCTGGTGTCTAAAGCTACCCCATTTTGGCTATTTAAGTACGGATCCTACCATATGAGACAAAAAAAAAAAAAATTTGAAATTGGACCCTTATGTCCAAAGATCCTTCATATCCTTATACAAATTAATTCAATTATCTTGTTTGTTTTAGTTGAATTTGACTTGAAATAAAAATATATAAATAAAGAAAACAAACTTACAAATACAAAACAAACAAACACGTTTGTTCTTTTTTTTGAAAAAAGAGAGACCTTTTGTTAATCTTACTTTTCTTACAATTTAAATTAAAAATTTTAGCTTTGTCTATCACAATTAAAAATGAAATAGTTTGGTTTTCTCTGTCTTATAGCGATTGAGTTAGCCGATTAGAGAGTTAAATAAATTTTATAATAATAAATTATATGTGAAATTAATATACATAAGTATAATTTTGAAGAAAATTCTAATCTTTTTACAGAATTAAGGTTATGATTATTGAGCATAGTAAATTTTAGGTATGGTAACTTGAAAAAAGAATAATAACAAAATTCTATAATTAAGAAAATAAATTATTCAAAGGAAGTCAAAATTCTAGACGCATTTTATTTGAAAAGAAATAAAAACATATTGACTTCCAAAAATAAAACAACAAAAAGTGAAGGAAAAAAAAAAAAACAAAAAACATAACTGAAAATTCAAAAAATAATTAAGTCACTTATAACATCTTTGTTGTTTAGTGTTATTTTAAAGGATCTTAATCTTGAATGTATAATTTACATATTTGAGTAAATTAAAATAATTATTAGTAGTTCTTTATTTTTAATGTCCAATTTGATTTCATATATGATGGGATGAATGAAATATTTAATACCTTAATATAAATATCCTAATTTTCAAATCTAATAATAATAATAAAAATTTGTTTTCTTCGTGAGATTTTATTTCCATTTTTACTTATTGTTCATATCAAAAGACATAAGTTCATTAAGTACCAAATCCTAAAAGTTAGAATGAATTGGTAACATATTTACACTAGATACATATAGAAAATCATATCTAGCCTAGATCTAATGTCAGCATAGTCAATAAGATCTTAACTCAATAGTTATTAAGAAATATCAGTGCCACCAGATTTTAGGTGAGATGATATAATTCAGTCTTAGTAGTATAGTTAGGGTTAGTATAACTCAGTATATCTCAATTGTATTTTTATAAATTAATCTAATGAATACAACAATTCCCAAAGTGAGATTCATAAGTTTTCATAATATTATGGCATTACTCTTAAATCCCTAATATTTTCTTCATTGGCCTTCAAAACTCAAAACCCTAATATTTTCTTCTTTTTCCTTCTAGCCACCATGTCAGTAGAATCTAACAAAGATTATTTTTTCTACTACTAATACTACAATCTGTTCCATGAATTCTTCCCCTCAACTACGTAGCATCATTCTGTCTTCATTAGTATCATAAACACTATATTATTGATACTCTAGAATTCAACAATTATCTGATTTGATAGTCGCTTTTTCTTCATGTATTCAAAGGTTATGGCGTCATTGATCATATTGATGGTTAGATTTATTTCCTCCACCTTTTGTTACCAATACCAATGGGCCTTTTTATCCAAATCTAGTCTATTCACTACAAGAAAATTTAGTATCCATATCCATATACTCATTTTGCAAACGTAGATAATCGTCTACATCTGCACCAAGATGTAGATACCTAAACTTAAATAATATTATCTGCATTTTTACAGACGCAAATATTGTCATCATTTGCATACAAGAATTAGAATCTAAAACTTAATAACGATTTAAAATTGTATGCGTCTAAAGGGCAGATACATATATACTGACGTAGATACCATTTGCATTTGTGTTATAGACTCAGACAGACAAATACATATTGTATATGTGTCTTCCTTGCAGATGCCGAAATGTAGACTCTGTCATAACTCGGTATTAAAACATGAGATTATTATAAATTGGTGTAACTCTTGATCGTAAAAAAAAAATATAATAATAAAACAAATACAAATATATGAAGTAAATAAAGATTATACCTATACGTATGCATAAAATATACATATACAATTAACTTAAATTTAGTTGACTTGAAACTTGAAATTAACTTATTTAATTTTTATTGATGAGTGCAATAAGTGTGTAAATAAAAATGAATTAAAAAATGTTTATAATATATATATATATATATATATATATATATATATTATTTAGTTGACTTTGATCTTAATTTTTATATTTTGTTTTTTCATCTTTCTTTTCCCTTCACTTTTTGCACCGACCTTGCCTTACTCCTTCCCTTCATTTTTTTCTGTAGTGCCCTGTTCTTGTTGTGTTTTATCCCCTGTTTTGTTCTTGTGTTGTGGTCGTGAACTACCTCTTCCTTGCAGCCAAGTTCAACAAGTTTGTGTGCCTTCTTCATCCTCCTTCTGTATAGATTATTGGAGCTTGGCTTTGGTGAACCTTGGAGCTATATTTTAATTGGGGTTGCAGCTGGCAGCAATAGCCTTCCTTGCTATCGTCCATTGTTCTGCCTTGTTTTGCTTTCCCTTTTTGTGTTGCCATGTGTTTCCTTCTTAATAGCTGAGTGAACAAGTCCTTCTGTCTTGCTTGATAGTCTAGCTTGTCTTGTGTTGCCGTGGAGGTATTGGAGGAGCCAAGACTTTGACTTTGAGTAGCTATAATAAGGGTAGTAAACCATGCCCTGTTTTTAGCTCTTGTGGCTGAATAATCAAAGGTAACTTCTACACTTTTTGGTTTAGCCAAGAGAATGAGTGAGAGGGAATTTAATGGCAACAAGGGGGCTGCCTAGTTAGCCATGGGAATGGTAGTTTAAACTACCTCCAAATTCAATTGTTTTCTTGCTTTATTGATGTTTAACCTTAATCCTTTCTTTGTATGTTGAGAATTAGATGTAGAATATTAGTTGGTTATGAATAAAAGTTAAGAAAAACAAGAAACATAGATGATGATCATATGAATTTTAAATAATAGTTTGGAATTTAATTGTATTCATGGTGGAAATGTATAGTTCAAGTTCTTGATTAACTTTAGGTAATTAGTTTAAGTTGAATTCAATAATTGGAATATGAGTAATATAAGGATTAATGAGATTGTATTGATTTTATTGGGAGATGTATATATATATATACACATACACATAAAGTAGAATAAAACATGCCTACAAGGTATTCGATGAAATGTTTAAGAGAAATTTACTTTTAGTAAATGCATAGGAATTGTTCTATATAAGTTTTAATAGTTAAATAAATAATTAGGGAATTATGACCATAGAATTGATAAACTAAGCAACGCTTGAATTTATGATTTTCAGCTCTAAATCTTGTCATGGATACACCGATACCTTTAAATTCTAGACAGAACTATGAACCAAATCCTTAAGCCTTGTGAGTGAAGAATGTACTCTTTGGTTGCTAGATTAATGTGTTTAATTATTTTGGTGTATTTGTATGAATATGTTCATATAGTGGTAAATAAGTATGTGTAGTGCTATGACTGATTTAATTGAATTATGTTTGATGTGTGACTTTGTTTATGTTTGATAAGGGCCAATAAAATTAAATTTTATTTGAAATAGAATCCAGGTGTACCTAGGATACTTTGATTTGATTATTTGATATTTGATTAAAAATATTAGAGTAGCTCAGCCCCCGGGAGTAGATATGTGAGGAGTTATATTTATTATTGGTCTATGAGAGCAAAAATTCCCCGAGGAGGATGTATATTTGGTGTGCGGGTGCTGAGTTACTCTAATTAGCCCTTTGTGTGCTTTGAATACTTTGATTTATTTATTTATCTCGTGTATTGCATAAATTGTATTTTTTTAATTTTAAGTTGTTTATATGTATGTACGTATGACATTGAATTTTTATATAAGACATGTTTACATGAAATTATTTTACTTTTGTGTGCTATTTATGAATTGGTTGAAGCTAGTACCCTTAGAATACATTTTTTGCTCACTGAATTTTTATGACTCACCCCTTGTATGTTATTGTTTTTTTTTTTAGTATCAGGAGCCCAACATTCATTGCTGATAGATTCGTGACTTGCCAATTGTATTGCGGCAAGGTATATATCTGAAATCGTATACTTGAAGCCAAAGGATGATGTTTGCAGTCACATTAAGGCTTTGGGTTGTAATGTTTTGTTTTGTATGATAGTATAATTGTCATTGTTTATGATATAAATAGAGCGGAGTTCCCCTATGTATACTGTTGCTATTGTTGACTGGTTGAGTATAAACATGTTATATATATTGGTATTATCGGGCATGTTCCACTTTATTGGGAATCTCTGTCAAATTTTTTAGTTAAAGTGTTATATACTTTGATAAGCAAGTCTTTGCCTATAATTTGGTTTGATAAAGCTTTCTGTTTTAATTATAGTTAGTCAAATGCCATATGCGTTTCGTTGATTTGAAATTAGGATTATGGTCCAGCCAGTCATGCCTTCGTATAAGGGTGTGACAAACTCAGATAATAATATAGTTTTATTATAACATTTGTGTCTGCTGAGGGCAGACACATATTGATTTTATTTTATTACTTTTCTAATTTTTTATATATTTTATAGTAAAAATTTGTAAATACCCGTTTGAAATAAAATTTATATTTCAAATCAAAATTTTATATAAATAAAATATTATTTTACAGGAAAAAAAAATCCAAAAACACATCAAATATAATAAAAAATAAATAAATCATCTTCTAAAACCTCATCCTCTTCTCATCCTTCCTCGTCATCTTGCTATTCTAGGTGTGAAAGGTTGGATGGAGGATCGACAGCATGAAATAATTAAAATGAATAAATTATAAGTTTTACTTTGAAATAAATATAAGTTAAAAATTCAAAGAGCTTAAACTTTGCTTGGAAAGTATAATGTGTTCACAAAATCCTAATTATTGATCTAAATTCTATTTCGTTTATTCTTAAAGATCTTATTCATCCACACGATCCTGCCGGTACTCCCAGAATCCCAAATGGACTTATTCTTGACCATTTTGCTCTCTCAACCCTACTTTTCAAAACTTTTGCTTTGAAATTGAAACCTTTCTTAAATCCTAACTATTGATCCAAATTATATTTTGTTTTACAAGTCTTATTTGTTCCTACAGACTTGTTATTACTCTTAGAATACCAAACAGACATCTACTTGATTGTTTTGTCTCCTAAACCTCATTTTTCAAATCTTTTTCTTTAAAATTTAGGGCCCATTTGGTTTACAGATTGTAAAAGTCAGATTAACCATAAGTCAGATTGCATAAGTAAGATTATATAAGTCAGATTACATAAGTTAGATAAGCGTTTGGTTTTTAAATTACAAATAATTCAAATATGTGTTTGGTATGAAGATTGCATAAGTCAGTTTAAATATGTAATTATCATTATGGGTATATATAATAATTATGTTTGGTTTATGTATTGATAAGTCAATTTCATTAAAAAAATAATTATATTGTTTAATAATACTTTGTAATGGTGAAGTTGTTCTATTTTACATAATATATAATTATGAATTAAATATTTTTTCAACAATAAAATTACTGGAATTGTTCAAATGAGACTAATTAAGGAAATAATTTCATTCTTCTTAATTATGGCTGTAATTGTCTTTGATAAAAATATTCTATAATCCTTTGCTAATGTGAGAAAGCTAATAATAGCTACTTGCAAATTATTTTCCATAGTCTCGTGTATATATATACATATATATATATATTAAAAAATTAAGGGCACATGAGACATTTCCTGTCTCAATTGCCATTAACTTTCCAAAATTCCTTTTGAAGGTACTTATTCAAATTGAGATATTTTATGGATTGGAGGTCCGTTTGCTATGAGTCTAATCGGACGATTATGACACTAAACATACTCAATCGGTCATTTTCTATAGCAAACGCTAATCGGAGCTATCAATCTTTGTACCAGACTGGCCCTTAGACTTTTGTTTAAAATCCTAATCATTGATCCAAATTCTATTATGTTTGATCCTACAGATCTTATTTGTTCCCACAAACATGTTGGTACACTTAAAATTCAAAATAGACATCTACTTGATCGTTTTGCCCCCCTGAACCCTATTTTCAAAACTTATGATTAGAAATTGAAACTTGTTTCTAAAATCCTAACCATTAATCCAAATTTTAATTCATTTGTTACTATAGTTCTTATTCACACCATGATAGTGTCGGTACTTCTACAATCTCAAATGGATGTCTATTTAACCGTTTTGACCCCGAACTCTATTTTTCAAAGCTTTTGCATTGAAACTAAAACTTGTGATTAAAATCCTAACTGTTGATCTAAATTCTATTATGTTTATTCTTACAATTTTTATTCTTCTACATGATCATGTCAGGCACTCCCAGAATCTCTATCGGACATCTACTTGATCGTTTTACCTCTCAAACCCTATTTTTCAAAACTTTTTCTTTGAAATTGAAACTTAAAATCCTAATAGTTGATCCAAATTCTATTATGTTTGTTCCCAAAGGACTTATTCAACCCCATGGTCGTGTCGATACTCCTAAAATCTTGAATGGATGTCTACTTGACCATTTTGTACTATGAACCCTATTTTTTTTTAAAGCTTTTGCTTCAAAAATTGAAATATGTCTTAAAATCCTAACCATTGATCCAAATATTTTCCTGTTTATTTCTAATTATCTTATTCATCCTCATGGTCATGTCAGCACTTCCAGGATCCCAAACAGTTGTCTACTTGATCGTTTTGCCCCCTGAATCCCGTTTTTCAAAGTTTTTACTTTGAAATTGAAACTTATACTTAAAATCCTAACCATTGATGCAAATTATTACATTTATTCATATAGGTCTTATTCATTCTCACCGTTATGTCGGTATTCTTGGAGTCTTGAACGAACAGTCTAGTTGACCCTTTTATCCTAAAACCCTATTTTTCCAAGCTTTTGCTTTGAAATTGAAAGTTGTGCTTAATATCCTAATCGTTATCCAAATTCTATATCGTTTATTCCTTAAGGGTTTATTCATCCTCATGGTCTTAAAGGTATTCCCATTATTCCGAATGGACGTCTACTTAACTGTTTTTCAATGCTTTTGCTTTGAAGTTGAAACTTGTGCATGAAATTCTAACCGTTGATCCAAATTCTATTTCGTTTATTTTTACAAGGTCCTATTCATTCTTGTGGTCATGTTGATACTCCAGGAATTCCAAACGAACACCTACTTAACTGTTTTGCCCCTTTGAACCTCATTTTTCAAAGAGGTTTTCTTTGAAATTAAATCATGATCTTAAATTCCTAATCGTTGATATAAGTTTTATTTTATTTTGTCCTACATGTCTTATTCGTCCCTATGGTCGTGCAGGCATTCCAGTAATCTTTAATGGACGTCTACTTGACTTGGTATGCCTACCTAATCCTAATTTTCAAAGATTTTGCTTTGAATTTGAAACTTGTACATAAAATTCTTACTAATGTTCAAAATTATAATATGTTTGTTTTTACAAGTTTTATTTATCTCCATGGTCATGTCAGTACTCTCAGAACGGATGTCTACATGACTGTTTTGACTTATCGAACCTCACTTTTCAAAGTTTTTCCATAAATGAAAATGCATACTTCTTTACACAAATAAATATAAAGAGTTAAAATAAAATTTAAAGGAAAAAAAACTAATTCAGATGATTGAGGTGGTAGTGTCGGAGGCGGTAATTATACTTTAGCTTTCGCAAGCTCACCTCTAATATACTTAAACACAACAACTTATATGCATATGTTAGTTATTTATTATATGTATAATAATAATTTATTAACTATGCATAATTAACATTATCACAAAATATGAATTATATATGAACATATTTGCATATTTAATGTATAAGGTAATAACTACTCATTCTCATCATTGTCGTCAATGAACTCATTTTCTTCATCATTATCTTTTTTGTGAATTGAAGTGTCTTCATTATCATCAATGAAATCATTACTAACAATTAGCCTTATATTTTTTTTTACTACAAGAAACGGGTTTATCAGTGTATGTTATTCCTATAAACAAAAAGTCAAACAGCAAACGCAGATAAATAGACATAATAACTCTGGACTCATATACCTATTATCTGTGTCAGCGTATCTTCATTTTTCATGCAAACACAACATGTAGACGAGAATAATAGTTGTCCATGTATCAGAGTCTGTCCCACAGACACTGAAAAGCATACATAGAAGAGTTTGTGTCTACGTGGCATACACATAAACTCCTAAATGTCAATGGCTATGGTACTCTGTGTCTATAATACCCAGACACTGAAAAGAAGATGCAGAAGAGTTTGCGTCTGTGTGACAGACACATAAACGCCAAGTGCCAATGACTGTAGTACTCTATGTCTATAATACCTAGATGCAAATAATTAAAAAGCAAATGCAATTTTTTTATTTATTGGTAGCAACATTTGCATGTTGTAGACCGGAATAATCAAATGGCAAACACAATTAGTAAAAAAATATTTATAATGTTATACATATATATACTTGTATAAAAGCATATTTTATATTTAGATTCAAAGTTTTTATACATCAAAAAATATTTACAAATTTCATCGTAACAATGTTCACAATAAAGATTTTGAGTACATAGAGCTAAAAATCATCTCCTAATCTTACGTTTTCATTATCTCGAGCTTCCTCAGTTATTCTGTTGACTGAGGTACGAATACCCGAATGTAAGAGGTGTAACCTGAAATAATAAAAATAACAAAGTTATAAGTTATACTTAATATGCATATAAGTTAAAACTTTAACTTGGACAAAACCAAATTTACAAAGTCTTTGCCTTGAAACTCTAATTTGGACATAAAATCTTAACCATTGATTCAAATGGATTTCCATCTCTTCTTACATATCTTATTCATCTCCATAATTGTGCTTCCGAAATCCGAAATAACTTGTACTTTTTGGCCTCGAACCCAAATTTACAAAACTTTTGCCTTGAAATTCTAACTTAGGCCAATATCCTAACTGTTGACTTCAAATGAATTTTTATTTCTTTTTATAGGTTTTATTTGTCCCTCTAGTTGTGTCGGTACTTTCAAAATTTGAAACAGACTTATACTTGACTATTTTGTCCCTCGAATCCAAATTTACAAAGCTTTTGCCTTGAAATCCTAATATTCTAATTGTTGATCCTAATGGATATTTGTTTCTTCCTACAGGTCTTATTTGTTCCTAAGGTCGTTCCAGTACTTATGGAATTTGGAACAGACTTGTATTTGATCGTTTTGTCTCTTGAACCCATATTTATAAAACTTTTGCCTTAAAACTATAATTTTTGCCTAATGTCATAATTGTTAATCCAAATTGATTTTTGTTTCTTCTTACATGTCTTATTCATTCCATATGGTCATGCCAATATTCTTGAAATCTGAGAGGGACTTGTGCTTGACCATTTTGCCGTCAGAACCCAAATTACTAAGCTTTTGCATTTAAACTATAACTTGGGCATATGTATCTCCAGGAATGACTGAGTAATATACATGAAACAATAAGCTATATGATTATATTAGTTTTTTATAAAATGCATAACAAAAGTAGTAATTAGCATACTTACATATTTACAGGTAATAACTATTAATTCTCATCATTGTCATCAATGAACTCTATCTCTTCCTTATCGTTTTCTACTTGAACTAAGATGATTTTATCATAATCAATAAAATCATTATTAACAATTACACTTGCACGCTTTTTGCTCTTTGATTGAAGAAGCCATTTGGATTAACTTCTTCCATCATATTTCCGTCGTGAAGTGATTTAGATAGATTGTCATCATTTTCAAAAAAGTAATCGGAGCTAGAAATTGAGTTTCTTGATCTTGAAAAAAGTTTGGACGCATAGGTACTATATCTTCGGTGTAATATTTAGTCATTGGTAAATTAACAAATTTTCTTGGTTTCACTCTACATATTACCCACCAATCAAGCCTTTCTCTTTTCTTAGATAGATATTTTGCATAAAATACTTGTGTCACTTGATAAACTAACATAAATGGTTCGTCCGAGTTAAGTTTCAACTTGTGATTTATCTCAATCAAACCATGTTGGGGGTCAACTTTAAGTCATTTGTTAGAAGAATCATACCATTGACAGTTGAACAAGACAACTTTGTTGTTGAGAACCCTATATTCCAACTCAATAATAAAAAATAACATACGATAAAAATTATAATCAAATTCGTTATAACAGCTTACCTTTTCACACAAATACCTTCATATGTTGTATTTTTTTTTCGCATTAAGTTTTGTGTGAAACCTATAATCATATACGATGTATCTATCGTAAGAGTAGCCACAATGACTTGGACCCTGTAATTGACGAAATTCTTACTAGTTGGCATAGCTATTGCTGAAAGTTTCTTTCACGGAGTCTTTCGAGTTGTTAATTAGTGATATTGGGTTGATTATGTCTCGTTATTGAATCATATTGAGTACAAACACATAGATGACATGATAAGTTGTGTCTAAAAAATTACATGGATTAAAAAGGAAAAATACTTCAATAACTAATATGGTTTTAAAATTCTAATTGGTGTCAATATCCTTTCTAACAACAAGAACTCTAATAACTATCTTTTGAAAAATAAAATTTAATTTTAAAAATTTAAATTTCTAGTTAATTAATGTACTTTAAATATATAATTAGACTTAAAAAAATATCACGCATCTCTTCATAACTACTATGTCATCTTTATTTAAATAATTAAAGATGGAAAGTTAATTTAAAAAAGATCTATCCAACCTTAATAATGATATTAAATTTTTGGCTTATCTACTATTTTGATCCTTCAAGATTATATCAGTTTTTAGTTCGGTCCTTTAAGAATTTTTTCCGTCAATTCTATCTTTCAAGATTCATAATTTCTCAATCAACTTTCATTCTTCCGTTTACATGTTATGAATTAACAAAATAATCACATTTGATATAAAAATGATAATGTACATAAGTTGTCTTATATCTTGCAAAACTTTTTTGGTCATTTTATTATTAAATTATGTAAAATTACTTTATTTATACATAACATGAAAATGAAATAATATAATTTGATTGAAAAATTTTGAATCTTAGGAGTTAAAATTGGACTGAAGATATTCTTGAAGGACTAAATTAAAATCTAAAACAATCTTGAGGGACTAAAACAGTAGTTAAGCCTAAATTTTAATCCAACTTTCAACCAAACGAAAAAAAAAAAAAAAATACATTCGGCTCCTTATGGATAATTACACAAAATAAGGCTAAATTACACTTTAGTTCCTAGAGTTTACCAAAAGTGTCAGTTTAGTCCCTTCATTTCAAAACTCTAAAATGTGAATGCTACATCAAAGTGTCAACTGCCTATGTGGTAGTTGATGTAGTTTAGTAGAGCCTAAATCAAAGGGTTTATTGGTCACACGACATGCACATGACCCAACTCATCTTCCATCCCTAACCCTTGATTTTTTTCTCTTCTTTCAGATATGGAAAATTAGGATTTCTGAAAACTATTGAATTTCCTTGAATTAGAAGTTTAGACGAAGAGGAAGGCGATTACCTCTTGAGGGTGTTCCCTACAAACCATAATTCAAGTACGTTTAGAGCTTTTAAAATTTTATAATAAAGAAACAAGTGAAATGGGTTATTCTTCTATGGTTTATGATACGAGTAGTAGTGATGTTAGGGGATTTCCATGATTTTTTCATTGTGGTAAACCTACAAAACTTTGTACAGCATTAGACCACAACACTGGTATGAAGTATTGGGCATGTCCAGATATCTGTGTATGTATTATATTAATGTAGACTAGGGTCTTTTTTTTGTCTTGTGAAAATATGGTTTGGTTCTTATTGATTCTTTGTGTTTATAGGTTGGCTTCCATTACAATTACTTTATTTGGATCAATGATG
Source organism: Quillaja saponaria (assembly GCA_029379385.1). Lineage (NCBI taxonomy): Eukaryota > Viridiplantae > Streptophyta > Magnoliopsida > Fabales > Quillajaceae > Quillaja > Quillaja saponaria. The sequence goes on from CM055607.1 coordinate 22,526,429, forward strand.
AAATTTACATACGTGAAAGACATGTTATCTTATAACAGAGGAAAAGAATTACTTACCTAGAAAGGCAAGGTTGAATATTTGCAAGAAAATGTTAATTGGTGGATGAAGGTTTCTAATCATGTGGCAGGGACTCTTGGTGTTTTTATCTGGATTTAGTGCTTGCTTCTTAGTTTATAAGGCTTAAAAGTATATGTCAATGTTAGTTCTTGCTTTGTTGGTTGTTAAACTTAGGCTTGAATTGTTACAGTAAGTGTAGGTTTGTGGTTTTGTGGTTAAGTGTTGTTATAATGTGCATAAGTAGCTTCTTACTTTGTAATTAATCCTTGTAACAATTTAACTTTAATGAAATAAATTTAAGCTAGTTATTTATCCTTGCTTCTTTGTCTGCTTAATCCATCCATCTGTTTAATCCCCCTGTTGCTGATTATTGTTGATTTTAATCACGAAAATGCACATATTGTAAACAAGTAACAGAATGGTAAATAGAGTATCATTCCCATGCTAAATTATCACTAACAATTTGGAAAATACTAAAATTAGAACAACCTAATCTTATTCAAACAATTGAATTTCTTTTGAGCAATGATTGAAAACTAAATTTATTTTTTAAAATCTTGAATTATAAAAACTAAACTCATAATATTCCTCAACAATTCACTTGAATCCCCCTTCACTCTCTTAATTTATGTTATAGATTAAGTCATTAACCTAGAGTTCTAAATTAATTATAAGCATATTCTTCCAATGTTCTTATAATATTATCCCTCCCAACTAAATCATTATATTCCAATTAGAATTATATTAAGAAATGATTCATCAAGTTTAAATTCTAAATTGGCTACATATAACATGAGAGTATATTCCTATCTCATGTAAATCAAATCATCCAAACATCAATAAACATATGCTAGTTTATCTATAGGTAACCTTAAATCCCTTTTTCCAAGATTAGTTTAGATTCCTAGTCAATCTAATTGGTGATCAATCAACTAGAAGCATTAAGAACAAGTTGAACATAATAACCTAAAACCCATTAACATAAATAATTAAGAGCAAAGAGTAATCAAGCTACATGTTAAATTCAATTGAAAACCTACTAGCTAGTGAAAGCATAAACATGGTTATCATTAGCAGAGAATTCAGAAAATTAGAAGGGAATAATAGAAAACTAGGAGTTGTCACGGTTTCAGGTCTTCAATAACTACTTAGAATCTTCAATCTTCCTTACGCTAATGTGTGTTAATCTCTAGCCTTTACTCTTTTTTATAAGCATCTTTCATCCTAGTTCAAATCAAATAGAACTGAGATTTATTGAAATAGTGTTGTGACAAACTTTTCAACTTTGCAACGCCACTTCCTCATAATGGGGCATCACATATTGGTCTTCTGGCTCTACAACACCAACTTTGTGACGCTGCGACGCCATGCTATCTAACTTCAAGCTTGATCGACTAGGATTCTAGCTTTACGGTGCTAATTTTCCATTGCCACGGCTCCAAGCTCTCGGGTAAAATGCTCGTTTCTAATGCAAGAGCATCGTTGTGGCTGCTACTATTCTTCATTCTTTTGCATGTCAGTGCCTCAATCACATTCAAAATAAAATAAATAACTAAAAATAAATGAAAACTACTTGAAAACTAAGCAAAAACCACCAAACAATAAACTTCTAAAGCAAATACGACAAAACTTAAAAACAAACGAAAAATGATTGACTTTAACTAAAAAACTCAAGGATTTAGCCAAATTTAATACTCAAAAGACACTAAAATAACTCTTTTGCATAAAGTTATTATTGTTGATTTTGATCACGTAAGTGTATGTATCGTTAACAAGTAATAAAGTGATAGAATATAATGTTGAGCCCACGAGAAATTGCAACTAATATCTATCTAAGTACTACAATTAAAATAGTCCTAATCTTATCCAAACAAACAAATTATGGTAGAAAAACCTAATTTAAACTAAACTTAACTAATGATAAATTAAACTTAAGAATTCAAAGGATAAAAGCCTACAATTACAATTTCTCTTAACACGTCGCTTAAACAATTCATTGTATTTCTATGAAAATTGAGTTAAGCAAGTTTCATTAAGATTATACCTAACTAGGCTACACAAGGTATGAAGGTACTGAATTATTCATATATTATCATGCTTAGTTATGGTACCACTGTTATATCCCGACAGCCTAACGTACATTTGAAGATGTCATACATAAATTATCTTGATTATGTGAATATGAAATAAAGTAAAATAAGAGAATCCTTATTCTAGAAAATACAACCCAAAGAATCTTTTTCAGTATAAATTAAGATAAAGTTTAAGGAATTATAATTATCACATAATATAACTAGAATGGATTAACCTCAACCAAAAATTGGAAAGTAAAAGGGTGCCATTAAATTATATATTACTTTAGTTGCTCCCATTGCTTCTGGAATTTTCTCTCATTCTCTCCTATAGCCGAGCACTTTCCTTTTTCCTCTCCTTGGAACTGACTTACAATTTCTTTCTCTTTCAGCGGTGCCCCAATTTCACATGCCTCCTGTTTTGCTTCTGCTTGCCTTGGTGTTACCAGCACAACCATGAGACTTTATCAATGGTTTGGCCTTGGTAGACTATTCTGCAGCAATTGGCGTTCCTACTAGAGGAACAACTTCTGTAGCTTCCTTCTTCACCATTTTGGTAGCTTTCTTTGCTTGAGACAGCAGCTGAGTACCCTTTGTGGAGACAACATCTCCATTGCACATCAGCAACAGTCCAGGTCCTCGATTCAAGGTTGTAATCACTTGGTTTTGGGGAAAACTTTGGAACTGAGATCTATCATTGAGTGGCGCTGGGGAGAGTAATGCATGAAATTAGAAATATCTTGGTGTACCGGCGCACGTGATAAGTGAGTAAGAATATTCTAATGTGATTAACTTAAAAGTAAATGATAACTTTAAAATGCTTAATTATCAAGTATGCAGTTTTTGCATTAATTCACTGCATTAAAGTCCTTTAAGAGTTTATGTCGTTAGTTACTTTCTATTCATGCTTCACGTGTAGTTCATTCCCAACTGATAATGATGACCACAATCATCTGCACTGTGTCTTTTCTTGTATTTTTTAAAAGCTCTTATCTTTGCATGTTTACTCATCCATATATAATGCTCATTGATCTATGTACTAGGTGGTTTGTTTCCGATACACTGGCATAATTGTGTCATGTATGCCAGGAGATGTTTTATTTTTGTAATTTTGAGTTTGTCAACATTGCAATTGGAACATTTTAAATGTCGAACTTCTAGCAGAAATATTGAACTGCAAATACATGATCAGCTACTCCCCAAACTTAAACATTTGTAGAGTCTAGTTTCTACTCTAAATATCTTATATTAAGGGGTTTATTTGGGTTACTTTCTACATAAAATGAAGTATAAGACATGGTTTTCTAGAGAAGTAATTGGAATGGAGACTAATCCTAAAGCAAGTTCAGTCATACCGCATGTGCTCAAGTACAAAGGACCAAATCAAGAGAGTAAAGTTTAGCCTGTTACTTCCTTTCCATCCTTTTTAATCTCCTTATTTGAAATTAAAATAAGCCATATCATTTGTGGTACTTGAAGGACTCAGTGGTAGGGACAACAGCTTATGCCCTGCGTCTTGCTTCATAGATTTCTCTCCTTAGTAAGATAGCAAGAGGCTATGAGCAAGCTGCCATCACCAACCCGTAAACCTTATTTTTCATGTGAACAAAGAGGTGTTGGCAGTTCATATAGTTAAGGCAACAAGGGTATGATTTTGTAACCAAAAAGTTTAGCTAAGGTTTTAGTTATGGAAATCAAATGAGGTTTTATGAATTCTATTAGTTTACTTGTGGTTTGTGCATGAAATTTTAGATGATTAGTAAGTTGGTTTAGGGCTTCATGTAGGATATTAGTTGATGTAAAGGTTGAGAGAATAAAGAAAAAAATAATTATAACAAACCGATATAATGGTTATGAGAATTAGAAAAGGAAAACTTGAACTCTAATTGTATTCATGGTGAGATTATGAAATTTAAGCATTTGATTAATTCTAGGTAATTAGCATAAGTTGAATCCACTAAGTGAAACATGGGTAGGAATAGAAATTAAGAGGGCTAATGAAAGGGAAAAGTTGGAATTAGGGTTTATTGATCTTGGATATATAAATAAAACTATTAGATTATTTTAGCTAACTAAATCAATTATTTTTGGGTTAATGCATGTTAAAATATAAGTAAAATGGAAGTTGTGTTAACTTTTGGGATGTATATATATATATATATAAGTGGCTTATACACATGAAATGAAATAATTGTCCTCTTAAGATGTTTGACGAAATGCTTTAAAGAACTAATGGTAATTAATGAATGAAGCTTGAATTGAAAGTAGTAGGTTGAAATCTTAGAAGTTTTATTAGCTTAATTGATATATGTATAAGGAATTTTGATGAATAGGGAAGTAGTTTAGAAATTGTGTGAATTTGTATTGAAGAGTGTAATTAAAGGTTAATAAAATTAAGATTATAGGATTATGTTAACTAGGTTAAAAGGTGTGCATGTACATGAATTCATATACATGACTTCAGGTAAATTATGTATAAGAGTTGGTTAATATAGGTTTTATTAGTTAATTAGTTAAATAGGAACCATGGAATTGGGCTAAGTAAAATTAAATATTGAAATTGGGTGTATGTATAAATATACCTTCATACCTATTAAAGGGAATTAAATATCTTTTAAGATATTTGATAAGGGTTTAAAAGGAATTAGTTTCAAATAGTATATTTTATATATACGTAGAATTGGGAACTCATGAAATTAACTATAAAATGACTATTTTAAATAATATATGCGATTATGATTTTCAGTTTCGAATCGCGCCGAGAATATTCAGACATTCTCGCATCCCAGGCGAAGTGACGACTCACATCCTAAAACTTAGTGAGTGAATTACATGCACTATGGTTGCTAGATTATAATGTGCAATTATATGCATATTTGAATTAATGTGCTATATTGAGAAATAAGTAAGTACATTATTTCAGTGATTGAGTTGAATTACGTTTGTTTGATATTGAGTGTAGTTGATAAAGGGCCAAGAAGGTGAAATTTTCTAAGAAATGATTTTTATTCTGAAATAAAAATCCAGGTGCACTTGGGATATTTTGATTTGATATTCTGATATAAGATATTCTGATTCTGACAATTGTTTCAAAAGAATTGAGTGCTCAGCCCCTGGTGGGATGTATTGGTACAAAGAATTAACTTGTTGTGCAGGCACGTAAATGCCCGGTAGGGGGAGATATTGTTGTGCGGGACTGAGTTACTCGTTAGCCCTTTGTTTGCTTGTATGCTTTGATTGCTTTGTATGAATTGGTTGCTATATTGAAAATTGTGAAATATGTGAATTGTGATCGTACGATAATTATAAATACGTGCGTGCATAATTAAATTTAGACATGAGATTAATTAATAATATATGTGCTGTGTGATGCTGGTACCCTTAGGGTACCTGGTTTGTTCACTTGAGTCCTTGTGACTCATTCTTTCCTTTGTTATTGTTTTTTTTTTTTAGTTTCAGGAAACCACAGTTTGCCGTGTCAGAATTTGTTACCTGCCGACACTGCTGTGGCAAGGTATATCTCGAAATTGCACACTTGAGGCTTAAGGGACGACACTTGCAGTCACTTTAGGTGTTTTGCATTGTTATTATATATATATTGAGTTAACCATAGCGATTTCATATTTTGGTTTGGAGCAGAGCTCCTCTATATATTTTGATATTATGGTTTACTATGGACCTTACAAACAGGGTGTTTATATGTATTCTAGGCAAGTTCCATTTTACGGGGGAACCAATACCGAATTTTCAGCAAACGTTTTATGTTTAATAACAGAGTCATGATTTTACTTTAATTCAAGTAACAATTCATTTGTCTTAACGATACTTTCTTTAAGTGTCAGAGATAAACAGTACTTGAGTAATTAGGGTTACGGGGGTGTGGTTATCCATTCCTCCAGCCAGTCATGCCTCCATGAGGGGCATGATAACCATATTGCTAATTTAGGGTTCTATTTCAATTATAGGTATCTTTCAAGTTGCTTATAATAATACATCACTTAATCAATTCACTATATTTCTATGAGAATTGAGTTAAGCAAGTTTCATTAAGATTAGATCTAAATGGGCTACATAAGGTATGGAGGTATATGTCTATCTTACATACGAATCAAACTCATTCATCTAGGTGAATGAATTCAAACAAGTGTTATTTCAATCAAGGCTAAACTAAATTCTCTTTGTCAAGCTTCCTTTAGGTTATCACATCAATCTAATTGGCAGCTAATCAATTAGAAGCATTAAAAAGAATGAAATAAATAAGTCAAATACCAAACTCTAAACAATCAATAAATATAATTCAAGGTAAAAGTTGAGTTCCATTATAATCCTAGAAACTAAATTAGTTCATGCTACCTACTATAAACATAAACCAAAAGAGTTCAACCATCAAGCAAATACAAGTAAATTAAAAGAGAGTTGAAGGGGAAAAGAAAACTGATTATAGGCCAATCTTCAATCTTCATCATTTCTCCCAAGCTCCTCTTGCTTCCTTACACTCTCAATGACTCATTTGATCCAGAAAACTAAGTTTAATTTTGTCATTTGAATCCCCAAGTTATTCTTCTTTAAATAGGCTTTAAAACCCTTAATTTGAGTTCAATTTGAACTGGAAATTAGGGCCGATCCCGCAACCACGCTTTTCTGGCACTGCAACATTAAATTTCTGATGAAGTCATCACGGTGGGTGCCTAGGGATTGTTTTTCTGAGGCTGCGGTGTTGGTTGCTACTGTCCCTGGCATTGCAACTCCAACTTTCTAGTGCCTTGGCCTCGTCCCTCTTGCCAACACATGTTGTTTTGTAATTTTTGAGTGTTTTGAGCTTGCATTTAACTTGCAATAGGACTCCTTTATGCATTAAACATTCGAAACACATAAACTAAGTTAATATATGTTAGAACTCATATTGAAAACCTAAATCCTAGCCAAAATTAACTATGAGTCAACACTCTAATACGATAAGAACTCAAGTAGAAATTAAGCTAAAACTAAGCAAACATCAACTAAAACTCAAGAACATAGCCAATAATATTAATCAAAAGGATATGAAATAAGTCTAATTCAAAAACTTATCAGTTATCACACTCCTAAACTTAATATTTTGTTAGTGTTGACTAAAAGGAAGAAATGCAATTAAACAAACAAAGCAACATCTAGAGATGTAATATATTAAACTAAATAAAAATTGTCAAAAATTATCTCTAGGATTTGACTCAAAATAAAACACCGGTATCATCCAAGTACATTACTCATGGATGGTTTTCAAGTGTGTGTGTGTACGATTTTTCTAGCATAAAGTCTAATGAAATTCGGATAAGTTTATATCTAAGCAAACTTATAGACTATTATTAAAATCTCAAAAGTTCAATTTTCATTCTAGGTTAGCACTTAATCAAGATCATTAGGACTTAATAAAGCTTTAATATAAAGTTAGGGTAGAGGTATGATAAAAGGAATTTTAAAGTGGCTTAACTTACCCTAAGCATGATAAATCTTCCTAGTACCTTTGCTAGAGATCACATACTTCAATAATACCTCACTCAACTTAACTTCAGTTTTCTTTTGCTCATTCATTCTTTTAAACTATTCTTTCCTTTTTTTTTTTTTTTTTGCTAGCTCCTTTATCTTTTAGCAAAGTAATCATAAGCCACAAACTCACTCCCCCAAACTTATTTATTATTATGAATAGAGAGCGGAAGCACTGTTAATTTAGTTCATCTTAACTCCACATTTTCTCCCATTTTTGTAATTTTGACAAAGGCTCAAAGTTTTTCCTAAAATGACCAATGTGCTTTCGATAAAGGAATATTAAAGAAGAATTTAAACAAAAGGCTAGGAAGACGAAAACAAAAACAAAAACAAAACAAAACAAAAACAAAAACAAAGAAAAAAAAAACAAAACAAAAAACAAAAACTAAGGCTAGGCTTAAAGGGGTATACTAAACAAAAAATCATAAAGGATAGGCATGAAAAGCTCAAATGATCCAAAGATGACCTAGATTATGTCCTTAACTAAGTAGTGCTTAGGATTTCACCTTATGAGGGATTTAAGCTAATTTTAGGGTTTTAAACATAACCTTGGGTTCACTACAACATAAATTATTTCTAAATTTACATAAAAGCTCTAAGTAAAAGATCACATGTATAAGTGTATGAAATCACATCATAACAATAATATAACTGAAAAATACAAGTATTTTAAGAAAAATCAACATCAAAAGATAACTAACATCATACCATGGGATTGGAGAAACAATTAAAACAATATAAACATCAAAACTTAACATTAGACACTTAAACAATTAACACCATAAGTCACAATATAAAATAAAAACAACCTAAAACAATCTAGAACAATATGAAACAAGTGCAACAAAGGTTATAACTGAAACAATTGAACCTTTCCAAACTTAAACAAAGTAATGTACTCAATGTGAAAACAAATAAAATGAAAAAAAAAAAAAAAAAAAGAGAAGAAAGAAGAAGAATAAGAACTTCCCCAAAAGGCTAGCTAAGAATGGAGAGTTTTAGTCATCTTCTTCTTCTTTATCGTCAAAGGGCTAATGGTGAGGAGCAGGGGGATCTGGAATAAGAGGGAAGTCATCCAATGCAATCCCAAGGTGGTGAGCACCAGCACGAATGAGGCTATCATGGGAAGTGTTGCAAGCCGCTTGATATACCTCTGTGCACTCTGAACCTTAAGATGCGAAATGCAATTGAGTCAAGGTCAGGTTTCGAACTCGATGAGGCTGAGTTAAAGCTGGGGTGGAAGAGCTTACACCAACTTCTTAATGAGATTGTCCATAGAAGTTTAAGAGAGTTTTGTCATCAATTGTCTTCTGGTGTTGTAATTCCTTACCCTTATCCCAATTGCACTCCACTTTGATTGCTTAAGGCAGTGATGAGTGATAGGAACTAGAGAGGCTGATGTTAGTGGATTTACCTATGACAATGGCATAATGCTAGATTGCTCTATCCTTAGTGACGTCACTCAGGTGTAATCCTTAGTGACGTCACTCAGGTGTAATCCTGAGAGCAGCTTGCCCATAAGAAAGTAGTACCATGCCTTGTACTCTTTTTTTCATGTATTGGCCTTGAAGGAGATGACCTCACCATTGGGGAGCTTCTAATTAGTTCCAGTCATACATAAAGCAGCAATAACAATTTCTAAGTTATGCTTTTCAAATAAATATTGAATGTACTCGTCTTTGTCGATGTTAAGAGTTGGATAAAAAGCAGTGATGGTGGTCGGGTCAAATAGCACTTGTCATCCACAAACATATGCCTCGACCATTTATGTGATCATGGGCATTGGCATAAAATTCTCTAACAAAAGGTATCATAGTTAATTCAAGTTGAGCACAAAATCTTTGCAAACTCCTACTATTGTTGATTTGTTGAATCTCCAGGAAAGTGTTATGGGAGAAAGGAGAAACCCACTTTTTAAATTGAACTTTTGCTGGTTAGAGATGCATTGTGTCGTTCAGCAATCTTAGCCGATACAAATTTTCCTACATCGAAGATGGAACTACCAATTGTTTTAGTATGCTTAAAAGCCATTTCACCTTCCAGCAATAGTGCACTCCTACAACTAATGAATAATCTTGCAACACAAAGCCAAAGCCACATATATATAAACCACAATATTAGCTCAACTCCAATTTAAGCAACAATAACCGACACAACCATCCACAACCCACAATTATATGTAATTCAACCAACACAGTGACAATATCAAGGCCAACTAGCAGCTAATTCTTACACTAATTGAATATATATCGATTTCTACCACATATTCAAATCCCATAATTTTCATGCACCATTATTCAAACCCAAACAAAGATTCCAAGCCTTCCACATACAATATCTATAGCATAGGTATAACATAATTTCCTACCAACAAGCATTCATACATTGCCATTGCATACCTAACACACTCATTGATAGGCACAAACTTATTACATAGTTATGCCCTAATGCCCAACCCCATTTGGAAAAAGAAATAGTAAACCCAACAATACATAATCTTAACCATTCCACTACATTATTCAAACCCAAGGCATATTCAATGTATTTCGTTCAATCATCCTCCTTCCCATCACTAAAATTAAAGTAAAGCACCAAGAGTGACTTAATTGAAGAGATGCCTAAGTCAATCTATCTCTTTTAAGTTGGAAAGATGAGGATTGAAGGTTTAGGTTGGGGTTGGGGTTTATGATGTGGATTTGATTTTGGAATGCAGGTGAGTGTTTTTAGGTTGGATTTCAAAGAGGAGAGTTTGAAATTAGGAAAAGGAGGTCGGGATTTATGTTTTGGGATTTTTAGATTTGTGGATTTTGGTGTTTCAAAAATTGGTTCCACGCATTGGTATCGTGGCATTGCGGTGCCATGTTCTCTATTTTATTTGTTTTCAAATTTCTCATGCCAGCACTATAGTACTAGTTTCTTGGCGTGGTGGCATTGCAGCATGAGAATAATATTTCCAGTTTCAAGTCAGTGGTCTCAGCTTAGTGGCATTATGTTATCCTTAAACCTTGGCATTATGTCACCCTTATATTTCATCAATTTCTCTCTTAGACTTGTGAAATCAAATAGTCTCAGATCCACTTAAACATAGATATGATGGGCTTGTCTCTTGCATAAAAAATGACCTTATTAAATGCCTCTATTATGTTGTTCATTAACATGTTAGACATTGGGTAAAAGCTGAAGGCTTGTCTACACCAATACCTTGTTAGGTGTCTCAAGCAATCATTCTAATGCCTTAGAGTTCAATTTCCTAATATCTTTCATGTGTTTTTTTTTCAAAGTCCAAAATAAGGTGCTTTAATAGTAGCATGCACCAAGTCTCTCAACTTTATGGCTCTACCAAACCTCAATTTGAAATTATCATATATGTGTCAAGCAAAACCTATTCACAACACCTTGGAGTAGATCATCAAGAGCTGGGACTAGTCCCTAAGTACAGATAATTACATGGTTGATTACTGTGTGATAAACAATAAAAAGTATTTAATTCAATAACATTTGATTGACATACGTACTTACTTTTTGTTGATCCGAAATGAATACCCATAATGTGTTGTCCAATATCTTTTATGTCATCCAATAGTCTCTCAAGAGACCATGTCTAATTGTCTTTAGTTTCCTGCTCTGCCATTGCAAATGCTAGAGGAAAGTATTGATCATTGTGATCAATTGCAACAGTTACCAAAAATTGACCTATGCTCACCATTCAAATGATATCCATTAATTCCAATAATAAATCTGTTGGCTGCCTCCCCATGCATCATAACATACTCTTCTCTTGATAGAATAGTATGTCTTGATAAAAACTTGACACGCAAATAAAAATATGCTTGGGAAATTTGTTTACATATGTTTTAGAAAAGAAAAAAAAAAAAAAAAAAAAAAAAAGCATTAAGCACAAAGATGCTAGTCTTCTAGAACAGTAGAAAAAGATAAAAATGATAAATGCCCCTTAACTTTTTCTTTTGGTGCTAAGAAAAGTAACCTTTTAACTGTTTTTTGTTTTTGCTAAAAAAAAAAAAAAAAAGTTGATAATGAGGTCTTATCAACGTTTGTCTAACTTGCATATCTTTATACGAACATATTTGTCAAACTCAGGTGTTATCAACGCTGGACATTGAAGAAATCCCCAAAAAGAAGGAATTGAAGATGAGTGCCACCACCATCATAATCAATTAATCATAGAGGGATTCTTATCCGCACGATCGACGAGATATCCGACCCCACTAAAACAACAACGGTCCCAGACTCCCAGTCACTTCACTTCCTTATTAGATTGTTGGATTCCATAACAATGTTAGCATAAGCCTGCGCGTACTAGATTCTTGACCGACAGTTGAGTACGGCGGTATTAGCGGTCGCTCAGGTCTCACGCTTTTTTGCTATTGACCGGACAGCTTACTTCTTTTTAGCTTTTCTTTTCTCTCTCGTCTCTTTCCTTGCATTTGGGACGTAGTGTACCAATACGGTTCATTTCCGACCAAGAAAAGTATTATTATTATTTTTGTAATTTTGACATATACAATAATATCGTTTCATTACATGTTTATTCTTCGCTGTAAATCTTTGACCCGTTGGGAGCCGAAGCGAAACTTCTTCAATCATTAGAATTAATTTGTTGCGAGTTCTGGGTCGAAAAGGAAAATTTGTTTGTTCCACTGCGAGGTAATAGCCCCAAATTGCTTCCTAAGTTTTCGAACTTTCGTAATTATTCATATTTTGATGATAATTAATTATGGAGTCCTTTGCTTTCTCAATGATTTATTTCATTCAATCACTGCGTTGAATTGAATTGAATAGACATTCTATGAGCTGTCTGCTTGCATAATTGAATAGATCTAGATCGATTTTAATACCCAGATATTAGGTTTGGATGCTTGGTTGTAGCAGCCATTTTCTTTGATTCATTAGCTTCATTCTCAGATCCTGTAATATACCCCTACCCCCAACAAAAACCCACATTTTCTTAATCATGTCAAGTTTTCGTTATCTATTTTTCCAATTATTTAAGGTTTGATTTTTTATTTCACCCATGTGTATGTGTATCTATATCTAAATTAGACAAGACTGCCAATACTCGAATTCTCATGTTTCTTTTCATGAATGTAGATTCTGCACCTTAGCCTCTTGGTACATGCAAGAGAAGCAGCTCAGCTTGGACAACTTCTTTCACTATATATGTTATTTGGAGCTCGATATTCACTAGACAGCAGATTGCCATTTCAACTGCATGCTGGGTCTCCTTAGCGGCTTCACATCCTTTATTCATGGGGGAGTGGGTCATTGGAGCTTTCATCAACCTCTTTGGCAGCATTGCCATAAACTTTGGGACGAATCTTCTAAAATTAGGTCATAATGAGGTATGCCATTTTATTTCTCCCTTTTGGAACAAAATGTTAGGAAATATTGCTTTATAATCTCATTATTGTCAAGTAATGCTTAACACCACATAATAGAAGTTCTGGTAATGAGTTTTCTTGTCATCATAAAAGTTCTTCCCATACCTGGTAAGTATATGGTTCTCTTAGCTCTTCTATGTCTGCATTATATTATACTTAAGCAGGCTATGAAACCAACTAGGTTCAGTCTTAATGGCTTGATGAATCATAGACTGAATCTCTTTTAATATATTTATAGTGCTACAATATTATAGTGTAACACTTAAGCTGATGTTATATCTCACTTCCAACTGGTTTTTTGAGTTTTTAAGTTGTCTGGGTTCATAAGATATAACTAACTTGAGTTTGAATACTCTGAGCTTGGTGCTCTTCTTAACAGTTTTAACTTTCCATTCGTCATTTCAATTGGTGTATCTAGTTATGTGGCAAAGGGCACAGACAGAAAATACCTATTAATTATCTGATCATTAAGATATATATGGCTCCATTCTTTTTGCAGAGAGAAAGACATTCTACGCTGGGAAGTGATGGGACAAATACAAAACTGCCTCCTGAAGCCTATTATATACTTCCAGACATGGAGAGTTGGTATAGTCCAAACGCATTTTTCAGAGTTTGCTCATTGTACTTTGTGTGGCTGATATCCAGGTTTCTGACTTAAACATGTGATTTTTTATATGCAGGTATCATATTTTTCTTTCTTGGCAATTGCCTTAATTTCATTTCCTTTGCATATGCTGCTCAGGTAAGTTGGCCTTTGATGTTATTGGGACTTCTGATATGTTTTCTTGGAAATGGATGACTGCGATATTTTTCCTTCTGATTATTTTTCTTCTCCTTCCTACTGCGTAGTCACTTCTTGCAGCTTTGGGATCTGTTCAGTTTGTATCTAATATTGCATTTGCTTATTTCAGTGCTGAACAAGATGGTGACTGTCAAGTATGCTAAGACCTGAATTGAGAGTGCATTCCACTTTGAATATTATTCTTTTACATCAATATTCAGCCTTGTAAACTCCAGTGTATGATTTTTTTCATTTGTACAGGGTACTCGTTGCCACAGCCTTTATTGTTCTTGGAAATGTATTTCTTGTCGCTTTTGGCAACCATCAGTCACCTGGTATGTGGCATGTTTTGATGCATAATAACTTTTACATTGATTGGCATTGTGCCTTTGCCAAATAAAATTGTGCTTGGTTGTTTCTTGGCAAGATAGTGTGAAACATGCCCAGATTTTCCTTAAAACAATAAATTGCTAGGTAAAACGTGTATATTTCCAATTTAACCAATACATTTTATAAAATTGTTATATAGATTACGTCAAAATCATCTGTGTTAGAAATATAATATTAAGGTATTGTTTATGGATGCAGGCTTTGATTAATTCAAGCTCTAGCTCCTTTGCTCATTCTATTTTATTTGACAATCTACTTTAATATATAAAATTAACTTTCGACTTTTGAAAGTTTGTGTGCTCACTCTTAAGTCTTAACATTGTGAGCAAGATTGTGTATTAATACTTTGGAGCTTTTCATGAATTCTTTTGAAACCGAAGCTTGATCTTGGCCCAATCTAAAAACCCTAATTCTCTCTTTCTTTTTTCTAGTCACTACATGAAGAAAAAGAAAAAAGCTTTTCAGCCAGCCATCATTCAAGCTTAGTTATTTCATTTTTTCTCTATCCCTAGTTATCTATTTCGTCTAAGGCTCAACCCCTCTTCTTTTCAAGCCTCTTGTGTTTTAGGGTTTGACTGCTGAAATACTAAATGCGTGAACTTTCCATCTGTGCCTCCTTCACCAGTGGTGCCCTCTCCTCTTTCCCGTTGTTCCTCTCTTACCAGCAGTGCCCTCCTTCTTCCCACTATGCTTCTCTCACCAGCAGTGTCCTTTTTCACATCGTACTGTTGGTTGATGTTCGTCAAATGGATTGAAGCTACAACCCTTTATTATTCTATTTACTTCTTGACCTATTGTTCTTAGGGTTGTTTTAAGTGAGGGGAGTGTTGAGATTGATAATTAGGTTTTACTTGTACAAGATTGGGCATTATATGGTCTATCTTGAGGGGGGTGTTAGAAATATAATATTAGTGTATTGTGTAGTCCCACATTGCTTAGATGTGTAAATCTATATTTCATCTTTTACTATAAATAAAGTTTATAGGTGTAGACTTTGATTAATTCAAGTTATAGCCCTTTTTCTCATTCTATTTGGTTTAACAATCTACTTTGAAATATAAAATTAAATTTTGAACTTTTGAAAGTTTGCATACTCACTCTTAAGTCTTAACATTGTGAGCAAGATTGTGTATCAATGCTCTGGAATGAATTCTTTCCTTATGAATGAAGAAGCCTTCTTAAACTTTCAAATTAATTACTTCTGCACAATAACTGTTTTAAGAGAGACTGAGTTATATGTACACTAAATTGTTGCATGCCTTTTCTTTTGCTCCAGTGATCTCTGGTTGAACTTTAAATGAAATAACCAAACCTTCTAATTTTATACTTGAATGATAATCCCTGCCTGAGATAGCCAGTGATTGTATCAATATTACAGGAAATTGGTTAAGTGACTTACTAAACGCATAGTTCAATGGCCAAAGAAAGAAAATAAAAGATTGCATGGTTCAGGAAAGAGAGCTTACTGACTTTTAAACATAGAGGTATTAATATTTAGAAGCTAGGATGAAGCTTCTTTTCTGATTGATAAGCATTCATTCATGATGCATCCTGAGCATATAATGAAACATCTTTTTAGTTCACCAATATGTTTTAATGGTTGAGCAGAGAGGCTCATATTTGATTAACTCTTTCCATTTCAGTTTATACACCAGAGCAGTTAGCAGATAAATACAGCAACATTACATTCCTTCTATACTGTCTAAGTTTGATCATAGTTGTTGTCGTGCATCACTCCGTTTATAGGTGAACATCAGCAGCTGACTGGTTCTCTCTTGTACTCTTTATTATCTTGTTTATTATTTGTTTTTTTTTTGGGGGGGGGGGGGGAGGGTGGTGAGAAGTATCATCCTTACCGTAAATGTGGAACTTGCAGGAGAGGAGAACTTCTACTAGTCGTGTCTGGCCAAGACCTGAGATCATACTGGCACACACTACTTCCCTTTTCTTATGCTGTAGTTTCTGGTGCTGTAGGGTCATGCTCAGTGTTGTTTGCAAAATCTCTGTAAGTTTGCTACTTCAAGACGTCATTTCCCTGTATGATACTTATTGCACATTTTATATATCTAATTTCAAATTATTTTGTTTTCCAGTTCTAACCTCCTACGACTGGCCATGTCTAGTGATTATCAATTGCATAGCTGGTTCACATATTCCATTCTTCTCCTATTTCTTAGTACAGCTGGATTTTGGGTAACCTATCGTCTTAAAGAGTTCTGATGACACAAACTTATGGAGTTTATCTATAACCATTTTTATTTTTGCTTACTCGTTATGCTCCTATGTCTGCAGATGGCAAGATTGAATGAAGGACTGTCCCTGTTTGATGCAATTCTTATTGTTCCTATGTTTCAGATTGCTTGGACTTTCTTCTCCATTTGTACAGGATTTGTATATTTTCAAGAATATCAGGTACTCTTTCTCTCTCACTCTCCTTTCATCCTTCTTGCTATCCATCCCAGTCAACTCTTCATGATGAATTGCAAGTAGTCCATCATTTTGACATTTGGTATAAAAATGGTGCTTTGTTTATAGTTAAATGGATCTAGTTGGTTTTTGCTCACCTTTATCTGTCTTAAAGCAATTTCTGAAATCCAAACAATTTAGTGTGATACAGTTGTAAAGCACATACATTTTTTGTCCCTTTTTTTTCCTTCTTCCAATTTTGTTTTTCCTTCTAATGTTGGAACAAAAACATGAAAAAACTTGTCTTTAAATGCATAATTCCAGCAGTAGATGAGATAGCTGATGCTGGCTTCGTTTAATGACTGTCTAATTGGTGATCTATAGGTAAACATTCATTAGACATCTTCATGATTAGGAAGTATGCATTGCTGAGGCTTGTAAAGTTGTATTATTATCTAGAGGGATGCCAGGTCCCTCTAGAATATGAATTTAGGTGGAATGCATAGCTTACTTTTCCTCAAACAGGTATTTGATACGTTAAGGACCACAATGTTCATTCTAGGAATGATGTCTGTGTTCATTGGCATTTCTTTGCTAGCACCTGATGAGGCAAAAGGTATTATTGTCATTATCGAAATTGGTCACTATTTTAATGGATTTGAAGTAGTATGAGACTTATTCTTAAAATCTTCAGGTGCCGAGGTTAAAGATAGCTCTTCTTTAGTTTCTGTTATGTCTTCAAGCAATTCAACAGAAGTAGACAGGTATAAATCATTTTCCATCTTTTCTTTACTTTTTTTCTTTTGGAAGTACATTATATTTGGTTCAGGCCTCTGTATTCTTTCCTTATTTAAAATGGAGGAGACTTCTTGATAGGCACATAAGTGAATGAAGAATTAGTACACTGTTCCACACCTATTATTGCAGATTATATAGATCATTTGGTTCAACCTTCAGAAAACCCCTGGTAAAAAAGATAATCTTTATCAAGGTAGCCAAGCTATAATGAAGAATTTGATAGTACAGTTAGATGACCGTGAAATTGCTATGTTCTGAATTTGTTAGTTTTTTCTCCTTTACATGATTGTTGGAGGAGACCAGATGGTGTATTTCTTATCTCTCTTTCATCACTAATATATATCTCATGTTGACGATGTAGGCTGGTTGTGCCATCTGAAGAACCAGAGAATAAAGACACGAGAACCTTTGCACAGGAAATGCTGTTGAAGATTACAGATGTGCTTATCAAAGCGAAGGTGCCATTAATTGTGTTATGATGCTTATCTTTCAGAATTATAGATATGGTACGATACTTAACAACATTAGCTTCTCTTTCCTTGCAGACTGCTTTTGCATTATCTTTAGGTTTTGGGGAGGATTCCATCAATGCATCTGCAGTTCTTGTGATGCCAATGATGTCCTCAAGAATGACTGGCTTTAGAGGTAGTGGCCTTGACCGGGCAAAGATTCTCTCCATGAGAAATGCCGGTTGGAGTAAAATCTCAATGGATGAAGACATTGCCAGTCCAGTACATTCTGAGAACCTTTGATGTATAGGCGTAGGAAAAACAAATGTTGTCACTCAAGATGTTTACTTGATGATGTGTATCTATTAGAGACACCTAGACACAAGTCTTTTAGGATTCAATTATTTGCTCTATATTGAGCATTTATGTAATATCAATAACAGAAAAAGAAAAAAAAAAAGGAAAACAGAGAAAGGTTGTTATTGTATTTTCTTGACCATTGCTCCCATAAAGGAAAAAAACATGAAGTTGCCACTTTGAAATGAGAGAACACTTGTAAGAATCGGATCTGGATTTTCTCATTTTCTTTTGGGGAGATAAACACAATCAATCTCAATAGAGTAAAATTGTGTTTTCACATGATACATTTTTTTTGTAGTATACAAAATATGATCTTATATCGATATTTCTGTTTTTCTTTCGAAAAATATCTTCTAAATTAATTTTACCAAGGACAAAAACATGATACAGCTTACGTAAAGTGAGCGTGAAAATATGATTTTATGTGTTTGTCTCTCTAAAAAGACCTCTGAAGTCTTTGAGAAGATGCAGAGATTTACAAGTAGATCCTTTCAAGAAAAATTACAAACCGATAGATGTCTATGTATAAATTTTAGACGCACAAGTACACAAGTTACACTCAAAATTCAGAGGGAAAAATCAATGGTAAAGAGATAAAGAATTAATGGTGATTATGTCTCTAATAAATTCTACATTTCCACCACTCACAGAATGCCTCGTGTAATGAAGTTAACTTGAACTTAACGAAAACCCATTGTCGAAGATACATAATAAATGATTTACACGCACTATCACCTATTTGTTGAATTTGGATTCTGGACCAAAAACCAGAATCACAATTCACACACCCAGTTGCGAGTTGTAGGAATAGGACCCAATGGTTATGGAAGCCACCTCTATGGACCTAAAAGTAATTTCCGGCAAAGATCTGAAAGCCTTCAATTTCTTTCAGAAACTGACACTATATGCACTGGTCTTAATTGTGAGCGACGATCCTCAGAAAGAATTGGATAAAAAAGAGAAGCAGCAACAGAGAACGCCAACAGACAGAGACGAAGATGGAGATGGAAGCAATCCCGAATGGAACCACGAGATGCGCTTTGATTTGGAGTTGATTTCGTCTCATGATTACGAAAACCTCTTTGTACTATTTGAATTGCGTCACGAAGGACTTGTATTTGGGGACAAAACCATTGGTGAAGTTCGTGTACCTCTCAAGGATCTGATTCAAGAACCCAATAATGGAGTCGTTCGGTTTGTGACCTATGAGGTTCGTACCATTGATGGTAAACCTAATGGATCTCTCAAATTCTCTTACCGGGTGAATGGGAAAGGTTCAGGGGCTTATACTTACTCATCCCAATTCCCAGAAACGAATATGAATATCACTGGGTATTCGTTTCTTGAGGCCATCAATCACCCAAGATCCAATATCCCAATTTGGAAATCGGAAGCTCATCGCCTGGACTCAGCTATCCTTCGCTGGATTCACCACTAGATTCTTCTCAGATCCCTGGTTTCCATGCTTCTCCTCCTGCTCCACCACATTCTTATCCACCCAATCCTTATCCACCGCCGGCAGCGTTTTACCTACAGCCACCACCACCGCATCCCTTTTCACCTCCGGCTCCCATGGCGCATGGAATCGGTCACGGATACGAGTATTACTCTCCATTTGAGCCTCGGGTTGATCCATGGACGTCCGATCGAAATTTTCAGCAAGCTTGGAGATGGTGACAAAATTCAATTGGGATGATTAATTAGAGAATTTCCTAAGCAGTCATTGGCCGGCACACGCGTCTGGTAATGATTGGTGAAACGCGGGCTAATATTTGAGCTGTGCGGAACCACACGCTGTTTTATTAGTCACAGTTGGGGTATTGAGACACAAACATTACAGCCTAATGCTCTCAATAATTTATTCTCTTGTTGTGTTATTACCATCATTCCTTCTGTCTTTCTACAATAATTTAAATAATTTAATACTGTAATATTAATTATATATTTACAATAATTATGTTGTAGGTTTATTTGGATATTCTTTTATTTATTTTTTGCTAATATTATTTGGATAAAGTTTGGTATAAATCTGTATCCTGTATCTAATAATTGTACTCTGCATCTTAAGGACAAAGTTCCTGATTAGACATCAAATTACACATTTATCTGACATGAGTATGTGTAGAAATGGAAATGTAGATTATATATCCAATAAAATTCTTAAACAAAGTCATTAAATTTCATGGAAAATCCCTTCCGACAAGAAGAAGTGGTAATGAACTTAGTTCGTGAATAGCTTGTGAACTATTCGTAAAGGACTCAGATCGAGCTTGACTTGTTTTCTAAAGGAGCTGATCTTAAATTTTATTTTGAGCTCATTTAGTAAAATGGATCGAGCTCACTATTTTCAAAATTTGGTTTGTAAGCTGACTTGTTTAATATTTTTTCATATTTTTTGTATTTATATGTATTATTATTCACATATAAATTTATAATAAATATATTTATAAGCAAAAACTAACCAAAGTTATAACTTGGTTTGGTGAAATACATTAAAGTTCATTCTCTCCACATTATATGTATATAACTTGGAACTATATAAGCCTTTTAAACAAACAAATTAACCTTTCACCTAATTCCTTTCTAAAACTAGACAATTGCTTCAAGAAATCTTATGAAGACCTCTCCAAGTCTCCCAGCCACCCTATGTTTCCTCAAAGGGGTCCTTCAAAAGTTCAAAACAACTATGCTTTAGAAATGATTTGTAGCTTTTCACTTAGCTTATTTATTACAATGAAAATGTACATAGTGTTAGTAGGAGCATGTGATACACATTTTCTTTTTAACTTTGAAAGACAGCTAAAGAGGCTAGAGAGTAGCAATAACAGACTAACAGTCTTAACATAAGTTTCTGTTTGTGTTCTGCAATGAGTTGTTCCAAAAGAAGAATGTTAGAGTGATGATGTTGGAAACTTACAAAGCTTAAAAAGGTAGTTGAATTTGGGCTATGGTAGGGTCTCAAAAGCAAAATAAAAAATTACTTCAAATTAAAAAGATTGAAAGCATTCCCAAAAAATTACAATTTAGAAGATAACTCAGTGAGTGCCTCTAGCAAGCATCTCCTGATATTGAATTTCTTGGTACTGAAACAATTGCATACGGCTTTGTGTCTTCAATTGTTCATAGAACCTTCTAATAAAATCCTCAGCTTGAACATCAACTTGCCCATTTCCACTCTCATCATTTTCTTCCACTAATGAAAAATTTGATACCCTCACAGAAAATGTAAAAGCGGGCTCCTTTTCTCTCCGGGAGTGAAATCAGATCCATCAAATTGGAAATTGAATGTGTATTCAGGGGTATTAGGCACTAAAGCAATAAGGTTTATTAGTCTGCTTTGGCTTAGTTTTTAATGCTAAATCCAGTTCAGCCTCTTCTTCAATAACTTCAGGTGGGTTTATGCAGGGGAAGTTGAAATGGTGTTTTCGCTTTGACACATTGAAAATAACAGGATTTGGGCTATTGCTGCAAGAGAATTCGTATTCATGTATGCCATAGGCAATGCGTATTGCCGCATTCTTAGAATGATGATGGTGATGGATTGACATAAGATTCCTGAGAGATTTCTAAGTAGTTTCCCTCTCTTCATCATCAAATTCATGTCCATAATCAGTTTCCTCTTTGATACCGTTCCTTTCCTTAACATGAAGAAAGTGATCCTTAATACATTCCATAGCCTGTTAGTTATAACTGGAGAATGTACTACCGTCATAAAAATCAATTAGGACAAAGTAAGAAAGGTAGAGACTTTTGATGAAGAAGATGAAGAAGAGAAAAGAAAACCGTATATGAGAAACACATGGAATGTGAATAGGCAATGATTTTATAGAAGGGAGATGATGAATCTTTTAGGATAATAATGCTGATTTCTTAAACTTTTTTTTCTTTATTTAGTTTAATGCTTAATGGAGAAATGGAAGAAAGGAAGGGACACAAATATCAATAAGGCACTGTGCAATTCAAATGGATCTGGCAACTGCTCCCCTGCATTTTACTTTTATAGTTTATTTGAAAGAAAAACAGAAATACAAGAAATAAGCGTTTGTAGTTACAAAACAAAGTTTTTTCAACACATAGGCACGTATTAGTTGAGGGGTTGAATTCAAATACTGCTATCACAACATGTATAAAAAATCCCTATAATTAAAGGAGGTGTAGTGGGACAATTGTTTGGTTGGAGGGAGAAAATAAAATTCAACGGCTAACAATTGATCTGTCTATGAGCAGATAATGGGACCCTATCTCTATCTTTTTTCAATTATTGGGAATTAAAGGGAAGCTTCATTGAGTTATGGGGGATATAGCTTTTGTTGGTGTATGCAATTTGTTCCCCTTACCTTTCTATTGCACATTAGCAGTATAAGGGCCAAACAGAACTGGTTTATGGTGGGCCTTTCGATTATGGATATTGCTAGAAAGTTGGTGGTCATTGGTTAGAGGCTTAGAGCCTTAGAGGCCTTCTAAAACTTGTTTGTCCTATACTATTGTTTAATTAGTTTTAGTTTTAGTGAAGTAAGTACTTCCAGGACTCTAGTGCTTAGAAAGGCTTGTGATACATAGAATCTCATTTATATTTATCATTTTAAAAGTTAATTAACTTGAACCTAGAATTGGAGGATTCCTCCACAAAAAAGTTTAGTTCATTTGCACATTGGTGCTCCAAATTATGGATAGATAATTTAATATTCCAATCTGACCCAATTCAAATGGATCATATTTTTTTACAGCTAAATTGTTTATATTGGATTTGAATAAGATCATAATTAGTTAAGTTTAAGTGAATCAGATTCGGATCGATTCGATGGATGATCACTAAGTAATATAGAATATTAAGAAAGAAAATATAAGAAATGACTCGTCTAACCGGATTTTAACTTCTTTGAAAAGAATTAATAATGAATTAGATTATATTTTAATAAATTTAGATCAGATTAAATTTTAGATTTTGAATCAGATTCTAAGTTAATTTGTTACAAACACAATTTATAAGTTGCAATAAAAGATAAGAAAAAAAATTAAATAATGTTTGTTGATGAATAAATAATTGTTTATGTCAATTATGGTTAGCTGGGGAGAGAAAGAAAAGTGACAGCTCGAGGGGAAAAAGAAACAAAGGCACTAGGAGATAACTCACTGGCCAATTGAAGTCTTTGCCCTTCTTGGTAAGGATAGAGAAAACTAGACCTGATGAGTTAGCGGAGTATGAGTGTCTGGAAGGCATGGATTGCGCCTAGCTAGTGTGAACTAACAAGTATATTTGTTGGCCCAATTAGAAAAACTAAAGAGTGGTAAGTAGTTTATTTGTTAAAAATTGTAATGTTTAAGGACATTTGCTTTGAGAAAATGGTGTTCAATGAAAGATAGAAACAATAAATAAAATAAACAGAGACACCACAATTTTTATAGTGGTTTATCATATAACCTTAACTAATCCACTCCCTAAGCTGTAACTTAGGTGTTTCACTATCACTGATGTTTTTAATTTAGGGAATTCAGCTACCCTTTACAATCAATTGAAGTTGTAGTTATCAATCACTCTCATTTTTGCGAAAAAAACACAAGTTATCTAACTTGTTTTTTTTCTTAAGGAAGAACAGTTTACATAAGTGTATCAGAATTCAATCAGAAAGTCAGATGACTTTGGATGAGTTTATAATAGGGCATAATGATATGAAAGTTTTTTGCTATTTCCTAACACAAAGTGTTCTTGGCTGAGAGTGATGAAGCATGAAAATTTTGGCTCAGAAGATGTACATTTCAAATTTGAATTTAGTCAGTTGTATCTTTTTTTTCTTCTCTATTGCTCTTCAAATTTTATAAGCCGTTTGGCTCCAGTGGCCATTTCTTAGTAAAAGAGACATGTTAGAAAGTTTTAGCTTGAAGAAGGTGCCTCAAGCCTTGTTCATTTAATGCATACACATGGATTTCCAGTTTAGTATAAATATGGATTGTTGTGCATGTATTACCTACTTTCTTTTGCTTAGAGTTTTTGTGATGTTGACTCTAGTGTTAGATGAACTTTATTCAAAACTTTGAACTAACACAAGGATGACATTGTGCAGGTACAAATGATGACTGTGGATAAAGTCTGATGATGCGTCTACACTGTTTCAAGATATGTTTTTAAGTAAAATTGTACGGAATTGAATAAGATGAACAACTGTTTCGATAAAGTGAAATGGGAATTTTGGCATACGAAACTTCAGCTGCTAACTCTTTATTTTTAGCAATAAGTCACCTTTGACTTCTACAGTTGTTATTAACTTACTTTAGCATCATCAGCTTTTCAAGACTCAGTGAGCGTATTCAAATTTTCTTTATTGTTTTCATTTTCATTATGAGCAGCTAAATTCTCTTTTCCAATTAAAAAAAAGGATTGTAGCCATGGGATTGTGTTGTAAGATTTGACTAGTTGTTTAATTTAGTATGATTATTTAATTCGAGTATCTCATGTTCCTCGAAAAAATTAATATGCTAGGTTTGGATTGCTCGGCCACTCTAGGTGGTTTTATGTCAATCACAGGGGATTAATAGCTGCCATGAATGGTGGCTACCCTCCATGCTTAACTCTAAGAACTACCTACACCAAAAACCTAAGAACTTTTAGGTTTTCTATTCTCTTTCTTGTTGTCAGCCTATCAAGAAACCACTCTTCTTCCCACCACCCTTTCATCTCATGGCTTGCAACAGCTCCCAACTCTATTGAACACCAAACTGCTAACACAAGCCATCCTACAAATCCACCCATGCAACCTGTGCCCTTGCATTCTAAGATTTCCAATCAGCCAAACCCTAGCACCCATGATCTTACCAAGAAGTCCTTTGCTGCCTTAGTTTTTCAAGGTTTTGGTTCATCATCCCTGTTACCATGCAAAGAAATCTCAATATATTCAGGGGTATTGGCAATTTATTTTTCAAATCAAGAAATTGAAGTTCTCGGCTACCCCTTTCAAGTTTGGGTTAGTGGGTAAGTTTTCACATGGTAGGCCTTCAATGGTTGATATCCCTAAATCCTTTACTGCTATAGGACTTTCAACTTCAATGTCCATTAGTCTTTTGATCATAAGCACATCTTGATTGAAGTCTTTAAAGATGAAGATTTTCAAAGATTATAGCGTAGAGTGAATCAATGGTTTATTCAGCTTTTTTTCTATACGTGTCAATAGTACCAACATAGATTAACTTTCCTAATTTTCCCATTCATTTTTATTCCAAAGAAAGCTTATTCATAAATGCTAGTATGCTTGTAAAGCCTCTTAAATTGGATGGAGCTTCAGCTTCAAGAACACGGCCTAGCATTGCACTGAGTTTGTGTAGAGTTAGACCTTCAACAACCTATCCAAGAACGAGTGCGGATTGGATGTGGTGATGGCAAGGTATTTTTTTTTTCTTCCAGAAAGTTGACTTTGAGAATGTGCCTAGTTATTTCACTCATTGTCTATAGCTTGGACATGCCATGACTAAATGTAAAAATCTCCAAGAAAATCAAGAAAAACAACATCCCTTTGAGGCCACCAAGTTTCAAGATGAAGGTCTTATTAAGAATTCTAAAGATTCACATATTTCCAAGGTGCATAATAAGGTTTCTCACAAGAGGTTGCAAGAATAAAAAGTGGCTTTATTTCTAGTCAAGCTAATGTCAAAGAAGTTTGGAAGCAAAAAGACAAAAGCAAGATGAATGGGGGAGGGAGGGTACTTATCTAGCTCCCGGATTAATGGTGCTTTTCCTTTTTTTAAAGGGAGATTCATCCAAGTTGTCTACCTCTTTGGAGGTTATTGAGCCACTAGTATAAGGTATTTCAAAGGAATTTAATTCAAGGTTTGATAATAGATGCTAGAAAATCACATGTTAATTCTATAATAGATTTAGAGGGGTATATGGGCTTTTTAAATAAGGTACCTCTTAATATTTTGCAGGAGGATCAATGCAACAAAGATTATAAGAAGCTAGTTAGAGTCAAGATTTAGAAAGAGTGTAATTTGTGGATGATTAGAGTAGTGAGGAGCAAGAAAATTTTGATATTTGTCCAACTAAGGATCAAGATCCTAAAGTCTGTAATCAAGAACCCTAAGTTAGTGGCACAAGCAGCAAGGTTTGTCAAGATATTGTCCACAATTTTCAAGAAACTTTCCAAAACTTAGAGGTAAGTGGGCGACCATGAATGGCAGCAAGGGTTTGCAAGAGGATAGTGGGAAAGAAGATCAAGAAAAGGTTCAAGACTTGTAAGAAAATGCATATTTAAATCATACTCTTGCTTATTTTAACCTAGGTTGTGCATTGAATGTTGTTCCCTTTCAAAGGGTGCAAGATTTTGCTATTAACTTGAAGAAGGATTTGGAAAAGCATTGTTCATACTCTAAATCTCTCACCTAAGAGTACCAAGAACAACCCTTAAGATTGATCAAGGCAACCTTTAAGTTTCACTAAGGACGGTAATTCTCTTAGCTCACTTGCAACTAATTTTGAACGCATGAAAGCCTTCTTTGGTAAGCTTCCTAGTAAGGTGCAGTAATTTATCTCCCTCATCTCCATAATGATTAATGTTCTTTATTGGAATGCTAGTGGGGTTAAGAATGTCAAAACAAGATATTGGCTTCGTAAATTAAAACCTTTGCATAAGTGTTATTTAGTGCTTGTTTCAGAACCTAAATGTTCTTTGGAAGAATTGTCATTGTTATAGTACTATTGTGGTTTTGCAAATTCTTGCACAAATTTGGCTAATAATTTGTGGGTATTTTGGTATGATTCTATTACTTATGAAATTGTTATGAACTCAAGGCAACAACTTATTTTAAAAGTGAAGCATGCATTAGTAAATATGCCTATTTTTGTCACCATAGTTTATGCACAGTATAGTAAATTGGGAAGTATGGAGTTGTGGGATAATTTGATAGAGATCAGTGGTTTGGTTGGTTTGGATAGGTGGACAATGGGAGGAGACTTTAATTATGTCATAATACAAGAGGATATAGTAAGTTTACGTGCTCGTTTTAATTTTGAATTAACATTTGAATTTTTAGGTGCTCTTACAGTATGTGACCTTCATGAAATGCCTCATTTGGGCTCAACTTTTACTTGGACAAATAAGCGTGTTAGAGCAGCCTACATTTTTAAAGAGGTTAATCAATTTTTATGAATTCAAATTGGGATAATATTTTCTTTCATGTGACATGGCTTAATAAGAAATATTTAGATCATAATCCCTTAAAACTCGAGGTGAAGCTTATGGAGAATGTTTTTCATGCCTATTTTGTTTTCTTACTGTTTGGTGCAAGCATCACAATTTTATGGCAACAGTGCAACAATCTTGGGGGAACCATTATCTAGTAACCTAATGTATGTTCTTGGAGCCAAGCTTAATAGGTTGAAAAAAGTTCTTCGATGCTGTAACAAAGATGTTTTTGGCCCCATTTCGGATAAAGTTAAACTTCCTAAAGAGTTGGTTGCATAAACGAAAATTTTTATTGATAGAGAGGATACTACTCAAGAGCAGTTATGCAAGGTGGAGGCTATTTTAGAGGCAAAACTTGATATGGAAGAGGAATTTTGGAAGCAAAAATCTTCCATCAGGTGGTTACAAGAGGGAGACCATTGCACTAAATTTTTTATGCCTCTGTTAAAGGCAAAAAGAGCAGGTTGGCAATCCACATAATCAAGGGTGCCTCAGAGGATTGGATTGATAATAAGGAAGACATTGAGTTGGTAGTAGTAGATCACTTTTCTCAGAATAAGGTACAACTCTTGATTTAGATTTTCTTGGTTGCATTCCTTTTCTGGTTACTTCAGAGCATAATGAAATATTGAATAAGTTTTCTCTAGAGGATGAGATAAAAGAGATTAATTGGCATCTTGATAAGAAATATTGAATAAGTTTTCTCTAGAGGATGAGATAAAAGAGATTAATTGGCATCTTGATAAGAATAGTGCCACATGACTGGATGAGTTTATTGGTTTTATATTTGTCCATTGTTGGCATGTTATTGCTGGGGATGTTATAAGGGTTATATAATATTTTTTTTGCAGGGTGATCTGACTAAGTTTGTTAGTAGCACTACTATTATTTTGTTGCCTAAAGTGGATTCTCCTCAAACTTTCTTGGATTTGAGACCAATAAGCTTATGTAATTTTAGCTCAAAAATAATCTCCCCGATTTTGGTTAATCATTTGAATTCAGTGGTGAATGATTTGATGTCGGTGGTGCAAAGTGGTTTTTGAGGGGTCGAAGCATAATTGAAAATATTGCTTTGGCTCAAGAGTTATGTCATGACTTACATAAAAGGAATTTGGGGGGAAATGCTATTTTTAAGCTTGATATGGCCAAGGCCTATGATCAAGTGAATTTGTTCTTTCTTATTTAAGTATTTTGTAAATTTGGTTTCTCTTAATACTTGATAGATTTGATTTGATGAAGATTTCCAGTCCATGGTACAGTGTGATAGTAAATGGTAAGAGCACAGGTTTTTTTAAGTCTTCAAAGGACCTTGGGCAAGGTGATCCTCTTTCTCCTATCTTATTTGTTATTGCTTCTGAAGCTTTAAATCTTGGCTTGAAATAGTGCATGGCAGGTGAAGATGTGGGTTATTTCTTTCATCATATGGATGTACCCAAGAATTCTCATCTAGCTTTTGCAGATGACATTATTATTTTCTCAAGTGGAAGGAAAAGATCTTGTGAAGGTCACATGTGGTTTTTTACTGCTTATGATAGGAATTTAGGGAAATTGGTAAATAGAGATAAAAGTTGTTATATTACTAGTTCAAAGGCTTTTATTCATCACCTTTGGATAATCAAAAGAGCCAGTGTATTTCATCATCAACAGCTTCTAGTTACCTATTTGGGTTGTCCTTTGTTTGTGGGGAGAAAGAAAGTTTCCCTATTTGATAATATGGTTGCAAAGATTCAAAAGCGAATTGCCTTTTGGTCCTCTAAATTGATATCTCAAGGTGGAAGGTTACTTTTAATTAAACATGTGCTTTCTTCCATCCATTTATATTTATTGAGTGCTTTAGATCCCCCCCAAATCAGTTATTGCTAGAATTGAAAGTGCTTTAGTAAATTTTTTCTAGGGCTATATTGGTGAGAAAAGAAAGTTTCATTGGAATTCTATATGTCTCCCTAGGGAGGAGGGTGGACTTGGGATTCGTTCTTTGACTGTTGTGTGTATGACTTTCTCAATGAAACTTTGGTATATTTTTTTGAAAAAGGCATTCTTTGTGGTCTTGATTTATGCTTGCCAAGTACTATAAGACTATTCATTCTGTCATTGTTTAGCCTACTTGTTTTTCTCCAATGTGGAGAAGTTTAACTTTATATAGAGTTCATGCTGAACAACATTTGTTTTGGCTTGTTGGTAGAAGGTAGGTTAATTTGTGGTTCGATCATTGGAGTGAACATGGCCTTTTTTACTTTCTTATACAAGATGCACCTAGGCAAATTTTAGGTTGGAGAATGGTTGATTTTCCTTTTTTGACAAGTGAGTGATAAGTCTATAAAATAGCATTATTTACATGTCATTTTTAGTCATAATATTTGCTATGTTATTGAGTTTTAGTTTAATTATTGGTTAGTTGAGTCATTTTTTTTAAAGTGTTGAATAATAGTCAAGTATGCTTAGGATTTAGCCTTTAATTAGGAATCACATTCATTCTTAACTTAGTTTGTGTATTTTAAAGGTTTAATGCTTAAAGGAAAATCCTTTGATGTCAAAGTAGAGTCAAACAAGGATTTCTTACATGTCGGGCCCCATAACCTTGGAAAAGAGGTGACACAGTGCCCAAATTCATGTGCAAAAAAAATCCAAGCATAGAGGAATGGATCCTAGGCACAAGAAAAGCAGCTCTTAGGAGCTTAACGGTGATCCTCCACTCTGAACTTCAGTGCTGCAGGGCTAGCCCAATTCCTAGTCTAAATTGAACTATTTTTGAGAGTTTGAAGCTAATTTAAAGAGGTTTATGGAGGGGGATCAAAACACATAAGTTTAGCTAAGAAAGTATGAAGTTTATAGGCATCAAGAGTGCAAGGAACAAGATGAGCTTGGGATGATTAAAGATTGAAGCCTGACAACCATCTATTTTCTTCATTCTACTATTTTCTTTCCTTGTGTCTATTTAATGTTTTCTTTATATGAATCAATGTTTACATTAGGTAGCATGGAGTAGTTTTCTCTTTAGGATTGCAATGGAACTCAACATGTAACTTGAATTTATTTTGTTTATTGATTGCTTAAGATTTGATACATGAAATATTTATCTTATTTTATGCTTTATGCTTTTAATTGATTAGCTGCCAATTATATTGATTTGGTAACTTAGAGGAACCTTGATGAAGGAAATCTAGGTTTAGCCTTGAATAAGATAACACTTGTTTGAATTCACTCACATGCTTTTTGTATTTGATTTGTATGTAGGATAGAAATATACCTACATACCTTGTGTAACCATTGTTAAATCTATTCTTAATGAGTTTATTTTTTTTAACTTGATCCTTATAGAAATATAGTGAAGTGGTTAACTTGATATTATTATAAGCAATTCGAAAGATACTTATAATTAAATAAGAACTCTCGGTTAATAATTTGGTATCATAACTAAGCATGATAAGATAATAATAATCCAAATGAGTGTTAAGGGAAGTTGTAATTCTAGATTTTCTCCATTACATTTTTACATTTGCTTGCTTTAATTCAGCTTATTTTAGTTATCAATCTCTCAAAGTTCAATCGTTTGGATAAAGTTAGGGTTAATAAATTTTAGTACTTAGCAATTGTTAGATCTAATTCCTCGTGGGTTTGACACTTCACTTACACTTTATTATTTGTTTACAATACGTGTACTTGCGTATTAAAACCCACACCAAGTTTTTGGTGCCATTGCCGGGGAATTAATCTAATATTTATTAATATTAATACCAGTCAATTCTATTTTTAATTCAAACTTTCTTTTTTCTTTACTTTTCATGTACTCTTTATTGTGCATGCGACGAACTTGAAGCTTGGAGCTTGTTCCTTTCAATTCCGAGATTGATAGGGCATATCGAAGACTTAGAAAGGAAAAGTCAAAAGCTTTGAATCAAGGGACAACTTTGGCTAAACATCAAGAACCTAAGCACTTGAGGGATTATGCAGTTCCTTTTATGTAAGACCTTCATTTGAGCATCCTAAGGCCACCTATTCAAGCCAATAATTTTGAGATCAAGCTTAGCCAAATCCAAATTATTGAAAAATGAATCAATTTAGTGGATTCCCAAATGCGATCCAAACTCCCATATATTAAGCTTTTTAGAGTTTTGGGACACTTTCAAGATCAACGGAGTTTCGGATAATGCACTATGGTTGCGCCTCTTTCCTTTCTCACTTCGGGATAAGGGAAAGTGTTAGTTGCTAGCACTCTCATCTAACTCAATTACAATGTGGGAAGGCTTAGCCTAAAAATTCTTAGCCAAGTTCTTTCTACTGACCAAGATGCCAAAATTACGGAATGATATCATTTCATTCATGCAATTGGAGTTGGAGTCCTTATATGATGCTTGAGAAAGATTCAAGGAGTTGCTTAGAAGATGTCCTCATCATGGTATACCAACATGGCTACAAGTCCAAACCTTCTATAATGGGTTGGTACACTAAACAAGGACCACAATTGAGCAGTAGCTGGAGGAGCATTAATAGGGAAGTCCATTGATGAAGCTTTCAAATTATTTGAGGAGATGGACTCTAACAATTATCAATGTCCTTCTAAAAGGTTGGCAACTCTAAAAATAGCTGGGGTTCATGAGTTACATGCCATTAGTGCATTAATTGCAAAAAAGGCTCTCTTATCTAAAACGGACATGTTCATACAATACATGTCTAAAACGGATTCCATTATTCAAAAGTTAAGCGGCATTACTAAGGATCCTTGAGAATCAAATTGGCCAGCTAGTCAATGCTCTCACAAGCTGTCCTCAAGGTGCTATACCTAGTGATATCAAGCCAAATCCAAGAAGGGAGTTCCAAACTTTGAGCATTATAAAGCTTTCACTTTAAGGAGTGGTAAAAAGGTAGAAGCACCTCCTAAGCAATTTAAAAATCCTAACAAGCAAGTTGAGGATAAGATTATGAGTGAAGAGAAAGAGGACCAAGCTTAACAGGAAAAGACTCATTCATACCTACCTCCACCTTTTCCTCAACGCTTTCGAAAGCCAAAACTTGACATATAATTCAAGAAATTCTAGAGATATTCAAGAAGCTTCACATCAACATTCCATTCACTGAAACTTTTGAACAAATACCTACATATGTCAAGTTTATGAAGGACATCTTGTCCAAGAAGTGAAGGATAGAGGATAATAAGATGATGATCTTGTTCGAAGAGTGTAGTGCCATCCTCTTAAAGAAACTACCACTAAAGCTTCAAGATCCTAATCTCAATATTCTTATTTCTATTAGCACTTCATTGTGTGGGAAAACTTTATGTGATTTAGGAGCAAGCATCAACTTGATGCCTTTTTTTTCCATATTTCAAAAGCTTGGTCTTAAAAGGGGGAAAATTAAGCCCACCAAGGTGACCTTGCAACTTGCGGATTAGTCTCAAACTTATCCAAGAGGCGTAATTGAAGATGTTCTAGTTAAGGTGGATATGCTTATATTTCCAGGCAACTTCCTCATCCTTGACATGGAAGAAGATAAGGAAATTCCTATAATATTGGGAGGCCATTTGGCCATTTCTAATAACCAGTTGGACTCTCATAGATGTGCAAAAAGGAGAACTTATTATGAAAGTTCAAGACCAATAAGTGAAGTTCCATGTCTTCAAGATATGAAGCTTCCTTCCGAATCTAAGGAGTGCTATGCCATTGAAGTGGTGCATGAAGCCACAAAAGAAAGAAATCAAGAGTTGAGTATTTATCTTGATAAATCCTTGATACAAAAGTATCATTTAATTGCTAAGAAACTACCATTGAAGACCAAAAGCTTAATCAAGAGGGAATTCATCAAGTGGTGGGATCAAATATAGGGAGACCAAAGCTATCAAAGGACACACTTCGTGGTATGAATGAGTTGGCCAAGGCAAGCTTAAGAAGGAAATACAAGAGGAATCGAAAGAGGTTTAGGCCCTTTTTGAAAGATAAGACCTCCATTGCTTTGGAGGATAAGGGTTAAGAATGCAAAAGTCGAGTCGACAACTATAAATCAAGTGCTTCTTGGGAGGCAACTTAAGTTTCTAAATTTTTCTTTTTTAATTTCTGTTTTAGTTCTTATTAAGTTTTCTTTGTTATTTTTGTAGGTTCATCATTTTTTACCTCTTACAAACTTAGACGCTTTTTACAAGGCCAAGGAATAGTGAGCTTTCCATTATGCTTCAATGTCAAGGAGTTTTTCCATCCTTATCCTTTATTTATTTTACACATTGGGGACAATATTTGTCTTAAGTTTGGGAAAAAATTTTAATGGTGTACTTGTGTTTTTAGGTTGTTAGTTAGCCAAGATGTATCATGCTTTTATGATGAAATACCCTCATCCTATGATAATATTGTAGTTTTCATGTGATCTTTGACATTCATGTAAAACTCATAAGTTAGTAGCCTTGTAGGATGTGATTTTCAACACATATTATGCACTTAATCTTTTTCTTGGGATAATTTTGCTTATTTAGAGACCATTTATGTTAAGGAAGTTCATATCTAGTTAGGAACTATATAATTTATTTAATTCTCTCTTAAGGTGAAATCCTAGATAAGACTAAGTTAAGGACATGATTTTGGCCATTTTTGGACCATTTGAACCTTTTAAGCTTACCATGATTTATATTATATCATTAGTTACCACTTTGAGCCCATATTGCCTTTTCTTTGACACCTATAAAATTTTGCCTAACTATTTTAATTAAATTCCAGTTTTGAACCATTACTTTTAAGCATGTTGATCATTCAATGAATATATTGAGCTATGTTATAAGAAAAGAAGAAAATGTTAGAATTATTGAAAAAAAAAAGAGTATATATTATTGTCTCTTGATCACCCCTATATTCATAATAAAAAGAAGTAAGTTTAGGGGTGTGATAAGAGTTAAGAAAGAAAAAAAGAAAAATCAAACCAAAGTAAAAAAAGACATGAAGTGGTGAAAAGAAAAAGAGTATGCCAATTGGGTATTACTTAGGTTGTATAACAGAGCTCTTCAAGGTTCTAGAGTGATTTATGTGCTTAGGGTAACTTGAGCCTTAAAATTTCCTTTATTACACTGTTACCCTAGCTAGCCTACATTACAAGCTTTAAAAAGACCTATTAATCATTGACTTAATAGAGTCTACATTAGTGAACAGAGAGTTAAAAAGAAAACTAATGGGATTTCAGTGCTAAGTTGGATTTACTTAGATATAAACTTATCCAGATTACATACATTCCTTGTTAAAAGATCATTCACACAAACACATTGGAAATCTAGTTGAATTTGTGGCTTGCTCTTAACATGAATTTGAATGATACCTATGGTTGACATTTAGTTAAAGATCATGTGAAACTTTTGAGAGTATATTTGAGATGTCATTATGTTAGTGTGATGCACTTTTTGCTAGTTGTTTTGGTTCATGTTTTCGTTTTTCTTTTGCTCGAGGACTAGCAAAACCTTAAGTTTAGGAGTGTGATAAGTCTATGAAATAACCTTATTTACATGTCCTTTTTAGTCATAATATTTGCTATGTCATTGAGTTTTAGTTTAATTGTTACTTAGTTGAGTCATTTGTTTTAAAGTGTTGAATCCTAATTGAGTATGTTTAGGATTTAGCCTTTAATTAAGAATTTCATTCATTATTAACTTAGTTTGTGTATTTTGAAAGTTTAATGCTTAAAGAAAACCCCTTTGAAGTCAAAGTAGAGTCAAACAAGGATTTCTTATGCGTTGGGCACCACGACCATGGAAAAAGGGCACCACAACACCTAATTCGCGTGCAAAACCATCCAAGCGAAGAGGAATGGCACCACAGCGCCAAGACAAGACAGATTAGTGGCGCCTAGGCGTGTAACGGTGATCCTTCACTACGAACTTCAGTATTCGAGGCCAGCCTGATTTCTAGTATGAATTGAACTCTTTTTTAGGGTTTTGAAACCTATTTATAGAGGTTTATTTTAAGGAATCAAAGCACATAAGTTTAGCTAAGAAAGTCTGAAGTTTAGAGGCATTAAAAGTGCAAGGAACAAGAGGAGCTTGGGATGATTAAAGATTGAAGCTTGACAACCATCGATTTTCTTCATTCTACTTTTTCCTTTTCTTGTGTTTATTTGATGTTTTCTTTATATAAATCAATGTTTACATTAGGTAGCATGGAGTAGTTTTCTCTCTACAATTGCAATGGAACTCAATATGTAACTTGGATTTATTTTGTTTATTGATTGCTTAGAGTTTATTACATGAGTTATATATCTTATTCTATGTTTTATGGTTCTAATTAATTATCTACCAATTAGATTGATTTGGTAACTTAGAAGAACCTTGACGAAGGAAATCTAGGTTTAGCCTTGAATAAAATAGCACTTGTTTGAATTCAGTCACATGCTTGTTTGAATTTGATTTGTATGTAGGATATAAATATATCTATATACCTTGTGTAGCCAATGTTTGGTCTATTCTTAATGAGTTTAGCTTAACTCAATTCTCATAAAAATATAGTGAATTGGTTAAGTTTGATATTATTATAAGCAATTCGAAAGATACTTATAATTAAATAAGAATCCTAAGTTAATAATTCAGTATCACAACTAAGCATGATAAGATAATAATGATCTAAGTGAATGTTGAGAGAAGTTGTAATTCTATGTTTTCTCCATTACATTTTTACATTTAAACTCAACTTAACTCAACTAAGCCTTAAAATCCCAAACTAGTTGGGGTCGGCTATAGGAATCATTTTCCTCCATTCGCATCGATCCAAGACAAGATTTTCATTAATTCCTAGCATAACCATATCTTTCTCGATGACTGCCCCCCATGTAAGTTTCGATCTCCCCTTTCCCCATCTAACACCTGGCACTTGGACCAAGTCACCTTGCTTAACTACTGCGTCCATTGGCCCACGTTGGCTTTTTTAAGTTTAAATGTGCTTCAGTTATCTAATGATCTTGAAGATTGTTTGATATGGTCTAATGACATAGTAGGGATTTTCTCCACTTCTTCAGCTTGGGAAGTGGTTAGAGCAGAAGGACTTTGCGAACTTATTTCAAGCACTTGTGGCTCCTTTACTTCCTATAAAGATTTCTGTTTTTGTGTGGAAATTGTGTAATGGCTATTTTTCTCTTAATAGTACCATGCATTTTCAATATGCTATGGTCTTTATATGCAAGTGTTGTAGTATGCATAGTGTGGAGACTATTCAGCACTTGTTTATTTCTTCTTAAGTTGTTAAGGAAGATTGGTCATTTTTCATTTAATTTTTTGACATGCAGTATGAAGTGTTATAGGTCCATGAAATGTTTGAATATTGGTGGAGTCAATGGAGTTCCTTTTTGTCAAGTTATTTGCAATCTATTATTGTTTGCTTGATTGTGTAGGAAATTTGGAAGGCAAGAAATGCCTCTAATTTTGAAAATATTGATATGAACTCTCTGTTTATTATTCTGCAAATTTGGAAAGTCATTGGCATTATTCTAGGCTATTTAAATGGTAAAGCTAAGGCTAGTTTAAAGGATGCTTATCAACTTAGATTCTTTCTTTTAGCCTTCCTAGGAGAATGTTTTTAAATAATGTCAAGATTCTTAGATGGTAGGCCCTCCCTCTTTTATGTAATGCTTAATTGTATTAGTTGCTCTCAAGGCAATCCAAGGGAAGCTGCCATGGGTGGTATTCTTAAATCTTCTACAGGTGACTATATTTGGGCTTATGGTTCCTTCTTGGAAAGCCAAACAAATATGGTTGCATATTTTTGAAGGTTTGAAGTATTATGTTTCTTGGGGTTTTCATAATGTCATTGTGAATACTAAGTCTATGGCTCTTGTTTAGTATGTAGCCTGCAAGACATCTCTTTGGAAGCTTCATAGTAAATTTCAAGAATTGTTACATCTAATGTAGGAAAATAATATAGTGCTTTATCATTTCTTTAGAGAGGTAAATGTGGTGGCTGATAATCTGGCAAACTTTGCTTGCATTGGAAATGGGCATTTCTTTTGGCTTTCTGCACGAATTCTTCCTGATTATATGCAAGGAAACTTAGTAATCTTGATAAGCTGCAAATGTCTCATATTAGGCATGTTCTTTTATTATGTGTTTTGTAAAAAAATTTAAAAATATTTTGTTTAGTTTAGCTTACTGAATTATGGAATGGGATAGTATCCCATGTTTATGGCTTTGTTTTAAGTTTGTTTAGTTATCAATGTAGTGGCTTAGACTATACTCTTGTGCTTGGGTTAAGGACTGACCCAGGTTCTATTTAAGCTTGGGTTAAGAAAAAAAAAATACTAATTTACTTTAACACTTGTGCCAATTTTCAACAGTTAGTCATTTTAGCCAGCACTTAACATCCAAATGAATGACTTCCACTTGTATTTTTGCTCTTGTTAAGTATTGTACTACTTGTTTAGTTGTTTACCCTTTTCAGCTCTTGATAAGATCTATTGTGTTCAGTTGAAAGTTTCTCTTTCTCATCTGATTTTGTTTAGCATATGCAAAATCGGAAAGTGGATGAAATTAGGGTTCAACAATTATTTTGTTTGTTAGTATCAGTGTCCAAAAGTCAAACAGTAGTTGGTTATAATGACACTTTATTTGTATTTAATGCATATAATAATATTTATTAAGCATTCATAATTATATTGTTTAAATGAGATTTAGTACAACAATATATGAAGTCCCTAGAATAAATTATGTGCATGCATAATTATGATATTAATCATAATTGTGAGACATGACATACATAAAGTATTATTATAAAAGTATTTATAGTCAATGAATCATCAAGAATAAGGATATTGATTATTCTTTGAGACTAGCATATGTTTTGTCATTCTTTTATAAGAAAGTAGTGATCTGACAAACTACAAGCATGGTAATGCTGAGACAAACATATGGGTTTTTGTTAGTTGAACAAATGCACTAAATTAACTCAACATGAGAAATCATGTAGACTCTTTACTCACATGTCAATGGAAGTTCTTAAAGTGTTAGTGGTGATCCTTTGACTTGAGATCATTTTATTACCTTACATGTGAATGTACGCGTTTTAATATCATTCCCCTTATTTTGTAATAATAATAATACATGGGTAATTATTGGACATGTAGTGAAGCATATGAAGGTAGATGAATGA
Organism: Quillaja saponaria; assembly: GCA_029379385.1. Taxonomy (NCBI): domain Eukaryota; kingdom Viridiplantae; phylum Streptophyta; class Magnoliopsida; order Fabales; family Quillajaceae; genus Quillaja; species Quillaja saponaria. The sequence continues at coordinate 22,564,939 of CM055607.1, forward strand.
TAGACAAAAAATTCACCATCCTTAATAAAGAGAATGAATATCCCATGGTCTCTTGAGATAAGTATGTCTTGTTCTAGGAATCTTTGCAAAGTGAAAGAGATTAAAAAAAAAAAAAATGTTTTCTTGAATCTCTTTAAGGAACAAATTGTAAACTTGGTTTTAAGTACTAATAGATATAGACAAAGATAAGATTGACACCATAATCCATGCCATATGTCTATCTCAAGATATGTATGATGAAATGATAGAATTACACTGTAACTAAGCATTGAAAGATTTGATCAATGATCTCAACTTTGTTTGTACTTGGGTAGTCATGATACATTACTAGATGTCAATCTTGATCTATATATGTAAGTTGGTTGGTTTAGTAAAACCAAAGATAAATTAAAAGTGTTTGAATTTAACCGTACTTCTTAGATAGTTTCCAATTACATTTATTTCTAACATACGAGATAACTTAATGGGTTACACACTTTAATTGGCTTTGGTTAAGAACCTACAAGGATAACGGAGTCTTGGAATTAATAGTTGCACTTGAGGGTAAAAAGATAATTGTTACCTATACATATATGAGAAGACTTATTTTCTTGAAACTTAAGGAAAAGTCTAGTAGGAGTCATAATTGGATTTAAGGCACTAGGAGTCTAAACGCCCATTAGTAATTATAATAGGATTATGGATTACTAAAGAAGCTTTGGGCCTTAGGCCTTAGGCTTTTGGTTTAATAAAGTCCTAAACAAGGAAGGATTATAATTCCTTAAGCCTTAGTCGTACCATATATGTACAATAGCTAAAGGGAATTCGGCCACACAATTACAAGCAAGCAAGAGAGTGATATTCAGCCTTTAAGAGAAAATAATAAGCAAGAAGAGCTATTGACTTCCTCTTTCTTTAGTCTTGACCTTAAGACTTGAAGCAAATGAGTTTTTGCTTCAAGTTTAATCTTCTATTGACAATTCAACCAAGTGAAAGCTAGTATGTATCCTTAAGATGAATTGATTCCTTCAAATATTTTACCAAAATGTAAACGTTCTCACCAATCAGTTGTATAAACTATTTCATTAAAGGCTTATTCGTTTGAATAATTTATTAATCACTGATCATACTTTGTGTTTTATTGGGAGAATTATTTTGACAATTTATGGATAGTTTTTGTTATGCTTGTCTATCTCATATAGTATCTCATCAAAGCAGCTTCTTTGGCAGTCTCATATACAACAATATATTTGGCCTAAGTGGTCAAATCCATAGTAGTTTCTTGTTTGGAAATTTTTTAACTCACTGCTCTATTATTAAGGCAAAGCATAACTAGACTTTGACCTAATGTCATTCTTAACTGATTGAAAGCTAGAGTTTCCATAGACCTTCAATTTCAAATCATTTTCTTAATACATCCTTAGTTCTTCTTAAGTACTTTAGGATGCTCATTACTGCTACCTAGTGATCAACAATTTGTTGGTCTGATATCTTTATGTGACACTTAGAACATAGGCAATATCAAGCCTTGTACACAACATAGTATAAATGATGAATTCCACAGTAGATGCATAAGAGATCTCACTCACGCATTCTTTGTCATATCTACTTTTTAGGGACATTATCTTTGATAGAGTGATTCCGTGGAGTCCCATCTCTCTGGGAATCCAATATGCTAAACCAATTTAGCACATTGTGTATTTATAAGGATTAAGATAAGCCAAACATCATTCCCGATTTATGTCTATAAATCTTAATTCCTAAGATGTAAGATGCTTTCCTAAAATTTATTATGGAGAAGTTTTAGACAACAAATTTGACTACAAGAAAATTGACATTTTCCTACAAACCAAAGTTTGTGGTAAAGACATCTTTTCCTATAAACTAGAGAAACTAATTTAACGACAAACATTTTATTGATAAGTTTATAGGTAATTTGGCACCAATTATATTTTTTTAGTGTGAAAAGTACCGATGAACTAAGTTGATCAGTAATTTAGTTTTTTAATAGTTACCTATAAACTTGATTCATGGGTAATACTTTTTATTTCACTTACAAACCACTATTTGCCATTAAGTTTAAATTTAATTACTATTACCGACAAACTATCATGGTTTTTCGGTAAATCTAAAACTAAATACCTAGAAACCCTAAGCTTATCCATCTTCTTCTGTATTATCTCTATCTTTTCTTACTCGCACCTCATCTTCTTTAGCTCTTGAATTTTCAGTTGTGTCCACACAACCACTAAGCCCACACTTTAACTGCTACAAATTGTCATGTTTCGACCACCTTTTTTGTCTTTCAGATCTTCATTTTTTGGTGATTCAATTAGATTTATCTCGAAAATTTTATTGATTGTGTTCTCTTCCTTTAATCAAACTAGGTATTAGGATTTCTTTTAGCTCATTCTCGGGGCGTTTTTTTTAAGATTTTGAACGAAAATATGGAAATTTGGTTTAGAAACGAAATCTAAATTCGAACCAACTTCCAAATTTATTAGTTGAGTAACATTAATGAGTTGAAATAATCAACAATCTTAATAAAGTGAAGGAAGAAGGTGGAGATTTCACTAATCTTGTACCTCATTTAGGGTTTAGATTTATTATAACTAATTTGTATCTCAGACAAGGTTTTGACTAACTTGCACCTTAGTCAGGTTTCAAAGGAGTTGTACCTCTGTTAGAGTTTATGACCATTTTACACCTTAGTCAAAAATTTTACCATAAATAGGATTTTAACCGATTTGCACATTGGTTGAGGACTAAATTGCACCTTAGTCAGGGTTTTGCCTTGGATAGGGTTTTAGCTAATTTTCACTCAGATTGAGGTCTTACCTTAGATAGGTTTTGAGATTGATGTTAATTGAACTGAACCTTAGTCGAGCATATGACTAAATTATACAGTGGTTGGGGTGTCACTTGAGTTATGTTTTTTAGTTTGATGTTAACCAAATTGAACCTTAATTGATGTTTTGACTAAATAACACCTTAGTCGAGGTTTTATCTGAATTATGATTTTAACCGATTTGCACCTCGATTGAGGTTTTACCTTAGGTAGGATTTTGATTGATTTTCATCTTAGTTATGGTTTTACATAAGATAGAGTTTTGAGTGAATTGCATCTCAATCAAGGTTTTGACTAACTTTCCTTTTAATCAGGGTTTGAAGACTTTTTGGTACTTGCAAAATCAAGGCTTCGTTTATGACAAATGCTTGGATATCCAAGCTTGTTTGTAAGAATGGTTGGGGAGGTAAAAGCTTGAGAAAACATTTTAAGATTGCTCAAAAGGTTCAAGTCTTTATTTTGTAAATGTTTTGGGATTGGTTGAATAAATCAACAAATTTTTTTTTTAATTTTTTGATTTTTTGAAATTGGAGAATCTTTGATAAATTAAGTATTTTTTTCTTTTAATCAATGAGGCTAAACAACATTGGAGTACTTTTTTTTTTTTTTGGTTGGATTGTGGGTTGTGTGTAATGTTTTGAAGTGGTGGGCTTTGATATGCCATGTAGATTTTTGACTGAACCAAACAACTTTATTTAGGAAAATGTGCATGATTAAGTTTCTTTGAAAATGAACCTTTTTGTTGGTTTTGTTCGCATTTAATAATATCATATCGGTGTTTTTCGATCACAAACACTTGGCCTAGTCAAAACATAACAGTAAATTCCAAAATGTAATCGACCTCAGTATTATTGTAACAAAGCTCATTATTACATAACAAATCTCATCATTTTTATGATGCATGGCACATTCTTATTGACAATTATATTCTCTATAATAAGGATAAAACCCCAAAGGTAAGACAGGTTGTCTATGACACTTTACTTTATATGCTTTTTCAACTTTTGGTTTTCTTTGCCTAATATTGACTTGATTGTCAGAGTCTTCTTAGGTCTCTGGGAACACTCCTTTTGTCTTACAGGTAAGATTGCCATGTGGAGGGACACCTCAAAGTGTCAAATCAAACACTAACATTGGTGCTATTCTTAAGAATTCCATTCTCGAATTTCTCAATCCTCATATAACTTTCCAATCAAAACAAGTCCAAAAATCCCCATCAATGGCTCCATACAACCTCTCTAGAGATAAAAAAAAATCTCTAATTTATCATAGATGGTTCCAAGCATGGCCAACATCTCGAACAAACTAATGTCACCAAAAAACCATATTTACTTCTCGAGTATTCCAATATTCCTAACCTTAGACCGTGACTGTGAACCTTCAACAATACCAATAATCCCATCGATTAACATACCCAAAAATCATCATCATCGGAAGTCAAATGTTTCTTCACGTGGTGCCATTGATCATTGAATTTCTAAACTGCACACTAACAACATTTTTTGAGTTTCTCCTTAAATTTGGACTGCTTTCTAGCAACGAACTACAATTCTCATCTCTCTGTAGAATCATTAACCCTTTATCACTAACCATACTTAAAGAACGTCCTCATTAGACACATAGATGCTTTCTATGTGCCACCACAACTCTGTTGCTCTTTTCCATGTGCATAACAAGATCAAGCTCGATTTTGTATTATTTTTCGGTGTTCTGTAACCATGATCATACAACCACTGTAACTGCCACCTAATTCTGGTCACAACCCTCCAATGACGTTTCCTTTAGAAAATAGACACAAGTGTATGCCCCTCCTATAGTTTCAGAGCTCATCCATGTTCTTTTAGCATCTATGATTAAAGTCAGCAAAGGTACATTTTAAAAATCAAATAATATTTATTAGACTTAATTACACTTTTGGTCTCTTTATATTAAATTTAAATTTATTTTCATCTTATAGTTTCAATTATTGCAGTTGGATCCGTCCAGATTTTAATTTGATATAATTGGGTCCCTTCTGTCATATGCCATTCGAATTAACATTGATGCTAGTGACGTATTTAATAAGATATGAGATGGACAATATATGTGTCATAAATGGCCAATAAAAAACAGCCATGTGACATGTAAAAATTAAATTCAAAATCCAAAGTTTTAAAAGAAAAATAATAATTAAAAAAAAATACTTTAAAACAAAATAACAAAACAAAATTTTCTTTTCTCTTTTTCTCACCATTACAACGATTCTTGCATAGCGCCACTGTACAATCACTCGTCCACGTAATTGCACTTTTCCATATACACTATCCATCACATAATGATGAAAATAAGACACAAAATGCCTAATGATCCTACTCCAAGATGTTAAATGCAAGATTGTAATTAATAGTTATGTGTTATAAACCAATATCACTCGAAGATTATTACTCTCATCAAATGGTTTCTCCACCTTACTTTCCCTCTTAATTTTTTTTATCTTTTTGCTTAATTAGTTTTGGTAGCTGCTAACTTCAATAGATCAACATGTAGACATCAAAGAGTTTCTAGATCTGGCCGAAAACCTCATTAGCCAAAGAAGTCCTAAACCAACTATAAATCCGTTAGTGATTTTTCTTTTTTTTTTCTTTTTTATTTTATAAACAAGACAAAGTGGTGAAGAAGAGATGATCAAGATCTCAGTTATCAAAGATTCGTAAAAGGAGAACCTTCAGCTCTATTTGACCTCAACTAAGCTTTAACCCTTAGATTCATCGTCTACATCCAAAATTGTCAATATCGTTATTGGTAGCAAATAGATATAGGGATTGTATAGCTAAACTATTTGATTATTAAATTTTGAGCAAATGAAAGTTGAGGAAATAAAGGAAATTTTGGACTAAAGTGAATTACAAAGTTTAGATTAGGGAAGAACAAGGATAGTGACGAGGAAAACAATTATTTATTTATTTATTTATTTTTTTTTAAATATAAATTTATGTTTTTAATATTATTTTTCTTATTTTTTTAAAAAATGAATTATGCTTTTTAATTTAATTTTTATATGTCATATGGCTGTTTTTTATTAGCCATTTATACCACATGTATTATCCACTTTGAATCTCGTAGCCACGTTATCGATGTCAGCATTAATTTGACAACACTAGAAAGGAGATACTTAATTACATCAAATTAAACTTGGAAAGACCCATTTGCAATAATTGTAACTATAAGGATGAAACTGAAATTAATTTACAGGGATCAAAAATATAATTAAGTCTATTTATTATATGAATGCCAATTGAGTGACCTAAACATATTTAATATTTTGGTTGGTTTTTCCAAGCACAGCCTTGACTATTAGGTAAAAACTAAAGGCAATTAAAATTAGATGGATAATGAGAGCACAATACACTCTTGTCTTCGCCTTTAAAGAAAATATTAAACATGTTGTGTCATTATATAATTTAGTTGTTATGGATTGATTTACCAAGTTGATCACATATTTGCTTTAAAACTCAATTTTACATGTTACAGCACTTAGTGTCTATTATACAGCTGGCAAAAATGGAATTAAGCATTAAAGATTCAATACCAAACACTGAATTTAAAGACACCAATTTACAGAATAATTGCATATTCCAATCTCTCGTGCTTTACAATTTGTTTTTGCTTAATATATCAGATAGAGCTTACATATTACTTTATTATATGATGTTTGGAATGACTCATTTATAATAATTCATTATTTTATAATCTACTCGACTTTTATATTTATATAAAATATGCATAAATAGTATTTGTGGCATTATAAGTTCTCACAGATACGTTGTCTAGCTTCAATAAAGACTTAGGCCGACTATAATTTTTATTGATCACATGTATACACATAAATTCTTAAACAAAATCATATGCCCACTTTCCCGACCTCCTAGTCTGAACAATTCAAAATATTTTCTTAGTGTGCTTAATAACTCATGATACATATTTCAAGATGGTATGATGGACCGAAAGATAGTGCTGTTATATATTATGTTGATGTTGTATGCTCAGCTTGCTGGGCTGCACTGATGTGCCAAATCTAATGGTTTTAATATTATATGATACATATTTTAAGGCACAACTAGCTACATTGTCCATATTACAAGCTACAGACAACACAGGGCAAACCATCGATTTAACCAACTAATGCACCATAAACAAGAAACTCACAAAGTCTGAGTAACTTAATTTATGCATGTTATATTTAATTTATAATCAAATAATTATCATTTCATAAAAGTTATATTACATGTGTACACACATTCATACTTAACGAGTCTTTTGTTGAGTTCGGTTATTCAGCCACAATTGTAAATATATTATAGGACAGTCTTCTCATGAGAGGCTGAAACAACAGATGAGCTCATCATATTTCAACATGAAAGCGGTCATCGTCCATCATTATAATATCAAAAAATACTTCATGAGATAATAAATAATTTTTCAGTTCGTAGTGCCTGGGAAACCATGCATCTCTTGTTCCTCACTTATGCAACTATAAAATTCTAGGTTGAACACATAATATGACCCCTAGGCGCCGCATAAGTAGCATTTCAGCTCGCCCAGCTATTTAAAAAAGCCCCCTCATATTCTAAAATGCCAAAAGTCACACTCCAGAAGGGTACACACCATCAACAATCTCTAGTTCTCCTAGAATACTTAATGTTCAAGCATGATATTCAATTTATTCATTTCATTGTATTATATTTCAACAAATTACCGCAACTATAGGCTATTACCCTGTCATACTATGTTGATTCATTATTTCAATTGTGTCTAATTAGTGGACTGAAAGTTTCGATTAAATATTTTGAACCCACTAGAATAGCTTAATGAACTTCGAAAACTATTTTGAATTTTTTAGAGTTAGTAAAATTATTTTCATCAATTACACTTGCTTTTATTTTAGACAATAATTAAATTATGTTTACATTTTTTAAATTATTCAAGGTGTTTAAAATTAAACATTTATAATTTTGGGAGATTATATTAAATAAGGGAAAAACTCTTCGAACCCATTTTTGAATTTTAACTTTAGAAATCTTTTTGGATCACATAATGAGAGACAAGTGTCCATTCACATTTTTGTTTCTCTCTTTCTCTCTTTCCCTTTTTCCCTTTTTCCTTTTTTTTGTTTTTCCATTTTTCTCTCTATTCCTTTCTCATTTTATTCTCCATTGTAGTTGTAAACCATCTTCCTTCTAGCTAAATACCATACCTCTTTCCCCTCCAAAACTGTTTCACCTCCTTCAGGCTCTAAAATTTTACCTGAATTTGGCCTCCATTTCAATCCATTTTTTGGCTATTCCAGCTTCCTTTCCTTTCCATTTCAAGCTCCAAACAATCACCCAGAACACCTCCAATCAACTACCTAAAATAGCCCAAAAACAGTACCAATTTTAGCCTCCATTTTAGTCCATTTTTTGGTTTATTTTAGTGGCTCTTTCCAGTCACTTCTAGTTATAATTTCAGCTCCTATTTGGCACCTAAGCTACCTAAACCATCAAGGAAAATTATTGGCCTATGGTCCTTCTTGCACTCTTAAGTTTCCTTGTGTTGAAGGAAGCTAATTCTTTTACTTGTGATTTTCAAATTGTATTTAAAATTGTGTTCTCTTGATTCAAATCATGGGTAGCTTGAATTGTCTATTGATTCTTACAAATTTGAAACCCTAGCCTATTCTTAATTATTGAAATTTCCATGAATTAATTATTGATTAATTGTGTGGGTGTTTGGTTGTGAAAATTCAAATAGAAGAATGTCATTTTTGGTGTTGCAATGTTGGTTGGGAACTTAATGTAAACATTGTGTAGGTTCAAGTTTTGGGAGTTTTGAATTGTAAGTTATTTGAAGTGTGAGAAATGGGATTGTTTGGGTCATTTGGACAAATGGATAACTCTGAAAATTTACTTCGAAATTTTCGAATTTGAAAAACTTTTTGAAATGTATATTTTCATTAGTTTTCTAAACTTTAAGAATATCGGTATTTCGCATATGTTTTCACTATCGTATATTTATATACTTTTTATTTTGAGCTCACTAAAGTTAATTTAGCATGTTTTAGCCACTTTTGAAATTCGTTGGATTTGAATGTTTACTTGTGGGTTCATTAGAATGTATTTTTTGGAGTTAACTTTGAATTCGAGCTTTGTGGGGGAACTCATTGCTTCTAATCCTTGGTTATTTGGTTTGTCTTTAAGGTGCTTATTGTATGATTGTTTGAATTTGTTATGGACTCATTAGACACTCCCACACCTTTGGTTGGGTGACTTTCATTTCCCGACATTCTTGGAAGCTTCACTTATAGTGTCTGTAAGTGGACAGTGCATAGTGTAGTGTTTTCATCTTACTCATCACATGCATCACTACTTTTTAATTTGGAAACTACTTCTTTTATAAACATGTTTTACTTAAACTTGACTTATGATCCTTCAAGTTTTTCAAACTAGTTTTTGAGTAAACAATTTTGAAAGTGCATTTGAATTATCAAACATTTTGAAGATACCTTTTGAATCACTTATACTTACTTAGTATATCGTTATTAGTTACTTTACATTCTTGAGCATAGTCCTAAGGGACAAACACTTTAACATTCATCCTCCTTTATTTGATAAGTGTCATTGGACATAAGATTTGAATAGATATGAAATTGATATTGCATTTCGAATGAAAGTTGTTTCATGTTATTTTGACTATTGGTGTACAATTGTATTCGACTTCGGATTTGATGGACTTATTTGATTTGGAAAGTAAATGTCGTAATGTTTATTATTTGGATAATAATGTTGGAAATGCTTCCATTGGATTTCTTAGTTTTCATCTTAGCATTACTTTATTGTTTGTATTTTATTTTCCTTTTGAATTGTTTTTATGTAATGGTACTTGGCAGAATACCTTAGCTAACAAGGTATAATTAGCCTATATGCATATAATATATATTTTGGATATGTTTCCTAGTTAGGCAGGGATGCTGTAATCCTGTGTATGGCCCAACATGCGTGATAATAAGTTTAATACCTAGTTAGTGGGGGTTTGTCACTAACTCATTATAGTCTACGGGTTCAACAATTTGTATACTTTGATGAATTTGACATCCTAGTTACCAGGGATTTGATGCTAACTCGTTCTACTAAATAGGTATAGCGGTTTGACAGTTCTAATATTATATATTGCCTAACTAGGTTTTCATAAAATAGTTTTGTCAAATGGTTGGCTTATGTTGTTTTAAGATTTCAATTCTCTTTCGCCAAATGGTTGTTAACAATGGCTTGTTTACATTAAATATGTTTTCAAATATATAAATATATTTTTTATATTAACTAATTTTTGGTAAAAAAACACTCATGCATTATCTTGTTCCCTGTCTGCTGTACTACATAGCTTCTACTCATGGAGTTTTTGTGACTCATCATTATTAGTTTGATGTTTTGTTTTCAAATAATTGAGATCTTGGACTTCAGAGCCTTGTGTTTGGGAAGGTGTCTACTAAAAGTTTTTCTTATTGGTATGTCCAAGGTTTGTTTCAGCTTAGGTCTAGTTTGTATTCAAACTTAATGTATTTAGGATGACTATATTTGTATTTAGACTTCACTACAACCTTATTTTGGGATTTGTTTCTATTTAGATATATGCTTTCGGTTATGGATATGACCATTTGTGTATTATGATGTTATTTTATCAGGTTTACAACCTTTTTATTGTTTGAGTTTTAAACAGACTATTACGGTATTGTTTCATTTTCAAGGACATTTGTAAGCTTGTTTGGGTCATGGTGAGTCTATGCTCACCCTGATCCAATCACAGGTCATGGCGTCAACTTGGGTTGTGACATAGGAAACTACAAAATTTAGTATAATTCCAAACACAAGCCCAAACTTGCTAGTTCGTACTTGAACAGGTAGGAGTATAGTAAGTATAAGGTAGGGTAAAGTGATATAAGATAAAGTTGTGTAGGATGCAAATTTTGCAAGATGGGAGTAGAGCAAATATGAATATTTTCAAAAGCATGAAAGTTAGGTGATAATCTACCATTGAAAAAAATAAAAACATCACAATAGGGATAAAAATAAATTTCATAATTACATCATGGTAAACTCAATATACTTCATCCCATAAAAAAGGAGAATGATCTAGGAAATTGGTTATTCAAACATCGATCATGATTAGCATCACATCAGAATCCAGTTTAAGACTTTAAGCTCCTTGAACTCGTTTTTGGAAGGACTAGTGTTAATCTGAATTGGTATTATCCGATCACAATATAACACATGTGTAGCATCAAAAGATATTTGATATCTTTATCTAAATCTAATTTTGATGATAACTAATTAATTAATTATCAATGAAATGAGAAACTAACTTTGTTACTTTATTTCCACTGCATGTACATTATCAACTGAGATGAATACATTAGCTGAAGTGATCAAACTTAATGAAAATCAGTTAGCATATCAATCAGCTATCTATGTATCAATACAATATCAATTTATCAATGGAATTGACACAGTGGATGAATCAAGATCAAAATGCATAGTTTCACTAAAGCCTACTAGTTGAATGAATTAACTAAAGATCTTTTCTTAGCCAACTGAAGAAAAGTGTTGAAGAAGTTAACCGAAACATTCAACTGAAGAATATAAAAAAAAAAAAAAATGAAAGTTCAACTGAACACCCTCTGCTAGATATTCTTTCATCATATAACTAGATCACGATAAAGCATTTCATTTACAATCCATTCAACTAAAGTTCTTAACTATAATTGTGGTTCAATTGAACTTTCTCTAGACTTATTCATACAACATTGTTTGTAAGAAACATTGATTGGTCCTTTTCTTTCTAAGATGAGAAAATTTTAAACTTATTGTTTTTGCGCTAACTTAAAAGAGGTCAAATAATGTTACCTTAGGTTAATATTTATGCTAGTACTTGTTCAGACTATCTTGGAGCACTAACTTACTGGTTTCATACTAAAAAAAACACCTTTATCAGAAAAAATAACATATCTGCTTGTTGCTCATTTTCTTTATTTGATAACAATCATAATATACTGAGGAATGGTTATATTCATTTTAGACCTATACATTTGAAAAGAAGTAGAAGAAAGAAAAATGAGAAAGTAAGAGAAGAAATTTTACAATAATTATTTTGGAAGCTTTCAGAAGATCAGTCTCTATAGTTCAAAAACTTTCAAATATCTTGAAACAGAGAAGGACTAAAATTTTTATATCCATTCCTCTTTGTCAGCTCATTAAACAAAATTTTAAACTTTCCTATCTTACACTTTATATCCGAGTGATTGAGTAAAATTGTACCTACACTCATCTTTGTATTTGTGAGTAAATCATAAGACATAACCTAAAACTTAGAGTTAAGTTGATAAAAATATGATGGTGTCAAGTTCTAAGGAACTTATTGGTTATGACTAAGTCTATTAATTTAGCTAGATTACTGAACCCTAGAATTCAATTGTAAGGGAGCCTTGAAATTCAGTTGTGAAGGTTGTTGAGCCTTGTGAGTTCAGTTAGATTACCGATACCTGGAATTCAATAGAAATTTTCAGGATGTACTTTGAGGAGTAAATGTAGACAATGATTTTGGTGAACAACTACAAAAGTCATTGTGTTAGAATTTTTTATCCCTCTACTCTTGACTTTCAGTTGTTACATGTTTATCTAATAAATATATGTTATGTATTCTTACTATTTTGTAATTAAAAATCTGCACTAAGTAATTATTTTTGAAATTAAAATAGACACTATAGAAAAATTAGTTATCTACGAACGTATAATATCATCTCGAATAAGCATGTCATGGATAATTTATCTACACTGGTACATATCTATCCATGATAGTATTTACCATCCGATATAATAAAATCAACCAAAAAAAAAAATTCATATTTGGTTTTCTTGAAAATTTTCCTTATCTATGACAGAATTGTAATTATTCACAACAAGTTTATCCCCGTCGTAGATAATAAAACCAAATATATATATATATATATACAGATTTTGATTTTTATGAGATTTTTTATTATATACGATGAGGTTGTATTTTTTTACTACAGGTATATGTCCATATATAATATATATATATATTTTTTCAAATTAAAAAGTAAACACCAAGACCTACCAGCCAACGAGTATATCTTTTCCTATAACCTTTTTCTCTCTCGCCTCCTCTTCTCTCTTTGCGAACTAGCTTTGTCATTATGTTTCTTCCCGAAGCTACCATGGTTATGTTTCATTTTAATTCTGCTATCATATAAGGATGCCCATGTCTCCAGATCTAGAACCATTGTTTATGTGTGATGATCACTATTAATGAGGAAGTTTGTCTATGGTTTGAAGTGAAAATTATTATTTAATGGCCTTTATAATGGGAGGAGAATGATGATTTTTGAGAAATCAGAGAGTTTAGGAAGAACAATGTGGATTATGTTGCTTTTGAACTTCTTAATGTGGTAAGTTTCATTAAATCTATCTTACTTACTGAAAATCTGAAAATCTAGAAGGCAGGGTTTAAGGGAGATTTGGGAATTTTGAAAAAGATAGTGAAATTTGATTGATTTCTACTATTGTATTTTTTTTTTTTTTCATTCAAGAACTGAAGAAAGGATTTTCTAGTGTTTTATTTTGTTAATTTGTTTTTAAATCATCTAAGATGATTGATTTACTGTTAATTAATTGGGGATACTTTTGTTTTGTTATTTTCTATTTTAAGATTTTGCGGTGTTTAAGTTATAATTTTTCAACTTACGTCTCTGTGAGCATTTTTAAGATATGATTTCACTGTTTTTCAATAATCCAATATGTTTGCTATTTGTCCATAAATTTTAACAATTTCCTAGTCATTGTTCTCTAGATGCATTTTTTTATTTAGTCCCTAAATTGATAGAATTTTTCCTTGCCAAGTAACTGAGATTGGAAAGGTTATTATTGTTCCTTGAAAGTATGCAGCAAAGTATATTCTTCATCTCACTTGGACTCTTATCAAGTATGAAATGACTTTCCCAAAGGCTTAAGTACCGTAATCTAAACTATATATTATTTTGTCTTAATAAATCCCTTAATTTTATTTATGCCATTTATTTTATTTAAACTTTATCAAAATATTATTATGTAAATTACAGAAAGTAGAGATACTACTACATGTTGCATACGACATCTCAATGTCTTTTAGCTTTGATTAATTTGTTCATACATTTGTATGTTAATTTTCTAGTCATACTTCGTACAAATAAGGTAGTTTGGAGGTCATCCAAATGACAATTAATATTAGTCATTATGGGGGGAAGAATAAAGACATGATCTTCATTTTCATACTTCATTTTCATATTTTTTTCATTTTTAGTTTCTCACTATAAGATTTTCTCTCTCCTTTAATAGCCAAATTGATACTTATGTTGTATACTTTTTATTAGTTTTACTTGGAGATGTCTAGAACTTTGATATTCCTTTGCAATGGAAAATATAAAAATGGTTTATATTGTACTTGTACTTGTTATTAGATGTTGTTACCATTTATTTGTTTTCACTTGGTTGAAACTATTCAGTTTAAGTAACCATTAACCACTGGATATTTTGTTATTTAATACAATGTAAGAATGGATATATAAAAAAATCTATTGATAAAAGAGATAAGCAACGCTAAAAGGAGCAATGTAGGATGTTAAAGTATGAAGTCAGTTTTATAGTCCTATCTTTCTAGTGGTGCTTTGGTACTCTTGTCTTCTTCCTTTCTAAACTTGATTTGTTTTATTGATTTTACTAGAAAAGGTAATGAATACACTACTTGCATATGCAGTACCCTAAAATTGTATTCTATTCAAGTTTCTCTATGCTTTTACAAATTTCCTCCTTACTTTAGTATTGGTTTGGAGTGGTGTTGCTTTCTTAACATATGAGTTGTTTGTCAAAATTTGAATTAATTTCTTTTATTTTGACTTGTGATGTATTCTTTTATTCATTTTGTTTGTTTTCATTTTCACAATGCTTAAACTATAATTTTAATTTTTGATAGACAATTCACTTGTATAAATAAAATTCAATAATAAAAAATAAAATAAAAACCATTATGTTTTTTGACTAGTATAAAGAAATATGGCTAGCAATTTTTTTTCGAGATAATCATGTTCTTCGATAGATACCTTTTAGTCCATAACATTTCAATTCTCAATTTCTATGTATTTCTTTTAGTATATGAAAATCATAATTCTATATTTTTTTCCCTCTTGAATTATGTGTTTCTTAGTTGATGTGGTTATGACAGTTGAACGATTGTAGTTATAATTTGGAAATTAGTTTATCACGAAAAATCTAATTAAGTAAAGCGATTTTAGTTTTGCATGTTTTCTTTTCTCTGTTTGAGAATCTAACTAAGTAACGTTATGTTTAGTTTGCCATTATACATTAAGGAAGTATTTAGATTGTAGAGAAAAGCATTGATAAGAAGTTAAATTGTTCAACCTATAGGTGTCTAATGAAATTGTGTTCAAATATTACATATGTTTTCAAAAGTCATAATGATTTTAAGGTTCCACTACTTTTTGAACTTATTTATACTTTAATTTTGATTCTTTTAATTTTTTCACTATAGGATTACTAATTGCTCTTTTTACAACATTAGTTTACTACCTGTTGAAACCTTAAAGCACTAAATAAGGAATAAAATCAAAATAATTTTCGTATAGATTTAAATTATGTGTATTCGATTTATTAGATGACAAATGAAGATTTCATGATATATAGTTAATTTATTACATTTTGAAGGAACACAATTTGAATTTTTTTTTTATAGAAAAATATTTTATAGTTGTTACTACAGTAGAAAGTTTTTTTATTTTATTTATAAAATGCTGGATTATCTATGATGGACAATGAATCGTCACAAATACCCTAAATGCTCGTCGTGCATAAGCTTTGGTGCCATATTGCGCCAAGTTATCCGTTACGGGTCTTTACCCCTATTGATATGATTTGTACGTCGCTAATAAGTTTATTCTCGATGGTTGTTTCTACCATCATAGAAAGTAGTTATTAGTTACGTTGTTTTTCTATGACTGTTTTCTCTATGAAGGAAACTCGTTGCAGATACATCAACGATGATTTTTTTTTCTATCCTAGAAAGGTTTTGCCCATCATAAATAACTTATTTTTTTGTAGAAATATGAATTTAATCAAAAAAACTATTTGCCCATTCTAGTTTGCAATTCTTAGGCTAACAACGTGGCTTAGTCAAAGCAAAGCTATCAACTCTAAAATGTAACTGACGTATTATTATTATAATAACATACCTCATTAATGTTACATTATTATTATTATTATCATAAGTGGCACATACTCATTGGCTGCCTTATTCTATATAATAGGGCTAAAACCCTAAAGTTAAGATAAGTTGCCTATGATATTCTCTACTTTCTACACTCTTTTAGCTTATAGTTTTCTTTTCTTAATATTGACTTGATCGTTGTAATTTTCTTAGGTCCATAGGACATCTTTTGTCTTACAGGTCATACACCATGTGGAAGGATGCCTTTAATAGTGTTAAATCTAACAATAATAACAATTGATCATTGAAAGTAGGTTTTCAAGATAATTTTAAAGCTTTCCTCTTGTCTTCAGAACCTATGTTCGGTTATGGAACGGTTTTAGGATAGGCTTGAGGCATGCCCCTTGCCAACTTTATTCCCATGCATGTCTCATAATGGTTCAATAATAATGAAATGCATGAGTTGTGTAAGATAATTTGCAAGCATACACGCAATGATTTGAGTATAATAATGGTATAATATATTTAAAATGATTCAAACAATTATTTATGTAATAAATGTACTGATGCATTGGTGTTTTGATGTAAAGGTGCATGGATGATGATGTTATGCAATATATGAATGATGACACATATTTTGTTGGTTAAACCCTTTTAGAGGGTTATCTACGTATCCTCTTTTTGAGGACTAATAAGGTCAAGCATAGTTCATTTAAAAGAATTATTGCTGAGGTTTGGTGACTTGCCCTTTTTTCCAGAGAGTAGAAAAGACTTTTCTCTTACTCCTTATGCTCATGTGCACGTGTGCTTAAAAGTAGTGTCTATGCATGATTTGACATTTTCTTTTATCTTTAGCCTAGATGATGGAAATGAATGTATAAAAGTAGTGATTGGTTGTTATAAGAACTTGTGGGGCATTGAGTACAAATGTTTACCTTCCATCTTTTAGTATGCGATAACCCTTGTTTGAAGTGTTTCTTCATGAGTAACACTCATTGCTTGTATATTTTGTTGATGCTAAATTGGGTTAAGCATTTACCTAGAAATTTTTATTACCACATAAAATGATTCAATAAGTGATGTTTATGAATACATAGTTATGGATGGTCATTTAATCTTACTTTATGTATAAGTTGGCTTTGGAATAAAATTGTATCCTAAGCTAAATGGGTTTTCTTCATTTCTTTTGATTTTTTTGTTACTATCTTTTTTCTTCCCTTCTCACTATCACTTTTCTTTTTGAAGATTGAGCAGTCACGGCATAATAGATTTGAAATGTTAAAGGTTGCCCTTTCAGGTTTTGAGGTGGGTTTTGTTTGAAGTATTAATTTAGTGTAAAATTTGAGCTATTCATATTGCACATAATCCTTTCTTAGTAGATTTATTGGAAGCTATTTACTTTTACGGGTATTACCTTATTTAGCTTGATTTCACACTCTTGATATCTCATACTTTTTTGGTGAACTCATTATTTCATTTTTTAATAGATATGGTCGATGGATCATCTTAAAATTTCAAAACATTTGATAGAGTTGGAATACATGCCCAAATTTTATCTCGAAAGAGATTTCAAGAAAAAATTCAACTATGACGAAGATTGGTTTAAACGGACGCAAAAGGTGTATGACCTTATGATTGGATGGACTTGTTCTTGGTGGAATTATGAGCTTCTTGACACTCTTTGTGGGACTTATAGTTTGAAAATGACTTCTTTTATTTCACCACTAGGATTGTTATGTAATTTAGATTGAAACAATGTGAACCCTTCAAGCGGTGGAAAGAAACCTATTGAAGAGGTGAAACCACTTCAAACAAGTAAGAAAATAGAGAATTGGTAGGGTTAAGACAATTTCTTTTTCTTTAAGCTTGATATGAGAAGGTGTAGCCAACAAAGATGGAAGGGATGTACAATTGTAACAGTGACAATCTTTTTGGCTTTAGTAAGAAAAATGAAATTGAAATATAATAAAATTTTATACTTGCTAACTTTCCGAATACATACTTTTTATATTTGAAAATTTTGCCTTGTCGATTTTTGGATTATAAAATAATTGAAGAATTTTTTTCTTAAAATCCACTATTATGTGTTAATTTAGTTTAGAACCTTTTAAGGGTTGTAATGTGGCTTTTGACAGAAATGATATTGAAATTTAATGGTGAAGCTTTTGACAAGAAATAGTCTTCTAGAAGTCTTAGTAATTTAAATTCATAGATTATTGTCCTCAAATTTGTGCTAACTTCAATATTCTTTTCCTCATTGCTCATTTAAGTTCTCTTTAATGCTCAATATACTCCCTTTCATTTATTTTTTGTATTTACTTTCCTTATCTCTCTTTTTATATTTATATTCTTTCCTTATTTTTCCCATAGGGTTAAAGTATTCACGCACCAACTTAGGAACACTTTATTAGTTTTTTTTTTATCTTAATGGAACTGCCACCCTACATTTTATAGAGGTAGAAGAAAACAAAAAATAGTTTTTAATCTTTTTAATGACATTCATGGCCAATGAAAAGGTTTTGAAAACTATTATATGTCCAACACTAGTTAAGAGGATTAGATTACAAGAATTGAAAATTTGATGGATACATCCATCTTGGTCGGCTACGCATTAATCATTGCATAATAAATTATGCATGACATGTAATAGTACATGGATTAAATAATTAAACAGTTGCCTAAAAGACTTGAAAAATGAAATGTCAGTTTTAATTTTTAAATAATATTTAACATTTAAAATAAAGAAAGTATGAATTATTAAGGAATCCTAAACATGTATGAAAATATGCAAGTATAAGAAATCATGCAAGACTAAGGAAACCCTGAAGCAAACTAATGAGACTAGAAATCTTAACCTAAGCATACAGTGCAATTTAAAGACTAAGAAACACATAAACAAATATACTTAGAATTCTAGAACTCAAAATCGAGCAAACTCAAATGCTTTACTAAGCTAAGAAGATAAGTTTTTCAATCATATAAGGATCATTTTCTAATTTTGAATAACTAAAAAGATATGGTATCTTGTAGTTAAGTTTTTGGCAATTTTTATACCCTACGATTTCAAAGTTTAATTTTAATTGAATAAGACTATAGTTCAATATTTATCTTAGGTTTAGCATGTTATGATTGCTCAAATGTTTAAACTATATAAATTCATGATTCTCAAATTTAACTCAATTAAATACATAAAATCATAATTTCAAGAAAGTTTTAAAGGATAGAAGTCCTAGAGAGTACATAAACTAAATTCACAACTTTGCCATTTTATCCTCATCTCTACCAATCTTGAATCTCCAACATGAACCTCCTTGGCTCTCCTTCAATCTCTGCCAACCAACTTTGACTAAGTTCTATCAAGAATTTGAGGAAACAAAAGGTTCAAGAATGAAAAACTCAAGAACTCACTACGATGATCCTTAACCTTGCTTGAATGTTGAACTATGAATACTTGAAATTAACTAGGAATTCTAGTTATGCCGTTTGGATTGACTAATGCTCCTGCTGCATTTATGGATTTGATGAACAGAGTCATTAGGTCATATTTAGATGACTTTGTGATAGTGTTCATTGATGATATTTTTATTTATTCGAAGAATGAAGAGGAGCATGACAGAAATTTAAGGTTAGCATTAGATTTATTGAGAGGAAATAAATAATATGCGAAGTTTAGTAAGTGAGTTTTGGTTGCAAAAAGTGCAATTTCTAGGTCATGTAGTGAATAAGGATGGAGTGGCTAATATTTTAAGTAGGAAATCTTGTCATATAGCTTGGTTGATGATAAATGAGTATAGGCTATTGGAAGATTTTTGAGATTTGAAATTTAAGGTGATTAAAAAAAGTTTGGGAGTCATTAGTTTGTGTGATTTGAAGATTCAGTCGGATTTGAGATAAAGAATTAAGGAGACTTTAATAGATGATTTAGAGTTGAATAAGATAAACAAAAGATTATGTCAGGAGAGTGGGCAGATTTTAGGATTTCTAAGGATGAAGTATTAGAGCTTCGAGGTCAATTATGTGTACTAGCAAATATTAGTATTAGGCAATTGATCTTAGATGAACCTCATAAGAATACGTATGCTATTCATCCCGAAGCTACAAGGATTTAAGAAACAATTTTGGTAAAGTGGAATGAAGCGAGATATAGTTGAGTACGTGTCTAGGTGTTTAACTTGTCAAAAAGTGAAAGTAGAACACTAAAAGCTAGCAAGATTGTTGCAATCATTAAATATCCCAAAATCGAAACGAGAGAGTATTTCTATGGATTTCGTAGTAGGCTTACCTAGAATGTCTAATGGTCATGATGCAATTTGGGTAATAGTTGATAGATTAACTCGGCTCATTTCTTACCAGTTAAGATTTCGTATTTGCAGGATAAATTGGCTGTATTGTACATAAAGGAATTACATGGTTTGCCAGTGAATATTATATCACATCGTGATCCACGATTTACTTCAAAGTTCTAGTAGGCGTTACAAATAGAGATAAGTATTAAATTATGATTTAGTACAGTGTATCATCCTCAGACAGATGGCCAAATGGAATGAACTATCAAGACTTTAGAAGATATGCTAAGGGCAAGCGTGTTGGACTATAAAGGTAATTAGGATTCCTATTTAACTTTAGCTAAATTTGCGTATAATAATACATATCATCAAAGTCTGCAAATGGCACCTTATAAAGCGTTGTACTGAAAAAAAGTGTAGGTCGCCATCTATTAGACTAAGTAGGTGAGCGAAAGTTATTAGGACCTAATCTACTAGAACAAACTTCTAAGGTTATATCACAGCTTCAACAAAATTTGTTGACTGCTCAGAGTCGACAAAAGAGATATGCAAACTATAGGTGAAGACCTTTGAGTTTCGATGTAGGAGACAACGTGTTCCTAAAAGTGAAAGTGGCTTAGGGAGGTTCGGTAGATGGAAATGTTACATGGGAGTATGAGGAGGATGTGAAAAAGGCATATCCAAAGATATTTGAGATGAAGTGAATTTTGGGGAAAAAATTCCTATATTAGTGAGGGAGAAAATGTAATACCCCTACACTACTGACCAAGAAGTGAAAGGTACATGATTGATTTTATTGCATCGAGATGTAAATTCCTGTTAAATTTTTAAGGAGTAAAAAGATATTTATGATTGTATGATTTTAAATTTTAAGACGAATATGTATAGAGGAATAATAAAATCTTACGTGGTATATTTTAAAGGGCAAAATTTTAATTTTGTTCACACATTAAGGTAGTGAATGAAAGGAATATAAATAAATTAGTACTAATTATAATTGTCTAATATAAGTCCAATATATGGTAAATAGGTGTAAACTAAAAGTTTAATTGAAAATAGGTGATATGGAGGATTAAATTGAAAACTAGGAAATGGAGGATTAAAATGAAAACATAAGGGACATGGGTGAATCTGGGGTGGAGGTATGCATTTAATGGGGGACAAGTGCATTTATGGTGTCTTGAAAAGCCATGGTTTCAGTACATAGTTTTGGAGAGTAGTTTGCATGTAAGAGCTAGGTAGTAGACCATGTTAAATGCAAGGTGTCAAATAGGCTAGGTATCAAGACAATAATAAAGTTCATTTATAGAGTAATAAACAGAGCAATTATTAGTATGTAAGAAAGGTGACAAATGGCAAGCATAGAAGCTAGAAGAATATATGCCATAATGAGTAATAAATGGTGTAAGAGCTTGTAAGTGGCCGTCTATGGAAGTGAATTAGGAAGATGTCTTGTAATTGAGAGGTTAGGAGGTGATGTGTCAAAACGAGAAGGATTGGTTGCATACAAGAGATGAGGTGGCCGAATGTGAGGGAAGGACTTTGCATAGAATGGCTTAGGTGGCAAGACATGGAGGAATGAGAACTTAATGAAGGAATATTTGTAGGCAATGATAGTATATGGGGAATAAAGGAGCTGGCTAGGTATAGAGAGGAATAACTTGTTATATAAGCTATTCCCATGCAAAGACTAAAAATGCATAGGAAGTGATAGGTAATTGTATGATTAGGAATGTTGAGTAATAAATAAAGACTAAACTGCAAAACCTAAGGCTTATATATAGAAGTAAATTAGGATCAAGAGAAAAGTTAGGAGGAAATTAATGGAGGAGGCGTGAGAGAAAGAGAGGAAGTTCAATTAAACACACACCGAGCGTCGAAATTGAGTGAAATTTTGAGGAGGAATTCATTTCGAGCTGAGGATTCCAACTCTATCATTTCATGTACAATCTAGAGACCGAGGATAGAAATCTTGACTTGGTTGAGAGGTATAAGGGAGGTTTTCAAGTGGATTAACCAAAATTGTAATTCTTAAAGCTTTTATGTTAATTAGTTGAAGAATTAATTTAGTGATTAGGATGAACTTTGGCCGAAATTAGTAAGAAAATGGGATTAATAGAATTAACCTTGTAATAATTAAATTATTGATAATTGAAAAAAAAAAATTTTACGTACAAATTTGTGAGTAAATTTCACTAAATCACTTAATGGCTGAAACTTAGAAATAATTGAGGTGTTAGCCAAAAATGGTAGTGTTAGTTAGTATAATTAATTCATGTTGGCCGAAAATGGTTAATTGAATATGGTGAAAATTAGTTCATGAATTGATGGAAATAAGTGTTAGCAAAGGAACATAGTTAAGAAAATTAAAGTTTTATTAAATAGTCAAGTAATATAATTAGAGGTTAATATTGTTAACTGAAAATAATTAACCGAATATGTTTGGAAATATAATAGTCGTATGTAATAAATTTAATCCTAAGAATAGAAATTAGGTAAACAAAAAGGGTAAAAAGGTAAATAGAAATAATAACCTGATACTAAAATGAAATTTTACCTAAAACAAGGTTGAGGAACCCTGATGATTGGAGTATCCTGAATGATTGGACATTGGACATTGAACTTGGATATTGGACTAGACTAGACAATTGGACTTAGACTAGATTAAGGATTGAAAATTGACTGTGGATAAACTATAATTTTTCTAACACGGTAAAAGGTAGATATATGCATATTCCTATCAAATGTGATTTTCGGTCTGCTTGTGTTAAAATATCATTTTTACTCTTTAAAACTATACCATATGCATGCATTATTCGTGAGTGTAGTTTTAATGAAATCACAATAAAAATGCCATGTTGGAATTTTTGATATGAAAATGCATGGTCTGTATTGGGTTTTTTTCAATGATGGAATGTGGTATTGGACTGGTTAGTGTGAACCAATATAGGCATGAGTCGCCAAAGAGTTGCAGTAAGCGTGTGTCACTGAAGAGCAGCCATGTAGTGAAGGTCCGGCTATGTATTGAATCTCTTATCTAAGCGGACGCAGACTCATAAAGGATTTAGACCCCTTCAGTAATCAGTAACCCTGATCCAACTGGGGATGTTTCCTTACAGGCTAGCCCAACCCGTGAATAGCTTCATAATTGGTTTTTATGCATGTATTGCATCTCTCTGTTTTATAAAACTTGGACACCTATTTGTTTTTAAAATATATGTATAAATTTATAGAGATTTCTGTCTCGTTGTTTTTAAATTGGTGTCTTATATTGATTTGCTAAAAAAAGATGTAGTATGTGAATGGTAGAGCTTTGTGGTGGTCTTAGATACGGTAGGTTGCTCCTACGTATCATGTATAGCATTATGCTTTTCTCATTAGACAATATGTGTATACAAATCCCATAGTAAGGGGTTATCAAAGGATGATGCCGATGAGGTGCCATGTCAGGGAAGTCTAGGTGCTGGTGTTGAAGGTGATAGTGTTAGTAGCAGTGTTGCCGTTGAAGAGATTGTGGAGGAGGTTCCTGGAATAGTAGAACCAGTTGTAGAGGAGTTTGTGGAAAAAGTACTAGGTTTTGGAGTACCAATGTATTAATCTAGCACTGTAATACTATAACTTTGATAATTACAAATGTATAATTTAATTCGTTTTGGCATATAGGTGAGTACATTTTATTTATAGAGATATGTTATGTCATGGCTATTCAAGAATGTCTAAATAGCAGATTGACATTCGATTGGGTCCATGCATCCTAAATAGTTTACGATGTGATATAAGTTAAGCCACAACACTTATATCCTATAGAAAAGTGTATCGAAGTAGTAGGTAGTGTTATAGTATTTATGTATGTTATAGGATAATCAGGGCACTGGGATGCATATTTTATCTTATAGTATACGGGGGTGCTATAACCAAGGCTTGGTATTTTGTGACATTATTTGAACAAAGTTTGCTAAGAGAGAAAATGTATGACAATATATGATTTTCTAGTGTAATGAATATAATTCTAGCTCTTCCTCCATCTCGTCAAGGTGCACCATCAAAAAACATTTTTCAAAGCGGTTGTCATTTGAAATTCCCAGTCAAAAAGGATCGGATAATCTTCCAAAAAATTTGATAGCACTTGTCCTTTAACAGCCTTTTGAGGCATATACATAATATCAAATTGTCTTATATAATAGCCCATTTTGCCAATCATCCTGAAAGTACTGGTCTAGTCAAAATATTATTCACTGGATCATCTTTCACTAGTTGGATAGTATGAGCTTGCATGTAATGTTTTAGTTTAGCAAAAAAAAAAAAAAAAAAAAAAAAAAAAGTGAGACACATCTTTTCAATAGGTGAATAATTTAATTCAGCTCCATTTAGCGTTCTCCTTAGATGGTAAAGGGATTTCTCGTTCCCATCTTTATTTTCTTGAGCAAACAATGCAGCCATAGATTTTTCTTTTGCATTGTATATATAGTACCAATTGTTTTCCAAGTATAGGAGCTCCAAAAACTAGTGGCAAAAGTAAGTTTCTCTTAAGATTCTCAAGAATTTTTGCTTCCTTCATCCTATTCAAAAACTGTGTTTCTTCATCAACATACTAAAAGGCTGGCATTAACCAGCTAGGTTCGAGATGAAACATCAAATGTATGCCTAACACCCTTATAAACTTCTTAGCTCATTCACATTTTTTGGTGGTTGCATTTTCTGTCAATTTTAGACTAATCTATTTCAATACCTTGATGGCGTACAACAAATCCAATAAATTTTTTAGATGTCACACCGAATGCATATTTTAGAGGATTCATTCGTAGTTGATATTTTTATAACCAATTAAATACCATATGAAGATCTTGTAAATGATCCTTTCTAAGTTTGGTTTTAACGACCAATTCAATATTCTTATGCAATATATCATCAAATATCTTTTGCATGGCAAGTTACTAAGTGGCACCAACAGTTTTTTAATCTAAATGACATAACTTTGTAGCAGTATAAACCTTTTGAGGCTCAAAATGACGTCAATTCTTCATCCTTCAGAGACTCATAATTTGATTTGTATCCCGACGAACCATCCATGAATGAAACGCTTAATGACAAGTAGTAGCATCAATTGTTACTTCCTTGATTGGCAGCAAAAAATAATCTTTTGGACAAGCATTGTTTATGTCACAAAAGTCAACATATAGACAACTTTGTCCATTCTTTTTTCTTATTGGCACCATGTTAGCAATCCATGTTAGGTATTGTACCATATATGAAGCTGGCAACAATTAGTCTATTTACCTAGGCTTCTATTTGTGGAATAAGTTATATAAGGAACCTCCTTTGTAATTGTTTGATAGCCCTTGCTCCATGTCTGACAGCCAGGCTATGTAATGCTATTTTCAGGTCAAGTCCTAACATCTCTTTGTAACTCTAAGCAAAAACATCTCTATATTCATTTAAAAGTTTAACTTATTACTTCTTTTCTTATGGAGTAAGTAGACCACTCATAAAGATTGGTAGAGGATCTTCATTGGTATGGAAATTGACTACTTTTAGTTTGTCCACAGCAGTCTGTACACCATTCTTCTAAGGATAATGGCGCATCTTCCAGTTCGGTCTCATCCTATATAATGATGTGATAGCTTGTAGCATTGTCCTCTATCTAGTTATTGATTGCTTCCTAGTCACCCTCTAAAGGGAGAGTATGTATAATTGTCTGCTTACTTTTACTGATCCATTTGTTTCAACTTCTAATGAATTAATGCGACGCATACGAGATAGTACAAGACTATGCACCTCATTGTCATACTTTAATTCGACATCTTTCATTATATTCTCTACTTTCGAACAACGATTCTTGGAAGTTTTACATGTAACACCTAGACTATCAAATGTTGACTTTCGTGTTTAAGAAGAGTTTTTTCTTTCTCGAGGCATGATACTTAGTCTTTCAAATACTAAACCACGAATTGTTGAGGACCTTAAACGATCAAACACAAAGACTCGACCTATCACTTGTTCTTCCTTTTGTTCTGAACTATCCTCGACCTCAACAGTGATATGTTGGAAACTCAATTTCTTAACACCCTTTCTCACGTATATCTTTGATAGGTTTGTTTAACTTATACCCAAGTCCAACCTTTAGGGTAGGAACATCATAGCCTTTTGTCGCAGTTTTATTTGTGTTTCATTTAGATCGCGTATCATCTCTCTAGTGAGATTTGGATTTAGTTGCCGCAATGCCTTCGGCTTTGCAAAGTCATATCATGCCTTAGCCAATAGCTCGTAACTCTTTGGATAATATACATTTTCCATATCTAACGACTTACTATTCTTATGCGTGGATTTTATGATCTCGGTAGTGGTTTTTCTATAGGAAATTTCTCCAACTTCGTTAACAAAATTATATGGTGTTTCTATAATTCTTGAATACCTTCCCTTTTTAACATTCTATTTTCTTTGGAGAATTTGACAAATGGCAACTGACCTTTTGCATGTCGCGAAGTCAGGACATAACGAAGTAAAGGAACAAAAATAGAAGATGTGAATACCTTTTTATTATTACCAAGCTCACTAGTAGCTGATGATTCATTGATTTTTCCCTTCTTATTTTCGATAGAAGATTTTTTCAAAGTTGTCATTTGGAGTGGTTCGTTGTTTTTAGGTTTCTTTTGACTCGTCAATGGAATCTCCAAACAAAGGACTTCGTTCACCTCATCTTCCTCTAAGTAAAACTTTGCATACGCAAAGTGAGTTTCTGCCTTTGCGAATGGCTTCAAATCTACGTTAACTTACCTCCTGCCATATTGATAATACTTGAAGCGTTGATGCGACAATCCCGTTCTTATGTATCCATGGTTGGCCAAGTAACATCTTGTAAGTAGTCTTTGTGACACTCAAAGTGCTTTACCCCATTTACAATAAGAGGTTTTGTTGAATATGTCCTTAATAAATACTAAACCATATCCAATTAAACAAATTTATAAAGTTTTTTTTTTTTTTTTTTATATATATTTAGTCATTTAAGCATGTTTAATTTCACACAAAACCACTATCTTCAATTGGAAATTTTCTTCCAATTAATTCACTTTTGGGTATAAATTCCAATAAATTCATTTAATGTTATGACCACTTTACAAGTTCCAATTCAAGTGAATAAATTAATCATATTTACCTTTTAAATCTCAATTTATTCACAATTAGGTCCATAAAAATTCAATTTATAATTAACATATAATCCGTGAGCCTATCAATCCAAATTAAACCTAATTGAACTTGTACAAAATCCAAGATTATCCACATATTTCACATTCTTATAGCTCTTTTTGAGAAATCAATGTGTAACAAGTACAAATAATTCAACAACCAAGCTTTATGAATAAAGTCATAACTAAATTCATGTATAAAACAACAGCAGCATAAAGTCAAGTCATCATCATAATAAATAGATAGAAGAATACCACTCCAAATACAAATCATCAAGAAAGTACAAGGTACTCTTTTGGTGGCATGAGCAATACAACACAAATAGGACAGATACAAATTCCTACACTATATACAATAATTGCCTCGTAAGCCAACCTACAAAAGAACCCAAAGTGAACTCCTCCACCCAAGAGCCACTCAAAACCCACAAAAGGTACAATCATTGTCTCTACAGGAAACTCATGTCAAAAAGCTTCACAACTTGACAACCAGCAACTACTTCTCTTCATCCATCATATCCAAAATAATAACACTAACAGCATAAAACTTTCAACATAGTACCAAAACAATGCATTGCCATAAAAAAATATTCATTCCATGGATCACACATTGGCCAATTAGTCACTCAATATTTGTGATACCAGTTCATAAAATAATGAGGCAAAAATCACGGTAAGTGCATGCAATAGTTTTTAGAAAAGAATACTGGTGCCCAGTTTTCAAATCAAAGAGACTTACGTGCAAATGTAATGTATGCAAATGGACTATCACGGTTTAGATATCCAGTTAGTATAGGGTATCTTCTTTGCCTGACCATGCCTACATAATATGTAAACTCAAGAGTTCCAACCCCTCTTAATCTTAGGTCCAAGAATAAGAACATAAATATATCTCATGTCTTCATGCATCCATAGATGCCTTTATTCAGCAACTCATTGCTTATAGTAGTTCGCGACAACTAGTCCATATCAAAATCTCACACATGCAAATTCATCAAGCTTACAAGACACTTTTTCAAAAATTTAAATTCATGCATACGGGAGAATTTTTAAAGGATTCAAAATTATAATTTCATCACGCACACTAAAAATCACGTTTATGTAAATGCATGCATAGCACTCACCTTCTCCTCGGCTCTTCTTTTTGCTTATTTTCACTTTAAAAGTTCATAATTCAACTTTTGCATTCTCTTTACTCAAGCTTCAACACAAAAACACTCCACCTTTATTTAATTAACCCAATCAATACATTTTCAATTATAATAATATAAATTCAAATCCTACAAATTATCTCCATAATTAAATGTCCTTAAAATTTAGATAACATGTATTAATCTAACCGGATCATTAGTTCTCATTATTAATGATCCTATGATTAGGAAAATTTAAGAATAAAGGTTAATAAAATATATCTCATAAGCATGATCACATCATGATTCTTATTTTCATTGTTTATATTCTATGGGATTTATTATGTTCATACTAAATAATTAACTAGCAATTAAAGTGCATGCTAAATGATAATACCATATAATGATGAAACATATTCATTTTATTAATAACTGCATAAGACTACATTTACAAGTAATATATCATAGATATCCAATGTCATTATCTTGTAGGGCATACTACTAACAACCTCCCACTTACACTAAAAACAATCGCTCTTGTATCTCATACCCATCTTCTCAAAATGGAGATTAAAATTTTGTTGAGACAATAGTTTAGTGAATGGATATGCTATATTATCATTTTTGATATCTTTTGTATATTCACATCACCCCTATCAATAGTTTCTCTAAACAAGCGAAAATGCCTTATAATGTGTTTGATCTTTTGGTGAGACATTGGTTCCTTTACTTATGCTATGGCTCCATTGCTATAATAATATAAGGATACTGGATTAACAATATCATGAACCATACCTAGCTTGTTGATGAACTTTCTCATACAAACAACTTCTTTGGCAGCAATATATTTAGCTTCAGTGGTTGAGTATGCAGTTGTGTCTTGCTTGAAACTTTTTCCATTCAAGGTGAATACATACCTATTTATAAACTTACTATCCTCCTTATCATATTGAAAACTTGAGTCTGTAAAGGCATCAATTTCATATGTATGAAATTATTAATCATATTTAGTCCCTTAAAATTATGCAACTAAGTATGATGACATAATTTTTAGTTAAGTTACTCTCACTATTCGCAACAAGTATATCCTAATATATATAATTCATGTGTAACACAACAAAATTATATTATCAAGATACCTCATAAGAATCTACTAGGCATAGACAATGCAAATTATCTTAGAATTGCAAATCATGTGTGACACAACAAATTTACAATCATAAAATAATTTCTAATATTATCTATAATAGTGGAAGGGTATGAATTCTATTCTCATAATGAATTTCGTCACAACTTAATATTTCTATACTTAATAAACAGCGATTCCTAGCCAAATTTAACTATTTTTATGTTTTATCATGCACATATCACATATATCATCTATGAGCTAGGTATATATCAACATATATTTTAATATATATCTTATGCTAACATGGTGGATGACTATGGACTTTTTCTAAGTGTGATTTACTTGTGTGTTAGTACAAGTGTTGAGTTTTTCCCTTGTTCTCACAAACACTAAGTTTACCAAAATTCTCTAATACTGAGAATTTTGACTCTCTATGGTATTTTGAATAAATGTTGCACATTGTACATATGAGGTCTAACCTCATTTAATTAGGATATTAACTAAACTTTAGGTAATAAGATCAAATATTTTTTCTTATAATTTTAGTCAAAATAGGACATCCTAAATTAATCTGATTTTAAATTTTAAATACCATTTGTTTCCAATTATATGAAAACCCATAACTTCTTTTAATCAAATTACATTTTTTTTTTTTGACCTTTTAGGTTTATATTAAATTAGCAGTAAGTCACATTAACTTAATGTATATTATTAGTTAGATTCATATCTAATTAATTTGAATCAAAACTACTTTTTGATTTACCTATTAATGAGAATTAATTATTAAATAAATTCTCGAGTTACCTAAAAGTCAGGATTGATATTTAGCAGCATATGATGACTACCTATATAATAAAAATATGTATGTGAACCTTTACGTTGTTAGTTACTGTGCAATTCAATCTTTTTATAATTTATTTTTCCTAATTTAATAGAGTATGGATTAATGTCAAACCTTAAAATTGTTAATCTGATGTATCTATTGTTGTGAAAAATATTACGCAAGTGCATGTATCATCTAAACAAGTAGCATCATTCCCACGAGAAATTAATTCTATCAAGCCAGCACTAAAATTTACCAATTTTAAATTTACCTAGATGATTGAAAATTTGAGATTGTTAACTATGATTAAATAAAGCAACTACACTTGAGAATATATGGAAAAAACCTAGGATTATAATTTCCCTCACAGTTCACTTGACTCGCTTTTATCTTATCATGCTTAGTTATGATATTATATTATTAACTTAGGGTTCTAAGTTAGTTATAAGTATTTTTCAAGTTGCTTGTAATTTATACCTTAGTTAATAAGTACACAATGTGTCTATGAGAATTTAATTAAACAAGATTCATTAATAACAAAACTAAATTGGCTACACAAGGTATATAAGTATATGTCTATCATGTATACAAAACAAATTCAACCAACTAAATGAATGAATTCGAACATGTGTCATATTATTCAAGGCTAATCTAGATTCCTTTTGTCAACGTTGCTCTAAATTACCAAATCAATCCAATTGATAATTAAACTATTAGAAGCAATAAACATAGAATGATACAAATAACATAAATATCAAACCTTAAGCAATCCATAAATAAAATTAAGTCAAGCTACATATGAATTTCATCATAATCATAGAAAAAAGGATTTAGTTTTGCTACTAAATGTAAACATGATTACAACTACACAAATCATCAAGACCATATAAATAAACCAAGAGGAATGAAGGAATAAGAAAAAAACTATAAAGATGTTGGTCTCTAAGCTCTTTAATATCCTTTCTCATCTAGCTCCAAGCAATCTTAATCAAATTTATATCTCTAAAAATCCCTTGCTCAATTATGTGTTTAAAATCCTCAAGCCTTTTCTCTCTTATAGGCTTCAAAATTATGAGTTAAAGTCCAATTTAGAATAGATTTCTTAAGCTAACGCTGCAACCACGACTTTCCGACACCACAACATAGATTCTTGGATGAAATAGGAGACTAGCACAATAGTAGGTGCTACAGCTATAGGAATGAAATCATGTTCCTTATGCAATTAGTCTTTAAAAATGACTCAAAGAGTCATTGTACTTTCAAAATACACAACCAAAGTTTAATAGGAATGAAACTCTGCTTTAAAAGCTAAATCGTAAGCAACAATAACTAAAACATGACATTTTAATGCAATATGAGTTAAACTCCAAACTAAGCAAAACTAAACAATTCGTTATGCAAAATTCAAGGATCTAGCTAAAATGAATGTACAATGTGATGTAATATAAGTTATTTCATGAACTTATCATCTATCTATAAGTCACAACTAAATACACTTATAATCTAGTTACACTTCACCCTAGTCAAGGATTTTCTGAGTTATATTTTAACTAGATAACATAGGATATTCTCTCTTTACTAAGATTGATAGATCCTTTATTACGCACTCATATACTTTCATATATATATAGTCATACCCAGTATCTATCCCTATTTAACACATGGTGAATTACATTTAGCTAGCATCATGGCAAGATAATTATACATAAGATATTTATGATGCCTCAAATCTAAAGATCATTTGCACTACAACAATAAAGAACTCTCATTGACAACCATGTAAAAGTCCATATGATTCTTCTATGATCGAAACAATTCATTGAACTTATTCTTTAACAAGCACCTACTTGTTTATTATACTGTCAACTATACAAGTGATCATGAGATCGATCATCATCAACGTTTGAACTAACAAAACATGTACTAATCTAACCGAATCATTAATTCTCATTGTTTATGATCTTTTAATTCAGAATATTTAAAAATAAAGCTTAATAAAAAGTAGTACAATGGAAGAAAAACTCAAATGATGGTTTTCTTGATCTTCAAGTTACTTTAATATAGTTTCTATCTTCAAAATTATCTTCCCCTTTCTCTCTCTCTTATTCTGATCTTAAACTTTTCTTTTTTATACTCATCAAGTCATATGCCTCAACATTAAAAGAATAAATTTTCAAGAATAGCTTCTTTCATTCTAAATCCACATAGGATTTTATTTATGTTATAAACCAAGAACTTGAGGCTCCAATTCCTCCTTAATTTAGGCTGATTTAGAAACAGTAGTCAACATAGGAATTGTATCCCTATCTCTTAGATTTCTACAACTACAAGAATCACATGATTTAGATATATTTAGAAAAGATTTGCCCATAATATCGAGACTGATTTAGAAACAGTAGTCAACATAAAAATTTACCATTAAATACTAATAAGACATATAAAAATCAAAATATATATGATTTTAATGCGTAAAATTATAACTAAATAAACACGTATGATAAAATAAACATAAACATAAGTAAATGCATATCCAAAACATCGTGAAAACATTAGATGTTTAATGATATGTTTTAATATATTGCATTCATATAGGTTATTTTAAGGAGCTATTTTGTTTTGGATTATATTTTTTATCCTAGTTATTGCAATTGAGAATAAAAACACTAATATTCATTTCAAATAAAGATTTTTGTTCCTATCTAATTCCTCACACAAATCACAAATATACATTGGACATAACATTTTGTAATTATGTTCCTTATAAAGTAAACATAAACATAAATAGATATAAGTAACTAAATTATTTAATATATATATATATATATATGTAGATATTTATATTTATATTACAATATGCAAAATATTGCATCATCTCACAAAACTAGATTTTGAATTGTTCTAGATTCTGTATGTTTAAAGACATATTTTGAAATTAACATATTGCAAGCATAAAGTTTAATTTAAGAAGCCAATTTGTTTAAGATAATGATTATTTTTTATGAGTAATTGCAATCGAAATTAAAAATACCCACATTTGATTTAAATAAAGATTTTTGTTTACTGACTAATTCATCATTCACAAATACACATTTATTTATATTATTATAAAAAATAAATACCCCTTATAAGTATCCTATCTTATAATCTATAACATATAATTCTCTCTTATAAAAGTAATTTATTTTTAAAAAATACCCAATCTCCTTATAACTCTCAAACACCTAATACAACTATTATAACCACATTGCACTCAATTTCCTTCTCTACCTATACAACTCTCAACTACCTTTGTCTTGAAACTTCTTATCTCTTTTTGTAAATTCTTAGCTTATAGTTAAATGTTGAAACAGAATCATAACTATAGAGAAGTCATACAGTTGAAGCATCAAGACTTGTACTTATGTTAACACAACTCATATAGTTGCTTGCCATGAGAAAAATCAACAATTTTATTTAAAATTTCATGTATCAACAACATAATACACTTTACAAGTGAGATATCAATATTCTAACATATGTCAAACTATCACTTTTTATAACACATGACACTCATTCCTAAGAGAAAAACACTGTGAAAGACAATTGCTCTTAGATTGTCTAAATGGGCAGCGAGTTCTAAAGTATGATCGCTTCCAATGCATTGACCGTACAAAATAAAAGCTTCCTGTTTAATCTTGTAAATTTTCTTCATACACTATAATACAAATTCAATATCATCATACGTATCATGTTCATTTGGCCATCTAGATGATTATTTATAGCTCAAATAATCATACGCAATGATGTTAACATTTAATTGTTCACTTAGGCTAATATAATGTTTATACATCTTACCCAAATCAGTAGCATTTTCATGAGAGTAAAGAATAATTACTTTGGTCATGGGCATGTAACATAGAATAATACTATAATCTAATTTTCATGGAGTGTTTGAATTTCAAATTTTAGTGTTTTTAGCATAGACATCGACATCGTTAAGACAAAGACGAGGATCCAAGAGTAAACACTTACTTTCTTCTTCTTGAGATATAATGTAAAATGTTTTGGAGGAGGGAAAGTCATTTTTGAAGCTGTTAAAGAACTTACTTTATATAGCCTTATATCTCTCTATTGAAAAAATTTTAACACTTAAAAAACTATAAAATATATAAAAGTGTTAGAATGTGATTAATATAAAAAATTTAAATGTAAAATAAATAATACTAATAAATCATAATATAATTTACATGTAGTGTACAAATCTCCTTTTCAGTGATTTTCTGGAGACTATAATTAAAAAAATAAAATTTTATTAAATGTACTAATGATGCTGCCTTATTCAATCACATTAGAATCAGCACTATTAGAAAATGATGTATAATTCTTGTAATTTAACTCAACCCGCATAAAATAACAATAGTATATTATGATAAAAATCGATCTTCAAGCTTCTTAAGCTCATTTTTTGGGGACTACCATTAATACAATATTGATTTAGGCCCATTTAACCTAATTAGGATCAAGTGAAGATAAGCTCTCTCACTAAAATTCTTCTACTTCTCTCTACATTCAGACACAAACTGACTTAAGCGTCGAAGAGAAACCTCGAAACTCCTGACCTCCACTTCGTTTTTTTGTATATTTCAAGTTTACCAAAGAGCACTCGAGGAGACCTATGAGTTCGCAGACCACCCTTTGTAAGTCTACCGAAGAGCACTGGAAGAGAATATTAAGTACGGCCATTTTTGCATTAATGGAGTTTAAGGCACCAAGACCACCTTTGTAAGTCTACCGAAAAGCAGGCGAGGAGACCTCCTGACTAGATCACTAACTTGGAAAAATCTTTCATTAACAAATGATGATACTAGAATTGTAGGAATCCAATGATATTATTACACGTGGCCTAATTAAGGTATAAAGGTTTAATCAAAACTCTAAGTGCCGTCATTATTGTTGCCATTATTATCCTATTAATAACATAATGAACGTCATCATATCCCATTATAACTGTAACTATCTTTATAATTATTTGATTAATGCTATGACATGTGGCATAATCTTATTTGCCACAATATTCTATATAAAAAAAACATAAACCTCAAAATTAAATCAAGTTGTTTCTCATACTCATTCTCTTTACAGCTTTATTAATAGATTCTATTGGTAATTCATTTGATTTGAATTTTTAGATCACCATGCAGCTATCCAATTAGAATAAATGTTCTTACAAAATGACTAAACCAGTAATGAAATTTATTAACTTTACACTCCTAAAAGCAAACTCAAGAATTTGCCTCACCACTGATACTTGGACATCTAGGCAGAATTTTTCTTTTATGTGTCTCACTGGTCATTTTATTGACAATGATTGAAAATTACACAAAAGAATTTTAAATTTCTGTCCTATTCCTAGTCATTCGGGTGGATAATTGGGAAGGCTGTTGAGAAGTGTTTACTTATGTGGGGTATTGATAAAGTTATGACTATCACTGTTGATAATGCGAGCTCCAATGATGTTGGTGTGCAATACTTAAAAAGAAGACTCAATAATTAGAAGGGTACTGTTTTAAAGGGTGAGTATCTTCATATAAGGTGTTGTGCTCATATATTGTCTTTAACTGTGAAAGATGGACTTAAAGATCTAGATGACTCAATTTTTCGTATTCGTTAAGCAGTAAGATATGTAAGGTCTTCTCCTGCTAGAATGCTAAGATTTAAAGCTTGTATTGAATCTGAAAAAATTGAAAGCAAAAGTCTTGAATGCCTTGATGTGGAAACTAGATGGAATTCCACTTATTTGATGTTAGAGGCAGCTTTGAAATTTCAAAGTGTATTTGAACGTTTAGAAGAACAATATTCAAAATATGTTGATGAGCTAACAGATAATAAAAAGAAAATGAGGGGTTTACCAATAGAGGATGATTGGGAGCATGCACGGTCTTTATTGCCATTCTTGAAAACTTTCTATGATGTAACATTGCGTGTCTCTGGTTATTTATATGTCACTAGCAATCAATATTGTCAAGAGATTTATGAAATTGGCTTAAAGATATTGGAATTGTGCAAAAGTGATGATCCGAATATCCAATCAATGGCATTCAAGATGAAAGGAAAACATGACAAGTATTGAGGAAAAGTTGAAAATATCAATATCATGTTATTTGTTGTAATGGTGCTTGCTCCTAGAAACAAATTAGAGTTTTTTGATTTTGTTATTGATAAATCCTATGATGCTTTGACAGCTTTGGAATTGAGAAAAAAAGTGAAAAATACTTTATATGATTTGTCTGAGTTTTATAAATTGGCTAGTGGAGCTTGTAGTCAACAAAGATCTATTTCTCAAGCTGACAATGAGGTTGACACAAGTAATGCTAGTCAAAACTCTTCTATTACATCAAGACTTAGAAAGAGAAAAGAAGAAGAGCAAGGATTTGAAAATAAATCAAAGCAGGAAAAGTATTTAGGGGAGGGACTTGATGAATGTAAGGATGAAAGCTTTGATATATTGAGCTAGTAGAAGTCAAATTCTTAGAAATATCAGGTTCTTTCTATGATGGCACGTGATGTTTTAGCTATTCCGGTATCTATTGTGGCCTCAGAATCAACTTTTAGTACCGGTGGTCGTGTACTTGATGCATTTCGTAGCTCATTGACACCGAGATTAGTCAAGGCTCTAATTTGCACTCAAAGTTGGATGAGATCTTCTCCTTTTTCAATTGATATTGAAGAGAAACTTAAAGGAATGGAAAAGGTTGAGCAAGGTATAATTTACTAAAAAAATAGTTTGATTTGTTAACTTCTAATTTGTTTCATAAATTTATGTGATTGATTTCATCTTTTTTGTAGACTTTGCTGGATTGAAATTACAACCAATGTTTCTCATTGATGATTGATGTGTTTTACAACTAAAGTAAGGTATTATTTCAACTTATTTCTATCATGATATTTGGCCTAAAATGTTCCAATAATTGTATTTATATTGTAGGATAATTGGAGTCTTGGATTGCGATTTTGGAATGGAAACTGTCACTAGTTGGCATCTACTATTTTTTTTCTTTTTGTTTGAAATGGAAGATACAGCCTATTTGAATTTGAATTTGTTGTTGTTATTTTTATTTTTATAAACTTGTCATTTATGAACTTGTTAAGCTTTTTATTAGTGGATAATTGTATTATTGTGATTTAGTTTTGAATTTTGTTATGTTTAAGATGACTATTTAAGTATAAAAGTTGAATTAGATTTTTTATGTTTTTATTTAGTAAAATAGTTGAAGAATTATTGGAAGGTAATGAGTTTATTTTGACTGAAATTAGGTTGATATGTTATTTATCGGGTAATGCATTACCCAAACCGAAGTAGGGGTTAATTTTTTGGTTTGGTTAATTTAGGGTATTTTTTATTATCGGTTCGGTTTCGAGTAATTAATTTAAATATCTGATAAATTCAGTTCAGTTCAAAAATTTGTCACTACCCGGACCGAACCGATCCGTGCACACCCCTAATGATAAGATTACAAAAGTAAGGTATGTTTTAAAGATACTATGTTGAATCATCCACATTGGCCTGTGGTTTCAATAGTGAGATTGGTTATTATGTATTTTTATTATTATTGTAAAACATATGAACCAAAACCAGTCATTGCCTATTCATATGCTGATCTCCATTAGTTGCATATGTAGGCAATTATTCACTTTGACAATTTTTGTGGTCATAGCAACTGCTCTTAACTCAGATTCTATCAACAACCCAGTCATACTAATTGTAAATTGCTAAAAATGTATAGGCCCATGAGAATTAATTATGGTTAAATCTTTTAACCTTTGTCTGCATGTAAGGGTATAATATATGGTTCTCCATCCCAGGCCGCGTGCTCCTATGTCTGATTCTGCTATTTTTCGGTGATCCAAGACCGCAATAGTCCCCTACAGCATGCTGGTTCAAAATTGGTCATGCCACCACCGACAACACTTTCATCAGAGCTAAAAAAATGCACAAACGCGTCTTCCCAGCCTTCGGTTTGTGCTCTTTAGGTTTGAAAATCCAAACCAATTCTGGCTCAATTCCCTATATGCCAAATTTAAAGCTAAATAAAAATGACATTGTTTACTAACTTTTATGGACATGTTTTAGTTCATGTTTGGCACTTATTATTACGATTATATTCATTATTATACAATATTCTAGTAATTTTTGTCCAATTATTATTATCATATTCAGATTCTACCCAAATTTAATTCCAAGATATTGGCTAGCTAGACTTGATGCTTGCGTCAGCTTTATCAATTTTATTTGTCTAAAAATGACATGCCTGTATTTTAGTTAGTAGGTAAATAATTAAGGTGTATGACCATAACAATTTTAAATACACTAAGATAGACGCTTTGTTTGGACTTTTTCCAAGTCCAAGCATAGGTGAAAAGCAAAGCTTGATCATTGACAATACCAAACTCAATTATTTATTTGGATGGTAATTGCACTATCATGCGTCCTTTAATCCTCTTCAAGAAAATTAGTAAATTGTGCACAGGCTAGATTTTCTACTTGCTTTACTCTTAGGCTGAGTTTGGCAATGCATTGACTTTTAAAAAAATTGTTTTAACTTTCATGTTGTTAAAAAATAACTGTCAAAAAGTCACAGCAACACTATTTGATAATTTTTTTTTATAAAAAATTGATGTATGCAATGAAAACAGTGAACAAAAATATTTAGTAAAACAAAACATAAATTATTGTGAATGTATAAAATAACAAAAATAAACATAAATAACTAAAGATATATTTGGGGAGAGAAATTAGATGGTTTATAAATTAATTAAGGATATATTTGAAATTTTCTAAAATTAATAAGATGATTTTTGTATTTTTAATTTTGAAAAGCCACAACTAGCTTTTAAAAACATCACTTAGGGTGCTTTTAAAAGCACCATTGACTTTTGAAAGCATTAGAATGAGCACCCATGAAAAAATAAATAAAAAAATAACCAAATAGTTTGGAGGTGTTGTGGCCACAGCACCCTCTTAAAAAGCATTACCAAGCTCAATCTTATTTTTTATATTCCTAACTTACTACTTGAAAGTTGTGTGCTAAAATACATATATATAGTAGAAGTTAATTTAGCATCATAAACCTAAGCATAATTAAATGCCCAATTTCCCGGAATATATATACTACATTGATCTAGTATGCTTGATACACACCTCATTGGTGTCATATTTGGTCTTAATATATAATTTATCATCTTGATACCTACTTGTATAATATACTTACACTTAGAAAAATCAATTTAGTGGTATACAAATACTTGTCTAATTGTTCATTTTATTAAATCTCATCATTAGAGAGGAAAACAAAATGCCTCTTAAATATATATTCAATTAGTTGCCTATTTGATAGATGCTCACAAAAGAGAAAAAATACCTCTTGAACTTGCATTGTATTTGTTATAGCTAAAAACATGATTAAATATCTCACTCTTAAATTTGTATGATGTTTCTCATAACTGCCAATATATTTAGAGATATAAGCATTTTGAATGCAATTACCAAATGGCCCAATTTTCATCAAGTTGTTTAAATATTTGATATGCTAGAAGGTTAAATAGCAAATACATGCTTGGTCGTCCTATAAATTGTAATCTGTGCCACTAGTACATACACATGTTTGCACATGTCTTACTAATCGCACTACGTACACATGTTTTTAAATTAAACATAATTTATTACATATGCTTGGTATGTTTGATAATTTACATATCTTGTAAAAATACAATCTGTTTTACTTATATATGTCCCCTTGTAATATCTTGTCTACTATAAACTTGTACTTGATAAATGTTTTCAACTGATCTAACTTACAACTCAACGCAAGAAAACAAAGCATACAAAGGTCAAATATAGGACATATCATATAGCTTAGAATCAAGTCAACAAACTCAAACTATCAATATAGTGTGAATAGTAAAACTAAGAGTTTATACAATATTAAAATTATTATTGATTATTATTTTCTACAATATATTTTTGTATATGTGAATTTAACAAATCTTCTGTTGAGTTTGGCTTTTTAGCGTAATTGCAAAAACTATTGCAAGATAATCTTTGTACACAAAGTCGCCAAATTAATTGAGCTTATCGCCTTCATTACGAAAGTGGTTATTGCCCACCGTTACAACGCTAACAAACAGTTACACAACTTTTTGGCTATCATTTCTTAGAAGGAGTGACATCAAATATGTGTCCCCCTCGCAACTATAAAGGTCCAAACAAAATAACCCAACCCTTAGAAAAGGTAAAAAGCAACTTTTCAATGGGACCTATCAAATACTAAATCGCAAAGGTCTAGCCAATAGTCACACTCAGGGAAACACAAGCTAGAAAGCTGACACCTGACTAAAGAACTCAGACAAATCAAGTGGTTAGGAAGCCAATACAGCATCAATAGTCTCTTATTTTCACTCAAAATGCTATAACATCATCAAACAATTTTGGGTTTTCACCCATATTGCCCAAAGCAAAGTATGCTATTTATTTTAATACAATTTAAATAAAACTTCTTATTAGTACTCTATTACAAGGGAAAAATTCAATATAAACTTCTATCATAGCAAGCTCAAACTTCTCATTTTACACTAAACAATGTGAGAGTAGTAAGGTAGAGTGTAGTAGTGGAACAAAGTAAGTTATGAGGTGGACTAAAGCATGTATGCATAAAATTAAAAATATCACAACAATGATAATACTAGCATAATATCACATCAGTGATAGAACTATTTTTTTTGCATAATAATTGTACCACGCAAACGGGGAACATGACACAGATATATGGTCCATTTATTTTTAAGCATCCATTCTAATTAGGATTTCTTCAACATCTAGTTCAAGTACCTATGCTCCTTAATTTCATTTTTGGAGACTAGTGATAAAATATCATATTGTACGAATCCAATCATATTATTACACGTGGCCTGATTAAGGTAAGGTCTAATCCAAACTATAGCTGTCACCATTATTCTCCTATTAATATCATAATTGACATCATCTTATCCATTATAACTGTAATTGTTTTCATAATTATCTGATTAATACTGTGACACATTTGGTACAATCCTATTGGCTATAATATACTATATAAAGAGGCTGAAACCCAAAAGTAAATTAGGTCATATCCCATAACTCGTACTCTTTTCAACTTTATAATGTTAAGGGATATGAATAAAGATAAATATTTAAGTTTAAGATAATATGTATTATTATAATCATATCCTATAGTAACTATTAGATTATCATAATTATTTAATATTGTCATTATCATGTAGTTCATGATTATCTAGTGATGCCCATAAATAAGAAGCACCGGTATTGTATTGAGCAAATGATTTGAGCGTGTGAGCTGAATGCTTGTAATCTATGGAATCTCCTTCCATAAACTAGGCTTTATGGCTGAATCACATATATCTCGATGTCTCTCTATCTCTATTTTATATTTAAAAGTCTCTTAAGAGATATAGATAAAGATAAAGCTTTTTGAGTTTAAAATAATATGTATTACCATAATCTTATTATATAATAACAACTAGATTATCATGATTATTTAATATTGTAATTATCTCATAGTTCATGATTATCCAGTAATGCCTAAAAATAGAAAGTACTAGTATTGTATTGAGTAAACGAGTTGAGTGTTTGTAATCTAAGAAATAATATTGTCTCGCCTCCCGTGTACTAGGCCTTATGGCTGAACCACTTATATCTAGATGTGTCTCTATCTATGTTTTATATTCTAAAGTCTATTATGGTATCAGAGTGTTGAAGCTCCAACGAGCAATCAATCTTGGTGATCTGAGTAATATGTAGTTACTTTTATTTTCCATTAGGCATTTTACCATTAAGGGCTCTCTTATGGCGTCTTGTTATATAGCACAAACTGCGTGCGACTACCTTTGGGAATTCATTTTGCAACTACCTTTGGAGTTTCTTTTTTTGACATGTTTGAGCATATCATCGTGTCATAGTAAGGCACTAAAAATTATATAGTAAGACACCGCAATTTTATGATTGTGTCAAAATATGATTTTACATTGCAACATAGCAGTTTGTTTAATTCATGAGAAGACACAAAAACATTCAAAAGAGCACTCATTATCATACGTTCAAGGTGAAGTTGAGGGGCGTGTTAATTAAGGGATAAGGCTAAACATAAAGATTCGAGTTTAAAATAATAGGTATTATCATAATTTTATCTTATAATAACTACTAAATTATCATGATTATTTAAATATTGTAAGTATCTTATAATTTATAATTATCTAGTGATGTCTATAAATAGGGAGCACTAATATTGTATTGAGTGTGAGAGCTGAATGTTTGTAATTTATAGAATAATATTGTCTCTTCTCTCATGGACTAGGCTTTATGATTGAATCACGTATATCTCAGTGTCTTTTTATCTCTATTTTATATTCTAAAATTTAAAATGGTATCAGAGCCTTGAAACTCTAACGAGCAATTAACCCGGGTGATCTAAGACAATTTGTAGATGCTTTTATCTGCCATTAGCCAATTTACCACAAAGTGCTCTCTAATAGAATTTTGTTGTACAACATACAACTGCGCATGACTACTTTTGGAGGTTCTTTTTTTGACATGTTCGGATATCATAAAAGGTGTGTAGTAAGATACTGCAATTTTATGATTGCTTCAAAAGATACTTTTTCATTGCAATATGGTAGTTTGTGAATTCAATTCAAGAGAAGACACAAAAATATTAAGAAGAGCATTCATTAATATTATACTTTCAAGATGAATGTTCTCCACTAAAACTTCATCTTGTGGGGTTGTGTTAAGGGATATGGATAAAGATAAAGATTTGAGTTTAAAATAATATGTATCATCATAATCCTATCCTATAGTAACTACTAGATTATCATGATTATCTAGTGGTGGCTACAAATAAAAAACCAGTATTGTATTAAGTGAATGAGTTGAGTGTGTGAGCTACGTGCTTGTAATATATAGAATAATATTGTCACTTCTCCCATGGATTAGGTTTTATAGTTAAATCACGTATATCTTTGGTTCTTTCTATCTCTATTTTATATTATGAAGTATATTATATAACAGCTTATTCTTGATATTAAACTGACTTTGATCATTAAAGTTTTTCCAAATCCACAAGACCACCCTCTCCATATCTTGCATCACTACAAGAAAACAGGGCATCAGAGACAAAAGGTACATTCGTCTCTTAAAATGTAACAAATTTTTAATTATTAGAGAAGAGACGAAATATCTGTCTCTCATACTATTTGTTTTTTGTCTCTGATAATCTATCTCTATCTCTAATATTTATTCCGTCTCTACTATATATAAATACTTAAATTATTATTCTTTATAAAAATTATATAATATTAGAGATAGAAGTAGAGATGTTGACTTCCGTCTCTTATTGGTATGTCCTAAACGTCTTTTTCCTTTTCTTTTTCCTCTTACTTTATTCCTTTACTTTCCTCTTCAACAACTTTTCTCCTCTAACAATTTTACTGGCTGCCTACTCTAAATTTTCACATAATTGCCTTCTGCATCACCAACATTCAAAGGAAAGGAAAGAAAGAGAGATTTACTATCAGTCCACCACATCAATTATCAAGATTCACACGCTTCTTCTTAGCTTCCCTCAC
This sequence comes from Quillaja saponaria, assembly GCA_029379385.1. Classification (NCBI taxonomy): domain Eukaryota; kingdom Viridiplantae; phylum Streptophyta; class Magnoliopsida; order Fabales; family Quillajaceae; genus Quillaja; species Quillaja saponaria. The sequence continues at coordinate 22,609,258 of CM055607.1, forward strand.
ACGTTGAATTCTTCAGCTCTCTCGTACGCACTTCACCTACTATGTCTCAAGTAACATGGAACCCTAGCTTCTCTATAAGATTTGTTTTTTCAGAATTTTGATGTAATTTGTTTTTCGTTTTTGATTATTGTCTTAGTGTTGAAGTTTTTTTTTATTCAAAGTTTTGTAGTCCGTTTGGTTCTAGAGAAAACTGATTCGATTTTTATTTTTTTTTGGAATTTTTCGATGATCTTGGCTTATATTGAAAATGATGTTAGAAATATCATGATGGTGAAAAGTTGGGTTACTTTTTTCTTTTTTGGTGAACGAAAAAACAATTCTATTTTTTTCACTGTGACAACATTTAGGAAAAAATGGTACAAAAGTAATACTGACAAAGATAGCAGTTGCAAGGATTCTTATTGAAGGGCATGAAAAATGAAAGCACACTGTAAGCGAAAATCATAAAAATTATGTCTTAGGAATTAGGTGGCTATAGACTAGTTAGAGATCATGTTAATATAGACTAGTTGGAGATCGTGTTGGGAATTAGGAATAAGAATTCTACAAAATGATTTTATAAATGAGAATTTTAACTCAAACATCATTTAAATTTTAAGGTAACAAGGATAGTAAACCATGTATGTCAACTATCATATCAAATTAGATTGCCATCATTGTAATTAAGTATTAAGTATCTAACGAAAATTTGAATGATAATGCAACCTAATGGCTTCAAGCAACTTAGAAACCTCCTGTGCACTTTCTGATGCCTTAAGAAAGTGATCATCAAGGGCATTCAAAATCTTAACTCCACTATTTTCAGATTTTTGCAGCTGCTTAGCTTTGGCAAATACATAGTTTTTTTTTTTTTTTTTTTGGTAAGACAAAAACAAGGTTGATTTTTTTATAAAGTTGCTCTTTTTAGAATTTATTTCACTATAATTGTGTGTGGTAATGTGGCCCATTATGTTCTTAACGGAGTTTATAGTTTTTCATGTTGTTGTACCATAACCTAACTTTGAATCAATTTTATTCTTAGATTTGTTGATGTGGTTACTGTAGTGGTGGGGAGATTTGATTCCATTCTCTCTTGCAAAGGTTTTGTTTCCACTTTTCGACTTACTCTCTTTCTAGGTTCGTTATCCACCTCATCTTTTTTATTTTGCTAATATTCAATAAATATTTTATTCATTTCAATTGCCTTGTGAGAAAGGTTGAAGCACCTCTGATGCACTAATCACACAAAGAAAGGATTGTGATCCTAATTAATCAAAATATCTTGCAAGAGCTAAACTTTTTGAATTAAAATTTGTACTTTTGACTAATTATGCTTTTCTTGAGAGACAACTCCCACAACACCGTGTTAGCCTCATACTTTTTGTCTATCTACTACAAAATTATATAATAGCCTACTATGAGATTTTCTTTCATTTTTGAGTATATGTGGAAGTGTTAATTAAATAGTACTAATACGATGTTGTTTATTTTATATATCAATTTGTTTCATGCATGGAGTCACTCACTATTATAGATGAATCTCATGAGTCCCATCACCCTTTTGTGGAGAATACTTTTGTGTGTACATAATATTAGATTTATGTAAATGTCTGTAACTACTTACAATTGAAGTATATCACATTAGTATTACTTTGGATGGGAAAATACTCCAAACTGTTTTGGAAATTAAATCTCTTTTGTTTAGTAGTAGTCTATGTTTCAGTGACCTCTTAATAGGGAGTAAACCCCACCTAATGTTCACTTTTTTCTTTATTGGTGTATCATCATGTCAAGCATGAAGTAAGAATGGTCAGTGCATTTAGTATTATCTTTATTTATCACCTGAAGTTTAAATTATAGCTGCATAATATTAATAGAGTTCCAAAGTCCAAAGCAACACAGCAAGCAACTTCTGCTTATGGTCCCTAGTGCCTCTTCCCATTGATGTTTTTTACTTTTCATGAAGTTTGTATAACTCTAATTAACACTAATATAAGAAAAGGGAAAAAAATTAAGTAGATGAATGCATTTGACTCTTTGAATTCTAATATATGAAAAGATTATACTACAATTTTGAGATAGATAATATGTATTTCCTACTGGAATCATTACATATTAACCATATGAAAATCTTTTTTTTTTTTTTTTTTTTTCAAAGGTAGTTGGTATAGTATCTTAGAAATTTTCAGTTGGCTCCATGATATTAGGTTTTGGGACCCCATAAAGCAATTCATATATATTATAGAAAATATGATGGTTCAGAAATTAATCTAATGAGTTTTGGATTGCATGTTATAACATGATGTTTATAGTCTTTATCCATTCTTACTTTTTTATTTTTTATTTTTGCCTGAATTCATTTTTTAAAGAAGCTACTTCAAATAAGTGTTGGCTAGTAGCATGTTAATTTTGATAACTAAAATGGCCTGAATGATAGTTGTCCATAATTTATTTAATTTTTTTAGTCTCATTTTTGAACTAGAAATGCATTGGTTCTTTGATTAAAGTTAAACTACAAAAGCTGAATTCAAAGACAAAAATTTCAGGTGTGGTCCATGATTGCTTGGTTCAAAAGTGGATTAGTTATAGCGAGAGAGAGAGGTAGAAAGGGATAAAGGCTTCTTCTTCTTTTTTTTCTTTTTTTTTTTCTTATTGAATCCAACTCCTTATTTCTATTTATGTTTTTGTTGTTGTATCATTAATGCAAAGTGGTCACAGTGGTAAAAGCTTTTCATAGTTCATAGATTGATTATGCTTTACACCTCTGTATTTCAATTTTCTAAAGCCATTAATCTGACTGTCAAGTGCCCAACCATGATCAAAATGTTAGTATTTCCTTCTATTTAGTTTTTTTTTTTCTTGTTATTAATTAATTGTTGTTCATGTCTCTATTGGTAATAGACAAAATAATGTGGTATATGATTAATGTTAGTAATTGTTTCTATTTGCATTTATTTGTAGCTATTTTGAATTGAGTTGTACTTAAGTAGCATAACTCTCAAGATATTGTGATTATTAGGTGAACTTTAATAATGAATAAGGATCTTAGTTGGATGGAACATCAAGTTTTGAACCATAACTTGACGAATGAATTCTAGAACAAGGTTGAATTTTTTCTTGATTTTGCATATTCAAACAATGCATATGTTTACAAAGGAATAGTTCGGTGTCCTAATCGTGATTGTAACAACTCTAAGTTCCTAATTAGAGATAAAGTGATAGTACACCTATACAAGAAAAGATTTGTTCCTCATTACACGAGGTGGACTTTACATTGGAAACAAGAGTTATTGGTGGATGTAGTGCAGAAATAGAGAGTTTTGGTTAAACAAATTGGATGGCAGAAATAATAATGGATGCAGCGGGACCAGAATTTGATTGGGATGCAAATGAGACCCCAAATGCTAATGCGTCCGATTTCTACAACCTATTGAAAGATGCAAATGAACCTTTGTGGGTTGGTTGTACGCAACATATGAAACTCTCAACGATCACAGAATTCTTAAATTGCAAATTGAATTTCAACATGCCTGTGAAATTGTTTGACTTATTGATGTTAACAATTAAGAGTATGTTGCCGGAAAGTGAGAAGTTGGCTAAAGATTTTTACGAGTCAAAGAATATGGTGAGAGAATTAGGACTTGGGTATAAATCTATACATGTATACCCGAATGACTGCATATTATATTATGATAATTAGGAAGAGTTAAAGAGTTGTGTTACTTGTGGTCATTCTCAGTATAAAACCATACAAGAAAAAAAAGGCAAAAAGATAGTGTACGCCAAAAGTCTAGTGCAATGATACACCCATCCGATGGAGAGGCATGGAGGCACTTTGATGTCAAGCACCTAAATTTCTCCCGGGAAGTACAAAATGTTAGGCTTGCATTATTAACTGATGGCTTCACTCCTTTTGGTCATTTTGCAACTTAGTACTCACGTTAGCTAGTATTTGGAACACTATACAATCTTCTTCCAGGGATGTGCATGAAGGATGATAAATTATTTCTTTCTCTAATCATTTTGGGTCCAGAACACCCCAGAAAGAACATTAATGTATACTTGTGGCCTTTGATAAACGAGCTTAAGTTACTTTGGAATAATGGAGTAATCACTTATGATGCATTCCGGAAACAAAACTTCATCATGAGAGCTATAGTAATGTGGACTATTAGTGGCTTTCTGGCCTATGGTATGTTATGTGGATGGAGTATGGGTAGAAAATTGGCGTGTCCTTATTGTATGGAAAGGACTAAGTCATTCCAACTTGAACATGGGAGAAAGCCATGTTAGTTTGATAATCATCTACAATTCTTGCCTATTAACCATTCTTTTAAAAAGCAACGAGATAGCTTCCGTCGAGGTAAAATAGAAAAGGATTTGCAACCACCCAAGTTGTCTAGAGAGGAAATATTAGCAAGAGTGTCACAATTGCCAAATATTACTTTTAGGAGAGATTGCGTGAAATAAGACATACATGGATTTGGACAAGTGCATATTTGGTTGAAAAATGAGTATTTTCTGGGAGTTACCGTATTGGTTGACAAATTTGACTCGTCATAATTTAGAGGTGATGCATACTGAGAAAAATGTGTTTAATAACATTTCCAGTACTGTTATAGATTTGAAGGGAAAGAAAAAGGATAACACAAATGCTTGGCTTGATATGGCAAAGTTGTGTGAGCACCTTGAGTTGGAGTTGTAAGAGATAAATGGGAAGATATTGAAGCCTAAGGTTGCATATACACTTACTAAACCTCATATCAAAGAGGTATGCTTGTGGGTAAAAGGTACATGTCAAACATATCTCGATGCATGAAAGTTAATCAGTGCAAGTTTCATGGCATGAAAAGTCATGCTTGTCACGTATTCATGGAACAATTAATTCCTTTGACTTTTCATGGTATAACACCTACGTCTGTGAGAGATCCAATAACAGAGCTTAGTACTTTCTTTTAGGATATATGTGCGACATAAATAAATGTTGAGCATGTGAATATGCTTCAAGATTGCATAATTATCACTTTATGCAAGATGGAAAATAGTTTAGTTCCCGACTTTTTAGACTTAATGGAGAATTTGACAATTCACTTACTATATGAAGCCATGATTGGTGGACCAGTGCATTTCCCGTGGATGTACCTATTTAAAAGGTACATTGTTATATTTTTCCTTTGTCAAGAATTCAAAAAATTGATATATGTAATATTGCATGATATGTTTGTTTAAATTATATGCATGCAACGGCTAAAGAGAAAGGTTGTGAACAAAGCTCATGTCGAAAGTTCAATTGTTAAGGCATATATTATAGAAGAAGTATCAAATTTTTGTGCTCAATATTTCAAGCCATGTGTTGAAACTAAGTTGAATAAGGTATCCCGCAACGATGATGGAGGGGGTGATGATCCAACTAGTTGACTTTCAATCTTTTGTCATCCATCTCGTGCATTTGGTAATGATTGTTCTAAACAATTGATAGATGATGGAAAAAAAGGTAACCGAGATATACATTCTTTTGAATTGTCCAGAGATTGAGCCATATATAGAGTAAGTCTTCTAATAAATTCTCTGAATGAAATTATGCAATTGCAGAATACATATTAGTAACTTTTATTACTAATTTATGGTCATAGACAATTTGATGAAATGATGATGCAAGGTAATCCAACAAATTATGGATGAAGAACTTGAGAAGATACGCATAACTATGTTTGTCAAATGGCTTAAAAATCTTATAAGTCAACGCATGTATGATCATAATATAATATCTGGTACTGATGATTTATATTAATATATTCTTATATATTAAATTTCTTGAATAGGTCTCACATGAGCCCAACATCGATACATGTTTAAGAGATTTATCCTTTGGTCCACGTTCCCATGTCAATTGTCATAATGCATGCAATGTTAATGGCTTTAGGTTTCACACACATAAATACGGGGAACATAAGAAAATCATAAATAGCGAGATTTGTGTCAAATGGAGTGTTTACGGGGAATGTGAACTTGATTTTTATGGCATGTTAATAGAAATCATAGAGTTGAGGTATATGGGAATAAACAATGATGTGATCTTATTCAAATGCCATTGGTATGACTCTATAAAAAATAGTTTAAGAGTTAATCTAAAACATAGGATAGTAGAAATTAAACATAAATTAAGATTAAACTCAAATGAACCATTTGTGTTGGTGGCACAAGCAACACAAATATATTATACTCCATATCCATAAAAATAAAAAATAAAAACGACTTGATTGGTGGGTAGTTTGCAAGACCAAGGCCAAATGACATATTAATGCGAGTTGTAATGAATCTCGCAATGATAATAGTGCGCCTATGTTTTCATATTACTTTCAAGAAGATGAATTGACCCCAATATTTGATGTTAATGATGACAATGAAATAGATGTACCCTAGTTTAGACATTCATTGGTGTTTTAGAAAAAGTTAATGTGACCGAAATAAATATATATGCAAACAACGAAAATGATATTGAAATAGTAAAAGGGGAAGAAGTTGAAGATGTGGAAGAAGAACACCATCTTGCTAGAGTTGTGATTAGAGGATTGTGTCGTAACAGGAGACGAACACCATCAACTGATATTAGTACATCATTTGGAAATAAAAAAATATCATATTTATTTTTATATGTTAATTTAAAATAGTTTTAATTACTTGTAATTTAAGTGGGAATAACAAATCCGCTAATGACACCGGCAATCTAGATGTAAATAATGAACCTGTCTGTGCCACACGCTTTTCATGTGGGAATAACGAACCTGCCATTGCCACATGCATAAATGGAGGGGTGATAAAGAATGAGCTGGTTGTTCGAAAAAGGAGATGACCTAATAAACCTTCTACCTATTCCTATCAATCCTGTGGATTGTGTATTACTAGAGATACAGAGCTCTAAGTATGCAAGCATTGTGTTTTTAAAAAATTGCTATTGTTTAATTGAAATAACTTTTCTATGTTTGACTATTATGTATGTTATTTCAAGTCATTTAGATTAGGTTCAAGTATGTCACGAACTATCAGTACAATCATGAAGAATTTTTGGCCAGGCCCATACATCATTTGGGGGGAAACACCACAGTCCTACAAGGATGCATGTTGGAATGAGTTTATGGTAAGTTTCATTACAATTTTTGTTTTGTTATTAATTTAGTAATAAGGCTAAAGTACAATGTTTTGTAGACTCCTTATAAGTTTAAGACAGCTAAAAAGACGCATATGGCTGGTTCTGTTTTCAACACCATAGCTATGGAGAGAACCATAAATAACATGTATAAGTTGCATGATAAGGTTGTGATGCAAACAAAGAGTGAACTTCACTAGGATGAAATGGGCATTGGATGCTTCAAGACTACTCGGATGAAATAAGTAAGAAGTTTGTGAATAAAGATTGGAAGAAGCACTTAAATATAACTGCAAAGAATAGGCATGTCACTGAGGAGATGAGACTAGTATGCAGTCATGGAGGATCTAGTAGTTCTGGTGACCACAAGCAAAAAAAAATGGTAAATACTACTTTTTCTTCTATTAATATTTATGTTTTTATATTTTATTAAATCTCCAAAAATATAATCATGTAGGAAGTTGAGTTAGGAAGGCAAGTTTCAGAAACTAAGGTTTTTGATAAGCTGCATAATGACAAGGATGGTTAGTTTCTTGATGATTGATAAAAAACTACTAGGGTACATAGGAAGCACATAGAAATTTTTATTTAATCGTGATGAGTTATAAACCATTTAATTATAACATAATTATATTTTTATCTAATTGGCTGCAGGAAAATATGATCAAGAGGTCAAAGAGAAAAACTCCCATGACAACAATTCATGACAAGTGTCGAAAGTCTTGGACAAAGAAATATGGTTGAAAGCTTCTGGTGGTTCAAGAAAGTGATATATCTATGTGTTCGGTAACAGTATGGATGCGGGTTCTACTTAGGAGAGCGCATGCTTAGTCACATCTGCAATTATGCCACAAGAAATGGATGTGAATCCAACTATGAAGGAGTTTATGAGTAAAATGATAGCAGAAGCTACACTGAAAATGAAACAAGATATTGAGAATAAACTTCAACTTGTGGGAGTTATATTGCCTCCATATTTTATTATAAGTTTTCCATGACATTTATTATACATATATATATTTTTTGTTCTTTTAAGTCTGTTTTTCTATCTGTAAAAGATAAAGTAAATACTCAGTATACTATAAGTCATTGCTTGTTTTTTATGCATGACTTGGTTTGATATTATATAATTATTTTGGATTAAGATATGGAATGATAGCATTTATACATTGAACTTAGTTTTAGGCTTAATTACCTTAAAAATCAATGTTTTGTTTCATATATGTAGTAATTATATTGTGTAAGTTTACTTTATTTGATTTCTAATTAGGTGTTTTAACTCCAGCTTTCATTATACTGTTTTTTATTGACTTTGTATATATTGATGAAGTAATACAGAGCATTAGCATATATATAGGTGAAATTTGAGATGTCTAGTTACTAATATCATTCTTTGTATAATTGAATTAGGATAATAATAGTTCCTGTATGTTTATTTTTATATTTTTTATATTTTATAATGGTTATGTATAACTGTTAGTTTTTTACTTTAATTTGAAGAACATGTATCTACAATGGCTAGTTGGCAAAATGACACCAATTTCAGTGAGTCGCGATTATTGAAAGTTTAAGAATTAACTTTATGTTTTGTACTTTATCTTTGACTATGTTTTGAACTTAATATATGTTAGAAGATGTTTTGGATATTGTTGGAATATTTATATTTTAGACTAATGCTAGTGAGATGTTTTAGTTAATATTGTCAATTTTGAGTTTTGGGCCAACACTATATGTTTCGCATATATTTTAGTTTGTAAAATTTATGATTTTTACAAGTTTAATTAGGAAAAAATTAATATTGGCTAAAAATATTGAAACAAATATAATAGGAGACGAAATAGTAATATCAAAGACGAAATTATACCGAAATAGCATTAGAAGAGCCTTTTTTTTTTTTATAGTTTTAGAGAATGAGCTCCGTCTCAGAAAATTAACTACTGAGACCGGAAATTTTTCACAACAGAGATGACCATTCTTTCTCTAATAATATTGCCACATGGCAGTGGTAATTAGAGACGGAAGAATTCTAAACTAACTGACACTTATTAGACACAGGCAACTACCATCTTTATTTATGTATCTGAAAACTTTTATTATCTGAGACAGACTTTTTCCTTCTCAAATAAGATTCAACGACAATGCTTTCTGAGACAAATGTTCATTCTCTAATGACTAATAGAGACAAAATTTAGTATTATCAGAGACGGAACTTGTCGGTCTCTGAATCCATATTTTTTTATAGTGCATGTTAAATTACCATGTGAATGACATCTCAGCTAGGTCAAATCCAAATTTAAAATAGACATTTATAGGGTGAAGAGATATATTTTAATCCCTTTTTGATAGAGCTTAGAAATTTATATATCCAAGAAAGATCCATTTTCAATCATTATGGATTTACCGTCAGTATTTATTTATAATGTTTTTGAATTCAATGTATGTGAATGGTGAGAACAATTTACTAGCAATAACTTTGTTGATTGTATTGCCTATCATTCTGCACATATATATCATATTGGGTTTCTTCTTTTCCTACTGCTTGTTTTATATGAACATTACAATATAGAATTAAGGGTGTTATGATACCATGTCCATAGAATTTGATCTTCTTCAACTTCATCATTATGTAGCATTGTATTTTTATCATGCCTCACTTATCAGCTCTACAGATTATGGTATATGTTGTAGGCATTGTTTTCTTATTTGAATGTGCTACCAATAGTACAAAAGATTACAAATGAAGAAATATTTTTTAATTTGATTTGTTGGTTAGTTCACATTTGTGGAACGTTTCTTACTTAGTTAAGCTCTTTTAGTTATTATAGGCTAGATAATATCAAGAATCATTGTAGTATTAACTTTAGCTTGAAGAAATTTGAAGTTAGTTGCAAGCTATAATATGAAGAATGGAACTCGAAGTGTGGGTGAAACTTCGAATTCAACTTCCCTCAGCAGTCAGTCAGGATACTGATAATGACCAGATGATTGTTATTGAAGTTACTAAATTTGAAAGGTATGGTTCATGGTTCATGGTTTGCCTTATATTAATACACTTGATGAATTATGTAAGGGTTGCATTTATAGGAAGCAATGCAAATAAATATTTTCCTAATAGAAAGGCTTGGAGGGCTTCTAAGTGTAGTATGCTAGTCCATGCTGATTTGTGTGGGCCTATGACGACTTAATCATTTGGGGGGAGTAGATAGCCTTTTGCTATTTACTAATGATTTTAGTCGTATGAGTTACGTGATTTTTTTTGAAATTCAAGTCTGAAGCCTTTGAGCAATTTAAGAAATTCAAGACAAGTATTGAGAAGCATTGTGGTAACTACATCAAAGTTCTTCACATGGATAGGGGTGGAGAATTTAAATCTAATGAATTTAATGCTTTTTGTGAGGAAAATGGAATTCACAGGGAACTAACTACACCATACACGCTAAAATAGAATGGAATAACTGAACAGAAGAATAGAACAGCCGTTGAGATGGCTAGGAGCATGATAAAGGCCAAGGTTCTTCTATATCAATTTTGGGCAGAAGCAAGTGGGCACTGTTGTGTACTTAAAGAATTTGTCAATAATAAAAATAGTTTTAAACCAAAACACCATATGAAGCCTGGAATGATAAGAAGCTGTTAGTAAGTCATTTAAAGATTTTTAGATGTATAGCATAAGTTTTGATTAACTCACAAGCTCATCATAAGCTTGATGAAAAGTCTGAAAAATGTATTTTTCATAAATACTACTCTTACTCTAAATCATATCATCTATATAATCCAATAAATGAGAAAGTAATTATCAGTAGAAATGTGATATTTGATAAAGATGCAAGTTAGGTTTTTGGTGATGAACGTAGAATTGAAGCACCAGGAGAAATTTTAACAGAAAAGGATAGTGTAATGGTGGATCCAACACCCATAAACTTAACAATTCCATCTCCTTATGACAAACAGCAGCAGTAGTTCAACTTGCTCTGATGAAACTCCCTCAAGGAAGTTTAGATCATTGAGAGAGATTTATGAGACATGTACAATTGATTTGTTTGCTTCAGATCCTAATGTATTTTGGAGAAGCATTTGAATATATGAATGGTGTGAAGCAATGAAAGAGGAGATAATGGTGAAGAATGAGACATGGGAACTTGTGGACATGCCAAAAGGAAAGTATAAGGCATTCAAAAGCATAAGGTTCATTTAGTAACCAAAGGATATTCACTAACAAGGTATTGATTTTGAAGACACTTTCTCACCTGTTGCTCCATTTGAATATGTAGGAGTTATATTAACCTTTGATGCTCAAATTGCCTATTTATCAATTTGATGTGGAGTCTGCTTTTTTGAATGGTGATTTGAAGAAGAAGTTTATGTTTCTCAACCTTAAGACTTTATTATTAATGGAAAGGAAGATAAAGTCTACATATTAAAGAATGCTTCGTATAAGTTAAAACAAGCCCCACGAGCATGGTATAGTAAAGATTGATTCATTTTTTCTTGAAAACGAATTTGCAAGGAGTAAAAAGTTTCAATATGTTCAATTGTAAGACAGCAGCCACTCCTATGAACGTAGACAAAGAGCTCTAGCCATAAGATGGTATTGATGCAGTTGATGGGAAGATTTTCAGAAGTATAGTTGGTGGTTTGATTTATTTCACTCATACTCGACCCAAAATCTTTTTTTTCATTGGCGTTGTCTCAAGGTTATGCATTCTCCCACAAAGCACCATCTTGGAGCAACCAAGAGTATCATGTGATATGTTGCTGGAACAATAGGTTTTGGGATTGGTACTCTCATGTATCTAATTTTAAATTATGTGGATTCATTTATAATGATTAGGCAAGGTCCATTGAACATAGAAAAAGTATTTCACGAAGTGTGTTTATTCTTGGATTAGGTGATGTCTCATGGCATTCAAAAAAAATAAGCAACAATAGCTTTATCATCAATTAAGGTAAAGTATATTACTATAATTATTAAGCATACCAAGCACTTTGGCTAAGAATGTTACTTGCAGACCTTCATAAAGTGCAACAGAGATCTAGTGTCACAATAAAGCCACAATTACAATGACAAAAAAAACTAAGATTACCATGGAAGGACCAAGCATATCAACATTTGGCGTCACTTCATTCATGAGTTGGTAGCAGGAGAGATGATAACATTGAGGTATTGTAATACAAATGAGCAGATGATTGATACTTTGACCAAGTCACTTCTAGTTCAGAAGCATGTTTACTTTAGAAGCTAACTTGGAGTACCCAACTTTGAATCAAGAGGGGCTATTAAAGACTGATTTAAAGTTGTGGGTTATTGAATTCTTCAAATTATTGAGATTCCTGTTTTCTAGGAAGTCAAGTTTATTGTAGAATACTCTTTTAGGTGTTGTAGAATAATCTCATAGTGATTTAGTGGTCCATGTTTTATGGAGTTATTTGTTATGTGTAAGTCTATGTATAGGTACCCTTTGTTCTTCATTTTATCATCTAGAAATACAGTTTAGTGTTGTATTTCATTGTTGCTTGCTTATTGTCTTCATCTTGTGCTCTTAATTCAACAAGAGAAAGTTATTACTTAAAAAAAATGAAAAGAATGGGAGGGAAGGTGAAGGGATATTGTTTCCTTGTTTGGATTTTTAAATAAGATGAAGGGTAGGGAGAAGAGAAGTAAGATAAATGAGTGTTATCCCCTTCTCTCCTCACCAATTAGGAGAATAAGAAAAAATATCAATTGGGAGGTAATGATAGAAATCACTTGGCTCCCCTCCCTTCCATTATTAGAAAGAACTCCCAAACAAGTATATTAGTGTCCCATCCTCTCCTAAACCTCTCCCATTAACCTTGTCAATATCAGGTTTGAAGCCTCTAGGTATATGCATTTCAAACTTTCAAGGCTATTGATGATTTGCTTCTTGCTTTTGAATGTTAAAATTTTGTATCCAACTTGTGCATCTATAGGAACTTAGACTTATAGATAGAAGGATGAGCTTGCGAGTCTTATATATATGTTTCTTTTTATAATTTATTGTTAGGAAATCAAGCTTCACTTTTTGCTAGGTTGAATATCTATGGTTTATATAAAGTGAAAGCCTCTGAGTATGGAAACTGTCAAGTAGTTTTAGTGCTGATGATATACAAATACCACCTTTAAGAGTTCTAGTGACATTTTCCCTTATATTACAATTTCGTGCACTTTCAGACCAATTGTATAAATCACCTGAGTATCACAAGCATATTTAGAAAGACGTTGTGAAATAGGGATAACATGTTTAAGTCGGTCACGTGGAGAGGTCCAAAAGGATAAAGTTTGCGAACATGTATAACTAGTAAGGACATGGAGTTTCATGGAAAGTATGAATGATTAAATTATTAAATAAATATAAATTACTGATGTCTAGAATATTATGTTTTGAGTAAATTAGCACATGTCTTAATGTAGGACATAGTATGAGTTTTTATTCTTGTCTTTGGAATAAGTCAAAACTTTAGTTGAAAAATGCTTGCATTTACTGAAGTTAAAGGGAGTATACAAGAAGGTACCCCTAAAGAAAAAGGAAACATAAAAGAAGACAACTACATAAATAAATGGGTGTGTATATAAAATCTTTGTTTACATGAGATTTAGTTGACACATATCCTTCAAGTATTGGAGGTGGACGGAATTAGAATGGATAGCTTAAGATGATTTTGTTACTTAACTTTTCTATTTTCCAGATAAAGGATGTTTCCTTATATGAAGGCTATGTCCCAATGAAGTACAAAAAAATATTACAAGATATATGCCTTTCAAAAGCATCTTTGCATGCAAGAGCCATGTTTACAGCTTTATGTACATTTAGTAGTTTCACCATTCATGTTCTGGTTTCAAGATTTCTACATTCACTGTGTATATGCTGTCCTGACATAGATTTGGTGAATAGGGGGACCATGTTACGTTACAAGCAACTATTGATAAGGTTTATAACTCTATTTCAAAATAGTTTCACTTTTCTAGAATATTGGCTAATTTATCATTTTCTTCTATTTCTTGTTTTCAAAACTTTAATACTTTAAAATGTAGACATGATTACGAATTCTTCCTTGATGCTTACTACACATTATGAGCATATAATTAAGTATGAGTTTTATTTAGAGAGAGACAGATATATAGTTTGATTGTCATCATTTTACTTTAGGAATATTCTTCACGTGGCTGACAGAAATAAAAGTTTAATCGTGATTATTACTCTAGGATAACTTATTTGTACTAAGATAATGTACTTATCAGCTTCCCTTACCATAGATGGATTTTTCATATGATTGGAGATTGCACTTCATGAAATTCCAGAGATAAGATAAGCAATTTTTTGGAAGTACAAAAAAGAAAAACTAGAGTTTGTTCAAACATAATACTATTTAAATAATAATATCTTTCAACTTCTTTAAAAAGTTATATTCTATTCAATATGGAGACTTTTCTAGTTTCAGTCTAAGTAAAGACTTGAGAGTTGAAATATAAAAAACTTTGTTACTTCCACAAAATAAATAAGTGTATGGTGTTGGCACCATTTGTGTATAAACAACTTGTTGATTATTTAATGCTAGTTTTTCTTTTATTTAAGAAGTCCATAGATAATATATAGAATTGATTATGAGAACTTCCCCAAGATGATTGTTTTATAATTTAATTTCTCTAAGGATGGGTGGACCCATCTAAGAGATAAAGCATAGAATTAATTCCACTTTTAGGTGGAATTAATCTCAACCTATAGTTTATCAAAACAAAAGAAAAGACATTGTGATTATTTACAATATCAATTAATTTTAATAATTAAAAGGATAAGTTTAATTAGTGATAGTAATGAAATGATATGATAAAATCAATATGAAGAATAAGAACATTAAATGTGTGCAAGGGATAAGAAAGAAACCATTTACTATTGAATTTTGAGATGAATGATGACATCTTTTATGTAGGTTTTCACCTTAATGTTTGTTGGAAGAATGACGTAAGACGGAAGCGAAATTACTAGAGTCGTTCTAGCAAATGCCCATGACAAAGGGAATTAAAATTCTAGCACACTAAAATTAAAGTAATAAAAAAAGATAAAGTCTGAAATTTTTATTGATGATAAGATGATTCCACAATCAAAGGGGAGCCTACATTTATAAAGGTTCCAAGGCTCCTACTCATTCTATCTAAGCAATGTGGGACTACAAATAAACTTCTGATTTAGACTAATCCTACAACATAACAACTCATTTTATTTTAATGTGGGATTAAAAGAAAACAAGAAATAGAAAACATATAACTAGATTACTTTCTCTTGGATTTTGCCTGATTTATCTTCTCCATAAATTGTTGGGCAATATCTGCATCAATTCCCTCCACTTGAGAAAAACTCGACTTTGAGTTAAAATGGGTCATTTTGGAAAACCTGTCAACAACTACAAACACAGAATCTACTCCTTTTTGAGTTCTTGGTAACCCTAAGACAAAATCCATAGATAAATCTTCCCCAATATCTTCAGGAGTAGGCAATGGTGCGTAAAGCCCTATATTCTGAGATTGTCCTTTCGCAACTTGACGGACTAGGCATTTTCTAAGAAGATTTCGTACGTCTTTCTTCAATTATGGCCAATAGTACCTTCCCTCCAAGCTAACTATTATTTTGTCACGACTAAAATAACCAACAAGTCCTCCTCCATGTAAGTCTCGGATGATCTTTTTCCTTAAGGACACCCTTGGAATACATAACTTATTTCTCTTGAATAAAGAACCATCCATGACATGAAAATCTTCAATAGATTGTTTTATCAAGTGCTTTTTCCATATATCTTTGAAATCTACATCATTCTCATATAATTCTTTAAGGCACTCGAAACCAACAACTTCACTGCTCAATGTGACAAGTAAAAGTAGCTCTCCTACTTAAGGCGTCTGCAACTTAATTAGAAGTACCAGACTTGTACTAAATCACATAAGGAAATCGCTCTAGATACAAAGCCCACCTGGCATGCACTTTGTTCAAGTGTTTTTGATTCTTGAAATGTTTCAATGCTTTATGATCCGAAAAGATTACAAATTCTCATGGAGTCAGGTAAGATTCCTAATGTCGAAGAGCTTGAACCACATCATACAACTCTTGTTTGTATGTAGTCCACTTTTAACGTAATTCACTTAACTTCTCACTGAAAAAGGCAATTCTCTTGTGATAGAATTGCTCCAATGCCAACGGCACTTGCATCACATTCCACTTGAAACACCTTTTCAAAGTTAGGCAATGCTAAGACTGGTGCAGTTGTCAATTTTTTTTTTTATCTCCGTAAAACTCTTGTCTGCTTCCTCACTCTAATGAAATTTCCCTTTCTTCAAGCAATTAGTGATAGGAGCAGTAATACTAAAATTCCAAATGAATTTTTGATAGAATATAGCTAACCTATGAAAACTACGGACCTCAGCAATAGTTTTAGGTGTTAGCCATTCTCTAATAACACGTACTTTCTCATCATCAACATGAATCCCTTTGGAGGTCACAACATACCCTAAGAAAATAAGGTGATCAATCATGAAACCACATTTCTTCAAGTTGACATATAACTTGTTGTCTCTTAGAGCACACAAGACTTCTTGTAAATGCTTCATATGTTCACTCTTGCTTTGACTATAGATCAGAATATCATTAAAGTAGACAACTACACACTTCCTAATGAAAGGTCTAAGCACTTGATCCATAAGGTGCATGAAAGTACTAGGTGCATTAGGCAATCCAAACGGCATCACCATCCACTCGAATAGTCCTTCACTTGTTTTGAAACCAACCTTCCATTCGTCTCCAAGTCTAATGCAAATTTGATGATAGCCACTTTGTAAGTCAATTCTCGAGAAGATTTTAGAACCTTCTAGTTGATCTAACATGTCACCTAAACGTGGTATTGGAAAGCAATATCAAACTGTTATCTTATTTATTGCCCAACAATTGATGCACATTCACCATCTTCCATTTTTCTTGGGTATTAACAGTGTAGGCACTGCACAAGAATGCATTCTTTCTTGGATATGTTCTTTACAAATCAATTCTTGTACTTTCCCTCTTAAAATCTTATTCTCTTTTGGGTTCATGCGGTAATGAGGTAGGTTTGGTAAGCTTGCTTCTAGAACCAAATTAATGTGGTGTTGTATGTCCCTCATTGGTGTCAGTCCATCAAGTAGTTCGTCTGGAATGATTTCTTGAAATTTAATCAACAAAGGTTGTACTTCCTTGGAAATTTCAGCTCCAAATGTCTTCTCACCTTTTACAACAAGAGCATATATTGTTCGAAACCTTTTGGATTCAGAGATAAACTCTAACTTAGAATTCACAATAGAAAGAAAAGCATTTCCCTCCACTTTAGAAGTTTTCGGGCATGTTTTCTCTTTTACTAGTTAGGAGGATAGCAATCTTCTTTTCATTCTACCATAAAATATAGATGTTGGCTTTGCCTACGATGAGTTGTATCTACATCATGTTGCCATGGCCTTCCCAGTAAGATATATCCAACATCCATGTCAACCACATTGCAAACAACTTCATCCTTGTAAGTTTTTCCAATCGAAATAGGAACTCGACAAACTTCCGTGCCTTAAGTAACTGTCCCATTTTTTTTTAATTCATCCAATCTGGTATAGGGTTGGATGAGGTCTTGTTGGTAACTTCAAATGCTTCACTGAGGCCTTTGACATAATGTTCTCATAACTATCACTGTCGATGATCAAGTCGCAAACTTTTTGTTGTACCGAACACTATGAGTGAAATATTTTATTAAGTTGAGAAGACTCTTCTTGCTTTGGGTGTATAGCAATCTTCTCACCACGTAAGATACATGTTCATTGGCGATCTCTGCATTTTCTATGTCATCAACTCCTAATGCTACATCATCTTATTCTTCATTATCTTCTCCCTCATCAACCAAATTTGCTGCCTTGCATGCACGAAATTTGTTGGATAGTTGACCAGGATCACCACATTTGAAACACTTTGCACCTCTTAGTTTAGCATATGGGTTGCTTGAATTCGTATTAGTACGACTTGGACCAGTTTATCTTGTTACTCCACTATTATTTGCATTAGAGTTTTGACTTGTATTGCCAAAAAATTTAGTTGGCTCAGCCACACTTAATTTCTCTCTATTTGGGGCATTACGCAATGGTGTACTAGAAAATGAAAGAGTGAATGTTGGAGGTTGAACCATTATTGTCTTTGCCTTTCTAGCCATGTTGTGAGATTCATCTATAGACCACACAAGGGTTAATGGCATTCGATCTTTAATTGCATGCTTTAAGCCATTGATGTAGTGTGATTGTTGTTCATCTGTTTCCGTTAAGTTGCATTATACAGAAAGGTGGAGAAACTCTTCAGTGTAATCGCTGACTGATCAGCTTCCTTGAACATAATTCTGATACTGTTGGAATAGGCATTGCTCATAGTCTAAAGGAAGGAATCTTCC
This sequence comes from Quillaja saponaria, assembly GCA_029379385.1. Taxonomy (NCBI): domain Eukaryota; kingdom Viridiplantae; phylum Streptophyta; class Magnoliopsida; order Fabales; family Quillajaceae; genus Quillaja; species Quillaja saponaria. The sequence continues at coordinate 22,627,841 of CM055607.1, forward strand.
TTTTAGTAGCTACTTCATTGTCCTCCAATACCTTACTTATGTCTTCCCTTATCATTGTACGATTATTTTGTAAAGGTATCCCACCAAGCAGTTGCACCTTTTTTCAGCTTGTATGCCACTGGCTTCACTCATTTTTCTTCAGTGACGTCCATCATGTAGAAAAAAATTTCTACTTCATAAATCCAATCAAGGTAGGCTTCGATGTTAAGGTTGCCACTAAAGGTAGGAAGATCGACTTTGATTTTGTAGTCTTTAACTCCACTATTTCGCCTAGGCATATGTCAGTAATCGCCATATCCTTCATCTTCATCTTCATAATCTTCCTCATAAGTGTGCGGTCGTCGTGGATAGTGGCATCAAGGTTGAACTCTATCTCTATGCATTCGATTAAATCTACGGTTGTCCACGATCTCCATATCTCTATCTTCCCTATAAGTTGGTTGTCTCTATGGTTGATTGTGTCGAGATTAAACTCTTTCTCCAACATATACTAGATTGACTTTGTAGTTGTCGACAAACTCCTCATCTTCATCTTCGAAATCATCATAAGATTATAGCCTATGATGTTGTATAAGATCCCGTCGGTTGATGATTTGGGCCACAAGCATAATCTTTGGCATGGTTGTTCCCAGCATCTTTATAAACTTCAAAATCATCATAAGGTTGTAGCTTATGATGATTTCCAGGACCATGTTGGTTGATGGGCTGGCCACGAGCATCATCTCTAGCACAGTTGTTCCCACCATCTTTATGAACCCTGTTGGCATTAACTCCCAAGTTAACTAGCATGCCGCCCCTTGCTCATCCAACAAAGAGCCTGTATCCTATGAGTTTCTACCGTTATCATTGCCACCGACATCCACCATCTCGAATTATTAACTAGACTCAGGATTGTTGCTGAAACAAAAACACTAGGTTTGTTCTAGCAAATGCCCTTGACAAAGAGAACTAAAATTCTAGCACACTAGAATTAAATAATAAAAGAGATAAAAGTCTGCAATTTTATTGATGATAAGATGATTCTACAATCAAAAGGGGAGCCTATATTTATAAAGGTTCCAAAGCTCCTACTCTTTCTATCTAAGCAATGTGGGACTAAAAATAAACATCTTATTTATACTAATCCTAAAGCATATGACTCTTTTTATTTTCAATGTGAGACTAAAGGAAAACAAGAAATAGAAAACATATAACTAAACTACTTTCTCTTGAATTTTGCCTGATTGATCTTCATAAATTTTTTGGCAATATGCTCCGCATCAACGGAGCTTATGAAATAAATTTTAAAATTGTTTACTTTTTGCTTGGTTGATTAATGAGTTAATCTACGAATTAACAATAATTGCTGTATCAAATTATTTTGTGCAAGTTACGGAATATCTGTTTGTGTGACTGTCACGAATCAAGTCCCAACTACCAAATGGGGAGATTTTAGGGTATATATGTAATTCCAACTTCTAGGAACCTAACACAATCACATTCTTTTGTGACACAAATCACATTCTTATGTGATTAGGCAGTCATCTTGGTTAGAACCCAATACATACTGGAGTTATATAACAGCTTTCTGGTGAGATCACACGATGTTGCAAATTTACAATTCAAACCCATCAACTACAACTTGATTAATTATACTACAATTGTTATAGTATATAGAAGGAAATACAATATCAGACTGATGAAATAATGAGAGAATGTTATTTTATTAATTTGATTGTGTTGATATATAGCACATGCAGTGATACTCATGATCATTGTGAATATCAATTTCTTTATTAAATTCGTATACTGACCTTTATTTTATTCTTAAAAGTGTTGAGATATAAGTGACAATGGTTTTAGCATCTTGTATTCAAATTAACTTCTTCTTTTTCTCATATATATTGCTTCCTTCATTTTCCTTATATTGATGCAGAGTTGTGGTTAAGCTTTTGGTCTGAGGTTCATTACAATTCATTATATGAAATTCGAGGTTGGTAAACCGTAACCTAAATTATGATTGTAAATATCTAAGTGCTACTGGGTGTCAAAGGATGAAAGAATTGATAGATAGATCATCTATTAATTGTCTCTTTTGCAGAGGTTCCAGTTCTGCAGAAAACAAAGGAGGAAACATTGGTTATCCTAGAGGAAGTAGATTGTTGAATTTGGTAAAAGGATTCAAGACTAATTCTGTTCATATTTTGCCTACCTCGTTATAGATTATAGATTTTTTTTATTTTTTATTTTAAATATCTTATGAACACAAGATGTTTCATCCAAGTTTTCATTCCCTCTTCTTTTTTTTTTTCTTTTTTTTGCTAAGAAGAGTTTTCATTGAATTGCAGCCATTACAACAAAGATAATACATTCTCTATAAATGCAAAAATAAACTCCCTCACGTCTACAACCAAAATTGATTAGTGGCACTACCCTTCAAAAGATTTCTTTTCTAAAGAACTAACAACTGTCGCAACAGAAACGAGAACAAATGTAGATGTAATTCAAAAATCAGAATTACCCACCGATAATCCACTCATATTATCATATATTGATTTGAGATCCTAGTCAACCTCCATACCAGAATTAACTTCATCTAAAATCTTCTGTAGCTCCTTCTCACTTTGCCTAGTCAATGCAAGACAATCTGGACAGCTGATGTTATTGATGTATAAGCCAAGAACTGGTCCACCTGGCTTGCAAAGAGATATGAGTTGACTAGATGAATCCAGAACTACAGTCACAAAGGTTTCCATGATGGATTCTTCCTCTGCAGTTGGATCTGTCAAGATGTAATTTTTGTGAAGTATGTATGTTAATGAAAATGGGATGCTTCTTATTGTAAGCTTCCTCTTATCCTTGTTAACTGGCTCCGTTGCAAGCTTTTGTCCATCATCCTCCGACATGAGCACTATTTTCCCATCATCACTTAAAGAAACTGCAGGGACGTGCACTTCCATACATGGAATTTCTTGTAGTAATTAGGGAAACTGAATAAATAGTTTTTGTATTACAGTGACTGAGTTCAATTCTCACAAAGAAACAACGTTCGCTAGTGGACAGTCAGTAGAATAAGAGGATATTAGTAATTTGATTGTAGCATAGTTTGCAAAATAAATTCATAACAAAATTACCAAGAAGAAAACTTCTGAAATAAATTAGTCACTCATAGTTTCCTACTATTAAATTGATCAGTCATTGGGCTTACACAAACGACCTTCGGGTCTGATGGTACCTCCTACCGAGGATGACCAAGGATAAACAGTGAGATCTTGACTCAAGCACACTACAGGGGGCTTCGTTAATCACCAAAAGAAGTGGGAATACAAGTAAAAACTGATTGGGTTTGCACCATATAATAATAATACTCTATGCAATGGGTGTTGCAGTTAAAAGAATCCAATATCTTTTAATTTATTTTTTATAGTATCTATGATTCATTTTACTTTTTGCAGTTATTATTATATTTTTACCTTCATTAATGTACAAAGAAAGTAGCATTCTAAAGGTTTAGTATCTTATTTATTTTCAATATAGTTGAAAGTGTCATGTAACTGAAGAAACTTTTTATTCTGTAGTTTTCCATTGGGCTTGTATGTTTTTCTCTGCCCAAACTATGTAGAGTAAAGGAGATAAATATTGGGGCGGGATATGGTGCGTTTCTGAAAATTAGTGAATTATGTGTGAATTGTGGAGAAGTGTAATTAAAGTGTAAATTTTGGTATTAACTAAATCCAACAATGATATGTGGTAGTCTAATTAATGTATTTTGTTTATTATTTATTTTTGGTAAAATATATTTGTCTTAGTTTTATAAGTGCAATTAATATTGAGTATAGTAAACAATTGTTGCCTTTCATTTTTCATTTTCATTTTTCATTTTAAGAAGTCCTCAATAGCGTTTCTTAATTAGCAATTCTAGTAATAAAGAGAGAATGGGCATAAACCCACTAGTAAAACTGTAAATGCTACCAAAATAAGCACAATACCTAAACTTTTGAGTTTTATATACACACTTAAATAGATTTTACTAACATATAGTAAATTAAAATATTATACTTTTTCAACAAATATTGTAAAAATATTTGTTGATGAGGTCATAGTTGAATTGGTTTATAAGATGTGGTGTTGGGACCAAAAGGTCCTGAATTTGGGTCTCACCATCAACAAATGTATGGTGAAATATTTTCTCATTATTTGAGTTGTTTGTCCCACTTTATATGTGAATAAGAGTGCTATTGTTATGAATAAATTATATATTAACTATAATATTTGCATTTATTACGCGGAAGAAGTATTCTTACAACCCTTAAAAAAAAATCATAGTATCATAGCTCGTATCTAATAAAATAACATGATAATCACCCTTATATTTATATAAAAGACTAAACATAAAATATATTTAAGGGCTATTTTGGTACGTAAGAAAGACCATTCCCTTCCATGCATGATTCCCTCGATGATCATTTTTTCATTTGGTACATATTTAATCTCAAAATGCTTATTCCATTTCAGCTAAGTTATTTCATAGAAAGTAAAAATCCTCAAACTCACCTACACCTAAGGGTGAGATTCCTCGTTCCTACTTTTTAGGAATCATTTTAGTTCAGTCTAATGACAAAAATATCCCTTCTATCATATAAAATAAATAATCAAATACAAATTGTAAGTAGATAAAATAATAATAATACAAATAAATAAGCTAAATAATAAATATATTTAATTTGGTCAAATGACAAAAATACCCTTCATATCATAGCAAATAATATAATTATAATTAATTAATTAATGTAAAATAAATAAATTATAATTTTAAACTAAAATGTTAATATTAATTTTAACAAATAATAAAAATAGAAATAAGAAATATATAAAATAAATGTAATTAATTAATAAAAATAAATAATAAGAATAAGAAATAATAAAATAAATATAATAATATTAAATTTTAAAATAAATTAATAAAAAAAACTAAGAATATATAAATTTATGTTACAATTTTATTACTTTACCTATTTAGGGATATTTTTGTCGTTTTAGTATAATTTTTATATCATTTCATGTCTAAAAACTGCATATCAAATAAATAAATAAAATAAAAATCTTATTTCTCACTAACGCTACCAAACAATAAAATGGAATGATCATTCCATTCTCATTCCTTTTCCAACTCCAATTCCGATTTCGATTATGCAAAAATTATTCATGTATACCAAGCTAGCCTAGTTTTTTGATTATATTTCTCTTTTGCTCATTTTCTTTATCTGACAAACATAAATCTTTTAGTAGCTACAAAACCCCTATCTATGTTGGAGTTCATCAACCAAAAAAAAAAAAAAAATACTTATCTTGGCTCGGTCTAAAAGTTGATAAAATATTGTTACCAAACCTCTCTTGTTAGATGTAGTCTCTGTAATTGCTTTTTAAATTTCATATTTCCAAACCAAAATTATAGTTTGTGCCTAATCAATAAATTCAAAGTCATAATTCTAGAAAAGTGAAATAATGTATGAAATCTTAATCTTGTGAAATAGAGATGTGGAGTATATATTTAAAAAGCTAAAATTAATATGTCAATTAAAAGAAATTGATTTTTTTTTTTTTTTTTGTAAATTAAAAAAAATAAAAAATAAAAAGAAATTGATTTGTTTTTTCCTTGATATGTTCCTTTGAAGGAGTATGATTGGAAGTTCTGACGGTGGTTTTATGCTTGATTTACTCCTATTTTCTATCCCCCATTTGTTAAGAAATATGAGGGTAATTATAAAATTTAATAATATGTTACAGAAAATAAGTGGAAAACAATTTTTTTCGTGACTTCTTAGCGAAAGGAAAAAGTTTATTCACCACTCCAGCATTAATTGCACTTCAAAAATTAAGCCAAATGAATTAAAGTAAACTCTCCACGTATTATTATTTTTTTGGTCTACATTAACATTTGCACTTTAACTTCATCTCTATTAGAATTCGCATTTCATGCGCTAGTTTTTGAAATCACACCCTATCTTGACCCATAAATATTGTGTTTTAGCAAAAATGTAATATGATGAGGTTGGAAACTATTAATTACATCCTTTTATGAATCAATAATGTTGCCAGTAGATTTTATACTTATTATGGGTTAGAAACTGAGTCAGGTACTCTACCCAAAAAAAAAAAACAAAAAAGAAAGAAAGAAAATGAATCAAGTACATACATTTTAAAAAAAAAATTCTTATTTGGCTGTAAATTAGTTATATGTACATGTTTTGATGGAGCAATAGCAGGAAGTTTTTCAGGTAATTACATAAATCGACTTATGGCTATTAGAGTTAGAATTGTTATAGATAATTTATTATAATAGATCCACAGATAGTATTGAGCTTGGAAGTGTTTGAAAATATGAGGAAAAAAAAAAAAAAATCTAAATCAGGCAAATTTGGGTTTGAAACAGATGAGATTTGGAATTGATTTTTATTGTCAACTCAGGAACCAAATGTAATAAATTAAAATTAAATTAATTTAAGATCGGGTCGAATTGACCCCTATATGATGAATTGTGATGCCTAAAATAATTCAATCCTACTTTGATCCCACAGAAAATTAGTTGGAGTTGTGCGACAAGATCCAATTATTTTGAAGTAGTAGAAGATTTGAAAATCAAGGCGATATTGCAGGCGTTGGGACCTGCAGTAGGTTTGTTAGGCTGTCCTGAGACCCAGCTCAGATCATAAATGTTGCACAGCAATACACAAGTGAGTGAGTGACAGAGTGAAAAGAGTTATAATTATTTTTATACTCAACTGCATGATGTAGATGCAAGCCTGTTAAATTGAGTGTGTTACATCTCTTTTCCTAACTCCTATTTCTCTGTTGTCAATGATGTTGACTTCTTTCATATTCTTCATCCATTTATGGATTTGAATTCTCTCGTACGTGAAGATCATGTTCTAAATCAAAATCTTACAATTTTTTCCCAAATTATTTTTTGTTAAACAAAACAATTATCAATTAAATCTGAAACAGATCCTTCTACTATTTTATAAGATCGAGAAAAAATCCAGATCTATCCATCCATACGTTGTTATAGCCCTTGAGATTGGATAATACTTAAATGTCAATGTACTATCATCAAATTTATTTTTTTATTTTTTTTATTCCTTTTAGCATTATCAAAATTTCATTAACTAGAATTTTATATTTATCTCCTTGTCATTATTTAAATTGACTTATCATAAAATTAATACAAAAAATTTTAACATTCTGACAGCCAACACACACTCTGTTTTTCTTTTTCTCTTCTAAACAAAAAAAAGAAAAAGTTAATTAAGCTCAAAGAAACCAAAACTTATCTATTTGCAAATTTAATAATTTTTAATTCTTAATAATTATCTTCAATCTCATTATCAGGTTTAAAGAATATCCTTCCATAATTTTTTCTTACCGAAAAAAATTATCAATTTTCTTTTAAAATGTAAATTATAAGTTCCTATGTTAGAGATGAGGACACACACGTGTAATCTTGGTGGCTGAGAGGTTGAAGACAAAGCACGTTATAATTGTCTGGAGCCCCTATCCTCAAGACTATTCCTGTCTTTTCTTAGTCCATCTAATTTCCCTTTCGGTCTGTTATAATCTTGTTTAGAAGTAAAATGGATGACTTTCAAATGACACCTTCTAATTAAATTAAATTAAATAGTAAAAGAAAAAAGTTAAATATTCTTTCTGCCAACTGTTATAACTGTCAAGTTTCTAGCTAGTTTTTAATTTTTATGTATGTCAAGTTAAGTATAGTTAGATTCCTTTAATATTCTTATCCATAAGCTTTGATAATGTAAATGAAATCCATATTGGATTTCACTGCCAAAATTTATCCTTATGGCTATTTTTTTTTTCTTCTGTAAAATGTGAATACCAAGAGAAATCAAAGATTGTTACTTATAAGACAAGTTATGCTTACAAATTAATTTATATTCTGAAATGAAAAATAAATTATTTTTTAGACTTGTTAAATTATGTGCAATTATATAAAGAGAAGTAAATTTATTATTTTTCATAAATTATTTTTATTTAAGGTGAAAATGATATTTGATTTTAGATATTAGGTGAATCAATTAATACATTTACTTTTTTGTATTAAAGTGAGTTGTGCTTAAAATACATTGTACTCATAACCTCTCCTTTCTAATAATGAATATGAATATGATTACATCATTAAATAATGTAAATGATAAAGTGTAATTAATTATTGGAAAAGCATAGATTATCTCAACCAAATCAATGCATGTGATCTTGTGCCTTCAACCCACAACTAAGAATATCAAAGCAGATCAGAACTAAGTGGGTAACTCATACCCACATGCACTGCTTTTTTGTTTATGATATTATTTCAAAAATCAATGTATTATATTTACTGAGTTAGGAAAGTGTTTTTGTTGCTAAAGTTCAAATCTTTCAATTTGGTTTGTGGGTTTCAGCCCGGTCAACATGGCCTGGTTCCGAGAAATTTCGTCAAGTTTATCGGTTTGTGTCTAAATTCTACTCACGCGTTTTTTGCACAAAACAAGAAATACAGTTGTGGTTATTCCAAACCAATGCAAGTTAAAATTTACTCTAACTTGAAAAATGAATATTTTACACTCAAATCTTTTTCTACACAAATAATAATAATAAATAAATAAATAAATACTCTTCTATGGTATAATAAAATTAGAGAAAGAAATAGGCTGCAAAATGGACAAGTAGAAAAATACAATCAAGTCAATTTAATTTTTTATTTTTCATTTCTCAAAAGAGGAAAGTAATATATACAAATTCTATGAACATATGAGGTACAAATAACAAGAATCATTATTTCAATAACCAAATGTGCTATCATATTTTTATTCTTGTAACCAAACATTTTAAATCATCACTTAATATATTAGTCAAATAATTTTCTCATATTTTTTAATTAAGTAATTATAAAGTACACTTTATTACCAGAAAAAGATTGAATTTTCTTTTCTTAAATTACTTTTATTTTGTTTTTATTTTTTTGTTTTAATACTTTGTCTATCACAATATCTATTTCTCAGCATTTCTCTTTCTACCCTACATATGTATGATAGTTTCTAATAAAATAAATTTATAAAAATCACCATTAAAAAAAGAAAAAAAAAAAAGAACACATTAATCTTTTGACATAAAAGATTTGAGGAAAAAAAAAATTCATAAGATGAAACCTATTTACTATCTCTTTTTTCATTGAAAAAACATATTGAAATATCTCAATGAAATGAAGGAAGGAAAACACAAGAAATATCAATTTTTTTCTTTTCTATTTGTTGACCTTTTTTTTTTTTTTTTTTTTCTGCAACCAAATAAACAATACAAAATCTACATAAAAAGTTATCAAAATTTGAATATTTTTGTTAGTTTTCATTGATTTGAAAAGTAAAAGGATTTCTAGAGGAGAAGGAAAGTGGGTGAAATAATAGGAAATGTTTGATTATAAAGATAAAAATATATATTATTACGCTTCTGTTAAAAAGTTGTGTGATAAATGAATTTGGAGGTAGCTCAATTTTGCATTGAATTTCCATTGGCTACCGATATCATCCGATTGATCAAATCTTCGTTTCTGCTCTTCAAAGTAAACACTTTTCCCTCCAAACCTCCATTCTTTTTAGTATAAGATTAATATTTAGTACATACTACAATTTTTTCTCAGTATAGTGGGTCCACCTCTGTTTGTCTACTATCCTTAATAAGTAATTGATGTCCAAAGACAATATTAGTTGCTCTTTAATCAATTTGATTATTACAAAAAAAAAATAAAATAATTCCCATTGAAAATATGAAGGCCAAAGGCTGTGGGCTGCTTATATATGTATATATATGAAGGTAGTACTAGGCAAAAGGCACGTCCTCTCTTCTTCAACAATCACAGCATAGTTGAAACTCGAAAAACAGAGACAATGGGTTCTTCTTTCTGGACCCTTTGCTTAACTTCATTGTTATTTGCTTCTGTTGCATTCAGCGCTCCTCCAAAGAGAGCCATTGATGTACCCTTTGGCAGAAACTATATCCCAACTTGGGCTTTTGATCACATCAAGTACTTCAATGGAGAATCTGAGATCCAGCTTCATCTGGACAACTACACTGGTATTTTATTTCCCCATTAAAAAAAAAAAAATCATATCTTTATGTTAATCACAACAAATATCTTCCTAATTTTTCATGTTTTATTTACAACAAACAGGAACTGGCTTTCAATCCAAAGGATCTTACTTGTTTGGTCACTTCAGCATGCACATAAAGATGGTTGCTGGGGATTCAGCTGGGACAGTCACCGCTTTCTATGTACTATTTTGGTTTTTTTTTGGTCCACAAATTTTAGCTTTATTAGCTTGTTATTTATTTATTTGATGGGCAATTTAATTTGCAGTTGTCTTCCCAAAACTCTGAGCATGATGAAATAGACTTTGAATTCTTGGGGAACAGAACAGGGCAACCTTACATTTTACAAACAAATGTGTACACTGGAGGAAAGGGTGACAAAGAACAAAGAATCTTCCTCTGGTTTGATCCTACAAAAGCCTATCACACTTACGCTATTCTTTGGAACATGTATCAGATTGTGTAAGTTTCTTTATTTGTTTTCACTAATTAGCTACAAATTCACACACCCATTTCACCAATTATTGCCTCACTGCTCTTCAAATATAGTGAATATAACAAAAAATACAAATATGGGTTTTGTTCAGGTTCTTAGTAGACAACATCCCAATTAGGGTGTTCAAGAACAGCAAGGACTTGGGAGTGAAATTCCCATTTGACCAACCCATGAAGTTATACTCCAGCCTATGGAATGCTGATGATTGGGCCACAAGGGGTGGGTTGGAGAAGACAGATTGGTCAAAAGCACCCTTCATTGCTTCCTATAAAGGCTTCCACATTGATGGGTGTGAAGCCTCTGTAAATGCCAAATACTGTGATACCCAAGGTAAGAAATGGTGGGATCAGCCTCAGTACCAAGATCTTGATGCCGATCAGTACCGTAGATTGAAATGGGTACGTCAAAAATTCACCATCTACAACTATTGCACTGATCGTGTTCGTTTCCCACACCCTTCTCCTGAGTGCAAGAGAGACAGAGACATTTAATTTAAATTCCTCTAAAAATTTCTACTACTTTCCTGGGCCTATTTGTTTTACATATTTGCTTTGTTTAAATTTGTATTTCTGAGCCTTACGTAATTATTAATTAAAGATTGTATCTTGGAAAGGACAGCAGCCTCTGGCTCTGTCTGCTACGAAATGGGATTTTTAATCGTAATAATTTTTTTTTATGTAATTCAAATTATTGGTCTTTTTCACTTTAACTACCGACAGTGCTTTATTGATTGGGGAAGAAAAACAGAACTGAGAAAAAGGATTTGGTATTGAAATCTGGGAAATATGAGCTGTATAAACGTGGCAGGGCACTGAGCACTGCCCATGTGAAACTGCAGAAAAACGACAATTCAAGGATTGTCGTCTGTCGTGTTGTCGATCACTTTCACTGCACGCGGGATGATGTTGATAATGATGCTTTTACCATCATGCACATCAGATTTGAATTCAACCAAAAAGTCCAGGAAAGAAAAAAAGAGACTTTTCATCGTAATTTTAGGAAAAAGTTGGCCACTGTCTGTCTGACTAGTAGTTTGAATGGAGAAAACCAAGAACCAATCTTAGTGTCGGGCCTCATGGATTGGGCCACAAATCTCAAAGTCTGGAACTGTACAATAAAATATTAGAGCATAATTGCATTTAAAACTCACAAATTTTGAGGGTTAATTCCAAATTACTAGAGGTATTCCTTAGGCCTCAATATTTATTTTCTAGAAAAACTATCAGTTTATCTACATGTAGTTTACAAAATTTTCACTTTGCTATTATTTAAAAAAAATACTATAAGTTTATCTATACAAAATTTTCACTTTGCTAATGTGATATTTAAATTAACATTTTACTAATATGAGATTGATATTTTTAACAAAAAAAATACATGTGAGATCGTATGTTCATTCTAATTTATACAATATAGTGAATTATTTAATTATAATTTTAATAATATTTAATTTTAAATAATTATTTTGACAATTTGAATTTTTGAAAATCTTATTAATTTATTCACGTGTAATTTACAGAATTTAAATTTTATTAACCTATAATTTTTTATTATCACCCTACTCATAGGAAATTGATAACTTTGCCGCGGTTAACTCAAAGACACGTGAGATGCACATGTTCATCCTCCAAACTCATATCTTCAACCTTTCAAATGTACCATACTAAATCAGAAATGCTTCCCAAGTCAAAATATGTGGACCAACTTTACAATGAGTTACCCAATAAAGGCTTTCATGAGCTGGAACATGCTTGAGAGAAAAATTTGTACTTCTGCTTACGAGTTGTTAATGTGTGGTCATCACCTGGAAGAGTGCAAAACTGTGAAAAAATAAGGGGAGGGAACGTGAAGAAATTACCTCACAAAAGATTCCAACAATCAAAATTATTTACAGATCACTTACCATAAAGTGCAAAATTCAAATTCAATGTTTGGGCAAAAGGAAAAAAACTCAATTAAAAGAATCTTATAAGAGTGAAAATGTGATTTGAAACTTGGTAGAATTGTCAATCAAGTAGTTGTTGAGAAGGATATATTTCAAGGCGTAAAGGAAAACATAATATGAAATGGAATAACAACATCATAAAGTTTAATTTATCCCACAATATGGTGCAACAAATTCCGGCAAATTTTCTCTAATCAAGATACAATGAAACGTTTATGTTGTTTTGTGATTTGAACTATCGAAAATAAACCACAAACAGTTTTACAAAGTTTCTGAAGTATATTGTTTTTGTAGTAAGCAATGCAGAGGATCTATAGTATATTTGAAAGAGAAAGGTGCAGTTATATTTATAGAACAAGTCATGCCTTTTTGGCATTTGAATTATGACTTTTGAACAAGCGGTTACAACTCCTAGTTAATTATTTGTCTAATTTCTTGTAACTTTTTATTTAAATTTTTAACTTTACCCAAAACCAAGCACAAATGAAAACTTTTTGAAAATACATTAACATTCTCCCACTATTTTCAAAATTTAACTACATTTGACTTTAAAGAAAGAAGAAAAAAAACTTAAATCAGATCCTTAATAATTCAATAAAGTTTATGCATAAATAAAGATGTCTTTTGGACTTGAATCTTTACTTAGTGAAAATACATCAATGTTAGATAGAAAAGTATGGTAGATTACTCTTTGAACCATCAATTCTATATGTCTAACTGGATATATCTCACACATAGAACTACTTTTCATAGAAGCATTTAGAAGATTGCCAAGACTTTTAAGGCCATGTGTCTCTGTATCTTATTTCAAGAATACTCTAGAGCCAAGTCCTTGACCTCAATAGAAGCAGCTTCACTTCACATTCACTAGGTAGACTTATCAAGTATGCTTCGTAACCATAGCATACCAAGGATATTTCTTTTATAAGTTTATTAAGAACTAATGTTCATCCTACACCTTATTGTTACGTCTACCAAGCCCAATTTCTTTCAGATGATTTAGTTGCAGTCACTTTTAATGAACTACTTTGTCTCATTAAACTTACGACTTGTTTTTAGTAGGCAGTAAGTTGAGTTTCCTTCATTGGTGACTAATATGTGTGGTCTTAAGACCCATCACTTGTGATGTCTTAGTCACTTTTTCTCTTGCAAGCCCCTTACTCAATGGATCCACTAGATTTTCTACGAAATTTACAAATTCTATTATAATTACGCCATCCGAAATTAGTTATCTCACATAGCTATATCTTAATCCTATGTGTCTTGATTTTTTATTATAAACATGACTATAAGCTCTTGCTAGTGTTGCTTCACTATCACACCTTATTAAAATAAAGGTACCATAGGCTTTAACCATAATGGTATTTCTAACAAGAGATTTCTTAACCATTCATCCTCTTTACCACTTGAAGCTAATGCTACAAATTTAGATGTCCTAGTAGAATCTGTAATACATGTATTTTTCTTGGATGCCCAAGATATAGCACCCCCACCAAGGGTGAATATCCAACCACTAGTTGAAGAATAAATATCTTCTCAATTGTAACCCAACTAGTATAGGTATATCCTTCTAAAACCCGTGGATACCTTTTATAACATAGGCCATAGTTCATAGTTTTCTTTAAATACTTTAAAGCTCTATGAATAGCATTCTAATATTCATTGATTTGGCAACCAGTAAATCAACTAAGTTTTCTAACAATAAATGCTATATCAGGTTTTGTACATGTCATGCATAACATCAAACATCCAATTGGCTTTGCATATTCCAATTGGGCAATTGCTCTACCATCATGTTAAGTTAATTGTACTGTTATCAAATAGTGTGCTTATAGGTGTGCTATCAAAATGTCCGAAGTTTTTTTTTAACACTTTCTCAATATAATGAGATTGTGTTAACATACGACCATCATTATTTCTAATGATTTTAATACCTAGAATTATATCAGCTTCACCCATATCTTTCATATCAAATTTCGTAGACAAAAATTCTTTAGCATTTTGTACTTGTCCTAAATCAGTACCAAAAATTAACATATCATCCACATATAAACAAATTATCACACCTTTACCATTAAAAAATCTACTATATAGACATTTATCAGATTCATAAATTTTGTAACCATTTGCAAGAACTACTTGATCAAATTTTTGATGCCACTGTTTTAGTGCTTGTTTAATCCCATACAAGGATTTAACCAATTTACATAGTGTTTTTGACCTATAATTATAATTTTTTTCATTGTTTCACATAAACTTCTTCATCTAATTCACCATTTAGAAATGTTATTTTTACATCCATTTGGTGAATAGGAAGTTTATAAATAGAAGCTATTGCAAGTAGACCTCTAATGGTGGTTATTCTTGATACTGGAGCATAGGTATCAAATAATCTACACTTATTTTTGTGTAAACCCTTTAGACACCAATCATGCCTTGAATTTATCTATAGTTCTATCCATCTTCATTTTCTTTTTAAATATCCATTTGTAGCCACAAGTTTAGGAATTAATCTAGTGGAAAGTCCACCAATTTCAGAGTTTTGTTACCCATTATAAAATCCATCTCATCATTTATTACTTCTTTCTAGAATGCAACATCTAGAGATTTCATTACTTCTTCAAATGTTTCAAGGTAAGAATCTGTATTTAAGATTATTTAATTGCTAATTTTATCTCTTGTTCCTTCTACCAAATACATGTAAAAATCTAGTCTAATGTCGTGAATTGAAGTCATTCCATTCTATATTTTGTTTTCTCTTTACACTTCTATATCCTTCCTCAATAATCGTAAGTTTAATTTGTCCCAAAATATGGTGCAAAAGGTTCCGAAAAATTTCTTCTAAGATATAGTGAAGAGTTATGTTGTTCTACGATCTATACTATTGAAAAACAACTCATACACACTTTTACAAAGTTTTTGAATTTTTTATTTGCCCAATTTGTTCCAACTTCATTTCAAAATTTTAACTTTATGTAAAATAAAACACAAATAAAAAAATTATTTTGAAAATACATTAATAATAGTTCTTCATTGAGGATTTGGTGGGTGGCTATTAGATAGGTGTGAGCATTTGGTCCGGTGGAGTTGGTTTTGATTATATGACCAACTGACCGTAACGAAATTGGTTGTACAATTTCACTAACTGAGTGACAACCGACCAAAGTCAATTTTACAAAAATTGCAACCACATGTTTTTTAGATGAAGGGTTGATCGGTTTCCTTTATAATTTCTAAGCAACGACAAACAAAATAGAATAATTCAACAAAAAGTAGAGAAAATTTAAACCTAAAGTCACACAAATAGAGATTGAATAAAGATTAATAAAGAATCTTTACACACAGGGAAGAGGAAGAAGAGCAAAGGGAGGAGAAAAATCCTTAAATTCTCAGTACTTGTCTTAGAGTTTTATTTAAAAAAAATTCATGTTTATACATTATGACTTTTAAATTCTACTTTCGAGCATGTCTAAAAATTTAGATATCAAAATAGTAAGAGCCAACTGTAATAATCTTAAAGTTCTTCAAATCCCTTTCATTCAATTTGGGTGTTCTTAGTCTCACCTTCTCATAGAGCCACTATGTCAAACCATCAAGATGATATGGAACTCCTTCTCTATCTTTGAGAAATAGTTTTGGAAACTCCTCCAAATCTTTAGAATAAGCAACTGCAAAAACCAAAGAAGAAGCATAGAGGCAGAGCTAGAGAGCCTTTATGGCTCTATGCCTCTTTACCTGAACTCTTTGATTTGCATCAAAGCTTGAGCGTGAGTAAAATTACAAAATTTAATGGGCTATGTTTATTTGATTTGGGTTTTGGTTGATTGGTGTCTTGGATTTGAGTTTTTATCAGTAGTCATATAGTGTGGCATAGTTTAGAAATAAGGTAAGTTTCAAGCCAATTATGTATAGTAATGTATATAATAACTTTGTAAAATAGAGTTATCTCACTACACTTATGAGTACGAAATTATGCTAAATCTCTGCATTTAGAGTTAAAATTCAATTAGAATAGATGTTTTGAAGTTAAGTTGTGTGTTTTTTATTTTAATTATGAGTAGTTTCATTTAAGTTTAGGTATTTACTTTGTTTTGAACTTGTTTTGAGCAGTGTTCTAGTCTAAATAAAAGACGATGAATTTGAAGTCAGCGTAGCAATGTGGAGTACTTGGGCGCCGTAGCGCTTAAAGAGCTGAAAAGAAATTAACAACTAGACAGTATTGGCATCGAGCGGAAAAAAGCTGGTGGCTGCAACAGTAAAGGCCTAAGAATTCAAGCATTAAGTCAGAGAGCATGGCATCATTGCGGTTGAGAAGGGAGAGCTGCAGTGGTGTAAATCAAAACATTTGAGTGCCAAGTTAGAGAAGACGGCGCATAGCGCTATGAAACGAGTTCATTGGTAAACATAGAGCTCAGCATCTCAGCTCTGAGGTATATGGCGCCTCGATGCTTGGGCATTTAGAATTAGAATCCTAATTGTTTTAAAACTAGGAAAAAAAAAGATATAAAAAGAGGTGAAGGCTGGGGGTTAGAATTATATCAGAGTAAGCGATGTTGGAGATATTAAGGAGTTCGTGAATACTTGAACCCGTGGCATCTTATTTTTGCTTCTTCCCTTCTTATTTTCTAGTTTACTTGAAAAATATTTAATTTGTTTGATCTCTTACTTTATTGGATCTGAACCTTGATCATTCTAATCCAATAAGAATTGACTGATGGTAATAATTTGAACCCTAATTTTTTTTCTTTAATTATGCTAAAGTACAAAGGTTCAACTATTGAGTGTATGGAGGTGGGAATAAAACAACATATAGTAATTTGAGGTTTCTCATAGGTGTTGTTGTAGTGTGTGATCATAGGGTATCAATATATATATAGTGCTTGTAATCCCGGGGGTAATTACTTGTATTATTACAAATTTTTATAGGTTTCTAGTTTGGGAACAAATTACAACATGTCATTATACTGTGGATTTATAGTGGATTTATTTCTAGTATGTCCTATGATTTTTTTTCCTCTACATTGGAGGGTTTTTAACATAAATTTGATGTCACTATTTTATATTTTTGCTTGATTATTTTTCTCCATATCTTGTGGCTCGACTTAATAATTTTTGGTTTATTAATTTATTTATTAAAAACTTGTAGGTTGTTTTGTGGTGAGTATAAAATCCCTAAAAAATATACCGCATAAAGAAAATAAAATAAAGAAAAGATAAATTACAATGGATACACATAAAATAAAAAAAATAAAAGCAGAAAAATCCCTAACAAAGAATGGCTATAAACACTAAATAATATTTATAGATGTAAAGTTTTTTTTCTTATTGAAGAAACATTAAATATGTCGGGGGTAGTTTTTGTGGTTCCAATTACAAAATAATCTCAACTTGTATATTAGGTATATTTCTTTTGTTTTATTATTATTATTTTTTTTCCCATGACCTTAGAAAGAAAAAAATAATAATAAGTAGGGAAGAATGAACGATGTCAGCTGTTGGTGGGAACAAGAACTACAAAAGGGCATGGTGTATATAAATTTACAAACTTATTACATATACACAAATCAAATAGTAAATTTCACAGTATTAAGTCATTTTAATAAAGATAGAAGAGAAAGTGTGAGAGAGTACCTCTGGGTTTCAAACCCTAATCTTAAACCTTGGGGGGTAACTAGGTGTTTAGATTTATTTATCGTATCCTTCCATCATTTTTCCTTCCCATTCAAATACATCTTTAGCAACTTATATCAATAGAGAAAACTTTATTTAGCATGTAATTACAATTTTAGTAGGATTGTGAGTTAGTGTAAAGAGAAATAAAGAGTTTTGTAGAGAAAGTAGTACCCACAAAAAAATTTGGGATAATCTTTTACATATTGTGAACCATATATCCATCTGGGTCTTTGGCCATGTCCTACTTTAGGGTTGGCTTGTTTAGGGGTTAAGGTTAAAACAATCCTTACCAAACTTGGTTTACTAAGTTTTTAAGAAAAGAATGTAGTCATTGCCTTAATTTTTATGGAAGTAAACAAAACCACATAGTAGGGATTAAAGGGTATTAAATTACCTTTTAACCCTTTCTTTATCACATCAATGGCCAATGGAAAGAGTTTTAAGAAAATCACTAGTCTTGCATCCAAAGTTGGGTTTGAGAGGACTATTATTACAAACAAGTATGGAAGTCTAAGGTGGACATGCATTTTTCCCAACCAAAGGTTGATATCCTAACTAGGGTTTTGTGCATATATCAATAACTACTTAAAATATATGACATGCATGCATGAAATAGGAAGTAATTAATAAAGGGCATCAACCCTAAGATCTCAAAAAAATGATTAATAGACATAAGTAATGCTACAAGAAAATAGTAGAGGATTTTTATATATCTCAAATAGTTAGATGATTTTTATCCAGGACTGGGGAATTGTCTCTATTATCTATCACTAATATTTGTCAGAGACATCAACCCCTGTCTCGATAAGTTGTCTTTGGAAGTTACAAGTGATAGTGAATACTAAAGATAGCATCCTGCGTTGATAAGTTGTCTCCACTAGTTTTATTTTCTAAGTATTTAACAAGTGACATTAACCATTGTATCTATGACTAGATTTTGCTATTGTTGATAGTTTTGTCATTTTCTGGTTATCCATTTTTTTAAACCTATTATACATTTATAAAAATTAGTATACATATGAAAACTAGAAAGAAAAAAAATACACTCATTACATAAATTATTCATTGTATCCAAAATAATTATACATATGACAATCTAAAAGAATTGAACATCATCACCCTCCTCATGCTCATCCTCTAGTGCCGGTTCACAATGAGCATATGAAGAAGCCGATGATCCTTGTAAACATTTATAAAAGATCATGCAATGTAATTAATTTCAATAGTTTACTAATGTAAAAATTTATAAACTTGCATAAAATGAACCTGTTGATCCTAACAATGAATTATTATTTTTCCTACAAGTCTTATTCATACCCACAGATGTGGAGGTACTTCCAGCTCGTCAAACGGATGTGTAATTTCCTGTTTTTCAAAGTTTTGTATCTAAACACCTAAACTTGCATAAAATAAACCCCGTAGATCCAAACTAGGAATCGTTGGTTCCTATAAGTCTTTTCATTCCTCACTGACATGACAGTACTCTCGGCTCATCAAACATATGTGTATTTGACTATTTTGCCCCCAAAAGCCCCGTTTTTAAAAGTTAACTAGCCCAAACAACTATACTTGCATAAAATGAACTTCGTTAATCCAAATGAGGAACCTTTTATTCTTATAAGTCTTATTCTTCCCTACAGACATGGCAATAATCTGGTTCGTGAAATAGATATGATGTTATTGTTTTTCCTCACAACACTTCATTTTTTAAAGCTAACTAGCCTAAACACCTAAACTTCTATAAAATGAACCCCGTTGATCCAAATGAGTAATCATTTTATTAACCTCCACAAATGTGCCGATACTCCCAGCTTGTTAAACAAGGTGTATTTTATTGGTTTTTCCCTCCGAAACCCCATTTTTCAAAGTTCACTAATCTAACAACTAAACTTGCATAAATTGAACCCCGTTGGTCCTAATGAGGAATTGTTAGTTCCCAGTAAGTCTTATTCACCCCCCATGGACGTGTTGGTACTACTAGCTCATCAAAAGAGTATGTATTTTTATTGTTTTTCCCATAAAGCCCCGTCTTTCAAATTTAACTAGCATAAACACCTAAAATTGTACAAAATAAACCCCTTTGATCTAAACAAGAAACCCTTTTTTCTTACATGTCTTTTTTATGCCCACAGACATGGTAGTACTTTCGACTTGTTAAAAGGATGAGTATTTTTCTATTATGGCCCTCAAAGTCCTATTTTCATAGTGAACTAGCCTAAACACCTAAACTTAATAAAAAATGAACCCCATTAATCCAAACGATGAACTGTTATTTCTTACAAGTCTTATTCACCGCCACAAACTTAGTGTACTCCTAGGCTTGTCAAAGTGATGTGTATTTAATTGTCTTGCCCATGAATCCCTGTTTTACAAAGTTAACTAGGATAAACACCTAAACTTGAATAAAATGAACCCTGTTGATCCAAACATGGAGCATTTTGTTCCTACGAGTTTTATTCTCCCTTATAGACTTGTCGGTACCCCTGGCTCGTCAAACGAATATGTATCTTACTATTTTTCTCCCTGTAGCCTTATTTTTCAAAGTGTTCAAGCATAAACACCTAAACTTGCAAAAATAAACCCCATTGATCCAAATGAGAAACTATTTGTTCCTACAATTCTTATTCATCCCCACAAATATTGCAATACTCCTGGCTCCTTAAACAAATGTGTATTTTATAGTTTTTCCCTCAAAGTTTCAATTTTCAAAGTTAACTAGTCTAAACACCTAAACGTATACTAAATGAACCCCATTAATACAAACGAGGGAACCATTTTTTCTTGCATGTCATAGTCACCCCAACAAATGTGTTGATAATCTCACCTCAACAAACAAATGTGTATTTACTATTTTTCACCCTGAAGTCTTGTTTTTAAAAGTTAACTAACCTAAACACCTAAACTTGCAAAAAATGAACAAAACATGAAATCCATTTATTCCCACAAGTCTTATTCACCCTTAAGGACATGGGGCTACTCCTAACTCGTTAAACATATTTGTATTTTATTATTTTTCCCTGTAGCCCTGTTTTTCAAAATTAACTAGCCTAAACACCTAAATTTACATAAAATGAACCTCGTTGATTCAAATGAGGGGCCGTTTTCTCCTATAAATTTTATTCACCCCTACAGACATGACTATTTTTAATACATGAATAGGAATTGTATTTTATTGTTTGGCCCCAAAACGCCCATTTTTCAAAGTTAACTAGCCTCAACTGCTGACTTAAATTATAACCTAAATTGCAATATTTAATTAAATTTGAATATTTCTACTTTTGCCGTAATTATGAATCGGATTTTACATTATGTTTGAATGTATGTACACTTAATAAGAGACTATCTATATTGTTCTAACATGTTCTCCTTTAACCAGCTACTCATTCAAAGTTAAACGACAGTATTTCGAGCAAATATTATTTTAGCTGGACTTAGAAAAGCTGAAGACTTAACAATTGTTTGTGTCAAATACATTGTTTCATTAAATAAATAGCTGCTCCTTTTATCAAAAGCTTCTTTATCTGAAATGTTGAGGACTTCAAGGTCTTTTATGTCAAACTCAAGGTTTCATTAAATGAACATATGGTCTTTTTATCAAGAGTTGAAAACTTCAAGAGCTGTTTGTATAAAACGCATTATTTCATTAAACAAACAATTGTTTTCCAAGACCAGCTAATATTCAAGAGCTGCACTAAATTATGCAAATACACAATGTTTTATTCAAGTGTTGAGTTACAAGACCTGATAAGTGAGAGATGAAGTCTTGAGAGTTGAAGAATCAAGGGTTAAGTAACAAGAACAGATAACTAAGATGAAGTCTCGAGAGTTGAAGACTGAACAACTGAAAAATCAAGATTTGAAGACTCGAGAGTTGAAAACTTGAGAGCTGAATTTAAAATAGCTGACCCTTCAAAATTGTTCCACCAGTTGTTCTTCAGAGGTAAACTTTTGGAGCTGTTATTCTCTTTACTCTTTGTGCTCTTAAAGACAAATTTTCATACTTGTCTAGCATGTTAGTACTTAGGCTTCAGGCTACATATAATCATTTGCACAAAATGAAGAATACACTTTTCTCATAGACTATGATTTTGTTAATGCCTACACATGTCTTTTTAGACCACCTATAGTGAAAACATACATCTATATGATCAGATATAAAAAACCTCAAACTTCTATGATGAAAGCACAAATAGAATGCTTTATAAACTAAAATTTGAATGAAGTTGAGAATCTTTTTTGAATTCTTTGAATTCTCAAGCTTAAACCTTTAAGAGAATCCTTCATCTATTTGGATTTCTGATTGATCTTATTGCTTATCGCAGTTGAAGCACATCTTTGTGCTAAGCTAAAATTGACATATCTTGTAAAGCTTAGTAACTCAAAAAAATTATGTTTTTTACAACCTTTCTCAGTAATTTGTATTCGTCTAGATTTGGAGAAAACAACAAGAGGCAAAGTTTGTAAGTCCTGGCTATGGTTGGTTTTTGGTAGAACCTTGAAAATTAGTTTTGTGAAAAGAGCTCAACCTTGCAAATTACTTTGCTGGTGAAGCTAGTGGAACCTCAAGTGGTCTTTCTAAAGGAAGTAGACGTAGTCTTGATTGTATGATGAACCACTATAAACTTTTTGATTTTTCTTTGCATTATTTAATCTTGTGCTTTAAATTTATAAATGTGGTGTTTGATTGTTTAAGAACTGATTAAAATCAATTTTCAAGCTATTCCCCTTATTATTTTCCATTTCAACTTAATATTTGGTACCAGAGCATGTTACTAACTGCATTTTCAAAGTTTTTAAGAACTTTAATGTAAAGATCTTTTTAAATGGAAAATAACAGTGGATTTCTTGGTGAGGGACAATCTTGCATGACCTCCCATGTTTAGTGGTCAAAACTTTGGCTATAGGAAAATCAAAACTAGTGTATTTGTCCTGCCCAATGATTATGACATCTGTTATGCTTTTAAAGAAGACATATCCCTAAAATCGCTGTAATCACCACTCCTAAAAAAGAAAGCAAGTGGGATGACACTGACAATGCTGGTGCAAAAGCAAATGTGAAAGCCATGAATTTTTTATACTGTGCTTTAAACTCTAATGAATTTAGTTGATATGTTGTGTGTGAATCTGCTTTTAAAATATGAAAAAAATTACATGTCACACATAAAGGTACAACTCAAGTATTTGGCTCTTTAGTATTCGACTCATAAATATTATTCAGCTTTTCAGTATTCAACTGATAAATACCTATTCAGCTCTTCTGTATTTAATTGATAAATACCTATTTAGCTATTCTCTATTCAGCTAATAAATACATATTCGACTGAGCTAATCAGGCTCTTCATTATGTAGCTGATAAATATCTATTTAGCTCATAAATACATATTCGGTTCTTCACTATTATGCCCATCTTCTCAAACCCCTAGGAACCAAATCCCTAGGACCAAAATCATCCTTTTCTTGTTTGGATCATAAAATTTGAAATCGTATAATTTATTTATACAACCTTTATTAGAATATGTTAGTGACGGGGATTTTTCTATAGCAACTATGTTTCTATTATCCAAGTAAATCTTATTTTCTTACTCTTGATTTCAGTTATATTAGTGCTAAGGTGATAACTAAAGTTTAGATCCCATAAATTTTTAATTTTTCAAATTCAACTCACTTATAAATTTCTAAATAAATAATTACTTAAAATATAGTCTATTAGTTTAAAATTTTGGCACTTAACTTTTTCAAATTCACTAAATGCATAATAAATATTTCAAGTTTGGCACTACAATATTCTGTAAAAATATTAGAAAATAACTTTAGACTTCTGATTAAAATTGATTAAGAAACGTATATAAAAAATAAGTAACATAAATTCATTAAGTAACATAAACAACAAAATTCATTAAACAAACATAAATAAAATACAAAAAATTGTGAACTAAAAAAAAAAAAAATACAACTAAATTAGTATAGAACTTCCATTCAATCAAAATAACAGCTTGGGTTCTGACTATCTGAGTCAGATTCTTCTTCTTGAATATAGTAGAAACATATTTCTTCTTTGCTTTTAGGGTTAATGGGGAAGTGGCTAGAGGTAGGGAAGGATCAGATGACTCCATCCCCTAGCCACTTCCCCACAAACTTTGGAAATGGAGAAGAAAGATGTTTTTACTACCTTCACGAAGAAGAATCTGACTCCGATAGTTAGAACCCATGCTCTTATTTTGATTTAGTGAAAATTTTGTTTTATTTAGCTGTATAATTTTATTTTTTTTAGTTTTTCATTTTTTGTATTTTATTTATGTTTGTTTAATAAAATTTGTTGTTGGTTGCATTCTACATTCTAAATACGAACTTTGTTTAAAAACAACGGGATAAAGTAGGTTATTATTCCATTGTATAGTGACAAAGTAAATACACACAAGCACTATAATGACATAATCCAATTCATGTATTTTGAACATTTGCATTTCAATAAAATTTTGAAACTTACAAACTTAGTTAAAGCACCCTTAATAGATGTTGTCGGATTTACCATATAAGTGTACGTATCGTGAACAAGTAATAGAATGTAAGTAGATATCGTTCCTAAGAGGAATTATCTAACCATTACTAAATACTAAAATTTACCAATCCTTATTTTATCCGAATGAATGAACTTTGAGATTGATATTTTAAAGTAAGCAAACATAAGAATGTAATGAAGAAAATCTAGAATTATAACTTCCCTCAACACTCATTTAGATTATTATTATCTTATCATGCTTAGTTGTGATACTAAATTATTAACCTAGGGTTCTTATTTAATTATAAGTATCTTTCGAATTGCTTATAATAATATCTAACTTAACCAATTCACTATGTTTCTATGAGAATTGAGTTAACCTAAACTCATTAAGAATAGGACCTAATAATGGCTACACAATATGAAGATATATTTTTATCCTACATACAAATCAAATTCAAATAAGCATGTGAATAAATTCAAATAAGTGTTATCCTATTCAAGGCTAAACCTAGATTTTCTTCATCAAGGTTCCTCTAAGTTAACAAATCAATCTAATTGGTAACTAATCAATTAGAAGCATTAAGCATAGAATAAAATAAATAACTCATATATCATACCCTAAGCAATCAAATTATAAACATAAAACCAAGCTAAATGTTAAGTTCCATTATAATCCTAGAAAGGTAACTACTTTATCCTACATAGTGTAAGCATGGATTCATATAAAGAAAATATCAAATAAACACAAGGAAAGGAAAGAGTAGAATGAAGAAAATCGATGGTTGTCAGGCTTCAATCTTCAAACATCCCAAGCACCTCTTACTTCTTGCACTCTTGACGCCTTCAAACTCTAGATTTTCTTAGGTAAACTTGTGTATGTATGTTCTCCAACTTAAATCTCTCTAAATAGGTTTCAAAACCCTTAAAAAGAATTCAACCTGGACTACGAATTGAGCCGGCGATGCAGAATTGAAGTTCTGGAGCCGCAACACTAAAATTCAGAGAATGAAGTCACGTTAGGAGCCTAAGCCTTGCATTTTTGGAGCCTAGGCACTACTTTTCTAGAGCCTAGGTGCTAGATGCTATTGCCCCTGGTGCTTAGGCGCTAGACTCCTCTACCTGGTTGCCTTTTTGGATGATTTTGGATGCTGTGGCATACCTTTTTAGTGACCGTGGCATCCGACCCATAAGAAATACTTGTTTGACTCTACTTTGAATTCAAAGGGTATTTTTTATGCATTAAACTTGAAAAGTACACAAACTAAGTTAAGAATGAACAGAATTATTAATTAAAGGCTAAATCCTAAGTATACTCAACTAGGATTCAATACTTTGAAACAAATGACTTAACTAAGCAATAATTAAATTAAAACTCAATAACATAGCAAATAATATGAATAAAAAAGACATGTAATAAGGCTATTTCATAGACTTATCAATAGAATACATTGTTTCATCACAAAGTAAGAGACATTATATCCAACCAAGTAGATTATTCAACTTACAAACTTAATGTTAGGCTTGTTTCTACTAATCTCTATTATAAATGTTCACCCCATAAGGCCCAACCCCAAATAATTCAACTTTAGTCCTACCTCTATGAAAACAATAACTCTGTCTCCGAGTACTTCCCCTTTGAACTATCTCATTCCCCTTAAAAGCATCATTACAAGGTAAATTACGAGATACTAGTATCAGATAAATTTGTGTTGCTTTATTGATTTAGAAAGAAACACAATTTTAGTTTGTAGGAGATCTAATTTCGTAAATTTGTGTCACTTCCTTGATTTAGAGAGAAACCAACATAGGAGATCTACTTTCGTGATGAACGACTTGTAATTTGGGTCACTTTTATTTTTCTTTCTTCATAAACTTTATTCAATAATAAGGGATCATATCTAGAGAGATAAGAGGATATAGGAAGGAGAGAGGTTGAACAGAGGAGAGAACAAATGAAATCAGTTGGATAGAGGAGAGATAATTGGTTGTCTTTTAGTGGAGGGTTTATGAGCAATTATACAAAAAATCAAATGGGAACCATGGCTAAAGTAGCAGATTTTAATTTTTTTTTATGGCTCGCTTCTCCACTTTTCACTTTACACATGTCATACACAGAGATTGTCTACATTCTTGGGACATCCAGCACTAAACTTTAGTTGATGCATCGAATGAGCTTATAAAAAAAACTAACTTTTTTTTTTGATAGTCAATTAAAAGAACAATACATATTCCAATGTCAAATAGAGTAAAGCAGGCTTACTTGCCTTCCTTGTTCCTTGTTGGATGGATGATTGGACTGAGGTTAATTGTGTCAATAAGAAGACTTCAATGCTACTTAAATTTTGTCAATCGGTAGTCAGTCAAAAGCATTCAAAATAGTAATTCAGTGTAAGGTCATAAGCAATCTCCTTTTCTCACATGGCTATCTTTTTTGGATAACTTGATGCAAAGTCAGTGACTTTGTGGATACTATATGGGAATAAAAGTTAAGACGTATCCTCAAATGTACAAACACAATTGTTGCACGAAAATGCAATCGAGCTCCACCATTCTCATGTGCTGGATGTTGGGGTTTGAGATAGTATGCTACTAAAAAAATTAAATATTGAATTCAGTAACTCTCCGGCCGTGGATGCTGGCATCTGAGCCATCAGTAAAGATTATTGAAAATCAGAGTCTTACAGGAAAGAAAGTCAAGAAAAAAATTCTTGGTACCATCACCTTCTATAACTTAAAATAAATAAATAAATAAAAAATACCACGAACATAAAACTATGGAAAGAGTTGAGTGCTGAGCGGACATGACAAAGAGTAATTGGTTATGACGCTTTCCTTCTGTATAGGTGTATATTAAAGCAGGTGTAAAACAAAATCTTTGTCAAAGCACTTGTAGTTGTTCAAAAACTTTAAATTAACTTTGTAGAGCAGCTCTGTGCTTTGCTTTCTTTCTGCTGCATTTCCTTCATTGGCTTTATATCTTGAAGTTTTAATTTGTTGTTTGTGTCTGTATTTCACCAATTGTGATCTTTTACTTCTGATTGATTCAATGACGGTTCCATGGTCGAAAGCAAGCTGGATCTATATAAAGACTTTCTCTCATTCAAATTATCTAGTCATTCTTAGACATTGAAAAATATGGCAGGCATCACGGCTTTCAAAAGTACAATCTAATTATAGTGCCTTAACCTTAAAAAAAAAAAAAAAAAGGCAATCATCTGATCTCTTTAGTCGTTGGTGAATATTGTGGACGAGTGGAAAATTCAGTCAGACTATCACATGATATTATGCTCTTTCAAAAAGGATGGTGAAAAAATGCTCATTAATTTGAAACTTATGTCGCTGATTTAATAAATAAATAAATTAAATACAATTAGAAATTTTCAAAGAATTATGTAGAAACCCTTAAATTAATGGTAAAAGAGGAAGATCACTATGGGAAACTAACAATTGATAAATTGTAGTACATATTGGAAAATGAAAGGAAAAAGAGTTTGGGTTATATATGTCTGTTTGGTTTAAAATATAAAGTTGTGTCTTGTGGTTTAAACAAAATTTTATGTCTGTTTAGTTTAAAACAGAAAGTTGTGTATGGTTTAAACAAAAATATTATGTCTGTTTGGTTTAAAACATAAGTGGTGTCTTATGGTTTAAATAAAAAATGTTATTGTTTTTGGCTTAAAAATAGAATATTATGTCTTTTGGTTTTAAAATAGAAGATCATATCTTTTGATTTATATTAAGACTTTTTTCTAAAGTTATAACTGTTAGGATTATATCCTTTATGAAAAGGTATAACCTCTCACAAGATACCCTTTGGGATATATAGATATTAAACAAGTTTTCATGTTTCAGAAAGAAGTTACAAATATATCTTTCTTCTTCTACTCTTTCTCTTAGTTTCAAATATAGTTGTTGTTTATATTATGTACAGCAACTAGAATGTATAAGGTGCCTATTTTATCTTAGATAACAGATTTGCTGTAACCCAATTGCAATATAAGGGTGCAAATACTATCTTAAGGATAGAGTGTCTAACATTCGACTTAGACTTAAAAGTTGAATCCCCATTGATATTGTTTATTATTAATTTTTTAACAATCATAAGACAATATTTGTATTCAATTAGAATTTAAAGTTATGCATATAGTCAATGATATGAAAAAATTGACAAGTTGATGATTCTTAGAGGAAATGATGGAAGTGGGAGAACAAAAGCTATTTTTGTGGATTGACAAATTGAACAAAAAGTTGTAGCATTTTATTTAGATCCTTTATGAAGAATTAGGTTCTCTTTTTTCTACTTTGGATCCTTAAAGTTATTATTTGACTAATTTGTCATGTTTGTATGAAGAAACAGCATACGAAAATCAATAACTATGCATGCTCTTGTTCTAAAGTATTGGGTTATACTTTGGTTGTAATAGGAGTTAATAGTTTATTAATTGATGGCTCTAAATTTCTTCTAGTTTTGTTTATACAATTAGAAATATTAATAAAAGAAAAATGGAAAGAAAATCCAAAATTTAAGTTTGGATATTTATTCTTGATCTAACTGCTACATTTATAATTATTTTTCTCTATCCAATTGTACCGAATTTGTATTAAAAGATTGTAACTTTTACAAAGAGGCTAAAGGGAGGATAAAAAAATTTAGTAAAAGGAGAGAAAAATTATGGTAAGCAAATGATGTTGAAAGAGAGTTTGGCAAAGTAACTGAAAATGACGTATAATTCATTATGTCATGCCAACAAAGTATCACCAAGTCCAAATGGTAATAACTCTTCCAGAACAATTTTAAAATCAAAGTAAATTAAAAAAATAATCAACTTGTTAGTTTCATTAAGGGTGAATTTGTATTAATGTTAGAAACATCAATAAGGACTATATGCTCCCATAGTAAATTAAAGAAAGTTTTGTCACAACGTCAAGGAAAATTATTTGACAAATCCCTTTACAAATTGCTTAGGCAGGGATGTGCTATAAAAAACTTTCAAGAGATGGGCTTTATAAAGCTTTTAAAAAAGAGATGTTACTTATGTGAGAAACCAACTATATTATTAGAAAAATCCTAATCTTCTGATTTCAAATGGAAACAAAATAAACCAGGTTATGACTTTACCTTTATGTCATCTCAAAGTAAGTGCATACTAGTATAGAGAAAAACAAATGGTAAGTTTAACTTTTTATAAATCTATGTCCTAAGAAAAAAATACATATCATACAGTGCATTTATAGATTTATCTATGTATATGTGGGAAGTGTGGCCATTTCTATAAGATTAGAAAGCTTGTCTCATAAAACATATATGAATTCCTAATATGTAACACATATTAATATGAGGGAAGTAGAAAATATAATTTGAATGTTGTATGACTAAGAAAGTTATATGATTCACTATAGATTACAAAGTTTAAGTCTACGAATATTTTGGATTATGACATTTTATACTTACTAGAAAATGTTCAAGTCTAATGACACCTTATATAACCAAGCAGTAGATAAATTGAGAAATGTCACTAGAAAGTGGATATCTTAATACTTTGAAAATTGGGAGAAATTGTTGAAAATTTATTGAATTAATGGTAAAGATGGAAGATCAATGTAGAAAACTAACAAATGATAAATTGTAGCACGCATTGGAAAAAGAAAGGAAAAAGAGTTTGGGTTATGTCTGTTTGGTCTAAAACATAAAGTTGTGTCTTATGGTTTAAACAAAAAGGTTATGTCTATAATGTTTAAAATAGAAAGTTGTGTATGGTTTCAAAAAAAAAAGGTTGTGTCTGTTGGTTTGAAACATAAAGTGGTGTCTTAAGGATTAAATAAAAAGGTTATGACTTTTGGTTTAAAAATAGAAGATTATGTCTTTTGGTTTTAAAAAAGAAGATCATGTTTTTTTGGTTTATATTAAGACTTTTACCTAAAGTTATGACTGTTAGATTGCATCCTTTATGAAAAGGTACAACCTTTTACAAGATACCTTTTCGGATATGTAAATACCAAACAAGTTTCCATGATTCTAAAAAAAAAGTTACAAATATATCTTTCTTCTTTTACTCTTTCTCTTAATTTCAAATATAATTTATGTTTATATTATGTACTACAACTACAATGTAAAATGTGTGTTTTATCCTAGGAAGCAGATTTGCTGTAACGCATTTGCTGTGTAGGGGTGCAAATACTGTCTTAAGGATAGATGTTTAACATTTGGCTCAGACTTAAAAGTTGAATCCTATTGATATTGTTTAATATTAATTTTTCAACAATTTGATCCTTCATGGATGTTAGGGTTTAGGTCATAATGAAGCTTCTAATCTAAAATTTACAAGCTAAGGTTAGTGGCACCATCATCTGCGTGAGAAGGAATGGTTTTTCTTCCTAGCTCTCTAAACTAGCTGCGTAAAGAAAGAGTTCCATTAGTTGCATATGTACAAGTTGCAAATAATTCATAGCATATAAGTATTATTTTTTATTTTACTAACTAAAACAACGACACTATCTGCTTGGTGTTCCAATAAAAGAATAACTCTCTTTCTATTAGAACTGTAGATAGAGAAAGGATCCATTAGAATGGATTGTGCAACAAAGAAAAAACAAAAAACCCATCAATTATCTTGATTTACGGTTGATACAACTTGGAGTTTTCATACATATACTTTGGGTACTAAAAACGCAAGGCAGTTTTGAATGATTTATAACCACTTACTCTCCTAAACCTAGGCTCTGTGAATTTTGAAATTAAGGCATAAGTAGTCTTCATAGGCTTTTTCACACTTAACAAGTTCAACTACAGGAAAGGTACATGAAAGCCTTATGATTGGTCCAAATTTAAGACAAAGAAAAGAATAAGGAAAATGGTGCACTGCAAGTCTATAGACAAAACATAGTTTTGGACTTAAGTCTAATTGGATCTATGACTATGAGCATAAAGAAAGGGAAAGGCATTAAGCTTATCCAAAAAATATACAAAAGAAAATTGCATGAATGGCATTGGTTGATTTTTTTTTTTTTTAATGCTTTGTTTAGCTATATCCAAAGAATGAATTCAATAAATTCGAGACTTGTTCATTTGTTACATTACCAAATCTTGTTCGTAAAATAAGTCTCAAGGAGGCATTTGTAGAAGGCAAAATTTCATTTCAATTACAAAATGCATGTATTACTTGAAAGTAAATAATAATGGCCAATGAAATTATGTCACGTGTCATTTATGACTTAAATAATAAACTTTCAAGTAAATCCATTTCAAATTCTGAGCCAATGATAACATTCTATTCGGCACCCATCTATCTTCAAAATCCCTATAAATAGAGAGCTCTTACATTAATTTTAGGGACCAAGGAAGCAGACTGGGAGAAGAAGAAGAAGAAAAGAAAGCACTAAACTCTACAAAACTCAAGTCCCACAACCCCACAGAACTTCAAGCCTTCAACAACCAAAACTTACTCAACAATTGAAGATCAAGACTTCAAACAGTTAACAATAACCAAAGGTCTCTAAACAAGCACTAAGCGTAGAGATTCAAACTAAATTCATTAACAACTACACATCAACTAAGATCAAACTCCACAAGCCCTCATTCAAGGATTCAACATTCGTGATGAAGCTCTACACCAACAAATAATTCACAACTTCAAACCAACCAAGTGATTCGCGGTTCTAAGATCAAGCTTTTGAAGCTCTTGGATCATCAACAAACTCGAAGATCGAAGTAGAGAATTATTATTCTTTATTTTGAAGAATAATCAAAATAGAGATTATACCATATTCACTACAACATATCAATATAAATATTATTTTTTACATATTCTTGTCATTTTCTCAAAATCTCTATTTACAATTGTATATTTCGCTCAAATTAGTATATACTTATAAACTAGGCATTCTTTCAATTTTGCAGTCATGTAACTTTCTGAAATCGAAGACTGTAATTTCATCTAAAGAAAAAATAATGCATTCCAAAATGGTAAAAATATGAATTTGTATTACAATTTATCAACATATTAATTTTTATCATTGGTCTTTTCAATATGTACCCATTGTAGTTTATAACAAGACCATGCATGTGACAAGACTAGTGAAAAGATTAATCTCTTGAAGAAAACTCTTGGTCATAAAGAATTAATATACTGCTTATCTAAAATGAACATGAACAAAAACAATTATAGGTTACCACAAGCGATATAAACTTACATTCCTTTCTTAGCATATCAATAATATTTTCAAATCCATGACACAAATTTTTATTTGTTTTCCTTCAAGAAATAAAACTCAATTTCCCATACCAATGCGTTAGAGCCTAGTACATATTACAAAATTTTAAAATTTTAGTATCATTTCCAATTCTTACATATATACTGGAAGATGAACATTAATCAAACATTGAAGTCTCCAATTCTAATATTTTTTATATTCTTATCTTTTCCTTGTCTTAACCACTTTAGACATTTACATGGAACCTTTAGATTCCTATCAATCAATCCATACATGATACCAAGAGACACCCATCAAGATTATTCCCTACCAATTAAGACTAACATTCCTTACACACCCATGAATACAAGACCAGCATCCAAGGCCCCAGTTAGAACATAATTGTGACTTCTCCACTAATCTGGTTTATATACCGATACATAATAAAACTAGAAAAAAAAACCCACAATAATCCAAGTTATGTAATTCACTATTGTAGCTAGATGATAATTCCTTTAGCAATAATTAATATTGGCCACTAATTAACATTAATAAAAACTCATTATTTCTGATTACGAGTTTTATTATCAGGGTAATCAAACCCCCAACAAACTCTAAAAAAAAAAACCCTTTCCTTTTCGCTTTCCCTCTTAGTTCTAAAATTCAATTAAACCCTTAACTACATTTTTATTTTTTTGGGTAATTAAAATGAAAAGAGAAAGCAATCCAAAATAAGTATTTTCTATCAAACACATATCAAACCACAATCCAATTCGAGTGTTTTTCATATAAACCCATCCACTCAATTCAAAGCACAATCTACAAGAGAAAGCAAAGATAGAGAGAGAAATTGAAGCATAATACACTAGAAAAAATAAAAAATTGAAATTGAAACAACTGTTCAGACATATACTTGCAGGGACCACGGGCGATGAGCAATGAACGATGGTGACCAAAGTAGGTGGAGACCACTTTGTAGAAGCAAAATTGGAAACAAAAGAAGAGATGGAAGAATCGCGAATGGAGTGAAGAAAGATTGAAGTTAGGGTTTAAAATTGGGAAAAAACTATCAAAGACAGCATGTTATCATTAATAGGTAAAAACGTTGTAGCAGATTATTAAATAATAAATACTATTGTAAATGAAAACATTATCACTAATAAGAAATATAATGACGTAGGTATTTTCCCAACTTTTGGCAGCAAAATTTAATTATTAGAGACAATAACCACTATCCCTGACAATTAAAAATGCTATCACTAATAAAAAAAATTTAAGAATTGTAAAAAAAAACATTGTTAATACTATCAACCACAATAATAATGTCATTGATAGATTTAAAAATAGTCGCATGTAGTTTCCTACCATTTGGAGCCAAATCCTCATCTCATCAACGATATGGGTCGATTTATCAGCAACAATGTTTTACTTTTCTCCCTACTTATTTGAGACAACATGCATGCTGTCATTGATGAAAAAAACATTGTAGCTTATAGTAACTATTAACGACATCGTATCAAAGACAATGCTTTTATTGTCTCTCATAAGTGACTTTTTTTGTAGTGTAAGACAAAAAATCTAATTCCATCACAATATTATGTAGTTTTTGGAGAACTAAACTCTCATTATTTATAGATTGTTAGGAGGCTAAGGTTGCCACCAAACATAATAAACTAGACCCATTAGACATTAGCCCAAAATAGTCTCCCTCTCTAGCCCCAATAGGATGAGAAATCACACACGACCCCTTGCTTGGTGTACTATACTACCTAGCTTACTGAAAAGCTTAAACTTTTCCCATGTAATAATTTTTTTCATCATATCAGTAGTATTGTTATCAATATGAATCTTCTTCACCTGCATTAGCTGAATCTTCGTTACATCACATAATAAATAGTATCTCAAATCAATTGTTTTAGTCAAAGCATGATAAATAGTATCATGCTCAAGTTTATAAGCACTCTAGCTATCACAAAATACTTCATATTATTTTTAATTCAACCCTAAGTACAAAAACAATCATTTCATCAAAAATATTTCTTTTTTAGCTTCAATAGCTACAATGTATTCACTCTTAGAAGTAGATAAGGAAATATATTTTTGCAACTTAGACTACCAAGACATGGCTTCCCCTGTAAAAGTAAATAAATAGCCTAATGTAGATTTTCTACCATCAAGATCACCTATTGTATCTGCATATACAAACTTTTCAAGAAATGGTTTTGATCCCCCAAAACAGAAGCATAAATCTGAGGTACCTCTTAAAAATATTTGAATATCCACTTTATAGATTCATAATATTTCATTCCATAATATGAAGAAATATGCTCACTAAAACAACATCATCAGTAATATCTGGCCAGTATAAACCAAATCATACATTAAATATCCAATTGGTAGAAGAATAAGGAATAGATGCCATATGATCATTTTATTTTATTTTTGATTTTGGAAAATATCTTTTACTTAACTTAAAAATGCTAGAAAGAGTTGTGGTAACTGGATTACCATCTTTAATATTGACACGTTCAAGCACCCATTCAACAAATTTTTCCAGTGACATCCACAATTTTCCAGCTTTCCTGCCATGAATGATTTTCATTTATGGTATAAGTTTTATTAGACCTAAATCTTTCATATCAAAGAACGTAGACAAACTCTTTCAGCTTATGAATCATTTTACCATCGTGTAGATTATGTTTACGTTGATCCTATAGTTAGTGGAGGATCCATTTTGGGACGTTTCCTATATACACAACAAGGTAGTCAACCCGAATGTTAACATGGCATACAAAATGAGCTGTTATGTGTGTGTTTTTTTTTTTTTGGCACAAGTCTTGGATAAGACAATGGTTGCATATCTTTGTTAAGTCTTTGTGAGAAACCTGAGGGAGCTGTCAATGTATTGTTTTGTCTTATTAGGATGACGAAGCAATATGAGATTTTAGCAAAGGTGTTCTTGATCCCTAACTCCTGACCTGTTAGCTAATAGGATGTAGTATAATAACTTTAACTTTGATGTTATATATATAGATGTGTTGATTTTGTATTGGCAGGTGTTGATGATAGATAGAAGGATATCTTTGTTATGGCCATTAGGTTCTCAAAAAATTGACTAAGTTTGTTATCCAAGCTGGGTTCACTATTATTTAGTTTCCTTTGTATGGTATTGGTGACTTATATTGTTCAAACCATAACATATCTATTGATGAGTAGTTGAGGAAGGTGATGTGATATTCCTTTATATTATTTGATAATTCAGGGCATTGGATGCTTAAATTATCTTATGGTATACATGAGTGTTACAATGTTGGTGGTATCAGAGGAAAAAGTTCTGGTTTAAGGAGGATTATCGAAGTGAAGTGAGGATATAGGTGTTTGATCTTGCTTGTGTTTTAACGAATATAGAATTGTGACGTAAATTGATTGGTTATTATAGAGATTTGATTTGATTGGATATTGATGAATTTTCTTTTGATTGAAGGATGACTCAAAAGAAGATACATTCAAAGATCTTAGAGGGTATTCTGTCTGCCTTGGGTGGGGTATCCAGAATAATAAAGAAGCATGTGAAAGCTCAGAATGCTGCCGTTAATGCTGTGAGGGCTACACTACAATAGCTGCGTAGGTTGCAGCAAATGTTGCTATGGATAACGTTGAGTATAGGGAGCTAGAATTAAGAGCTAGATCGATAAGAACCTTGATAGATTATTTTTTGAAGACGAATCTGACTTTCTTTCTAGGAATTAGTGATTATGTGATTGTTGAGCAATGATTGGCTCAGTTAGAGAAAATATTTAGAGTGTTGGGATGTAATGAGAAGGATAAGCTAGTCTTAGATGTATATATGTTATAGAAAGGGAAGCTGATAGTTGGTGGAAAAGTATTGAGAGATTAATGTTGGATAGAGGAATAGATATTACTTGGAAGTGTTTTAAGGAAATAATTCATCAGAAATATTTTCCAAATAGTGTGAAGTAGGAGTTGGAAGCAAAGTTCTTGAGCTTGTAATAGGGACATCAGAGTAATATGGAGTATAAGGCCAGATTTGAAGAGTTGTTAATATTTTCTTTGTTTTTAGCTGTGCATCATGATGATGTATAGAAGTCGGATAAGTTTCAACGCAGACTGCGATAGATGATTCGGTCGAGGGTGGCTATGTTAGAATAAAAAGATTTTGCATAGTAGGTGAATAAGCGTAAGATTATTGAAAATATGTTTCAGGAAGAAAAATAGTAGAGAAAAAAGAGATTCATAGAATTAAAAAGAGCATGGGAAAATGAAAGATGGAGAACTAACAAGAGGAATAATTTTGGAAAAGCTAAACGAAGGAATCAAGCAGACAAAGGGAAACAAGTAAAATTTCCAAATGTAGGAGCTAGAACGTGTTTGAGATGTAGGCTAGAGCATGGATTAGGACCTTGTCAAGGCCATGGGGCCAAGGTGCTTTGGGTGCCGTCAAGTAGGGCATATTTAACAAACTTATCCTAATGACAACAGAAAGCCAGTTGTAGGAAGACTAACTGCACTAGGTTGTGTGTTTGCATTAACTAAACAAGAGGCTCAAAACCAAGAACGTTAAGCAATTTTGGTGCAATTTGGGTGATAGTAGATAGACTGACAAAGTTTCGCTCATTTTCTAATTGTCAAAATTTCATATTCGCCAGATAAATTGGCAGAATTATGTATAAAGGAAATAGTAAGGTTACATGGTGTACCAACGTGTACTGTTTCAGATTGCGATTGAAGGTTTACATCTAAGTTCTGACAGGTATGGGGATTAAATTATGGTTTAGTACGGCATATCATCCTTATGATGGTAAACTATCAAGACTTTGGAGGATATATTAAGAGAAAGTGCGCTGGACCATTAAGGTAATTAGGATTCTTATTTAACTCTGGCAGAGTTTGCATATAATAATACCTATCTCCTAAAGTCTACAAATGGCATCGTATAAAGCATTGTTTGAGAGAAAGTGTAGGTCACCATTATGTTGAACTGAAGTAGGAGAGCGAAAGTTGTTAGGAATTGATTTGGTGTATCAAACTTTTGAGGTTATAGCTTAAGTTCGACAAAATTTGTTGAACTGCTCAGAGTCTACAATAGAGTTACATAGAACATAGGAAGAAGACCTTTGAGTTTCGAAGTAGGAGATCATGTGTTCTTAAACGTTATACTCGTAGTCAGTCTTGAAAGGTAGGAAGCTGAGGCCAAAGTTCATTAGACCATTTGAGGTGCTTGAGAAAATAGGACCAATAGAGTATCGTATTGCGTTACCACCTAAATTGTCCAATTTACAGGATGTGTATTAGTGTCGAATGAATAAATACATGCATGACCTAATGCATTTAATTCAATATGAACCACGGGGAGGTTCAAACTAACTTGGAAGCAAAATTTTGACTAGGTAAGATTTTCGATCGAAACCACTTGTCGAACGAGGAATCAGGAGATTCCGATGGTGAAGGTGGCTTAGAAAGGCTCGATGGATGGAAATGTCATATGAGAGCGAGAGGAGGGCATGAAGGAAGCATATTTGGAGATGTTTGAAGTAAAGTGAATTTTACAGAAAAAATTCCCTAAATTAGTTTTGGGGGGGGGGGGGGGGGGGGGGGGGGAAATGTAACACTCTTGGACAACTGATAATGGGTAACCAGATACATGATTGATTTTATTACACCGAGAAATAAATTCCATATGAGTTTTATGATAGAAAGGAGTACATTGATGATTATGACTTTGTGTTTCAAAGTTTAAATGGAATATGCATATTGAGTTAATAAAATATATCACATATGATGTGTGTGAGCCAAAGGGTAAAATAGTAATTTTGGTCACATATTAAAATACTAGGAATATATGAATGTAAGAAATAATATTATATTAATTAGAAGTCTAGTAAAGTAATTATCCTTCGATGAGGTATGTATGGGATTAAGTTGAAGTTAAGGGACTAACATGAAAAGTTAAACACAAGGACTAAAGTGAAAAGTAAAAACGTGAGGACTTATTGGAAAAAGCTTAAAGCCTAAGGATTAGAGTGAAGAATCTCCAAACTTTTTCATTTATTACATGCCATAATGCTCCCCCAAAACTAGGGTACAAGACCACAATTTTGGAGGAAGTATTTTGCAAGCATGAGGTGTCATGTAATGAAGAGGTGATGGTGTAAATGAAGTGCCAGGTGGCATTTATTTAGGAAATGATAGTGGGTCATGATGCTAGGTAGCCGGCCAAGATGAGGGTGGTTTTTGCATGCAAGCTAGGTGGCATAAATTAGGTAAATAGAGTAGATTAAGGAGTGATGTGGCATTATGAAGAATTAAAGGCGTAAAGTTGTGTATTAGATGGTCGGCTATAAGGGAATTAAGAGAGGAAAAGAGGAAATCAAAAGCAAAGCAAGACTAGAGATAAAGGAAAATCGGTAAGAAGGAAAGATAGAATAAAATTTATATCTTGCAAATCGAAAATCCGATCGAGTTGAAACTCTGAGTAGTAACTAAGTTTGAGGTGTTGAATATGAATCTTGAGTTGCATGTACGATCAAGCAAGTGGAAGACGGAGATTTAGGGGTGTTCGAGAGGAGCTCTAGGAGAGTAAATTTGATATCTTGGTGGATTCTTGGAGTTTCAGATCGAAGATTTGTGAATAGGCTAAGTAAAGGACAAGGAAGTAGATTATCATATTGCATGTACTATTGAGGAATTGGAGGACTTGGAACCTTGTTTGGCCGAGAGTTTTGAGGTACAAAATCCTTGATTTTTATTGTGATTCTTGGAGAAATTTTGTCTAATTGAGGTTATTACATTATGTTCTGAAGTATAGGAGGAAAATCATGAGTTGTTGATGAAGAATTTTGTGAATATATATTGGTTTGGCCAAACTACTGATTAAGGTTTAATGGTAAAAGTTTCTTTCAATTGATGAATTCTACTTGAATCTTCAGTTGATATGATTATAGGGAGTAATTTAAATTGATTTGTATAAATGTTCTTGAAGAATTTTATCTAAGGCCGAGAGGAATTATTGGAGCAATTGTGGTATATATAATTTATATACTGGTAATCTTGGATCTTGATTATATTTATGGATAAATCAAATAGTTGGTACTATTTAAAATTAGATGATGAATTTGATAATTTATTGTGAAGAATATTTGGAGGCCGAGAACATAAATACTAAAAGAAAAGATATATGTGTGTGTGTGTGTGGATTAATTGAATAAGCTAGAAAATGGAACAATTGGGATTAGTAATTATTTAAATGAATTTAAGTAACTACTAAAGTTGATGATTTGGAACACAAGAAAGATTGAGGAATTCTAACTTTTGGAGTACCGTGAACAATTAGACTTGGATTAGAACATTTGGACTCTGACTAAGGATTGATAACAAACTGATGAGTGAAATTACTGTAAACAAATTGTGGACAAAACTGTAAACTGTGTAATATGGTAACAGTTAGATCTATGCATATAAAAATGCAGATTTTCAGTGTGCATGAGTTTCTAACTATCATTTTTACTCCTTAAAGCTTTGCAGTATGCATGCACTGTTCATAAGTGTAAATTTGATGAAATCACAATGAAAATTCCATGTCGGGTATTTTTGATGATGAAATTTTATGGTGTGATTGGTTTTTCAATTATGGAATGTGGTATTGGACTGGTTGGTGTGAACTGATATAGACGGTGGGACCGCTAAATAGCTCGTGTGTGTCGCTGAAGCAACTGTGCAGTGAACGTTCGGTTGTGTATCAGACCTCTTGCTAAGGGTACCCAGACTCATAATGGATTTGGACCCCTTGAGTACTCAGTAGCCTTGATCTGGCTCGGGATATTTCTTGATAGGCTAGCCCAACCTTGTAGATAGTCCATAGCATTCATAATTGGTTTTCATCCATACACTGCATCTCTCTATATTATAAAACTGGATTATAAAACTGGGCACCTATCCGTTTTTAAATATATATGTGTATATATATCCTTGAGATTTATGTCTCACTGTTTTTAAATTGATGTCTCATATTGATTATATACCTTAGAGTTGTTGCAATATGTGAATGATAGTGCTATATTGTGGTCTCGCATGCTGCAGGTTGGACATGCAAATCATGTACAACGATGTGTTTTCCTTGCGGGGGACTATGTTATACCGATCCCATAGTTAGGGATTTTCTCGATGAAGGATGTGGATAAAATAAAAGGTCAACAGGGTCCAAGTGGTGGCGGACTGGTTATTGAGGGGGTTGTTGAGAAGGTGTCGGGGAGTTGGTGAGCAGATAGTGGAAGATCCATTTTGGGACTACTCACTTATGCACAAGCGTGGTGGTCGACCTGGATGTTGACATGGCAAACTGAGCTGTTATGTGTGTATTCCTTTTGGCAACAAGCCTCGTATGAGATAATGGTTGCTTATCTTTGTCAGGTCTTGTGAGAAACCTCAGGGAGCTGTAGGGTATTATTTGTCTTATTGGGATGATGAGTAGTATGATTTTTTAGCTGAGGTGTTCTTGATCCCTAACTCCCGACCTATTAGCTGATGATGATGTAGTATAATAACTTAAACTATGATGTTATAGATATAGATGTGTTGATTTTGTATAAGCTAGTGTTAATGATAGATAGAAGGATATCCTTGTTACAACCATTAGATTCTTAAAAATTAACTTTGTTATCTAAGTAGGTTCCCTAGTATTTAGTTTCCGTTGTGTAGTATTGGTGACTAATATTCAATCCATAACCTATCTATTGATGAATAGTAGAGGAAGGTGATGTTATATTAATGTATATTATTTGATAATCAGGGCATTGGATGCTTAAATTATCTTATAGTATACAGGAGATATTACAGTTAGTTCCATAGGAATAAATTCAGAGAATTGATT
The DNA here is from genome assembly GCA_029379385.1 of Quillaja saponaria. Lineage (NCBI taxonomy): Eukaryota > Viridiplantae > Streptophyta > Magnoliopsida > Fabales > Quillajaceae > Quillaja > Quillaja saponaria. The sequence continues at coordinate 22,669,653 of CM055607.1, forward strand.
TGGCCTTATAGAGGGTTCATCAATGTCACCAGTAACAGTTATGTCAACTTTCATCAGTTCAGTATGAAATCCTCTGATTGAGGATGCGCCAAATTTTCAGTAGCAACCTCTATCATTAGTAACAACATTTGTTTATAATAGAAAAAGTGTTTACTGGTTGAGAAGGGGGTATAGACTAATTAGCTAGAGCAGTCAAATGATCAGCTAAAGAAGGATTCTCTTGGATATGATCAATGTGAAGTTCTTCTTCAGATTTGGCAATGCTTGGAGCAGCGTCTCTTTCAATTTGACTTGGTTGAACTGGACTTGAGCAAGATGGCTTAGCTCTTAATTCTTCATCTTAAGTTTCAAGAAATGAATCATCAGGTTGTTGATCTTTATGAATCCAGCTTTTGTCCTGCAGTTGTACCGTGTTCTTGAAAATACAACTATTTTTCATTTTGGAGATAGGAGGCGATGAAGCATCAGAATTTCTTAGAGGCACATACAAAATGCTTGAAAATTATGGTTAGAAGCATGGCATAGCTTGACCCTTTCTTCTCGCTCCTTGCCAAATTATGGCAATTGATTATTTTTTTTCCAGAATAAAGTTAGGTAAATTAAGCTTTTTCTTCATTATCAGAGTCCAAATGAGGAAGACTTCAGATTGTGAGACAGCAGTGAGACTTCCTGATCTTGAGATGAATAAGTACTAGAAATAAGTGGTAGGCTCTGTATTCTGAATTGAATTGGAATAAGCTTGTATTATATTCAGATTATCCCAAGTCTCTATACATTGTTGTAGATTGATCATTAGTGAGAGAGATGGAATTGAGTCAACCTTGAGATAGCTCAAACAGATTGCACAGTAAATCCTCCGCAGTGACAACCTCACAACCCAGTACCAAAATTTTAAGTCTATTTGTAGTTAGAATTTGACTCATATTGAAGAGACATACTAGCTCATAAAGACATTCAATGTGTTAGACAAACTTGTAGAGGAACTGAAATCTGAATGCACCGGTTGGTTTGTTGTTGAAATTGTCATAGGAATCAATGTTAATAACTATCCTCGTCAGAACTTTGCTATTCTGAAAGATTTCTGAGTATTATTTGAATTGAAGCCATAGTCTCATGTGGAATAAGATCAAAATCTTTGTACTGTTCTAAACTAGACTCATATATTTTAACCCTATTTGAAGATGAAAATTCAGTGATTGCATGCCAGTTTGGTGCCATAGCTAATTTGAGTACTAAGGGAATTCATATTCAAGCAGGAATGTAGAGAGTCCGGAAGTGATTAAATAACTCTGAGTTGATGAGAATTTATGGGGGAATGATATGATGTTATGAAGCAATGGATAATTTAAACTAAGAAAGTAGGATTTTAACTGTAGTAAAAATAGATTAAGTGCGGTAAAGTGATTTTGCAATTAGAAGTATACTTATAGTTCAACTGAGTTATTAAGTTGTTCAATTTTATTCATAAAGTACATATGTGAGTGAGGAGGCCAAAGATTTACTGTTTCAACTGATTCTTTTAACAGTAATGATTCAGCAATTGTTTATACCATATACTCAGCTGAAGAATTATCAGTAATAAACAAAATTTTTGGAACCATTTGATATCTCTATTAATTATTGATTAATTAAGTTTAAGTCATACATCTTGATTTGTTTCTTTTATACTTTGTTTTTACGTTTAACAATATTTTTTCCTAACACCAAAGTATATGAAAACAGAAGAAAAGAATTAAAGCATGTAATCATAAAAGAGACAATAGGTAGATAAATTGAAGATTTTATATTTATCACGAAAATCTTATAAGTTAATCTCAAAAAATACAACACAATGGAAACTGGAAGAGTCTCAAAAGAAACAAAGATATCTCTTTCAGATTGGGAAATTGAGCATATCTCCTCAAGCGTTCTTTGATTCCGATGAAGAACTTCTCCAGTTTCTCCAGTTCCTCACTTAGTTTTTCATGGCCAATTAGTTCAATCGTTTGCCTAATAGTTGGAGATGAACAGTTATGGTTCAATCCATGTCTTTCATTCAAGGAAGAATTAAGAGCAAGTTGGTGAATTCATAGAGAAACAAGGAATCAAGTGCTTTTAGCCTTTCTATCAAATTTAAAGAAGCTTATCAATATTATGCTCAAAGATCTTATGGCTCTTGGAAGCAGGATGATTATAGAATTTTAGTTGGAGAATAAGTACTTGAGCAATTAGAAAGAATAAGGAAGTCATTTTTTGTTGGGATCCATATAGGATCAAAAGCATGCCGATTGAGATTTCTCAATTTTCTTGAGACTCTTAGGAAATGACACGAGAAATAAATACTTGGCATCAGATAATACTTTTAATTGTTGAACCGACAATGAATTTAAAAATTACTATTTAAAGGGCTAAAAGACTATCAAAGTTGCATTGAGCATGGAATCTTGAAAAAGAACTCTCATTCAAAATAGTTTTACTAAGATGTCCAATTAAGCTAATGAGATATGTGAGAAGTAATTATGACTAATAAAAGTTAATCAAGTAAAATAATTAATTTCAATGGTGAAGATTAAAAGAACTTTAAAAACTTCTGTGTAACATTTCTAAGACTTGTTATTCATGTTATTGCTTATTAGGATTTTTTTTTTTTTTTTTTTTTTTTTTTGAGCCCTTTCATCCTAGCATGTGATGACATCTGCATGAAAAAATTGTACATTTTCTTTTTGATACCCATGGACTCATAGGTCCGTAAGAGTTAGTGACACAGAAACTTCAAACAAAATAATATAGATAAAAGATTTTCAAAGTATATGAAGGCATGCATAAGATGACTTTTGAGAAGGTTTATAAGAATTTCTATAATGTCATGAACATTAGGTGTTGTGTGCATTTCGTCTTGTTTATGTTTGCTCGGAACCCTTTTTATGATAAGGACTCTTATGTTAGTTGAACTATGTCTAAACAGTAAAGTAGACACAGAGATGACATTGAGTAAGTACAAACATCGAGTTTTCATGAAATCTAATTATGCATTATACAATTTCCTTGAGCAACACTACACTAATGTGAAGGAGATGATCAGCTACTTTTCTTAGATAGATATAAAAAGTTTTGATACACAAAGCTTTAACTGCTAATTCTTGTTTTCAGCAACTAGTCCAATTTAATGAAAGGTGTGCATTACTTCTAAAGGAAGTCAGCATTAGATACTTAATGCATTTGATTTGTTTTAAGCAGAAGCTATTTCAGTTACTTCAACTGTCAATTGTTCTTCCTCACTTAAGGATTAGTTAATTTTCTTTTCAAGATTTGGATAACTATTAGCTATAGAATGTATATGATTCAGTTGAATATCTGCTTTTAGCATTTAGATGAAGCCCATTCAGATCCATCAAGACTCCTTTAGGAAAATAAAAAATAAAAAAATTCCTTGCTCTCATCCAATTTAGTGTATAAATTGTATGTTTGACTTGGTGATTATAGATGGATGATGATCTAGACATATTTTAACATAAACTTGAAACAAGGGTTGTCAAAAGCTATTTGCTTAATGGAAAAAAAAAAATTAATTATGTTGATACTGTTGAGGCCTTGGATAAAGAAATGGAGACGAGTTTGGATGATTTGGAGGGTTTAACACAAAGTTCTGATATTCAATCTGATATTGGGAGTGATGGAAGATAATCTTCTAAGAAGAGAAAAACAAGTAAAAAGAAGTTTCAATCCAATTTGTGAAAAGATTGATGAGTTTATCAAGACAGTAAAAGAAACTATGACCACCACTATTGATGAACAACTAATTTTGGAAGAGTTATCCAATATGCCTTTGACTGAAGATGAAATTGTCGACACAACAATGAAACTTTTAAACAATAAGAATTATGTGAAGCTTTTTTGGGGTTTTACCTTTGAGCGTAGGTTGACATTCGTTAAAAAACTACTTAACAATTGAATTCATAGCTGGGATTAGTTTATTAAGACATCTTTATTTGCTTTTATTATTATACATTTTGTATTGGAACACATTGATGATGTGGTTTGAATCATGCATTTGAACTTATTTTGGACTGTATTTTCAATGTTATAGGTCATGTTGGATGTTCTATTTTTTTTGTGATGCATTCTATGTTTTTCATTTAGCATTTGAATCTGGATTATGTAACTTTGCGTTTATATAAAATAGATTTAATAATGATAAAAAAAAATAAAATAAAAGCCTATAGATATGGATATGAATTATTATTATTTTTGTTTAATCTATCATTTCTTATCTAATTTGAAGTGCCAAATAATGAATAGAATACAAGGTTAATTTTGCCAAAAAGTTAAAAATTTATCATATCATGTTTTTCTCCAAACAGCTGATGGTATATTTTTATCTTATCATGTTTGTTATACTATCACAACCAAACACAATATAGTATCGATGTCTTATACATCGTATAAGATTAATACTGTCTAATACATTATATAGCTTATACTATACAATCTTATACAATACACCAAACGATCCCATAATGAACTGATTTATTAAGGTAAAATTATAAGTAATAAAAAAGATTCTTATAACTGAATTAGAATTCTTGGTTAATAGCATGATACCATGAATCTAAGCGTGATATTATAAATACAAATTAAGCTAAATGTGAGAGAAATTATGATCCTAGGTTCATCTCAATATTTTATATCAAGTTCATTGTTTGATAAATTAATTAATCACTTCAAGATTTGATCATTTGGATAAAATTTAGATTAATAAATTTTTGTAATTAACATTGTTAGATAATTCCTTACAGCTACGATACTCTATTTCATCATTTTATTACATGTTAACGATATATGTACTTACATGGTAAATCTAACTTGTACATCATCTATATCAAAAGTAAATTTTAAAAATTTTGAAAGAGGAAAGAAAAAAAATAGTATTAATGTTTTGTTTTTTTTTTTTTTTTTTTAAAAAAAACACTTCTTTTCTCTCTCTTTCTCACCACCAGTTGTTGTTCCTCCCCCGTAGCCATCACAATTCCTCCAATTTTCCATAACCACTATCACAGAAGCTTTCCCAATCAAACCCCGACTTCCTTCCCTACACAAACCCCAACTCCCTTCCTAGAGTTTCAGAGTCAAAATTTCAAGCTACCTGCAAAATGCCTTGGGCCTTGTTCCTTTTTTCTTCACAAATCCAGTGCATCGATTTTTTATTAGCAAGCTTAACTCTTGAAAATGTCGATCCATAGAAATGCTAACAACTTTATCCCTAGCCAAGACACCCATAGACCGCTTAATCACCACAAAGATGTTCTTTCAACTCTATGAATTTGAGGACCAACTCAACAGTATGGAAGATCTTTTTCCTAGAGTCAAATACTGGGAACATAATCTCCTTCACCAATTCATGGACTTGGACCGTCGGCTTCACAATTTTGTCTTGGAATTTCATAAAAAACCTCCGCGAGAATGGAAAGCTACGCTCTTTGTGAATTTCTAATACAAAATTAGACCACGTTGGGAAGGGATTTGGGGTTTGATTTAGAAAGTTTGTGTGATGGTGTATTTGGAGGATCGAGGAATGGTGGCAGCTATGCAGGAACAAAGGTGGTTTTTTTTTTAAAGAATTATTATTTAAAATTATTTTTTTAAATTTTAATTTTGATATAAATTATGTATAATTTTCATTTGTCAAATATGTCACAGGCTGTTTTTATCTGCTATGCCACGTGGGTTGCCATCTGATCTCTTATTAGTTACATTAATTTTATCAAATTAATTTGAATAGGAATATAATGCAAGAATCCAATTATATATCTTGTAATATTGTAGACACTTAATTATACGTAATTAAATATATAAGAATAAAATTAAATTATAGGGACCTAAAGGATAATTAAGCTTATATTTTCTAAACCTACCCTCTTGTGGCCTTTAGTAATGTATGTGAATGAAATTTTTACATCATCTAAGAAGTATTTCCTGAAAACAACATAAGACAGAATCAGAATCTGGATCAACAAACAACCCACGTCTCCAAAATAGTAGTAGGAAAAATAAGGGTTGCTCTATTGCCCAGTCTGGCTTTTATGTAAATAGCATACAATATTCTGGGTATGACTTAGAGTCCCAGTAGCCCAAGTGTCAAACAGTTGAGCAGTGTCAGGTGATCCAACGCTCCACTGCGGAATTTTTCATCTTCTGAATTTCGATTGATCAATCACCAACGAGTGGGTTGGTGGCAAGCTTCAGAAACTGAAATCCGGTTAAAAAAAAAAAAAATGTCTTGTCGTTTGTCTAAATCGTGCATCCAACGATGTCTATTTGATTTGTTAGCACAATTTGATTTGATTGGTTACTTGACTTGGTCATTTCTGAACTTTCCAAAACTATATAAGCAACAATCCTCTTCTCACCTAATCAAATTACTGTAAGCAATCTGGCAGCCATAGCTATCAACGGTTAGCGTTTCAAAATTTGTTACAATTAAGTTAATTTTTGTTGTGAAGCTCATTCTGCTCGCAAATTGGAAACCTTTATTACTTTGAATTCTTTGTTCAAGGCCTCTCCTTCAATTTTAACTTTTTATCAAATAAGCAGCAGCGGCGACAACTGAATCAACAGGAAATCAGGAGCAGGAGTGAGGTTGAATATGGATTTGAATCTGAGACCTACGAATCACCTGCGGCATGTGGAATCCATGAAGACTCTGCTATCAGGTGCTGGCAATATTTCGATCTTGAACGCTGTAATATTGGGTGAAGCTCTCGCTTCTGAAGAGAATGACCTTGTCTTTCCCAGTGAGAAATTCTCTGTCCAGGCTCACGTTCCATCCCCAGAAAAGGTTTCAGAACTTTATTTTTTACCCCCTTTTACTTTTTGTTAAAGCTTTTACAAAGTTGTTGAGAATGTGTTATGGGTTTTGATGAATTTTAATTACATGACTTATCAAATTGAAAAAAAAAAAAAAAAATCAATTTTATTTTTCTGTGAAAGTTTAAGAGTATTTTCAATTTAATTTTTTGGTTTTCTTTTGATCTGACAGTACCTGGAGATGTACAGGAGGTCAATAGAGGACCCAGCTGGATTCTGGGCTGATATTGCATCAGAATTCTATTGGAAACAAAAATGGAGTGAGCAAATCTACTACGAAAATCTCGATATCAGGAAAGGCAATATTAAGATTGAGGTCATCTAATAAACTCCCTTTCATTTGTATCTTGCTGTCATTTTGCTTTTGATTTTCTCCTAGTAAGCTGAGTGATTTTGACATCTAGTTCTGTATTTCTCTGTTTCATTCTTTCAGTGGTTCAAGGATGGTATCACAAACATAAGTTACAATTGTTTAGATAGACATGTCGAAGCTGGAAATGGTGACAAAATTGCCATTTACTGGGAAGGCAATGAGCCTGGTTTTGATGGCACTTTAACGTACACTCAGCTTTTACATCAAGTTTGCCAGGTCAATTCTGACATTCCTCTATCTCTCTCTCTCTCTCTCTCTCTATGTAGCTTGCACGTGCACTTAGAAAAGGCACACTCACTCTCAGATGCTTGAATTTAAGGTTAAGTGGAATGTATCTTGTGTTGGCTGCAGCTTGCAAACTATCTGAAAGACATTGGAGTCAGAAAGGGAGATGCTGTTGTTGTTTATTTACCCATGCTAATGGAACTTCCCATCACAATGCTGGCATGTGCCCGCATTGGTGCTGTTCATTCGGTATCTCACAACATTTCCCTCTCTTCCTCTGATTAACCCACTCTTATTTTCTTTTCCCTCGACACATTGTATGTTGCTTTTTCAGTTTCAGTTAATAGCTGTTAGCTTTTTCATTTGTTAGGTTGTATTTGCCGGTTTTTCTGCGGAATCTCTTGCTCAGAGAATCATGGATTGCAAGCCGAACGTTGTGATTACTTGCAATGCTGTCAAAAGGGGTTCTAAGACCATATACCTCAAAGACATAGTTGATGCTTCCCTTAAGGAATCATCCCAAAATGGGGTCTTTGTAGGTGGGGAAATATGAATTTCTCTACAATTTAAACATGCGAGTCTGTTTTTCAGTTTTGAACTTTTCATGTACCAGCATATCGCTAGAAAACCTACATAAATTTGAACTAGCCATGCACATTAAAAATTTGCTAGCGGGTGAAGGATATAAAAGCAAGTGCTTGAATGGATCAATAGGAAGTTAGGTCGAATCCCTCCACTTAATGGGATTGATGTCCTTTAAGAAGAATGGGTAAACAGGTTTTTGACAGTCCCTTGCATAAATTGTTTACTGTCATGGTATTATTTTTTTAAGTTCCATCCACTATTCTATTTTTGAGTCAGATTAAGCATCTCTAATATTTAGACTTCAAGAGGTTGTCATATGATGAAACCTTAAAAACTTATGAAACAGTTAAAGGATTAAGTAAAAATGTTTACACTCACTGTTCAATTTGAGTTTTTCCCTAATGCTTCACAAAATAACAGAAGATAATTATGCTATATTATTTTTTATTTCCATATATCTTTACTCTCTAGAAGAAAAGTCTATTATTTTCTCAGCCTTTCTTATATATTTTGACCAGATGTATGTTTGACTTATGAAAATCAATCTGCCATGAAGAGGGAAGATACCAAATGGCTGGATAGGAGAGATATATGGTGGCAGGTCAGTACATAAAGTTATCTCTCACATATATATTCTTGCAATGAAATACTTTTACTGTAATGTAAAAACTGCATTCTATTTTACTGTAGCAATGTCTTTACCATAGGCCAAGAGAGTAGATGGATTGCCAATATTTTGTAGGTCAAATTGAACTTTGGATCCTATAGTTTAACCATTTTTTAGGGTCTGTCATCTGTGTTTTAAGATTTATTCAACCTAATATTGTGATTTATTTATTTTTTCAATTAGGCTCGAACCTGACCCCCTTCATATTGGTTATACACATATGCATCCCTGAAGTATGTAAACATCAAAAACATCCTTCTTAGAAACTTACCTCTCACAGCTGTGTATCACGATATCATATCAATAACAACTCCTATTGTTTCGACTAGATTCCCCAATAGCATTAATTGAGTGATAATTCATGCTAGAAGATAAAGTTGCACATAATGATGGTTAAAGAAAGAGGTTTGGAAGATCTTTCTTCTTTAGACATTTGGAGTTTGACGATTAATTAGTCATGCAATGAGATTCACAGTGTTATGAGTTGGTGGGAGATTGAAGAAAGCAAAACCATCTAGGCAAATTCCTTTTACACATTTGGAACATGAAAACATGATTGAATTGGTCCTTACTCTTCAAGACATAGGCACATTGAGAATGTAGATAATTATAACCATATACAAATAAAATGACAACAAAGGAATGCCAATCCTCGGGCTTTATTTGTAAAGTCTCTATTCCTTGGTAATCGAAGTCCAAAGAACTATGAACTAGCTGATGTTTGACTAGCCAATCAAATAAACGAGCCTGCATCTTTTTTATCTCTCCCTCATTTTTATTTGTATATAAGTATTTCACATTTACAATTACGATGAAATTTATGAAGATTGACTTGCTATTTATTATTTTGTGCAAAAGGATCCTCCATTTTTTTTTATTAATGGGAGTTCTCGGTATCGGTTTATATGATTCACATGAACCAACATTAAATTTTAAAACATCATCTAATCAATCCTATCATGTGGCACTAGAAATCATATTCTACATTGGATTTCTTTGTTTTCAAGCAATTATACCCTTTTTTTCTCCTTGGTTACTAGCTAGGCATTGTACTTTTTTTTCATCATGTGGGAGTTAGAATTAATTCCCATTTATCTACTTTTTTTTTTGGGGGGGAGGGGGGGGGGGGAGACGTTTGTATTCAGCTACAGAGTTTATTTTGTACACTGCACGAGGTTTTATTTTTTTATTAGTGGGAGATCTAGGTATTAGTTTATATAGTTATGATAGAACCTAATCCCATTTTTAGTGTTCATATTGTACTGATTGGGAGTGTTCGTATTGACTGAGGGGGTCGAAGACCAAGAAGTAAGTTATTTATCAGCCAAGCATTCTTCTTATGACCATATCCAACCTCCTGGAAAGGAAAAAGAATTTCATGTTCTTCTTTTCGAGAAAGGAGAATTAGGAAAATCCTATAATTTTCTCTAGACCCGTGGGAAAAGCATGAAAAAAAGGCTCAAATGGTATAATCCCACCATTATCCCATAATGAAACAGGTGATCTAGTAGTTCTTGGTCTGTGAAGATACGTTGTTAGGTGCTTCGCCTTTTTTTTTCCCTTTTTTTTCAATCCTCCTAGCCATTACCCTACTATAATAATTCTTGCCAAGAAGAATGCCCATGTTGTGGCAATTCCACGTAGAAGGTAATGAGTTACTCTTATAAAGCATCCCTGTACAATGCTCTAGGCTCAAGGTTGAGTAGCTGGAGCAACTTTTAATCTATTATGAGCCCAAATGATGGATTCAATAAGTTCTTGCAAAAAACCACCCCCATTGAATAGAAACATTAAACTAAAAAAAAAGGCCAAATGACCATAAAACTGATTTACCTGAGATGCCTATGTTGATAAGAAATCGCGTAATGGAACTTTGTGCAAAGTTTTCTCATGTGATATGAGTTATCACCTCTTGATCACTTATACTACCCCAAATGTTTGACAATGGGTTGGTTTGTAAGAGTATGAACTCCACTTTCATTACCTTAGCTAGTCTTTAAAAAGGATTGTTTTGTTAAGATTAAGGATTTTCGTCCTATCAACCTTCTTATTAGCATGTACAAGATTTTAACTAAAATCTTGTCTTAATAGGTTGTATAGTGTGTTGGGGGAAACTATATCTATCTTCCAAAGCGCCTTCATTGAAGGTAGACAAATTCTAGATTTGGGGTTTGTTGGCAATGATGTTATTGAAGAATATAAGTGGGAAGAAAGGCGTTATCTTCAAGCTCGATTTTGAGAAAGCTTATGATAGAGTGAGTTGGTTTTTTTTTGGAAAAGGTTATGGCTAGGAAGGATTTTGGGTCTAGGTGGATAAAGTCGATCAGGGGTGTCTTTCTTCAAAAGTGTTCTACGTTGTTATCAATGCTAAACCTTGTTCTTGGTTCTCTTGTTCTAGAGGAGTATGCCAAGGAAACCCACTGTCACCTTTCCTTTTTTCAGTGGTAGCTGATGTTCTGAATAGAATGTTCTCCAAAGGAACTGAGGATGTTCTCTAGATGAATTGAGAGTGCTGTAATTCATGGTATGAAAATCGGTTCTTTTGACGGTCTCCCATCCTCAGTTTTCTGATGATACTGTTCTCTTTCTTGAGGAAAATAGAGATTGTTTCAAAAATGTCATATACCTTCTTCAGATTTTTGAACTTATTTCTGGACTCAGAGTGAACCTAACTAAATGCAATATAGCTGGGGTTAATTTGGATAGTCATTTGTTGTGCAATTACTCTTCTCTAGCTGGTTGTCCCATCCAAAACCTCCCTCTGACTTATATAGATGTTCCACTTAGTGGATACCCTCGCTATATTTTGTTTTGGATCCTGTCATTCATAAGGTGTCTAAGCATCTTGATGGGTGGAAGGGTGCCTTTTTTTCTTTAGGGGGGGTATGATTACTTTTCTTAGTTTCTGTCTTTCTAGCATTCCCATCTATTACCTTTATTTAAAATTTTGGTTAAGGTTAAATACTTCAAAACGTCTTATGCGGAATTTTCTTTGGTGAGGAGAATGAGAGACCAATTGGTTAACTAGGATCTTTGTTGTAAGCCTAAGATAGAAGGTGGTTTTGCGATTGCTAAATTGGTACCCAAACACATTTCTCTGGTGCGCAAGTGGCTTTGGCATTTTTCCTCGAGAATCTGATGCACTTTTGGCATATAGTGATTAAGAGCAAGTTTGGACTTCATCAGAAATGGGTGGGATGCCAAAATTTGTATGAGTATTTCTCATTCTATCCCTTGGAAGTTCATCTCCTAGGTATTCCCCCATTTTTTCTCCTCTTATTTATTTTAAAGCTGGTAATGGTACTCACATTTGTTTCCAGGAGGATGTCTAGATAGGGAATGGGTGTTTTGCTGTCACTTATCTTAGGCTAGGCTTTATCATCTCTTAACCTTTCATTTTGCTCCAATTTCCTCCTTTTATGTCTTAGAGGGAGAAGATACTACATGTAATTTTCATTTCTTTAGAGTTTTAAATGAAAGGAAAGTTTCTGATCTCACAAACTTACTAGACATTCTTGCTCCTACTCGCTTCCCTAATATACCTGATACTCAGATTTGGTCGCTTGATGCTTCATGATCTTTCTCTTTTAAATCATATTATAGTTTTCTTGTTCGTGGCTCTGACGCTTTCTCTTTCCCACTTCTTAAATTCATCTAGAAGGCTAAGGTTCCATCTAAGGTTAAAGCTTTTGTTTGGACAGCAGTACTTAATAAAATCAACACCGACAACTTGTTGCAAATGAAAAGACCGTCAAAAGCACTATCACCTAATACTTGTGTGATGTATTCATAAGATTGTGAGACTAGTGAGCATCTCTTCATTGCCCTTTTATTTGGAACATTTGGTGTACACTATTTGACACTTTCAATATTCCTTGGGTTTGTTCAAGATCTTTAAAAGATTTTTTGATGATTCATTATTGGAACTTTGGCGCGAATAAGGACATCAAAAGTCTTTGGAGATGTGCTTTCTTTGTGGTCATTTGGGGGGTTTCGTTGGAGTGTAATGCGAGAATCTTCCATGATTGTTGTTTATCAAGACAACTTATTTGGGATACGATTATTGTTCTAGTTTCACTTTGGTGTATTTCTTCAAGGGCCTTTTGAAGCATTCCTATTGTAGATATACAATGTGATTAGAGAGGTATAATGTTTTAAGCTTGTACATATCTCTTGTATTTTCTTTTTTCTTTTCCTTTGAGGACTTAGTGTTCTCCTTTGTACTCCTTTCTTTTTCCATAAAATCTTCTTTTCTTATAAAAATAAAATAAAATAAAAATCGCCCTTATGAAGACATATCCCAAGCCAATACTTGACATGTCCTCCACTTCCAATTCCTATGTTAATAGGAGTGGGACTTCTATTTTTGTCAGCGGAAACAAAAAATCTTCACCGTATGTGGGTTTTTCCTTGTGTTTTATTGTTAAGTATAGTTATGATTTTTCATTTTCACTTACGAGAGAATTAGGACTGTGACCTAATTGAAATTTTTTTTAAGTACAATGACCCAATTGAAACATCACTGAAACCACATGGACCCAAAGTGTAATTTGCTCTATTTTGTATTATTATAAGAATTTCTCCTTTTTACTACTTTTAGGTTTATCAATATGCTACATGCTTTGATAATTGATTGTACAAATGTAACAATTCTGTGTTTTTTATTTTTCAATAGATTTGGATATTCATGGTGACTGCTTCATCAATTATGACAACATATCAGTTTTTTCCCCATATTTTATGATTTGTGACTGGTTTCCAGGATGTTGTCCCTCAATATCCTACCACTTGTGCAGTAGAGTGGGTTGATGCAGAGGATCCACTTTTCTTGCTTTATACTAGTGGGAGCACTGGAAAGCCAAAGGTAACTTGGTGCTTTAGTTTGAGTGAGTTATTTTCTTTTTTTCACGTTTTTCCTTCCATTTGGAGGTGCTTTCTACTGAAACTTTTTTTTTTTTTTTTTTGTGAAGGGCGTTCTCCATACAACTGGGGGTTACATGGTGTACACTGCAACAACATTCAACTATGCATTTGACTACAAGCCATCTGATGTCTATTGGTATCCTTGAAATTTCATCTTTTCTTTCTATCCATAAAATTTCTCAACTGAAAGCAGATTAGCCGTCTGTTGGCATTCATTTCTCATTTATGCAATAACTTTAGGTGTACCGCTGATTGTGGTTGGATTACCGGGCACAGCTATGTCACTTATGGACCCATGCTCAATGGAGCAACTGTTCTTGTGTATGAAGGGGTATGAATTGGAAACTTGAAGTATAACTTAATCATTCACATAAATGATGAGAAAACATATAATGCATCCAAGAGACATATGTTATAGGTGTGCATATTGATGAATCACTGATCTCAACTGTGGAATTTGAAAATTAAAGAAAAGATGAAATTAGTACCACTTGAAACTTCAGAGCTGAGAAGGAAGGAAAAATCAAACCTTCAGATCTTACAAAAATCAATAAATGATTTCACCATTTTTTTCACAATGAAATTGAAGTGATACAAATGAATTTGTTAGTGTTTCATGCTACTCATCAATGACTAATGACTATTGCTTAGTTGACAGGAAGAAACTTGAGGACATTATGAGCAAGAGGTCAATGTCAGCCTTTTGGGCCATACACGATTTTATCTTCATTCCAATGGATGATTCTATAATGGATGATTCTATAAGCATAAGAAAGTCTTCTTAGAAGCATATTTTGAAAATAAACTTATGTATATGGGTTCTAATGATTCAGTTAACTTTTTTTATAATTTGAATTGACATAGAGAGTGTAATACAGAAAATATAGTCCTTTCTACATCGAAAATATTAGTGGGTTTCATCAACCAAGGGTAGATGGCTGAAAAAGAAGTCAACTGAGGGTAGTAAATATGAGAGTTAATGAATTGCACAGAAGTACTTTTCTTTTTAATTACATAGACTTGACATATATGTCTCTCGCCTGCAGGCTCCCAACTATCCTGATCCCGGGCGTTGTTGGGACATTGTTGACAAATACAAGGTGTCGATATTTTATACTGCCCCCACATTGGTGCGGGCTCTTATGCGTGATGGTGATCAGGCAAGATATCTCTCTAAGTTTACATCCATATCTGTGGGAAAAATGGTCTTATGTATAATTGTTTTTTGAGATAGTATGTTTTTCCTAGTTAGGTAGCATTGCAGTGAATTTCTTGTCCTGTTTAATCAAAGGCTGGTAGTTCTCTTTATGTCAATCTGGGGATAAGTCAATCTCAACGGCATTGAGTTTTAATAGTAGGTAGGACTCCTTGAATAATCATCATTTACCTTTTGCATATGTTATATTTTCTCCGTCATAGCAGCTTCAGCTATCTTGCGCTTCTTCGTTTAGGCACAACCGCACAAGAAACTATGTAACACATAGATTGTTAGAGGCATAAAGTCATGTGTGTGACTATGCTTGTTTAAGTGTATGTGTATCACAACCTAGATAGGTAGGATATCCTAGGATGCCACTCAATGTCGCTAATCACGGATGTCACTCAATGCAACCAAGCCACTCGTTTGACCTGATAGGAGCAATCACTCGCTCCAAGTAAGAACACATGCTGAAAATGATTTCAACTCAATAATTTGCCTTCCCATTCATTCTTGATATATGTATAAACTCGTGTGTGACTATGGTTGTTAGTGTATAAGTATCACATGATGAAGGAGCTGGGTAGATCAGTTGAGGATAAGGCCATAAGGGTAATAATAAACTCATATGAGACATTTTCTGTTGATTTTATTTTCAAATTCACCCAAATCTTTACCACTAAACTTAGCATGTTATCTATCTTACTTTCCTGAAATTATTCTACTTTATTTATTTCATTTGTCTTGTCTACACAAGCATATTATACCATAGTTGATCACCTGTGATGCAGGGTTTTTGTTTATGCAAGTGGTACTGGGGACTGTCAATGCTAAATGTAGGCAGTATGCTTGATTTAATTATCAGGAATGATTGAAAGGAAATAAATTTTTTCAACAACAAAATTGCTTTCATTTTAAATGTGTTGAATCTGAAAAGCTTGATGTTGTCTTAATGTTGATGTGGTACCCTTTTCCCTATTCTCCAATGTATAATATGAAACTTTGGGCACACCTAACTTTCATTCTCCTACTACCCTTCTCCCTGTTACTTGCCTCCTATGAAATAGAAAACTATGAAGATCATCCATTTTTTTTTTCACAAGAATCTCAATAATCCCTCCCTATTTTCCTCCCATCATCTCCTTTATGTATAGATCCTCAAACACATTATATTCTGAGATACATTCTCCTCAGTCTTAGTTCTCAAAATTGCATGAGTTTCCAGTTTTAATCAAATAGTTTGAATGGATCATCAATATGTGATATATGAATATTTCTCATTATGGAAAAATTTGTGCACTAACTCACATGTTAATTATTTTAAATGAGCACTTTATATTAAAGTACTGAATAATTGATACTGAAAAGGAAAATTATTACTAAATAGTAATCCTTTCAAAATAAATTGATCTGACGAAAAAGTTATTTTAGCATGATTGTAGGCATTACATAATGTGTATGTTCCAGTTTTTAGCAGATTTAGTTTATAACCAGAGTTTCTAGTATAGTTCAACTACCATTCATGTAATAATGTGAATCATTGTCAACTATGCAGTATGTGACCCGCTACTCACGTAAGTCCTTAAGAGTGCTTGGAAGTGTAGGAGAGCCTATCAACCCGAGTGCATGGAGGTTATCATCTATATTTCTCCTACCCAGATGTAAAAAATATGATTATATATGAAAAGAATGTTTTGATGCATTCCTATCTCTTGCAGATGGTTTTTCAACCTAGTTGGAGATTCTAGGTGTCCTATCTCTGACACCTGGTGGCAAACAGAAACCGGTGGTTTCATGGTAGTTTTGTTCCAGTTTTTCCTTTTTCCTGTTTTTAAGCTCTATTATGATGGTAGGCAGTAGACATATTTTTTAGAATAATTTCTGTGGATTCGAATGTAGTGTCAATCTCAGTGTGTGTACTGTGTTAATGTACATGCAATGGTATGTATATCTATCATAATTTTAACATTCAGGCTTATAAAATTGTTATCTGACTTTACCTGGCAGATTACTCCATTACCAGGTGCTTGGCCTCAGAAGCCTGGTTCCACTACTTTTCCTTTCTTTGGAGTTCAGGTCTTTTATGGAAACCTTATCAATCAGTTTTATCATGAATTTCTTATATTAATGTAATTAGTTTTTTTAATCTCTTGTCTGTTTTTTTCACTTTTGAGTTACTATTGACAACTTTGTTGTAACTGTAGCCTGTCATAGTGGATGAAAAAGGAGTTGAACTAGAAGGTGAGTGCAGTGGCTATCTGTGTGTGAAAAGCTCATGGCCTGGGGCATTTCGCACTCTTTATGGTGATCATGAAAGATATGAAACTGCATACTTCAAGCCATTTCCCGGATATTATTTTAGTGGTGATGGCTGCAGCAGGCAAGTACTTACAAACATTAACATTTTGTCAGTGCCGACTGACAACATTTGCACTTCTTCTAAGAGTGTCACTTACAGTCTTGGACTTGAGGTCTAGTCTGTACACTGTACGTTGTCTGATAGCAGGAACAATTGCCTAAGTGCATTGAAATCCTTGTTTCAGAGATAAGAATGGATACCACTGGCTTACAGGAAGAGTTGATGATGTCATCAATGTCAGGTATTCTTGGACTTCACATGCTTCTTATTACTTCCCGTATTTTATATCTCATGTTTCATTCTTTATATGAATACAGAAGTGAAATGTAAATACACATTAAGTCTTTAGAATTACATTCTATGAAAAGGATATGCAGTTTTGTCTCAGTAGGACTGACTATATTTTTATATTATGAGTAGTGGCCATCGTATTGGCACGGCTGAAGTGGAATCTGCTCTTGTTTTGCATCCTCAATGTGCAGAGGCTGCTGTGGTCGGTGTTGAGCATGAGGTGTGTCTCCAAAAGTTTTTTGTTTTTTTTTGGTGTATTGGGGGGGGGGGGGTGTTGGGGTGATAGTAGATAGAGAGTTTGTATGTATTGCAACTAAAAATGTCAATGAAAGTTGCAGATGCTTGCAGTAAATATGACTTGTCAAACTATGTTACTTCTGTAGGTTAAAGGACAGGGTATTTATGCATTTGTCACTCTTGTGGACGGTGTGCCATACAGTGAAGAACTCCGGAAAAGCCTCATAGCCATAGTTAGAAATCAGGTTTTTATCTCATCCAATTTTTTTTCCCTCGTAATATACAATATGATGTTCTGTGATTGCACTTGGTGATGAAAACTTCCTCAATGTCATACCATGTCACATTTTTGGGTACATAAAATGATTAATGGTATGACAGTACAATGAAGTGACATTAGACTACAGTGGCTGCTCCGGTGCAACTCATGATAGAGCCCATCTAAGCTTATGATTCTCAGAAAGCTAGGTGACTTTAGACTACTGTTCAATACATATATAATTCTCAGAAAACAAAAATATTTTTGTTTAGTGGGAACATGATAAGTAGAATACATATATGATATGATGTTCTATAATTGCACTTGGTGACAAAACTTCCTCAATGTCATACCATTTCACATTGTTGGGTACCTCTGGTGCTACCGGCATAACACTAATAAGGAGGTGACATTAGACTACAGTGGCTGCTCTGGTGCAACTATGCTAGAGCCCATCTATGCTATAATTCTCAGAAAATAAATACCGAACTCTCTTGAGATAGTCTTTAATTACTATTAAGGATTGTTTGTTTAACAAATTAGTATCTGAAGTCTTTCTTTTAGATGATTTAGTGCATCTTAAATAGGGTCAACTTTATATTTAAGGCAATATCTTATAGAAACTCAGCTCATCTTCTCTATGTATTTCTATTTCCTCTAATACAGTTTGAATGTGAGATTTCATTTTCTATTTTCTTTTGACCGTATAGTAAAGCTATTAGAAAGTAGTTTTGATGGAGGTTTATATGAAACACCAAATTTGTTTCCTTTGGACTGGCTGGCTGCCAGCATACTGTCAAAGCCCTGGGCATACAGCCAGAGTGCTGCCAAAAGCCCTGGGCAGGCAACCAGCGTGCTGGCAGTGGCCAGGCATGCGGCTAGAGTGCATGCAGAGAGGAACACAAGGACAGCTTTCTAGTCCACCAACTACCCCTTGATGGGCACTGGTAGGAAAGGGACAATCGATGGTCACAAATTCACGAATTCTGTCGCATGGGTAGCCAGGATTTCTAATCTTTTGTTTACTTCAAGTGAGGACTCCACAGATGTGGAGTATTTTCCTTCGCCCAGATTGTGGTTAATGATTTTGATATGCACACTGATGGTTATCACAATCTGGGAATGCAATAGTCAAATCTGCTCCAAACTTAAAATGCTAAGCACAACTAGAGCTTGCTGCAATTCCTAGTATATTGCAGTTTAACTTTATTAACAACCAACTCAGCACATGTCAAGCCTTACAAAATTACAAAATACAAGTGTTGAGATATCTCGACTGTCATTGTGTGGGATTGACATGTGATGGGTCTTGTTTACATGTCAGACTGAGGTATATGAGTGATTCCAGGGAGCCTTAACTGTAACTAGTCTTTCTGTGGTTAAGCACAGATCATGTAGTGTTTCCCTGGTTTTGTACTGGTTTGGATGTTACGACAAGATGCATTCCTGGGTCAGAGTCTTAGCACACCTGTCAAAATCTATCCTGGAAAGGTGCCTTTTTCTACAGCAGGTTAAAGCATAGTTACCAGAGATCTGACTTACGAATTGGATTCTTTGATCCCAATCAAGAATCCCTTTCTGACCATGAAAATCAAAGATGACACAGATAAAATCATAAATACAACAAGAAAAATATTTATCTACACAGCCATAACCAAAATCATTGATGAACTGTGATTTTTTTCCTTTTGCAACCATGTTGTCTCTCTTTTTCTTCATGATAGGAGACCCAAGTTTTCATTTTCTATTATATTTATGTTTAATTATCCAAATTATTATGTTTGTGAACCTAAAAAACGTTTTACATTTCAAACCACTGTATTTCATTCCAACTAAACTATCCACGTAAGCCTACCTTTGTTTTATCACATTCTAAGGTAAGTGACTTTCTATGTTATTATTCCATGTACCGTATCGATCTGTGTACTAGGTAACTATGAGTTAAAGTTTGTTAAACATAAATTGTCAATATGGCAGAGGAAGAATTTAAAGTGAAGAGGGAGTTTTTTTTTTTTTTTTCCCTTTCCTGGATGGTCCAATTGCAGTCTTGTTTCATCAATTGACCGAATTTTTCGGACTTGAGTGTCTGATTTTTAATGTGAGGTCACCTTGTCCTTACTGATTGTACCTGGGTTGCCATATATTAGATATCAATATGTAGGTTTAAATTCATACTTTCTCTGAAGCTTCAAATTTTGTTACCATTTCAGATAGGAGCCTTTGCAGCACCCGACAAAATCCATTGGGCACCTGGCCTTCCGAAAACAAGAAGTGGGAAGATAATGAGGAGGATTCTGAGAAAAATAGCTTCCAGTCAGTTAGATGAGTTTGGAGATACAAGCACGCTAGCAGATCCAAATGTGGTCGATCAGCTTATTGATCTTGCCGATAGCTGAAGCTCCAAATTTATAAAATTCAAGGTATTTTACCCGGATCGTCATCACGGGCTCTGGCCAAAGTAGTTCAGATGAGCAGTAAAAGAGATGAAGAACTTGATTTGTTTGTTACATACACTTTTAGGCTTTTTAAATTTTATATCTGCTTATTGCTTTATATATTGTCAACAAAGTTATGCATGCCATGTCTTTCGTTATTTCCTTATTCTCCATTCTTTAGATAAGATCTGAACCTACAAAATGTTCTGTCCTCACTTTGCTTCAACAACTAAAGGGAAGTTTAAGAGGTTTCCCATTCTCTTTGTTTATGTCAAACAACTCTTTTACATGTATGGTTTCTCTCTGAAATTATTTCGTTCCCCATAACGATGTCTTCATCTTCTAGATGTGACACTAATTCTTCTGCATCTCACCTGAAATTCAGAGTATTGAAAAAAGAAAATTTGCAGATGTTCATAGTTGGACTTGGAACCAGTATGTGTTGTCATACATGTTAATTACACCATAAGGTTCACAATCGATTTCACATAGATTATAATTTTGCACCATGCTAAGATAAAATTTTCAATAATTTGCTATATGACCTACTTATAAGCTCCCATGGTTTTAATGAGGCAACATCATGACAACAAAGTATTTTCAGCATCAAAGACTTAAAAATTGAATTTGAGCGGGTACTCTAGCATCATAGTTCATTTTTTGGGTTTAAGCTTTTATACAAAGTTATTTGGTAATAGAGATTTTATTTTTTAAGTTTTTTACGGAAAAGTATTTTTAGGGTTTTAGCTATTAAAAACTTAAGCTAGAAAAAGTTTTTTCAAATAGAAAATAAGATAAGTTCAAATAAATTTTAATAATTATTTTATTTTGACAAATATAACTATAATATTTATTAAACTAGTTTTTTTAGTAATTTTAATACTCAATATTCATTTTAAAAAAATAAAATCAAACAAATTTTATTTTTTTTATCTCGTGACGCTTTTATGTTAATTGATTCAAACACTTTTTCAGATTTTTATACAACATTTTTTAAATAGCTATACTTGAAAGTATTTTTACAAGCAATGTATACACATTTTAACCAAATAGAGCCATAGTCTATCCTACATTAAAGAATGTGGACAAAAAGATCTCTTGCATTCACAGCTTGGTTGAGATTAATTGAATTAGCTTACCATGCAAGACTTGTTTTACATTGTATTTGGATCAAAAAAAAAAATATATAGAATTTATTTTATTTTAAAATTCACATTTAAAATGAATTTCACTAACAAGACGTGGCTCAAATGATAAAGCACGAGCTTAATGATTGACAGGTATCTGTAATATCAAACTCACATATATTTGTGGGAAATAAAAATACTTGTTTGGAATAAAAAATTTACTTATAGAATACATTTCAATTTTTTTTTTATTTGAAACAAATGAAGAATTTATTTTAATTTGAGTATATTTTTCATAATACCTTTAATTTTTTAATAAAACTATTTGGAACTAAATATATAAAGACAAGATATTATTTGTTACTTAATAATCAAAAGACAAGTTAAGAGCAAAAAAAATTTAAATTGATTAGACGAGCATATGAGATGAAAGTGTTGGTGGGAATTTTATTGAATTTACACCAATTTAAAACAATGTATAATAATAAGGATATAAATTTTATTTAAGATAAGATAAAATAATAACTTATCTCAAATGAATTTATAAAAAATAAAATTCAACACATATTCTGGACATTTTTTGAGATATTTAGAGACGATGAAGTTTTGTTGAAATCAATTTTTGTTCTCTCAAGAAGAAAGAAAAAGGAATAAGAAATCTTATTTGTTCATTGTGCATCAGAAAATCAGAAGTGAAAAATAGAGACGAAATGCCATTTACATAACAGAGGGCCTAAGCTTTTCTATTTGATTTGTCCTATGATGTTTAAATGAGCTAATCTGCGTATTTACTCCACTATTTATTTTCAATTTTTTAATTATAATGAAAAATAAATAAACAATAATTTAATGTTTATACTTTTTTTAACTTAGGACCAAATAAAAAATTCTATTATTTCTATTATTTTATCAAATAATACCATTACTACATCAAAATAAAGACAATATCAAATAAGATATAAGCTAATCATTTTGGATCCTTCTTATAGATTATAATCAATTAATTATTTTATTAAATATACACATTATAATTTTTGCCATACAATATACACACATCTTATACCATAATTTAGAATTTAATTATAACAAATAATAAATAATAATTTTATTATCAATTATAACATAAAAAGTTACTTAAATTGCTTCACAGATCAAGCCATCTACCAAAATCAAGTACGGAACTGAATCACTACTAGCCACAGCAAGGTAATAATTATATAGGAAGGATGCACAAACATTCAGAACTTGATGGAACCTCCATCAAATAAAACATAAAACAAGCCCCCAGAAACTCAAAGGAGGCTCCACTAAGACAACTAAAATATGGTTTTTCACAACCGTCGCTCACTATTTGCATTGTCCAAATCCATAATAAATCCCATCTATCATTTAGACATTGAGCCACCACAAGATAAAGTACCTATGCGGCTATGCCATGGAATAAACTCATGACCAAATTCCCCAAGTAAACCTGCTTGTCTGCTCTACATTGGGGAATCACCATACAATTTTCTTACGTTGCCATAAGGTTACAATAACTTAAAAGGTAGGAAGTGAAAGAAAGGAAAATGGAAAGATTGCACATACTATGATGAGTGGCTAAAGCAGAGCATTAAACCACTACTAAATCCAAGATAGTATCTTGAAAACTCTCAGATGGCCACATCGAACAAAGGATAACTCAGCAAAGCACAGGCCCTTTAGTCCAAGCAAGCAAGAGATTCTTAATCAGAATCCTCATATACTCCTCCATCATCAGATAAATCATCAAATGATCTTATGTCAAGCTGGTAGCGAAGGATTCCCCCAATCCCACCAAACCCTCTGCAAAATTGTGATCCCTCTTGAGATTTGTTGGTCACAAATTCCAGTGAACAACCAAATCGCTTATACTCATTGGCAAACCACTCCAGCAAGGGCATTTTCTCCTGAACTTCCAACTCAGCAGATGTGGCAGGATCCCGGAAATTGCTTTGATCTGCCTCTTGCTCCTTGTTCAAGTGATTTATGACAATCTCACCTGTAACACTGTTTTTCAGTACATACCTATTGATGTCCAAATTTTCCCACACAATAAGGGTTTCCACAGCACCCATCTCAAGAGCCTTCAATGTATCATCCGCCCCAAAGACATACTTCCCTGTATCCTGGCTGATCTCCTCAAAGTATTTCCCAATTAATCGTTTCTCCTGTATGAACTTCACATTTGATAAGATCTCAGCAGACAACTCAATAGCTTGATTGAAACCATTTTCTCCACCATAAGAAACATCCACTACGTTTAAGATTTTTGCTTGCAAACGAGGATCAAACATATCTGACTGGCTCAGCTCAGTCTTGAAGTCAGCTGAACCAGCAAGTATAAGACCAGAAACATTAGGCTGACTGGTAGCAGGATTGATGTAAAATTGTGTCGCAAGTTCAGCAGTCTTCCTGACATAGTTGTGACGTTTTTCCATCCGAAGACGAGCAAACCGGAGGGCTGACTGTCCTCCTCTTCCATGTTTCTTGGGTAGATCAACTGTGAACTTATGAAGCACCTCACGTGTGTTTCCGCTTAATGTTCCAAAGAGAGTACCGTTTCCATCCATGACAATGAAACCAAACTTGTCATCAGATTCTAGAAGTTCATTTAGAGCTTCAGTATGAAACTTATTATCACACAGGTACAGTGATGCATTTATAGGCTTGAAAGGTTCAAAGTCAATTGTCACCTTCTTCTCCTTGCCATCTTCAGTAACAATGGTTCCAGTGTAAAGTACCAACCCATTTGGAGGGACCTTATTATACAGCTTCAACCTCTGCTGGGCAGAAGTTATGGCTCCCAACACTGACTGGCGGTTGACCCTGCTTTTGATGTTTGATGCAGTTCCAAATTCATCACCCAACATCTTAGTGACCCGAGATATTTGATCACGTGGTGGCATTATAAGAGAAATCATGCTGGTACCATTACCCCTTGCAGATTCCAATGCTTTGATCAGCTTCTTGATCTTCCATATCTCAATGTTCTTGTCTGATCCTTGACCATCAGCCATTGTGGAAGATGAAAGTCACAGCAAGAACAGCAGCACTGGTCTACTAACAGTATATATCACAAACACATGGAACGAGAGGAAAGATCAATCTTACAGAAAACAAAACTAGAAACTTATGACGATGACAATAAAAATTCAGAAAGCGATATATGATAAAAACTGCAAATGTGCTGTTGAAATCACAAACAATTTATAACAAATCCAAATGACAAGTTAGATGGAAGTTAGCAGAATCAGGTACTTGGACATCATCAACTTGTATTAATCAACAGTTTTATAGATTGTTTACAGCATGCGAGCTTCATAACACAAGGTTTGTTTAATGAATAAAAGAAACAGCAGCATAACATTAGCAAGATAAGACATAATTTACACCAAGACCTCATGTTGAATTCTAGCCTAGTTCTCAGAAACCATTTTCTAGAAATCCAATAGATAAAATTCAAAATATCTTGTGAGCCATAACCGCAATTCCACTTGCAAAAACACAACAATGAGCCAAAGAAAATGATGTTGGTATACAGATAATTCAGTATATATATCTAGCAACAAATTAGGAAGGGTCTACCACCAGTAGCAATAAACAACACCACAAAAAAGAATTCAAGCCACAATCTCCTTTTGCATGTATCAGTCACCGAAGGTTTAACTAAGCATGGTACCCACAACACAGCTATCAAGTGAAATAACTTCCATGCCCCATCTATAACGAGAACAGAAAAGAAGGAAACCAAAGTTTAGCCATATGGTTAGTAAATATCAACCCAGGACTCAACTGCACTGTTATTCTAGTACTGCATACATTTCTTATCATTCAAAGATCTGATCCAGACCCGAAGGTAGTGGGTTGTGGTAGGCAGAAGGTAAGTTCCACATTTAGTAATCACTTAAACTATTACTAATCATCCTGAAACTTTTACAAAATAAGGTAAAGTTTCTTGATTCCTCTGTGTTGGCATACTTAAAGCATGAAATGAATTGAGAAGAAAAATACTTCAATGTCTGCAAATTCTTTCACCCACCTGAATGGTACAGAAGAAATTGAATAACACATTTATAACGGGAAAATAGTAGTATAAAAATTTCTGTCTCACAATCAAAAGAAAACACAAATAATTATTTTAATAAAATTATATAAAGAGTATCAAAAAGGGAAATGACGCCACAATAGCAAAAACAGATCTCAGCTGAAAGAAATTTCAATCCTTACAGATTTACTAAACCTTTTAGTACTCTTTTTAGGAAACCTTTTAGTGCTATGAAGCAGCCAACAGGGCACGGATTATTCCTACAAAACAAAATAAAACACCTAATACTAGAGGCAATTAGCAGATTATAATCCAGTAGCTAATAAAACCCATTAAAATCATGACACTATTGCTTCAAAATCAGAAAACAATGGTCCAGAAACAGTGAAGACTAGGGTTACTATAATTCGTTAACCATTTCCGATACCCAAATTGAAGAAATCAACGTTCCGAGAATGAATAAAAGGAAATTCTCATACCTGATTAGATCGGTGCCGGAGAGGAAAATCAGATTTCTGAGATACGCGTAAAGCTGCTACAATCACCGATGAAAAATATGGAGATCGAAAGAAAGAGGTGGCTATGGCGCCGCTTCTTCTTCCTATAAGTTGGAGATGGGGGGCTGTGAAAGAGAACAGAAGCGTATGGAATTTGTGTCCACAGTATAATGCAAAACAAGTTAAAAACAGTGTTGGAGTAGTAAACCTATGATGACAGTGACTTACGGAGTTACATTGGGCTGAAAAGATCGGCCCAATACTTATTTATTTTATTCTTTTTGTTAAAGAGAAAGATTAATGGGAATTTCATTCAACTAAAATATTGGTTCAAACAGCAAAATAAGTATAATTTTAGTTAAAACAAATCTATGATAGGCGGAGGTTAAGCAAAGTTTTTTTTTTTTTTTTTTTTGACTTTAATTTAAATCAAATATTATGATATTTAAATTTGAATTCAATTTAATTGTTCGAATTTGATTTGAGTTCATATTCAAATCTAATACCAAGAATTTTTAGAGTTCAAATTTAAATTTTAAATACAAATGATATAGTAGTTTATTCGATATTCAAACAAACTATTTGATATTTATTAAATATTATTTACATATAATTATCTATATTTATTTAACATCTTTTTTATTTTTTTTACTTTACCTAGTTATTAACACTACCTTACTAGTTACCGGTTGTAATTTTTTTTTCCTCCAACAATGAATGAGACATAATGGGGATTAAAAAATATTAATCTTTTGTATTTGTTTTATGGGTTTAGTGATAAGGTGTATCCAGTCCAGCTTATGCGTATCTTGACTAATCTAAAAGCAAGCCATCCATGCCAAGATTAGGAAATTTATTGAGATTTTACTCTTCACGGTCTCTCCCAAAGATATTTGAACCCAGGAAGTTAATAAATGCTTTTGTATTTTGATAGCTTTGAGGTAAGTAGTAGGTTAGGTTTATTTATGTTTTGCTTAAGTTCCACATAGGTATTAAAACTAGTAGTTAGCTAACTATAGTAGTATAGTTATTGTGCTTTAAGTCCCACATCAATTAGATGCGAATAGTGAGTGACTTGGAACCTATATAAGTATAGGTTTTTATCTTTAGTTGAAAATCAATCAACATTAGATAATATTGACATTAATGACATTTTTCTTTCTCTTCTCTTATATTCTAGTATGCTAGAATAGTTTCTTTTCCTTGAGAGCAATGATGTTTTAATGGTTTGACCCTTATTTTTATTACTTATGCTCTATGTTAGCTGTATTAGAAATAGGAATCACTTCTGCAATTAGCGAAGCTTAAGGCAACCATTCCATCTCATCAACTGTTGATTGTGGAGTGCAGCCCTTTGGGCAAGGTTGCAAAAATAAGAGTAGAGGATGAACTGCGAACTCAATGATATTTATGACTTTCTTGTTGACTTGGGTGGCAACAACAAGATTTGTGATGATGGTAGGAATAATCGAATCTGAAATTATACTTGCAACCAACCTAACAACCAACATGGTCTAGAAAATTGGTATGTTCTTAACTAATGATGAAATTCATATTTTTTTAGGATGAGTTCTGCAAAAAGGAATTCATCAACTGGCTAGTAGATCTTAAATTTTATTTCTAGTATAAGGAGATTCCAAAAATCAAATAGTGAATCTTGCATAGTATAACCTTAAATATGATATTTTGGTTTGGTAAAATCATCTACAATTCGAGAAGGTCTAACATGGTAAAATAAAATTTAGTTCCTAGTCTAAAGAAAAAAAATTATTTTTATTGTGATATTGTTCTTATGATTATATTAAGACATATCATATTGTAGGAGAGGAGAATTAATTCTAGATTTGATGAAATTGAAGAAGATTGTTACAATCAGTTGATAACCTTTGATGTCTATGCACAATATGAGGATTTGAAGTTCTAAGAAATTCTCAAGATATGAAGATTGGAGACATACAAAGAACCTTGCAAAATGATTATGAGCTAATTAGTGAAGACGTCATTAACAGAAAGGCAAGCAATGAGTTATAAATATGATATGAAGAAATTCTCAAGATATGAAGCTTTGACTCCTTCTTTAATACCAAGTACCTAAGAGTTGCATGATCAGAATACACAGTCACTTTAGAACAAAGCAAATACGAAAGGAATTTTTCTAAGCAAAAACAATTACCAAAAGTTCTTTATCCGTGGTAGAGTAATTGCATTGTGCATCATCCAAGGTTCAAGAGGCATAATATATTGCATGAGCAGCCTTACCAACTCGTTGCCCTAAAACAGCTCCCAAGGCATAATTACTTGCATCACACATGATTTCAAAGGGCAAATCCTAATTAGATAGTTGGATTACTAGTGTCGAGTTCAAGAGTTTCTTCAGCTTGTTAAAGGCTTCCTTGCGTCCATTATCAAAATTGAATTCCATATCTTTTGCTAGCAATTTGCACAAGGGCAATGTTATCTTTGAGAAGTCATTGATAAATCTCTAATAGAAAACTGCATGACCAAGAAAAGAACGAATATCCTGCACACTTATAAGAAGGGTAAGGATCAAATACCATATATCTTGAATTTATCAACTTCTATACCATTAGATGAAACAACATGCCCTAAAACCATGTCATGATCAACCATAAAATGACATTTTTCATAATTCAAAACAAGGTTTATTTCAATGCATCTTTCATGAACAAGTGACCATGAAATCGTCCATAAAGACTTCAATGATTTTCTTAATATAATCAGAAAATACTACTAATAATACACCTTTAGAATGTAGCTAAGCACTGCAAAGGCCAAACGGTATACGCTGGTAAGCAAACATACCTAATGGACACGTGAATGTTGTTTTCTCCTGGTCTTCGAGTGCAATTATAATTTGGTAATAACTAGAATATATGTCAAGAAAACAATAAAAAGAATGACCAGCTAGCCTTCCAAGCAATAGATCCATAAATGGCAAGGGAAAATGATACTTCCTTATTGCTGCATTCAACTTGCGATTATTAATGCAAACTCACTATCCATTTTGAACTTGAATGGGAAGCATCTCATCATTTTGATTTTTGATCACCGTTATGCCTGTATTTTTAAGGAAGCACATGAATTGGACTCGCCCACTTGCCATTTGAAATTGAATAGTTCACACCTATATCAAGAAGCTTCAAGATCTCCCTCTTCACTACTTTCATCATTGGACAGCTCAATTGGTGTTGAGCTTCCCTTGATGGTTTCACATTCTTCTTAAGGAAAATACAATGCATGCAAGTGGACAGTTATTCACTTGATATCAGCTATGGTCCAGCCGATGGCCCTGTTGTGATCTTTAAGTACTCGAACCAACCTCTCTTCTTGTAAAGATGTAACGTTCCTTACAATGATCATGGGCAATGTTTCTCTTATCCCAATAAGACATATTTGAGGTGATCCAGTAATGTATTCAATTCTGGTATAGGGGCCTGTTTCATAGAAGAAAGAAGTTTCGTGTGAAAAATTAGTAACTCAATATTGGGGACTTTATACTTTTTTGGAATTGGAGATAAAGAATAAAAAGTAATTATTGTTTCCTACATTTCATCACTCAAAATCAGCTTTCTTGTTGGGTTTGTGATATCTTCCTTATCTAAATTGTAGCTTATTGCTAGATTCAATTTATCATCACTACTTAATTCAAACACTTCTTGTACTAAGTAATTAATCACATCAATAGCAATAACAAAATGCACATCATTATGATACCTCATGGCTTAAAAAATATTTAAGCGAACAATTTCACCATCAAACTTCATGGTGAGTGTACAAGCTTCATGAACATTAATCTTAGTTATGAAGTTTTCAAAATTGGTTTTCGTAGCAAAATAGGTGTTGCAATTGGAGAATTATCATCCTAAATTTCCAAAATATAAAAAAAGCAGGAAAGACAAATTCACCAATTCATTAACTTGAACAAGAACATCTTCTAAGACTCTATCAAAATAAACAATGGAGAGGTCAGTAAGTTGAATAATCCCACCAATTTTGTTTAAAGGACCAATATTTAAAAAAGTTTAAATAGATTGTGGCATGATATTTGTTAGACTAGACAGCTTAATTAGTGGGTCAAATTTCCTTATTTATAGTTTTCTTATTTATGTGTAATTTCTATTATGTATCTAGCTGATATTTAGTCTACATTCATTATGTTAGGTAGACACGTATTTGGTTGATATTTACTCTAGGTTCACTATGTTAGGTAAACACTTTAGCCTATAAATAAAGGCTCCCTCTTGTACATTTAAAATCATCTGAATATACATTCTTCTTATATTTAACATGGTATCAGAGCTTAGGAGAAAAAAACCTTAATTTTTATTTTCCGCTGTGTTTCTTTCCAGCGTGTCTCTCTATTGCTGCATTTCATTCCAGCAGTACGATTATTATTCATCGAGGGTACTATTCATCGGTATGTCTACCTCTGAAAAATCTGAAATCGATATGTCAAAACCTAGTACTTTTGCCTCTGTGTTTTCTGGATCTCCTGTTATTACTACAGCTAACATTGTTCAGTCAGCCAATTCACTTGAAGTTTCACCATCTAAAGACAAGCCTATTAATGTCTCATTATCAACTACTGAATATGATAAGTTCCTACAGTATCAAGCTACCCAGCAATCTTCTAATGGTAATTCTGTCGCTTGCCTTTCTCAGACCTCTTCTGACACTTGGATTCTTGATTTTGGTGCCTCTGATCACATATCTGGTAATCCTAAACTTTTTTCTAGTATTAGTAATCCACCATCACTTTCCACTGTCACTATAGCTAATGGTTCCACAACCATTGCTAAAGGTATAGGTCAAGCTACACCATTATCTTATTTGCCTTTAGAGTCTGTGCTTTATGTCCCTGAATGTTAATTCAGTTTGATTTCTATTAGTTAATTAACTCATTCTCTCAATTGTTCTGTCACTTTTATTAATGATTCTTTTACTATACAGGACCGACGTACAAGACGAACGATTGGCACAGGGTGTGAGTCACAAGGGCCTCTACCATCTTACCATACTACCTATATCTTTAGTGAATTGCTCTATAGATGTATCACCTATTCTCATTCACAGTCGATCGGGTCATCCTAGTCTATCCAAGCTTCAAAATATGGTTCCTCGTTTGTCACCTCTGTCATCTTTAAATTGTGAGTCGTGTCAGCTTGGCAAGCACACACGTGTTTCGTTTCCAAAGCATAGTCGTTTTAGAGCAGAGTCTCCTTTTCATCTTGTTCATACTGATGTTTGGGGTCCTAGTCGTGTTAGTTCATCTTTGGGATTTCAGTATTTCGTAACCTTTATTGATGACTATTCTCGTTGCATGTGGTTATTTTTAATGAAAAATCATTCTGAGTTATTTTCTATATTCCAACAGTTTTGTGCTGAAATTAAAACACAATTTGGTGTTTCTATTCGTATTTTGCGAAGTGATAATGCACATGAATATTTTTCTATATCATTTCAGCACTTTATGAAATCTCAAGGTATGCTGCATCAATCATCTTATTCTCATACCCCTTAACAAAATGAAGTTGCTGAGCACAAAAACAGACAGTTAATTGAAACAGCTCGCTCTCTATTACTTCATGGTCATGTTCCACTTCGGTTTTGGGATGATGCTATACTTACTGCATGCTACCTTATTAATCGCATGTCATCTTCTACATTGCATAACAAAATTCTATATTCTATCATCTTTCCTAATCATCCCTTATATTCACTTCCGCTACGTATCTTTTGTTGCATTTGTTTTGTTCATAATCTAACACCTGGACAGGATAAACTCTCTTCCAAATCAATTAAGTACATCTTCTTAGGTTATTCTCGCCTTCAAAAAGGGTATAAATGTTACTGTCCAGATAAGAATCGTTACTTTACCTCCGCTGATGTCACATTTTTTGAGAAATCTTCATTCTTTCCCTCTACTATTCCCGAGTTACCTTCTATCTCTGAGGCTCTTCCGGTTCCTTATCTTGGACCAACCATGCATCATCTGCGTCACTACTTGATCTTTCAGCTAACACTGTTGATGTACCTGATAACTCACCTTCTGTACCAACATTTTCCCGTGCCTCGGATCCTGCTTCACCACCTATTTTACGAAGAGGTACTAGTTCAACTCATAATCCTTATCCTATTTATACTTTTTTGAGTTATCATCGTTTATCTTCACCCTATTATGCATTTGTATCCTTTGTCTTCTAGTTCTGTTCCAAAGTCCACCAGTGATGCTCTTGCTCATTCTAGGTGGCGGCAGGCCATGATTGATGAAATGAATGCCTTACATACTAATGGTACTTGGGAACTAGTCTCTTTACCTTCTAGAAAATCCACTGTTGGATGTAGATAGGTATACACCGTAAAAGCTCATCCTGATGGTTCTGTTGATCGCTTAAAGGCTAGATTGGTAGCAAAAGGCTACACTCAGGTCTATGGTGTGGATTATTCAGAAACTTTCTCTCCTTATAGCTAAAATTACATATGTCAGGGTATTTATATCTCTAGCTGCTATTTTTGATTGGCCACTCTATCAATTGGACATAAAAAATGCTTTCTTACATGGTGACCTTGATGAAGAAGTCTTTATGGAGCAACCACTTGGTTTTGTTGCTCAGGGGGAGTCCGGATATGGTGTGTTGATTGAAAAAGTCTCTATATGGCTTAAAGCAATCTCCTAGAGCTTGGTTTGGTAGATTCAGTGAAGCTGTTCTTAGTTTTAGACTTCAAAGGTGTACTATTGATCACTCAGTTTTCTATAAACATACAACTAATGGCAGAATTCTTTTAATTGTATATGTGGATGATATTGTGATTACAGGTGATGATAATCATGGGATTCAACAATTGAAATCATTCTTACAGTCTAAGTTTCAAAATAAAGACTTGGGACAGCTAAAATACTTCTTAGGCATTGAGGTTGCAAGATCACAATTGGGTATTTGCCTTTCTCAAAGAAAGTATTGTCTGGATGTCTTGAGTGATATGGGTATGTTGGATTCCAAACCTGTAGATATTCCTATGGATCCCAACACTAAATTTGTATCAGATATGGGGGAGCTACTGACAAATCCTGAGCAATATAGACGTCTTGTTGGTAAGTTGAATTATCTCACAGTCACTAGACCAGAACATCTCATTGGAATGCTGTTATTCGTATCTTAAGATACCTTAAAATTGCACCCGGAAAGGGATTATGATATAAGAATCATGGGCACACTCTAGTTCGAGGACATGGTCGTGGTCATACATTAGTCCATAAATATAATTCTACTCCAGTTAAAGGTTATAGCGATGTTGATTGGACAAACTCTCAATTTGATAGAAGATCTACTACAGGATACTGTATATTTCTGGGTGGAAATCTTGTTTCATGGAAAAGCAAAAAGCATATTATTGTTGCAAGATCCAGTGCTAAATCTAAATATAGGGTCATGACTCATACCACTGTTGAGTTAGTTTGGCTGAAAAATCTATTAGACGAGCTTGGATTTAAGCATTCACAGCCTATGGAGTTATATGTGATAATGAAGCTGCATTACATATTGCATCAAATCCAGTCTTTCATGAACGAACAAAACATATAAAAGTTGACTGTCATTTCGTTCGTGAGAAGCTTATGGATAATACAATCAAGACTACATATGCAAAATCAGAAGATCAGTTAGCAGACTTATTCACAAAATCTTTGGCAAGAAACCGACTACGATATCTATGCAACAAGCTTGGAACATATAATCTTTATACTCCAGCTTGAAGGGGAGTGTTAGAGTAGACAACTTAATTAGTGGGTCAAATTTCCTTATTTATAGTTTCCTTATTTATGTGTAATTTCTATTATGTATCTGGTTGATATTTAGTCTACATTCATTATGTTAGGTAGACACGTATTTGGTTGATATTTAGTTTAGGCTCACTATATTAGGTAAACATTTTAGCCTATAAATAGAGGCTCCCTCTTGTACATTTAAAATCATCTGAATATACATTCTTCTTATATTCAACAATATTAATTGATGCTTCTAAATTTATTATAGCTTTTTCAAATCTAATGTTTTCTAATAAGCAAAAAATAGTAAAAATACATGGATCCTTGCATTTTGGGGGAAGTTTTTATTGGATAATGGCTGAAATGTTTTGCCCAAACTTACTTTTCATCACCCCTTAACTTGCACTTGGTAGTACACAATTCTTTGAGAAATTTGGCACAGTGAGGTACTTGCTTGATTGCATCCAACTGCAATATGTTAACCTCTACTTGGGAAACATCTCTACGATCTTCTTATCTTGCTATTCCTTTTTTGATCTAGTGAGCCTGTTAGGAAAAAGGATGTAAGGACTTATAAACTAGAACTAGAATTAGAATACAATATTGAGTGGTTACCTTAGAAGGTGGCGCTACTTCCTTGTTTAGTACAGCTTCCTTCTGAACTTCCTCTTCTGTCACTATCATAGGTTTTACCCTACGTGGCTCCTCTAGTTCGTTACCATCATAGAGCATTATTGTACTTTCATTCTCCCTTGGGTTTATTGCCATTTGGGAAGGTGATTTACCCAATACTTGTACCTTTAATTTTCTCATGGTGGTAACTACCTAGCCAATTTAATTATCCAAATTTTGAATGGTTGCCCATCATCTTCTATTGAAATTGCTTAGTGTTAGTGGCAAGGGACTTAACAATATCCTCAAGAGACATACATTGGTTTGGATCAGCTTGTTCTCTAGCTTGGAATGGTGGTTGAACTTGATGAAATCTTGGTTGTTGATTAGGAGGTGCATTGCAGATAGTTGGATTTTCATAACTAAGATTTAAATAATCTCTCCATCCTGGACTGTAGGTATTGGAGAATGGATCATATTTGTACTGTGGTTATCCTAGAAATCCACCCATGATGTTGACTTTCTCCACAAGCTCCTCTTCAAGTGTTGAGTACATGTTGGTTGGGTGTCCCACTACCGAACAAAATTTCACAAGCCGTGACTTTTTGCAAGTTCCCTATAGCTATTTGGCGCACAATAAAGGTTAGACTAGTAATTTTTTGTTCCTAAGAAGATGTGCTTACCTCATGAAGCCATATTTGAAATCAAGTTCTTGGCAGCCTCCGATGTTTTGTCCACCAATGCTTCCTCCACTCGCTACATCAATCATGGTCCTATATGTTAGGAAAGAGTCCTTTATAGAAGTATTGGATCACTAATTGATTATGTAGGCAGCTTGCACATGTGGTTATGGATCCCCAATGGTAAGTAATAGTCAATTATTAGCGGTGTCCAGCAAAGAAAATGGAAAAGCCATAAGATTGATCTGCTCTTTAGAAATCCTAATAGGTTTCATGCTTGAACAAACTGCATGAAATTCATTTAGGTGTTTGTGAGGATCTTTACCGGCAAGACCACGAAAAGTTGGCAAAAGATGAATTATACCAGATTTCAATTCAAAAGCAACATCTAAATTAGGATATTCAAAGCAAAGCAGTTGTTGGTTCAAATTTGGAGCCGTCAACTCATTAAGGTTCGGTTTGCATTATTAGCCATGATTTCAGATTCTGATGAATTGTATGAGTCGGCTAGTGGTGGTTGGAATAAGAGACCGCTTGTTGATAAGCTTCAATAAACCTTCTTATTTGTTGGAGTCTAGAATCAAAATATTCACTGGTCCTAAAGACCAGAAAAACAGAATAAAAAGGACTTATATTAAGTTGACAAATCAATCAAAAGATCAATTTCCTAACAACGGCACCAAAATTTGATGCATATCGAAAGTACCAATTAAAATTCTCTATCTTAACCTAGTTTTGTAGTTAAGGTGAAAAGTGGTCGATCCCACGAAGAATTGAGTTTAATCAATTTGCCCAATATATAAACCATAATTCGAACAATAATTAAAAAAAAATGTTTTATTTTTTGAACTTCCATAATTTAAATCAAAAGTAAGCTGAAAGTAAAATTAAATAAACAAACAATCAGCAGAGAAAGCTTTTGATAAAAAGAGATTTATCCACCGTGGAGATTTGATTAGACCATTGATAAAATTATTCAAATATCCATTCAAATAGTTAGCCTAAAACATCAAAAGTTTTGATACTCCGAATCTTTCCTTAGTTCATCATTAATCAAAATAAGCTCCTTAATTAATCTCTTGCTATTAAAGAACCTTAAACAAGCTCTTAAGATTTAATTTAACAATAGCTTAAGAATTAGAAAGATAGTTGAGGCTAACAAACACACAAGCTCAATTTATTTAACTTAATCCATTTTATTCATAGCAATTGCAAACTATTATTCGCTACTTATGTTAGAATTATCAAACAATTACGAACTTGATTCTCCTAAACTAGCAATAGATCATATAATTAAATCGACTTGCACACCTTAATCAATTAAACATACAATCACGAGCAATTATAACAGAAGAACATAATATACTTGAATTAAATAATCAAATTAAGATGAAAAACTAGTCTTACAATGCAATTCTACAATTGCAATCCTCCTTTTTATCAGAGAAGAAAATTCAACAACTTATAATGAGGACGAAAATGACAAACAGAACATAAGAAAAACTAGAACACATTTAATGAGTTTTGAAAAACTTCTCCATAATACTCCTAAACTAATAGTATTTATAGACTAATTAGAAGAGAGAAAATAGCTTATGGAATCCTTATTTGACTTGAAATCCTTCTTAGATTAAGATCTAGTAGCTGAGATCTTTCTTGGATAAGGATTCCTAATTTAACTTGAAAATATGTCAAAATACAAGAATCTACAAGAATCTCCTTTTTTTTCCTTATGCAAATCTAATTATGAAGCTTATCCATTAATTCCTGAAGTGTTTGGATTTCATGGAGTGGTTGGAGAAGTCCTTGCACCATAAGGATTTATTTGACATATTTTCGCATGCTAAACAGAATAATATAGGGGCTTTCATCTCTATAAGTATTGGCTTTCTCTTGAGGTGAAAATCATTCAATTATTTATTTAATCATTCAATTATTCAATAAATATTATCATTAATAATATTTCTCTCTTATTTTATATTCTTGTGTGGTAGAATAATTTCTTTTTCTTGAGTGCAGTAATGTTTTCAAGGTTCGACGTGATTGACCTTTTTTTTTATTGCTTCTGTTATGCATTAGCAGTATCAAATTGAGGAATCGCTCTAGCCATTTGTAAAAGTCGAGACAACCATCTCATTAACGTAGATCAGGGAAGGTAGGCCCTTTGACCAAGGTTGTAAACCTAAGAGTAGAGGATGAATCACAAACTCTGTGAGATTCACGACGTTCTCATTGACTTAGGTGGCACCAATATAGTTTTTGACAATAGTAGGAACAATTGAGTCTAAAATTATGCTCAAGACCAACCTATCAACCTGACATGATTTGAAAATTTGTATGTTCTTGATAAGATGAATTCATATTCTTGATGATGACTTCTCCAGAGGGGAATTCATCAACTGGTTAGAAGATCTTAAATTTTTTTTTCAAGTATAAGGAGATTCGAGTGAAGCTTGTATATCATAAATTCAAATATCATGTCCATGAAATCACTTACAATCTGAGAAGGTCTAACAAGGAAAAATAAAAATTTGTTCCTGATTTGAAATAAATAAAAAATTATTATTTTATGATATTTTTCTTAAGATTATATTGAGATATACCTAAAGATGATTGTTAAAATCAGTTGACAACTTTTGATCTCTATCCATAATATGATGATGTTAAGTTTGTAAGAAATACTCAAGATATGGAGACTGAAGATATACAAAGAGACTTGCATGATTGTGATTGGATTAGTGAAGACATCATAAACAAAAAGCAAAGCAAGGAGTGATAAATATGACCACACCTTACTGAAAATTGAAGATTGATTTAGAGAAGACCAATAAAAGTTTGTTGATGTTGATAACATTTCAAATAAATAAAAATCTTCAACATGAGTACATGATCCAAAAGGCCAAAGATCTCCTTCAATCGCTAAGAATTGAAGATGTTGATTTTGTAGGAATTAAAAATTATTATTATACTTTGGATGCACTATTGGTGGATACGCTAAATAAATTGAAGACATCGAAGAAAAGGTTTATGCAAGGCATAGTCAATTTGTTGAAAGAAATATTTTCAAAGTATATCCAGCTTGCTATGTTAGATTTTGATGTGATAACTGTGGATGGATTGGTTGGCTTCTCGTAATGCCATAGTTGATTGTTTTGAGAAGACTGTTACCTTTAGGATTATGAGGGAGTCATAATTCTAATTCCAATGTGATCAAAATGTCCCCATATAACTTGATATTTGCTATCGGTGCGAGAAGGATGATGCAAAAAGGGTGTAAGGCATACTTGGCTTTCGTGAGTGATACAGAAGCTATAAGCCTGCCTAACTTGGAACAAGTTTGGATCGCAGGAGAGTTTCCAGATAAGTTATTGTGTTTGCCTCCTAATTGGGATATTAAGTTTTGTATCGACTTGGATCCCGATATCAATCCTATTTTTATACCCCCTTATCGCATGGCTCCCATAGAGCTTAAGGACTTGAAGGAGCAATTGCAAGATTTGTTTAACAAGAGTTTCATCCAACCGAGCATTTCGCCTTGGAGTGCCCTGATGTTATTTGTTCTGAAGAAGAAGAAGAAGAAGACATCAAACCTTATACTTCAACTTCTGGTTCTTTTATGCCATCACCAATTCCTTCCTTAGATAAAAAAGATTATTTAAATATACAAAATAAGACAGTAAATGGCACATATTTAGGTCTAACAAATGTTCAAATAAAATATTTATGAACAAATAATATATGAACGGGCACAATTTATGTCCATAGTCATAACTACATATAAATGGGCTTGGACAAAAGAATTTTTTATTTATTTTTTTAATTTTTATAACCTGTACATTGCAAGAAGACATTTGTAATTTCTTCATAAATGGGAAGGATTGGTAAAAGGAATAGCTCAAAAAATTGAGTTACTTAATAATTTTTTTTCTTTTGATAAAAATATTAAAGGAATTTGTGGCTATGATAAAAAGAGAATTTTGTGGATATGTTGGATCCACTAAATGTTCCATCATATACAAAATGTATTCTTAAAAAATAAAATAAAATAAAAAATTATGTGTTATTAAAGAATTGAAAAAAATTCTCTAACAATTTCAAAAATACTCTCATAAATTAAATGAAGTAAACTCTATTCTTTTAGCTTAATTGATATTTTCATAAATTTACCTCCCCTTAGGATAAAACATGTAATAATACATATCGGCTATTTCTAGAAAGGACTAATGGGCAAGACACCCTTGGTAATAGAATGTGATATGCCATTAGACAAGTCATAGATGATTGTCTATTGGCAAAAGTCACAAAGCAAGTAAAATAACAAGTAGATGACATATAACCATTGCTCTTGAATTCTCAAAGGGGATTGGAAATTTGGTTGTAATAAATATAAGCTAAAAGGTTTAAATGGAAAAAGTGACAAAAAAAAAAAAAAAAGAAAAGAAAAAAAAAGAAAAAGAAAAAAGAAACCTACAAAATTTAGACGTAATAAAATAATATATAAGACGAAAGAAAAAAATACTAGAAACCTAAGAAAGGTTGTAAATGTTACATATCTAATGAAGTAAGTCATATTGCACCACAATGTCATAAAAAATGTAAAGATAGAAAAAGATAATAAAAACTATAGAAGAATATCAATTAGAAGTTTGTTATGTAGAAGAACTCTTTGATAATGAATCTATCCTCCATGAAATAGAAGGTGAAGAAGAAAGTTATGTTAACAAATTAGAATTTAGTCTTTATGTTTCAAGAAGTTCCTAATTCAAAACATTAAGTTACAAAATTAGGAGATATACTTAAAGAATATATGGTTGTAGAATAGAAAAACTAAAAACTCTTAAGAAATAAGAAATCTATAAAATTTCAAATTTAATTTATCGAGTGCTAGGCATTTTGAATAGTTTTCAGAAAATACTATTACAAAAGTTTTAGAAAATGGAAGAATTGAATTAACCATATTTTAGCAATATATATAAGAATTATTCACAAGGAATTAATACACCTATTTTAAAATTTCTATTACATAATTAGATTTAATGATCCATAAAACACTTACTGAGGGTCAATCTAACTTTTTTTTTTTTGCTAAGAAGGTCAATCTAACTTAGTTATAGGAATAGTTGGTTTCAAATAAAGCCAACTTATTTCTTATCTAATTGAACATCCCAATATTCATAATTTTTTAAAACTTAAAATTCAAACTAAAAATATTGAAATAATGGAAGATATAATTTATGATTTAGTAATAGAATGGAAGACAATCCATGAATTGATTGATCTTAGACAGATTTCAACAAAAAATTACAAAATCGCTTTGGTTAATAAAAGATTTAACTGAAAATAAAAGCAAAAGGCTAGTACATGCTATAGACTTTAGGCTTCATGTAATAACCTTTACTTTAGGGGGATAAAAAATCATTTAGTAATCCACAATCTATGTAACATAAGTTTTGATAATCATAATAATATAAAAGAAGAAGAGTTTAATGAAAATTTATAGGAAGATTAAAGAGAAATAAACCCCAATGTTACTCTTCTTATACTTCTAGGTCATTTTTAAAAAACTGAAGAATTAAAAACCCTAATTATCTAACAATTATTGATAGGAGAACTTGGAGACATTATTTTCTTTCATCAAAATAAAAAGAAATATGATTATGTTCTGGAAATATTTAATTTTTTTTTTTAATATAAATCAATAGTTAGATTTTGTTTTAATTGATATAACTGCTACAACAAATACTTGAAGAATTAATGTTTTACTTATAGAAAAATGGATACTTATGAAACATCCTATTTTAGCTAAGGGAACAGAGGGTAGAGAAATTGTTATAGAATTCAAAGTAAAAAATATTCCTCCTATGGTTAGGGAAAAAAAAATTCATTACTTCTTAAATTTTATATTTACTCTTAATGCATAGAGATATTTTGTTTGGTAAGAATATATTTTCCTATAAAATTAGACAATAATTATCTAAAGTTAGCTATTAATGTTCAAAAGAATTTAATACCTATAATGGTAGAACTTAATCATAGATATGACAAAGGATTTGAACCTTTTTAAAAAATTAGAAAGGTGAAATTCAAACCTTAGAAACTTCACACTAGTTATATGAACAATAAAAACAAATTTGTTAGTAAAAATCCTTTAAAACTGTGGTCTAAATTTTCTAGATATTGTAGTCACATCTTGATAAAATTATTAGATTAAACCAATGATCTACTAAACAAGATATAGAGGAATTTGCAATACAAATAAAAAAAAAATATATGTATTAGATAATTAAGGAATAAATAGAATCAACTACTAGTGCACATTCTAGTCCTACTTTTATGGTAAGAAACTATTCAATAAACAAGAAAAAGCTAGAATGGTAATAAATTATAAATGTTAAATCAAAATTTATAATTTGATAGTTATTTTATACCTCATAAAGATGTGTTAGTTAATCAAACTAAACATGCAAAATATTTTAGTAAATTTAATTATAAATCAGATTTTTGACAATTAAAATTAACTGAATAGTCAAAATCATCTACTTCTATTAGTGCATCATATGGACATTATCCAGTAGATAGTCATGCCATTTGGATTATGCAATGCTCAACAAAATTTTCAAAATTGGATGGATACAATTTTTTTTTTAAAAAAATTGAAAGATTTTTGTATAATATATATTGATGATGTTATTATGGAGAAACACGCTAGAATTTAAAGGTCTTAGGGTGAGTTGGACGAAAACTGAGTATATTGAGTGCAATTTTAGTCACAGTAGAGAAGACTTGATTGAAATAACTTTAGATGATTAGACAATCCTTACAAAGAATGTATTTAAGTATACAATGTGAACCATAAAATTAGGGTAGAGTGGATGAAGTGACGAAGTGCTTCAAAAGTTTTATGCAACTCTAAAATACCGAATAAGTTGAAAGGAAAATTCTATAAGATGGCAATGAGACCGATTATGTTGTATTGTTTCAAATGTTGGATAGTTAAGAAACAACACTCCTATAAGATGGGAGTAGCCGGAATGCAAATATTGAGATGGATGACTGGACATACAAAAAAGAATAGAATACGAAATGAGAAGATTTGTAGGAAGGTTAAGGTAACAACCATCAAAAAGAAAATGTGGTAGAATTGCTTACGTTAGTTTGGACACATTGAACGTCGGCCAATAGACACTGTAATTAAAAAAATGTGACTTGGTACAAGTGATAAGTGTTAAACGTGGTAAAACGAGACCAAAACTTATACGAGAAACAATCATTGCGAAAAATATGATTACTTTAAACATTACTGAAAAGACATCAAAAGAATTTTGAGCCACAACATAATTTTGGACTTTAATATATCCCTTCACAACCAATCATGGTTCTCTCAAAATTCTTTTTAACTCAAAAAGTTATAATCATGACTCTCATCTGATGAAGAATTAAAAGGGAATATGAAAATCCCATATTCTAGAGAAGAAAACTATTTTTCGGAAACATATGGGACAATTATCGACCAACATATTTCAACATCTTCTTGAAATAAAAAGTATTAGAGAGATAGATTTGTAAGATAATAAAGAATGTCAATTGTGATAGACAGTTCCCTAGATGAGGTGAACATTGTGCTTGAACTATCCAACTAATTGGAAGACCAAATAAATGATCCAATTTTTCATAACCAATTTGCACCATTGGAGAATTCATGAGGAAAAGGACCATATTTCAAGTGACTCCAAAATGCGACACGTTACATATATCGCAAAAGAATAAAATATCATTGATTTCTTTCCTTACAAATTCTGTCTTTTGTCTCTATCTCCTGCTGCACATACAATTGACTTTTCACTTTTGAGATAGAAAAAAGGAAAATATTTCTAACCTGCTTTTGGCAACTGACAAAATTGGGGCTTGATACTTTACAGACGGATAAGAGTATAAGAATAATTATATAACACTTGGTGGAGTTGCTCCAAATGGTTGGCGCCAAATATGACCAAGCTGCTATGGAAGTCATCAATTTACAACAATGGCTACAGGTGCTGTAAGGCACAGAACAGTCTTCTGGCAGCTCTTCAAGTTGCATATTGTACCAGCTTCAAGTTAATGTAACAAATTTCATCTGATCCCATCACGTTAGATTAGGAATATTTCGATGACCGTCAGCAAATTCACGGACCAACCGCTTAAGAACTCTACCCCCCTTCCCTTGCATATGTCCATAATTATCATTTATCCCATTACAGTTCTTGCTCTCAAGATAATCAGAGGCTGCACTAGCAAGGGCCTTTGACCATGCCGGAACTAGGCTTTCTGCTTCTCCTTGGTTGAGGTATTCAACCGGAAGAGCCTGAACCTGGTATACCTAAAATTGTCAAATAATCTAGAGTATAGACTTGTCAAAAAAGCTTAGTATGCACTATGCATTTAGATGCGAGCAAATTCATACTCACTATATCCCGAAAAGGATGCTCTGTTTGACACACAGATTATGTAGGCAGAATAATTGTAGTGTTACCTTACATATTTTGCATCTTTCTTCCAAAGTAATCCCTATTATAAGGAAAGAAAAGTATTTTATATTTAACAACTTGCTGTTTAGTTAGTTTTATAGAAGGAAAGTGATACAACTACTTGACATTTTGGTAGCAGGCATGGGTTCAGGGAAAAACGAAATAGAAACTGAGACATCCTTTGGGATGGAGAATGACACAATCAGCCAAGAATAACAACGAAGTTATCAATTCAAAGTTGATTCCTCCATTGCCTTTCCTGAAAAACAGAGATGGATGTATCTATTCAAATTAACCTTAAACTCTGTTTCCATATGTAGCCCAATTGGCAGTCACTTAACAGGGTAACAGAAAGCAAAATTGACTAGGATGTCAACAAGCAATCCAACCAACCTTTCCTTGTGAAAAATCCTAAAAGGTCAGAGAAATACTATAATGACATAACCGGTTTCACATCACCTTCTATTGGGGTATTTAGCATAATATATATCTAACCCAAACTTATTGGTTACACAAAGACCAAAATCTATACAAAGACATACTTAAACAGCATAAAGAGATCATACTTGAATTTATGTAAGAAGAAAGGGATGGAGGGAGGGAGAGAGAAAGAGAGAGACCGCTGATTGAAGCCATCCATTCAGAGATCCCCAACAAAGAATAGCCTTCCATGTTGTTGTTTCACATAGACTGCAAATTGCCGCCAATTGTTGCAAAATAGTTGCACATTTGTGAACCTAGCAACATAGACAGGAGGAGGATAACTCTTTTTCTTTATCTAAAAAACCTTTATACACTATGTTAAAAAGAAAAGTATTACTCAAGAAGATACATATCATGACGTTATGGAAGCCTTTAAATTAGTCTGATTGTCTCTAAAGGAACATGCCAACTATTCTAAAACACATGGTGTCAAAAGCCACTTAAATATTAAATGTAAAACTAGTTGACTAAATTTTTCATATAAGAAATGTAAAAAATATCTTAGTATAAGGATGAAGTCAAACTAGCAGGCAGGTAACAAAGTCATTTCATTTCTGAGTGTAAGGATC
This sequence comes from Quillaja saponaria, assembly GCA_029379385.1. Taxonomy (NCBI): domain Eukaryota; kingdom Viridiplantae; phylum Streptophyta; class Magnoliopsida; order Fabales; family Quillajaceae; genus Quillaja; species Quillaja saponaria. The sequence goes on from CM055607.1 coordinate 22,714,375, forward strand.
CAGGATCAAAAAGTAAAGTAATCCAACCAAGATACTATCTCTATTCTGTATATTTTCCTGGGCTACGACAGCTCATTTGGACTCTTAGTTATAGAAGATTTTCCATTATAAAAATTATGCACTGATGTAAATACCATATTACACTTGGATTGTACAGCAATGTGTATGTCAAAATAAAGGGCACCGTACTCACCCGTGACATTGCAGAGACACCAAGTAAAGCATACACCACGTTTGATACCAGTCCCTCACCACTGTGGGATATTACATGAATTGCCATGGCACTGAATGATCCTTCAGGAATACATTTTATTGATTCCAGCAAAGAGGCCAGGCCCACATCTAAGAAACCTGAACAGTCAAGCATGCGAGAGTCAATAAGCCTCATGTAGATATTATCAACCAACAAATTTCAACGAACAGAACTTAAGAATATGCAGAACCACCAAAGACACTTGCTTACAATGAAAATACTACAGTAAAATTTACTCAACTTAAAATATAAAGATAAGTCCAACTTGCTATACAATATTAAAGTGAAATGCAATGAGGAGCACCAATTTCAATGATATTAGCACAAATTGCTACCAATATTGATACAGCACAAATTAATAAATTTCTGAAATTTACTAATGCACTAAACAAAAACAAGCCATAACTGTACTGTTATAATTGACTTTCTAGTGAAGTTGCTTCAGCTATGAAATGATGCATGTCTTCATACAGACAAAACAGAAACCAATAGGACATAAAGAACCTAAGGATCTATGAAATTTGAACTGCAACCTATACTAGGCATACTTCATGGTGAAGCTGACTGATAGTGACCAGAAAATGTGTGTCAAGCTCACATACAGACTCGCATTCCTCCTCACATGCAGGCCTGGGGCTGCACGTGGACCCCGTAAAAAAATCAAGAACCCAATACCAAAATAATACCAGAGAATGGTAAGTCTAAAGACCTTAAACTAAACCAGATTCTAACTGATGTTCAATTATCAACTCTCCAGGCAGCTGTAGCAGATAGAAATCCATATGCGAAAATATATAATAAAATAAACCCTAAAATTATGAAAATATAAATGTACAAGATAGAGATACTTTACGATCCTAGAAAATAGCTAACTTGAACCAAGAAGGGATAAGAATTATCAGCAGCATATGGAGAAACACCCAAGGAAGAGTGTGTTATTTTTATATTAAGAAAGAAAGAAGTACAAGAGAGGGCAAGTCCTTTTAAGCATAAAGAAAAATGATAACTAAAAATACAAGCTTAAAACAATAATGCATGCCAATCACGACGCATATCTATTGAAGAAACACCCTAAAAGGCTCTTGAAGCAAAATACCAAAGAGAAGCGAGAAAAACAATTTTTTCTTAGAGAAGATGACATGCGAGATGACAATCACGATTTTCCCATTAGGATCCAACCATACTTCCCACATTACTAAGAAAACACATCTCTACAAACACTTAACATCCTTTTTTCCCACAAAGGAAGCATGTGTTATTAAAGTTTGACAATCAACATGCTCTATCATATGCCTTTGCAATAGCCAAAGTAATATCTTTGCCTGAACATTTTTGTCACAAGCAAGGTTGTCAAAATCACGATCTAAATAGTGTTAAAAATAGTTTATGGGTAAGATTGTAGGATCAATCAAACTCAATAAGAACATATGATCCCACCTGATTTTACGAAACAAGCTCATTTGGGGCTGTTTTGCATCATGACGCAACTCAACAAAATCTTAAATCCCAAACTAATTGGAATCAACTATATGAATCATTTTCCTCCATTCGCATCGATCTAAAGCATCATTTTCAATAATGGATATCCTTCTCAAGGACTTCTTCTTATATAAATTTTGGTCTTCCTCTACCTCATCAAATCCCCTTTTACTTGCACCTAGTCACCTCTCCTAACTACAGCATCCGCGTTCCTATGTTGGATATGTCCAAACAACTGTAAGCGGTTCTCTATCATTTTTACATCAATTGGTGCAAGTGCAACTTCCTAGGTATCTCCTCAATTCATTTTCTTGGGTTTTAGAAAATCTGGTGTTAAAAACCACATCCCACCAGCCTAACTCTTAAAACACCTCATATCTAACAAAACAACTATCAACTGTTGCACCTCACTTCAGAGTTCAGAATCAGACCCCATAGGTTAGACTTCTTAGTAGCACATTTCAATTTTAAATTTATGTATGAACCGTTTGTTTCTATTTTTTAAATTGATGTTTAAACTTCGGACTATTTATACCTTGTATGGAAATATCTTTTAAGTATTATGTTTGAACAATTTAACATAGCTGTCAAACCAAGATTCAAATTGAGAATCTAAATTCTAATTTTGAGAATCGAGAATCTAAATTTTTCAAAACAAGTCAGAAAGAAATTTATAGATGTAACACAAACAAAATTTAATTAAACATGAGATATCTTAACATATAATTTACATTTGGCCAATTAAAAAAAAAAAAACTTGGCTTTACACCAAGTATGTGTGTCTTGAGAAAAATGTCTTCTTCCCTTCCAAAAGCATTGCTTCTTCTTCTCTTTACATAATAGCCACTAAACCATTTTGTAAATTAAAAATTTATGATTTTCCTTTAAAAATACATTGAGACTAGAACAAACATTTTAAAGGCTTTTAAATCAATTTTTTTGTTCTTATTTAGAGTTTTAAACATGCGGGTCTAATCGGGATCCGATAGGTACATTAAGATTTGGAATTGTCCAACAAACTATGAACCATAAGATTCGAATCGCAAATCATAAATTGGACGAATCAGTTGTGTTGAATAAAATAGAACGAGAAAAAGGATTGTGGGCTTGATTGATATCTCAAAGCCTACACCCATAAGCTTTATTTATAGTAAATAATAAAACATAGACTTCCACATCTAAATAATGTGTGACTACACAATATAATAATATTATATTCTTAATACTCCCCCTCAAGATGGAGCATATAATGCTCCCCATTACTTACAACAACCTAAGAACAATATGTCAAACTTCAATCCATTTGATGAATGTACTGGTATCTTGTACAAATAAAACCCAGTTACCAATCTCAACACTCCCCCTTACTTACAATAACCTAAGCACAATAGGTCAAACTTCAATCCGTTTGATAAACATACTCCGTGAACAATACTCTTGCTAGCTAGAAAGAGGCTCAACCAGATTAGCCGAAAAATAAAAAGAGCACTACTAAAAAAAGACAAAGCTAAAAGTTCACGCAAGTACTGTTGAACCATCAAGCTATTTGAGCCGTCAAAAGCTAAAATAAAATAGGCTTGAAAAGAAAAAGGATTGAGCCATCTTGACGAAATAGATAACTAGGAATAGAAAAAGGTAGGAGGAACTAGGATTGAAAAGAGGAAATAATTAGGCCTGAAAAATAACTAGGCTAAATGATGGCTGGATGCAATGCCCTTTTTTTTTTCTTCTTTTTTCTTCATATGGCAACTAGAGAAAAGATGATTAGGGTTCTGGAAATCAGACCAAGATCGGGTTTGGGTTTTAAACCCACTTTTTTGATACCAAGTTGAATAAAATAGAATGAGATAAAGAATTGTGGGCTTGATTGATATCTCAAAGTCTACACACATAAGTTTATTTATAGTAAATAATAAAACATAAACTTCCACATCTAAACATTGTGGAGCCAGATAATACAATAATACTATATTCCTAACAAGTTGTAACTTATATTCATCTATAAGATTTGTATCGATTGACATACAAATTGAATTGAATCATAGGATTCGAATCAATAATTGTAAATTATACTATGAGAACGATTCATTGTTAGATTGTGTTACTTTATTTTGCTCTTATTATAATCTACATGGCAAATTTGACTTTTTAAAGGTGTACAAATCATTTTTAAACATGTTCACAGTGTTATCAAAGGCTCTAGGCGCACCTAATCGCTAGGGGTCCCTAGAGCCTAGGCGTAGGGCACAGGCGTGTGCCTTAGCAAGGTTAAGTGCACACCATAAAAAAATCTACATATAATAATTCCAAGCTTACAACAAGTAAAACCTAACACCATTAAGTTATAACATAGAAAAAAGTATCCATAGGCAAGAAATCCAGCAAGTAGAAAGTAAAGGTTGATAAAAACAATCTAGGTAAAGTAAATATGTCAAGCAAGTAGTCCACTAAGCCTAACAAGTAAAAATTGAATTTATACTTCTTTCTTAAAGATGGACAGAGATAGCTAAGGTTTAATGCTGATTATTACTGCTGAGTATTCTCTGTTTTTCAGGTACAAAATAGGGCAGAGATAGTTAAAGTTTAAGCCATACAAATGTTTTGCTTTTTGTGTACAATAGCAGATATTAGACTAAGCAGAACATGAAGAAGAAGGCTTAGTAACTAAAAAACATGATAGATAATAGGCAGACTGACACTTAAATTATGCTTTGTTTTTTGGCCAGGGAAACTCAGATTCAGTAAGCTGTTTAGTAATCAGGATTTAGGCTTAGCTATTGTGTTAGGTTTTTTTTATTTTTTATTTTTTATTTTTTATTTTTTATTTTTACGTTTTAGGGACCTCTGTTAAGACTCTTCCTAATGTTTGACTTTTCTTATTATGAAGAAACTGAAAAACTGAGGAGTATTTTAAAAAAAAAAAGACTTGCAGCACTTTAAGTGCGCCTCAAAACATGAAAAAGGCACTTGCCTAGTGAGCCTAGGCAGTGCCTTAGTGTTAGCGCCCGCCTTTAGAGGTGCAGAGGCGAGGGGGTTTGCGCCTTGCGCCTAAGGCGTGCCTCAGACGCGCCTTTAATAACACTGCATGTTCATCAAACTGCTAAGATCCACCAATCTTACGATCCCAATCCTAAGGCCCCTCTCCGTAAGATCTTGAGGACATGGTCAAAAGATGATAATGTGTAGTCCAATCTTCTTCTATCTAGACTAGAAGGTTGTAAATAAGAATGTAAATGGCAAATGATACTTGACCCCAGAGCTAAGTAATTTCTTCTAGATAACTCTTCCAAACAATGCCACATCAGTAAGCTAATTGACAGTAATTAGGAAAATAACTAATGAATTAAAAGACAATAGTATCCCCAAATTACTTTTGTATCTATGCACCACCTAATTGACACAATTATGCAATTAATTTATCATTTCTCTCTTCCTTCATATTATGATGGTAGCATAAAAGGCATCTAGGAGTTATTCTTACAAGACAAATATGACATTGCAGCTAGAGCAGCTCCACGATGCATGGCCGTACAACATATAGCTGCCTTCTGGACAGACACTTCAAGAAGGGAACCAGATACAGTCAACACTTCCTGCATTAAATCATTTATTGCTGAAAAGATTAAAATTAGACTAAAAAGTAAAATTGTCATTAATTTCTTCAACTTGAAGAACATGGCCCCCCCACCCCCAAAAAAAAAAAAAAAAGGGAAAAGAAATACATAAAAGGATGACAATAAAAATGAAACCTTGGTACAAGCACGAATAAATGTGGATGCAAAATTGGCATAGGCCTCCACTAGATCAGGCTCTTGATCACATATGTACGAGGAAGTAAGAGCCATTACTGATGTTGCATGAGTAAATCTTTCAAAAGTTGTGACAAGTAAAGGCCCAAACTCCTCCAGATGACCAAACTCTTCTATAACAATAGCAGCTGAAAACATGATTTGATATTCCGACAAGAAAGTGAGTCCAGGATGCATCAGAGATATTGCAACTAGTATAACCTCACAGCACTAAATGTCCTTATTCCTTAATGCAGATACAAATAGATATTACAAGAGAATTCCTCCGCTCGAGTTCAATCATTCAACTAGAAGAGAAACACGATAATTATAAAAAATAAAATAGGCAATTACTCTTCTTAATTTATGGTTACAAAATTTTTAATTACATGCTATTGATCTAGGAATGATCTTAAGATAAATATATTAAAGTGTATTTGTTTGTCTTTGCCTTATCAATTCAATAAAACAATCTACTGGATTTTCTTTCAGTAGGGACCTGCACTCACAATTCTTGTAAGTCATTGTTAGAGTATATTTAGTATTCAGTTATGTTGGGTGTTAAGTCCCACATTGTTTAGATAAGTAAGTCTTATGTAATTGTTTTATTATAAATTTAAGATCCTGGTATAGTCTTGGAATAATCCAAGCAACTACTATTTCTTTCTCTCTATTTATTTTACAGTCATATTTATCATACAGAAACAGGGCGTATTCCATGGATTATGCTCAGATATTTGGATTGGAATTGAGTGGTCAAACTCATTTTAACAGTTTTATATATGACCACATGCTCTAAATTTCTGAGAATCACCTAAATGATTAAAATTGAGACTTGCTACTTGAAACTGACAAAGAATAAACACTTAACTATTCTTTGGGTATTGCACACAAAAATACATGCCCCGTGGTCTTATCACCAATTGCCAAGACTCATAATTTACTTACTCAACTGCGTGACCTAGAAGGAAATGTTTATGTCTACTTATACATTTAACTAATTAAGCACAAAACAATTAGTATATTTTGTTTAAAATAAATACTCAAATTGTCTAGAAAACCCATTTACTAAACCACGTCAGGAGTATAAGCTTTTATGTGCTTCAAAGAATAAGTAGGTGAGGAAGTCCTGTCCAAGAGATCTAAATGAAGCCGTTGAAACTTCACATTTTAAAACCAAATTCTAACGAAGAATGAGTTACATAATAACATAATAAGCAATGCTTTCACAAGAAGATTAAAAAATGCAGAAGCCCGTATGAAGTTTCTCCGGAGAAGTTTAGCAGGTGTCATTATATTTTAGCCAATAATAGATATTTGTTTAATAAGTAAAAAAGAATTGATGATTTTAGATTTTACAAACAAATATTAGCCACTGCGCTTTGCCAATTAATGTGGAACCTTATTCTTTATAGAATTGATTCCTTTGTGAACCCAACAAGTTCCTCCTGACTACTAACTAGGAATCAACATTTTACCTGTTCTTATATAGCATTCATGACTTTGGAATGAAACAAAATTTGTAGACAGCCAATCTAGAACTTTGGGCAGTAGTGCTACAAAGTGCTGGCCTGCACAATTGAAAAGAAAAAAGGACAGGGTATTCATAACCCATAACCATGACAGGATCCATGACCTAACAGAAAATTTAATAATTCAAGGAGGGTAGGGGATACCTGAAGATTGAATTGCTTGTGAAAGAGCACGGCAAGCTGCCGTGGATATATTCCCATTCTCCATATGTTCGGACTTAAACAGTTTCTCTAGCATCGGCCAAAAAATGCTCAGTAGCGTAAGTATGGGGTCATCTGCAGCAGGCTCAGTTGACATTGATATTGCAAGATGGCTGAATACAGTTCCCATTCTAAAATCAAGTAGTCAGATATGAAAGCTGGAGCAACACGGCTTTACAATTTTATAGACACAAGCAGGAAACAACTATATCAGTAAAAAAAGGCAAAAATCATCCATGAAAAGGAAACAAGAAGTATCAATTGTAGAAGGTATAACTTTTGCACATACTGCAAAACAAAACTTAATGATTTCAGGAGACAAATAATATCTAGTGAAACAACGAAAGTCAAGACTCAAGGGTATTACAGTGTTGCTTCCTTTTGGTAGATTCTATTACAGCATTGGAACATTTTTGGGTGAGATTGCACTGAAATGTGAACAAAGTGGTTCACAAATGGCCCACAGAAAAGACAGGAAACAACCGAAACAAAGAAGAAACAGAAGCAGATGAATGCTGCAGACACCGATGCCCCTCACTCTTTTCCCTTTGTACAATTTGGTTTGTTCTCATTGCTCTATATATCTCACAATTTTTGGTTTTTTCTCATCTTTTGTTTATTCTTTTTGGTTCGTGCTTTGGCCAGACAAATAGAAATAGGGGTGCTGGGCTCTGTCTTTTATTCTATTTTCCAAGTTCACAAGAGCAATGAGTAGTTACTTAAGGTGTTAGGTGCTTTTTACCTTTCATTTGGAATTAAGAATGCTAGGTAAGTGTAAGGTTCGGCTATTGTTATTTCCAATCCAATACAATGCAACCAAGGTTACTTGATTAACCTCGTAGTGTCCAAAATCACAAAAATTGAAAAAAAAAAAAAAAAAAAAACTCATGATTTGTTGATGTATATAAGATATCCATGAAACATCAAATTGCATACAAAACTAATTCACTTTGCTGTTAAATATATGAAACTTAATTTCAGTATAAAAGCAATGTGAATATAATAGCTTTACACCATAGTATTGCATGGAGCAGATAGTTTGAATAGAGAAGGAAGCAGCTTCTTGACATCAGAGTATCATCTTTAAAGTACACAGAAAATGTGTAAACAACAACTAAAAAGATCCAAATCCTGGCCTCAAGATTAATGAACTTCACAGATTCCAGATTAGATGCATCCAAATAAAAGAGTAATCATCTTCTTACCTATGCAACCCTCTTGCTGAAGAGTTCAAAATTTGTGTGTAAGAAGCTGGATTCTGTCTCAGGGTGTGATGGTTGGTATTATCATCAACCTGAAAAATGCCATTAGGATCTTATGTGTTTTTTAAAATGTTTAATCAGAAAAACTAACATAGCATTGAAATTTACTGATTTAAGTTAGCAGGTAAGAGTTTTAAAAGTTTTTCATTTAATTTGTAGATCCTGTGCCTGCCACCAGAAATATTTTATGGATGGGAAGTTTGGGAACAGTGTCATGTACACTACTTTACAATGCTGATGACTGTCTACTGAAAAAACAACATTAACAATAACAACAAAAAAGACAAACAAAACATAAATAATTATTAAAAAAATGGAATCAAACTTACTAGTTTCCCAATGGCCTCATAGCTAGCAGAAAGCAATCTAGCCAAAAGGTTGCTTTTCAATTCTTTGTTGGGAAGAGAACCAAGGATCAGACTTATTGCATTGACAACTTCTTCCTCGTCTTCCAAAGGTAAATGCCATTTCTCTAAACCCTTAAAAGACAATAAAGTATACATAAGGCCAGAGGATAATACATAATTCAATCAAATATCTGCAAAAGAAAATGAGAATGGACATGTTTATACTTTACATTAGCAACAGTTCAGATCCAGAATATGATCTGTGAAACTAATAGGACATTGCAATACAAATGCACTAGCCTCCTATATAATGTGCAATTTTGGGTTGTGCATGGATAACGGACAGGCTCCCAGATGGTAGGACAAATTTCTCAAACTAATTAGTAAAACTCTGATGTCAACAGATATTCTTGCACAATATATGACTAATTAGGAATAATTAATCATATTTACTCAAACTGCAAGCTCAAAAAGTAACTTACCTCTCCTATCCACATCAAAATTTCCAAATTTGAAAGTTCACAAATTATTGCTGATGCATCTTCACAGACTTTACGCAGGGCAGATGCACAAGCATTTGAAGACATAGGCTCTGAAATCCCTACAGCAAGAAATAATCTGAAAGCAGAAACTCAGTAACAAAAACTGAAACATTAAAATGTCATACCCATAACTGGTAGTTTATAAAGACTTTCTTTTATGGCACATCAAGAAGAAAATAAATGAGCATAACATGGTCAATTAGAAGATATCCAATTCAAATAAGTTTATGCAACCATATCTAAGAAATGAATGGGGAATATGGTGATTTAGACAGTGTAGCACAAACTAAAATACATAAGAAACCATTTAAACCATCTACCATATTTACCATCCAAATATATAGGGGAGTACTTACAGTAAGGGCCTAGAATTTGTCTGCATAGTAGATATCCACTTTGAATAGGAACCAATGACATCTGCGAGAGATCGGTATACCTAAATAAAAATAAAACTTTTAAATGAATTGAAAATAGAAAGAAATGCTTATTAGAAATCAACTTGCATGAAAGACAAGAGAAGGTTCATGTGTAATATACAATGCACATGAAGCCCTTTAGCTCATCAGGAGGCCTAGTGGATAACATTGTCACCAACTGCATAATCACAGAGAAATCAAAAGTCTGGCCCTCCTGTATGACAGCATCGGCAACCTGGGATGTAAAATATAAGGTTGCTATAAATTACCAATCATAATTAAAAAAGGTATATTAACAAAACTGACAAGATGGCATGTCAATTTAGTAAAGAACATTCTAGTATCATATTTGAATGGCAACTAGCACTCCATAATAGAATCAACGGGGGACTAGGGATGAAATTACGTGGAGTATGAAAGGAGGGAATAGGACATAATTTTCGTTCATCTTTCTTTGGATGTAAATGAAGACCAAATGATAAGGGCAAAAAATAAAAAGTAACATTTCCAAGTTTGGAAGGAAAGAAACTTGTGACTGGACAATAATTAATTCCATTCCATGAATAGAAGCAAGCTCATGAAGAAATATTTACAGTTGGTTTTCTGTACAAGTACGCAGTTACTAATTGAAACTAAGCCAGGGGTAGATATTTGATGAAGAAACATTTTAGAGACGATAACGTGCCATGCTGTTTGAAATGGAATAGAAGATAATTGTAGACTCATCTGACTGTCAGCATAAGTCACAAACATGTTCCCGACTTTGAATTAGATATCCAATACAGGGTAACAGAACGGACCAATGAGAACAATGTAAAGCTATGAAAAAACTAATTGCAAAGACCCCACAGATTAAATAAAACAAGAACACAAGTATTGCATACACCCAGGAAAAATGACCAAGCACACAAATAGTAAGTGGTGCTCACCACATTCAGAGCAAACAACTTGCATTCCACCTCCTTCCAAGGTATCGGTAGATTCGGAGATGCCCAACCACCAAAAAGTAGCTACAACAAGATTCGAACAATTATAATAAGAACACTAAATCAGAAAGAGACTACAAAATAGGATGAAGTATGAATGATTGAAAAAATAATTAATTGTTCACTTTCTGTGATTTCCCATTTTCACTTCTTCATGTACAATGATGATAGATTGGTGACAGATATGACAAAAAACGTCTACTAAACTATCTGTGCAACAACAACTAAACATCTTCACTTCAAATGGCCTCTCGAAAGTCAAAATCAGTCAAGATTTAGATGCATCCCAAAAATGAGGGAACAAGGACAGGATTCTCCATCTGTTTCAAGTAGTTTTTGCCCAAAAACTTTTGAAGTGAAGTAAATGGAAACTTAATGTTGATTGGGGATTAAATTCAGTTCAACTACCATCTTGCTAAGGGAATTTCTACAAACAGAATGCTTTTCAGCCATACAACAAACCAAAGTCCTTTGTATTACTTGAGGACTCTGAGTTTGCTTACAAAACTGCCATAAAACCTCAACTATTTTCCTCAAACTTCAGTATATGCTCAATAAAACCATGCACATTATAAATTTCAAAATGTTAAGTAGTAACAGAGAATTCCACATAATAAAGACACCAAAACTATTAAAAGTTAAAAAATAAAAACAAATTGACAGACTTCATTTTCCTTATTTATATTCCATTAACAGAACCACAGATGGAATAAACAGAAGTGGGAAGAACCAGTTTACAAAAGTCATAGATCCACTAACACCAGAACAAGAAAGACTATCGTAAAAAATAAGTAAAATATAACATATCACCCAAACACACTGAAACATGGGAATTAAAAAAAGTCAGTCAAAGAGACTCAATTCTTTATGGTAGCACAGTATCTATGCAAATCACGTTATAATCAACATATCTAACTGCATAATGAATGCAACATAAGAATTTTGTCTACAAATAATGTGAAAAGTTAAGAAAAGAAACGAAAAGTTTCCACCAATCCAAATACATATCCTCAAAAGCACCTTCTGTATAAATGTAGCAGGTCTTAATAGATGGCATATATCCACCAAAAGTTCAATAAGATCCATCCTGAAATGAACAAGGCCATCAGGCAGGTCGAGCATTCTTCTCTCATCACTGTATGTGGAATCATCCATCTGCCAAGGAAAAAATTTCAATTTTTTCAATACATTAATCTATCCTCCAAAATATACATGCATAACTTTTTTATCCAAAAGAAAAAAAAAAAAAAAAAAAATCAAAATATTGACCAACAAGCATACCATTTTGATTCAAACTGATATGTAGACGTTTTTGGTAAGTAAAAGAATCAATCCACAGACATGCAAAACTGAGATTATATTGTCCATTCATACTACACAATACAATAAAATCGGTTAACTAATTACAGTTGTATGCCCCCTAATTCAACTTGGGCCACATGTCATGAAGATCTATAAGAGCAATAAGTTATTGATAAGTAATAACACCAGCGAGTAAAAAACAATTGAGACCCCAATCAAGATCCTACCAGGGATACAAAATTAAATACGCTGTTATAGATTAAGTCTTAAGTATAATTACTATTATGAAAATCAATCTCTTTTAAAAAACATAAAAAAGGAAATTAGGAATTGAAAGAACTTGACATGTAGAATCTGATCTACATGCAATATATACATATTATCGTCATCATGAATCGACCAGGGACTTCATAAGTCCATTTTACATATAGCAATACCATTCAATTTAAATACAGTTTTGAAATAATTATACAATTGACCAAAAGAAAGCAACATATGTATATACCACAGAAAAGTAACTTGCTAATCCAAGCCCAAAAGACAACAAAGGATAAACCTGAGAACGCAATAATAGTGAATCAAGTAATGCTGAGAACACAGATGAATATATGCCCTTCCACGTGTTTTCTATTTTGTGCACCATCCTCATCAAGGCCAAGAATGAAGCTTGCAAGAGTAGACCTGAGAAGGTTAATTTGAGCTCACTATTATCATTCACTAATTTGATGCAAACCTTAAAGATACTTCCAAACTACATGCTATAATAAGTCGTAATTTCAATACGTATTATACAACTTAACTTCAAAAATGCACCATTAATCCCAAAATCGATGTGTATATATGTGTCTGCTGAAACTAACATAAATCTTCAGTGCAATACCAAAAACTTCAGCTGGACTAACCTTAGCAAACAAAAAATTACTAGAAAAGAAAAAGTATGAAACCGTAAAACTTAAGGCATTTCCTTTTGAATCAAAAACACTAAACATGCTGTTCCAGCTTTGTAGGCATTCTTCTGCAACTGGGACCACATCTTCCATCTCAGAAAACCATGAGGTCCTTCAGGGTAGCTGGAATAATTCAATAAATATCAAAGAGGGAAATAGCAATGTCCTGAAAATCTATATCCATGGGCAATTAAAGAGCATGCAATTGACTGTTTCTCTTGTCTGGACATATAAAACCAATACAAAATTCTTCTCTCCAATGATTATGCAGTGTTAGAATTCAACTGGAGCAGGCCACATAATAAACTCAATCTTGTAGGAAATATTGGTCTGCCCACACATTTTTCCAAGCAAGTAGTTCGGTTTCATTTTGCACAAATTCCTGTAATAGGCAGCTTTTTGCAGATATTTTCCTTTTATGCCAGCACATAACATCAACTCCTTCACCTTGCACCTGAAGACATAACATCAGCCTTGACCCTAGGTGCAAGGCACAGGTGCGCGCCTGAGGAAAGCCAGGCAAACTGCTGATGAAAAAAAATCTACAGGCAAGAATTCCAAGCTTTCCAGTAAAAGAGGGGAAGTTGCTACTCTGTAAGCCACACTTAATGGCTCTGTTTACTGTGTAGCATAACAGAGACTAGTATAAGAAAGAAGAAGAATTGAAGAATAACTTAAGAAAAACAGGTTAGACAAGGCAGACTTACCACTAAAAATGTAATTTGTTTTTTGACCACAAAACAGGGGATGCTTTATGGTTGAGACTTTCAATCCTGACGTCGCTGATATAGGGTTTTTGGTTTCATTCTTCAAGGAAGCTGCTGATATAAGGGTTTCTTTTAATGTTTTATGGACCTTTCCTGTTCCTTCTATATATCTTTCAATAAGATATCTTTCCTATTTCTTAGGAAACTAAGAACTGGAATTAAAAAAAGAAAACTGTTGCTGGATTCTTCTGCTCGTCTTCTGGGCTTCTCATTGCGCCTCTGAACAAAGCAGAGGCACACACCTAAGTCACCAAGGTGGCACCGGAGAGATGGCCCCTGCCTGAGGTGCAGAGGCAAGAGCGCTATCACCTCTCACCTTCTGCGTCTTTGCAACACTGAACCTATATGATGCCACTCCAGATCCCTATTTCTAATCTGAGAAATATAAACTACATGTTGCGTACAAATCCATGTACAATGAATAGGTATAAGGTATCAGCATCACATAAGAAATAAGAAAAAAAGAAAGAAGCACAAATTATGAGCAAGTTCTAGATGGAAATACATTATGAAGTGTATCCTGAATATCCGGATACAACAGCAGAAAAATCTACAAAATACTTTTTTTTCCTCTCATTTCCAGATGCACTTTCCAATGATACATAAGCAAGGCATTTCCGGTCCTTTATAGGGAATATAGATCATAGATATTTGTAATTAATCATTTCTCACTATTTTGACCTACTCCCCTGCTGTGATCGAATGAGAATTGAGAATGTATAAGAGGCTCGTGGGATTGACGTGAGATGACATGAGTATAAGTTCAACAAACAAGCATAAGTTAATTAAAATATCCACTTGCAGCCATCAAGTCAAAATCAGTTTTGAAATTGAAACCACGATAAAATAATATTATATATATTGAAAAGTTGACAGACGTACCAAAACTGCAAAGTTGAGTCTGCAATCTCCCAATCTTCACATGGAAATGCCACACAGCTACACGCATATTTCAACAGGTTAGACAGAATAGAGGTTAAATATTTAAACAGCAAACACAGAAGGCCTTCTAAACAATTTATGATTTAACAAAAATAATCCATTAAAGAAAGACACATAACCGTCGTTATGTGAGGAAGTGCCACCTGAAACATGTTTAAGCAAATTCCATATCCTATCCGTTAGAGTGTAAATATAGATAACTTAGTTAGTGGGTCTGTTTTCCTTCTTTATAGCTAGTTTTCTTATTATGTACAGTTCACTTACTTGTACTCCACACAATCTCATAGTATAAATATATAATCTGGTTGTGAGGAATTCTCAACCAATTCACCAAAATACTTTGGGCTCTCTTTCTAGCTTCTACATGGTATCAGAGCATGGGTAAAGAAAACCCTAATATTTTCCGTTGTGTCTCTTTCCATCAAAGCTTTAATGAAGTTGTCCTTAGTTTTGGCCTTCAGAAGTATACTGTTGTTTACTTGGTTTTCTACAAACATACACATCTAATTCTTTTGATTATATATATAGATGATATTGTGATCGCAAGTAATGATAACCATGGAATTCAGCAATTGAAACCATTCCTACTGTCCAAGCTTCAAACCAAAAACTTAGGATAAGTAAAATACTTATTGGACATTGAGGTTGTGAGATCACAGATGAGGATTTTTTATTCTCAAAGAAAGTATTGCCTGGATATTTCGAGTGATACATGTATGATGAATTAAAATCCTATAGACACCCCTACAGATCCAACACTAAACTCATACCAGATGAGAGGAGCTACTTGTTGGTAAGTTGAACTATTATTAGACCAAATATTGCTTTTGCAACTAGTGTGGTTATCTAATTTCTTTCTCAGCCTCGAGCACCTCATAAGAACCATGGGCACACTCTAGTTCGAGGACATGGTCATGGTCACACATTAGTTGAAAATATGATTCTACTCCAATTCAAGGTTATAATGATACTTATTGGGATGGCTCTTCATTTGATATTAAGATCTACTATAAGGATATTATATATTTCTCGAAGGAAATTTTGTTTCATGAACAAGCAAAAAGCTTATTTTTGTAGCAAAATCCAATGCTGAATCTGAATACAGGGCCATGACACATACAATTTCTAAGTTGATTTGGCTGAAAAATCTATTAGAAAAACTTGGATTTCAGCAGTCACAGCCTATGGAAGCTAGCATGTGATAACCAAACTGCACTACATATTGCCCCAAATCCAGTCTTTCATGAATATAGCGGTTGATTGTGATTTCATTCGTGAAAAGCTTATGGATAAGACAATAAAGACCACAGTATGCAAAATCTGAAAATTAGTTAGCAAACCTAGTCACAAAATCTTTGGTGGGTAACCAGCTTCAATATCTATGTAATAAGCTCAGAAAATATAAACTAAATGCTCCAGCTTGAAGGAAAGTGTTAGACTGTAAATATAGATAGCTTAGTTAGAATGTCAGTTTTCCTATTTTATAGTTTCCTTATTATGTACAATTGTGTTATTTGTACTCTACACAATCTCAATATATATATATATATATATATTATCGTGAAAAATTCTCAACCAATTCACCAAAATACTCCGAGTCTTTATATTTCTAGCTTCCATACCTTCCTTCAGTTTTTA
This sequence comes from Quillaja saponaria, assembly GCA_029379385.1. NCBI lineage: Eukaryota > Viridiplantae > Streptophyta > Magnoliopsida > Fabales > Quillajaceae > Quillaja > Quillaja saponaria. The sequence goes on from CM055607.1 coordinate 22,730,777, forward strand.
CTTGTACTTATTACCATAAAGTTTTGGTCAATTGTGTTCCATTTGAGAGATTATATTACAAAATGCTCTACTTTCTAGATAAATCACCATATACATGCCATGCCTCAAATATAGAACTTCCATTGCATCTAAAACACTTGGCACATTCTAGAGCACGTAATGCATAAAATCCTATAAATGTTTAAACAAGTTAATCTCATTCATGAATATGAGGCTAGCAAAAAAACAAAAAAAAAATACTTGATCAAAAGTTATCAATTTCAAAATTAGGCCGTTGCAGCAGCCATGGGCTTATGATAATTAGAGAAGTTTTGTCCTGTTTGGAAGTCCAAAACAAGATCCAAGAAGCCATTTTGGTCCCAAGGAAGTGTACTTGGTAGTGACTAGGGCTTTCTATAAGTAGGGGCAGATCTGCAATTTCAGAAACACTCGTAGACGGTATTTTATTATAAGATATGTTTTAGGCTTTTTGTATTATTAGGGGTTTAGGAGTCCTATGTGTCTTCTCTTTCCTTGCAAGTTTAAGTTACTTAGTTTCCTTAAGTTGTTAACTTTCCTTATTTTAGTCATATGACTGTAAATAAGGGTATATGGGTTGTAATTACCCATCCTAGAGTATATATTCCTTGTAATTGTTTGGGAATGTAAAAGAAATATATCTTCTCAAATTGCAAACATAGTATCAGAGCTAAAAGAGAAATCCTATCATAGCCTCCACTGTTGACCTTGGCTAGAATGAAAAGCAGCAAGCTTGCCTCTTACCCTTCAATGAATAACAAGAGTACTTCTCCTTTTGCACCTATTCATTATGAGAAATAAGGGTCCTAGTTGTGTTGATTCATTGTCAAGTCTAGAGGTGGTTTGTTACCTTCATTGATTGCTAAGGCTCGTTGTGTTTTTGTCTTGTATCCAGTTGGGCTAAAGTTTCGCAGTGTGACTCGAAAAAAAAAAAAAAAAATTAGTTCAGGAAGCTGAGGAATGAGCCTGGCCCATTTCGTTGCAAGGGCATAAAACTGGGGTTTGGGGAAAATTTAGGGTTTGTTTTTTCTTTGAGCCTATATATAAAGGCAAATAGCTTTTGAGCAAGTTTTTTCGAGTCAGACACTTATATTTTCTTTTAAAATATAATAGTGAATTTCGATATTTTCAGTAAAGAGGTAGAATAAATTAAGCCAAACCTCGATATATCTTGTGTTCTTTCTTTTGCTTGTTTGTTTTTGAGTTCTAAATTTCATCCTATTCCCGCTTCTGTTTAACACTCATCAATCATGTCGTATATCAACTAAACAAACATCATAAAACACTCCTAAAGCATAGCACCAACGAGAAAAAAGGAAAACAATCTTATCCCAAAGAAGATATCGTGGGAGGCAATAATCTCAAAAAATCCTCACATGACGTTCCAAGCCTACACCCCCAAATAATTACAAAGAAGCACAATTCCACAAACACTTAACACCTTCATCCCTCCAAAGCATCGGTAATGTGTCATCATATGATCATGCAAAGAAATCAGACACACCCAAGGTATACTGGAAACATCAAATAGTCTACACCAAATACTCTAAACAAATGGGCAGTAGAGAAAAAGATGCCCATTGGTCTAACCACGGACAGACCAGCTGATGCTATATAACCAAATGTCTTTCAAATTGGTCACATATTTTTTATAAATTAATTGATTATTATAAAATATCGTATTTCTTAATGTTTTGCATGTATATAAATAATTTAGAATTTATATACAAACCTTATGACTCTTGAAATTATGATTTCGATTCATTTGTCGAATCGACTATGATCCCAACTATACTACATTTAGCTAAGTTGACTAAAGGCCTCGAACAACTTCAAAAATTTGGAGAAGATTATGGATGCAGGGGATAATCTTAAAAAGATATCCAAATTGAAAACTGATCTTGTTAGAGAATTTGGGATCAAGGACATGGGAAAACTTCGTAACTTCCTTGAAATTGAGGTAGCTTGATCTGGAAGGGTATCGTCCTTATCTCAAAGGAAGTATGTCCTTTAACTACTAGAGGAGACGGACATGCTTGGATGCAGATCTTCCGACACCCCTATTGAAACTAATCGCAAGTTATAGAGTGGTGTTGGGGAATGTATTGATTGGGACAGATACTACAAATTGTTGGGAAGTTAATTTATCTAGCTCAAACTCACCCAAACATAACTTATCCAATCTTTGTGGTTAGTTAATTTAGGCATGATCCTCGTTAAGCTCACTTAGATGCAATTCATTGCATATTGAGATATTTAAAATCTCACCCAGGAAGGGACTTATATTTGAAAACCCTAAACCTAAAAGCCTATAGATATGCGTATATATTCACATCAAGGTAACCTTCGTTGGTGGGAATCTAATTTCATGGAGAAGCAAGAAGCAAATTGTGATTGATATATCTAGTGCATCAATAGAATATAGAGCATGGCCCATGAAACTTGCGTATTGTTATGGCTTAAGAAGCTAATGAAAGATTTAGGCTAGCTTCTCTTTTTGTTTTATTATGACAATATTGTTGCTATTAATATAACTCACGATCCAACCCAACATAACCAAAGAATAAAATTCGCTTTGAGATACCATTTCGATACGTCTGGAAACAGAAACAATTTGTGAAACAGTATAAAAATGTTAATTTATTTAGAAACACATAATAAAATCCATATTATAGTAATTATAAGTATCTAACGTGATTAATTTAGTATATAAAATTCTCATAAATACATATCAAAGTAAAAACCTTAACATAAATATACAAATTACAATCACATCCAACAAAGCAGGGAGAGTGTGTGCATATCTAGATATTAAATAGATTCAAATACAATCTAAATAAATTAAACTAAGCCAGCACCCAAAAAAAAAAAAAAAAAGATAATAGAGCATTAGTTAAACTAATGATGTTATAATTGAATAAAATTCTTGTCGTGTTTGTCTTGTATCAAGTTAGACCATAGTTTCACAGTACGACTCGTTAGATAATTACGACGCCAAAAATAAGTTTTATATGAATACAATTAAGTTTACAATTCGATAGATTTTTTCAGAGTTTTTTAAGTCAAACACTAGTATTTTCTCCTAGAATAAAACAGTGAATTTCGATCTCTTCAGTAAGGGCATATTCTAGATTAAGCCAAAACTCAATAAATCTTGTTCTTTTACTAGTTTTCGATTTTCAATTCTAGATTTCATCTCATTCTCACTATTGTTTTAACAATTCTAAAAGACTAAAACACTTCCATTACTTTTAAATAAGTTAAAATAAGATTAAAATAAAAAAGGCTTCCCTTTGACCAAGCGGTTAGTCCTCTAACTACCTAGGTTGGTGGGGAGAGAAGATAGCTAAAACATAAAAGTAATTACTAGAAAAAAGAATACATAATACAATTTTAAACATTAAAACAAAAAAATCACTTAGAGTAAAAAAAACTGTAACTCTCAATTTCTTACACTTTATTTATTTTATTTTATTATTAATATTAAGAGGTTGAGATTTTAAGAAAACCTAACAATTTATTTATTCCTTATATAATTTTGCAAAAAAATGAAAAAAAAAATTCATTTCTTTATTTTTTTAAATTTGTAAGTATTGTTATTTGTTTTTTCAGCTGCATTGAAATTTAAATGGACAGATCTTATTTTGGCTTTAACATGCTTTTAGCAAAAGAATTGGGCAATTAAAATCTATGCCTGCTATTATAATATAAAACAAAAATTAAATGAAACGGTGCGTGCCACTCATCTTCTCTACCAAAACTTAGGACACGAAGATTTGCAAAGGCACTACATGCAATTGTGGAGCATATCCATTAGATTTTCACAAAATTGGCCACAATCAGCCTTCATTTGTTGATTAAGTGTGTGTGTCGAAGTGTGTCGCTACGAAACAGTAGAAACCATGATGTTTCCATCGAAACTACAGGTACCGTTTCTTGGGGTATGCTTCGCTTCGGTCAATATGGAAACCTAAGTGTTTCATCCGTTTCAGGCAAATCAAAATTAAATTTTGTTCATTGAACATGACAAGACAACGCAATCTAAGATTAATAGATATTTCATTACAGAAGAAGAAAAAGCCAGATTCAAGATTAATTTGTGTACCTTTTGTAAGGTCTAAAAATCAATTACAGTGTATTTAGAACAAAATAAAAAATAAAATTCATTTAATTTAAATGAGTTCTACTATTCAATTCATTCATAATAGATTCTCTTATTTGAAATAAAAACTACACTAATAAAATTCAGTTTAATTCTCTTATTTGGAACAAACGAAAAATTTATTTTGGTTTAAGTATTATTCCCATATTACCTTTAATTTTTTCAATTAACACTAGTATTGATCAACTAAAAAATAAAAAAGCTGTAAGATTAATTATTTTTCAATCAATAAAAAACAAATTGATAAAGAAAAACTTGTAGTTGGTTAGATGAACATTTGAAATGAAGTGATGGTGACTTTATCGATTTATCTAAATGAAAGCATATGTAATATTAAGAATAAAAATATCATTTGATGGACAAAATAATAATTTATCTTAAATGAATTCTAAAAAGTGAAATCCAACATATTTGAAGTAGAATTATAATTGAATAAAATGTGAATTTTAAATGAAATTCATTTATATCTTACAGCATTTCATTTGTTCTAAATATAAAAAGTGTAGAGTTCATTTCAACTAAAATGAATTCCACACTTTTTTTAGGTCCCAAACTCACCATTAGTTGACATTTTCATAAAAGGTCATAGTAGTTTAGATTTCCATCCTATATTGTGCAGGATGCACATGAGATATTTATGCCTCATCTAGAGCACATGTGTGTTTATATGGCTTAAAGCAGTCCTCTAGTGTTTGATTTGATAGATTCAACAATATTGAAGAAAGCTTTATATGCTAGATTCAATAGTGCATATCACACAATGTTCATCAAACAATATATTTGTAAACCCACTGCACTTATTGTACACAATGATGATATAGTGGCGACCAGAAAGTAATCATAAAGGGATGCAAAGTTGAAAGGTTACCTAGCTAAGGAGTTTGAGATTAAGGATTTACAGAAGCTACCTTATTATCTTGGGATTGAAGTAGCTTGGTCTAAGAGTGGCATCCTTATTTCCCAAAGGAAGTATATACTTGATCTACTTAAAGAGATCGGTACGCTTGGATGCATACATGCAGACATTCCTATTAAGGTAAATCGTCAATTGAAAAGTGACGATGGACATGTTATTAGTAAGTTTATTTATCTTTTCCACACTCGTCCAGACATAACCTATGTTATCATTGTGGTAAGACAATTTATACATGATCCTCGCTCCTCTCCTTAGATGCTTTTAATTGCATACTGAGATAACTAAAGTCTGCTCATAGGAAAAGATTATTTTTTTGCAAACCACGATTACTTGAAAATAAAGGTTTTCATGATGCCAATTGGGTTGATCCCTTGATGATAGATGATCTATGACAAGATATTGTACTTTTGTTGGAGGAAATAAAGTCACATGGCAAAATAAGAAACAAGTTGTGGTTGTGAAATCTACTACAAAAATTGAGTATAGAGCAATAGCATAAGGAGTCTGTCAATTTTTGTGACTCAAGAAGTTGATGCAAGATGAAGAATGACAAACAAGATGCCTCTACTACTGTATTGTAATAGCACAACTACCATTGGCATAGCCCATAAACCATTTCAGCAAGATAGGACAAAGCACATTAAGATTGACAGACATTTCTTTAAAGGAAAACTTGCTATGTGGTTGATTTGTATTATTGTATACCTCTTTTAAGATGTAAGAGTTAGATGATATCTTTACGAAAGGACTTAGTAGTCTTGTTTTTCATTATGTAGTTTAAAGATGGGCATGAGACTTGATATATATATGTGTGTGTGTGTGAGCGCGCGCGCGCGCGCGAGCGCTCTATCTTGAGGGGAAGTGTTTACATTTTATGTTTTTATGTTAGTGGGTATTTATGTATTTTTTCTCTTGTGAAAGACTTAGTATAGATATATGGATTTCAGTCTTTGATTATGAAAACTGACAATCCTTTCTATGCCTTTTCTAGTATTCTCTTTTCTATTTGCAACTAACGAAAAGGCAAGATTTAAAAGTTTAAAGATTGAGATATCACCTCAAGAGTGCATCTGCCAATGCAAGGGATTCCGCACTTGCTTCTACAATTAAAGATGGTGCCTAGCGTACATTAAACAAGCGGTAGAAGTCAACTTGACACACATATTGGTAATGATATTTTCTCTTTATTGGTAACATCCACTTAAAGAAGAGAGAACTGTTCACACTGCCTGAACTGTAAGGAGCTAAAACTCATGCTAAATACTTACAGCCTGGCCAATTTCTGACAACAAGTATGCAAGGCCACCAATTACTTTCTCATCCCCACTAGTAAGAGCTGGTCGAAGAAGTACTTCCTTAAGAAAATATACTCTACATAACAGCACCTGGGGCAGCCCCTACAAGAAAACAACTCAAAGTGGTTAGTTTTCCTTCAAAAAAACTAAAGTGAATAAGCAAAAAATACTAGAGAACACGAATGATGTACAGTACTTATACGAAAATGATTCAACCATGCAATATCTATTGGGCTCAGTCAGAATCTTCTACCAACAGCATGAATGGGTACTGAAATTGAATTATGAGAGAACAGATGCACACATACGCATATTGGGCAAAACCCACACATAAACATGGAATGTGTGGAGACGGTAGACATGAGTGGTATTGAAATGTAACTGTTTTTAGATAATATCATTTTTATATGATTGTTTTCTTAATAACATTCTTACATTGATTATGAACTTATTTCTTAGACTACTCCAACCTGGACATGCAATGACAAATATTAAAAAACTTATTAAAAGTGCACAAGAGGATTTCTCGAACTGGTTTAGGCAATTTTCTCATTATTGTAGTTGAAATCTTTAGGTGGGTTCAAAAAACACCAAGCCAATGGGTTAACACGTCTCACCACCTATACATTTACACCATATTGTTTCTACATAACCAAGTACCAGAGCAGAATGGACAGGGCCATACATGAGGTAGTATATGTGAGAAGCCCAACAGTAGAAAGAAGAACAAAGACCGAAACACGACCGAAAATTTATAAGTGAAGATTCCAAGAAACCAAAATTTAATAAAAATAAAATAATCTTGAAAGCACCATTCAATCAAAAGTGGATATAAAAAATAAAATAAAATTGACTGAGGCGCCAAAAGTTTGAAGTCGTTAAACTTCCTGGTCTTTCTCTCTGTCACCATACTAAGCAGTAACCACATAAAGCATAAAGGAATAGATTTTCAAGACACAAAATTCAGAATTAACAAACAATCCCTACCACCAACATAGCTGTTCTGGGCAAAACATCTAAATAGCAAATGAGTAACACTAGCATACGCATAAATGATAAATGAATAAAATATGTTCTATAATCATTTTGCAGATATTAACTTTAGGCATCTAGTAGAAATTTGGAATATATGATAGAAAGACACATACTTACTTACATAAAGCACATTAAAATACAGCATTCATGGTAAATTAAGGAATGCATTCAATTATTGCTATGTATTTGCATTAAGTAACCATAAAAGGGTATGAGCATACCTCATATCTACTCACAAGTTCCACAAGAACTTCAATGGCCAGATCAAATGAGGAAGAAACCTTCAAAAAGAACACATATATAGATTAAATTAACATAATCCTTGAGACCTCAAGTAATATATTCTACCATTAAGAAAAAAAGGAACAGATTACCTGCAATGAGTTGAATACAAAATTAAGAAGTGGGTGTGCAGGCAATGTGCCCTGAGGAACCTCTGAGAAGCAACCAGCTCGAACCTGAACGGAAGAAGGTAAGGTAAAACTACTGGAGCACTTCCCATGTCTAATTCAAAAAATAGTATGACAAGCACCAATGCTTCATTATCTCATGACACTTAGATTACATATTCATAGTTCAATTAAAATTGAGCTATTATCATACCCAACTCAATAAGCACCGTAAAATCTTTCTGTTCCTTTCATGTAGTTGTAAAGAACCATCAAAACTCCTCTCGGATTGTCTCAGCAGGAACTCTAGAACCATATTTGTATGTGATAGAAGCTGCCAGAAAAGGACATAGGTCAAAGCAAACAAAAGACATGCTAGAGTACGGTGTAAGAAAGATTATGTAATGAATCAGAGAAGCTAGTTCCTAAACCTCTTGGCTATATTGGCTTCTGTATGCTGAATTCATTTTAGAATCAGTATTTTGGTTGTCAACAACTTCTTCCGGTAGGACAGTAAGCATCTCTAGGACAGCAATATTTCCGTCATCCTGGGTCTGCAGACTCTGGAGACTGTAAAAGAGCTGCTCAATAGGTTTTCCATGCTCAACCGCACAAAGTACAAGGGCAGAGAGTGCAAGACAGATTTGTGTTAAAAGCTGTCACAACATTAACAAAAAAAGCGTTGAAACAAAAAAGGACAAGAAAAAAGGTAATAATATATTCTTCATATCTCATTAGAAAATAATGCAGTTAGAGAGAAAATGTATGGCATTACATTTTTAACATGCATTCCATTAATCAAACAATTAAAAGCCACAAAGCACAGGTTCCCAGGATAAAGCATCTGCTGGGTCATACAAGGAAGAAAAATGATGCACCTGAGGCGGACCAGTACTAAATCTTTTGGCTGCCACAAGAAGAGCATTTAGCAAAGCATCCTTAGCTCCTAACTGCAGTGAATACCCTTCATGTTGTATCTGTGATTACAAATAAGAATACATATGGATAAAAAAATGCTCAATTTCAAGTGATTGAAATAAAGATAATTGATGAAAATGAAAATTGATATTATCGAAACGAACTAAGTTTTGACATTGACACTAACTAAAATCATATAGAACAAGTGAGACAAGAGTTGGCAAGGCAGTTGGGGTAGTGAGGAAGAAACAGTACCTTCCGTTTCAGAATCTGAGCAGCGAAGAACTCAACCTCGTAATTGGAAACGAATGACTGATTTTGACGAAGATGATCTGAAGTGAGAATGGCAGTAGCAACCTCCCAAGCAGCGTCTGTTTGCTGAAACTGAACGAGCCATTGATTCGCTGCCACGCGGTTGCAGGATTGAATATCGTGATTCAGGACATGAACCGCCTGAGCCACTTTCATTTGCAATTCCATGCTTTTTTTTAAATTAAAAGTTTTATCTACCAAATAAAATTCGAAAAAGAGGAACAGACGGAAGAGAACTATCTCTCCTCGAAAATCGAAAGACGAGGGCACGACGCCTGGAAGTGTATCATTCCGCTGATGATTACTTCCCAAACATTCCGCTTTGATCGGACGGCTACAGGCTATTAGCGCCAGAAGATGTTAGACCCAACTGTTGGAATTTTCCAGTGACAGACCAGTAAGGGTTAGCTCTGATGTTCCTCGACAAGCAGGACTTAATAAGGATTAAGGTTAAGGAAAGCACCGACGATTAAGCCATGTGGTTATTTCATGATTTCATCAATCCATCACATTGGGAAAACAAAAACACAATTTGTTTTCTTTTTAAGATTTTTTATGACACATTATTTATATATCTAATTGATATATTATACTCTTAAACCTCTCAATAAAATATCAAAACAATAAATAAACTAATTATTCATTACATTAACTCATCAAAAGCACAAACTTCTATAAACATCAATTAAAATAAGAATAAAAAAATTATTAAATTTAATTATTTATATTTTTACCTACAAACCTTTTTATTCAAAAAATTAAACGCATCAATAAAAGAAAAATTCTCATAAAATTGAAAATTACTGTTTGATTTGTTAAATTTATTATTCAAATTTAAAATAAATATATAATTTAAGTATCATTTTTTATTTGTTAAATTTATTATTCAAATTTAAAATAAATATATAATTTAAGTATCATTTTCTACCGTAATTCTATCAAAATATAATACATTTGTTTCATACACACAAGAAATATAAAATCAACTAATAAAACTAATATAAACAATTTGTGTTGATTAAGAGAATGGTATGCTTACAGCCAACTTAGTAATCCTCATTTCTCTCCATATAAGCTAATATGTCTAGTAAACACGAATATTAGTGTGTAAAATAAATGACATTTTACGTGTATAAAATAATATTATATCAATTTATATTGCCAACAGGGGTTACCAAATTTGGTGGCAATTCCAGGGTATTTGAGACTTGATCTTGAAATCATTAGTTGTTATTTATGCTAATCTCTGTGTATTTGTGAATGGCTTTGAAGAACGACCACCTTGATGGATTGTTTATAGTTGAAAACTTAAGGCACTTAGGAGTCATTGTTACTTAAATCCTGTAGAGCTCTGATATTCTAGAATCAACTACTATAAGTATACCATTATCTATAATCTGTCCCCCTTCAACTGAAGAACTAGTTAAAGGCATTCAATTAGAAGAATATGTTGTTTGTTTTGTGAGGTGCTTTGAAGATGTTTAATCAATATTTCAACTCACATGTTTCTCACGATTTGACTTGAAATCATTCTAAGATGCTTGGGCGAGGTTTAAACACATGTTGAGCATGTGTCTAATTCACGACCTACCAAAATGACTTCAACTCCATATATTTTACAATAGTTTGCATGATAAGACAAGAAAAGTGGTTGATAGACTAACTGGTCAACCTTTCATGAATTTAAGAGAGGACAATGCTTATGAGTAATTAGGAGACCTTGGCCTAGAGAGGACAAAGCTTATGAGTAGTTGGAGACCTTAGCTTATCCTTTCATACCTATGAGTGAGTCTATATTAAGTAATAATGAATCTACACCAACTGATGATGAGCCTAAACTAAATACGAAACTTTTAGAGATGTCCAAAGAATGGGTACAAAATTTCTTTTCACCATGTATTCACTTCATAGAAGATGAATCATATGAGAAAATCCATTGGTGGCCAGCCTATTGAGCATAATTTGGTCATAGAAAAAAAATTCCATGACAAAATCCAATATGACCAAATTATTATGCTTCAATTAGAAGACTTTAAAAGTGAGGAAACAACTCAAGATATAATTATAAAAGAAAGACCACAATCTCTTAAGTCTAACATAGCCACTGAATTTTATATCTATGAAAACCTCATATAGTCAACTCCTCCACCAACTTACTTAGTATCATACCTTCTCAAATACTAGTCAAGATTTCCAAAGCTAAGTGATGTTGATCACACCTGCTAATTACTTCCATATATTGCCAAGCTTGATGGCACTATGAATCAAGACGTATTATAGTGCTATATGACACTTACTATGGGTGAAGCAGCTTGTCCAGGAGCAATTTTTCAATAGTGAAGTTGACGAATATAAATCAAGTGCTTCTTGGGAGGCAACCCAAGTTTTTAAATTTTTGTTTCTTTTTCTTTTAAAATTTATGTTTTAGTTAAGAGCTTTCTTATTAAGTGTAGTTTATTTTTAGCAAGTTTATCATTTTTTACCTCCTTCCAACTTGGGAGTTACTAAGAACAAGGATTAGTGAGCTTTCTGCCTTGTTATACTAACATGGAGTTTTTCTTATTTTCATTCCTTTTATACTTTTTCTCACTGATTTTTATATTCGTCTTAAGTTTGAGGGAGGGTTTTATTGGTGTACTTATTGTTTTTAGTCTTTTTCCTGAGTTGTTTTATACTTTTGCAATGATGTCGTTTATCTAATAATAATATTGTGGTTGAGTGTGATTTTGACTTTTGAGAAATTAAGGGCATAGTTTGAGTTTATGTTAAATTCTTGTGTTAGTAACATTGTTAGCATGTGATTTTCAAAATAAATGCACTTGATCTTTTGCTTATAATGACATACTTATTTAGAGACCGTTTATGTTTAGGAAGTTCATATTTAGTTAGGAACCCTAGAATTTGTTTGATTCTCTCCTGGGTTAAAATCCTAGACAATACTTGGTTAAAGATATGATTTAGACCATCTTTGAACTGTTTGAGCTTTCTGAGCCAACCTTAACATATGTTATCCCTATTATACCCCTTTGAGACTAAGTGACATTTTATTATTCAACCATATTAATTTTTTCCCTAGCCCTTGTATAAATTTCTTTTGCACCCTCACTTTTAAGTATGTTGGTCTTAAATTTCTTTCATATTGGGTGTATACTTCAAGTATACACCAAAAGGTCTTGGAATTAGGCTTTTAGTAAACATGGCAATCATAGTGACTATTTTCTCATATCCATATAATACAGTGTAAAAAAAAATAAAAAATAAAAAATAAAGTTAATAATTTATCATACAAAATTATATACATATTCATTAATAAAATACATAGTTACTTATGCGTCTACAACTATCTTTATAACGTGATGATCCATCTTGTTATTGAACGAAGAGATTAGCTTAATAAGGCCCCTCCTTGGATGTATAACTGTTGCACTACCCTCATCATTCTCATTGTCATCCCAATCAACATCATTCTCGATATGCTCCACACTATCATCAACATCAATGTGCTAAAACCTGTGCCAAGGAGGATGACTAGCGATATGAAACTACAAATCAAATGAAATATTAAAAACATAGTTTCTATTTGAAAAAACAAGTAATTACATAAAGCATAAATATAAACTTACATGTCGAAACAAGTAGTGATGTCGAAGTCGATGGCATTAATGTAGAAGTTGCGATAGGAAGAGACAGAGAAGCTGAAGAAGAAATGTGCTAAGAGGCTGATACTGGCAAAGAAGGACAATCTGACCCTTAAACTTCTTGAGATGCCGAAGCCATAACATAAGTGTTAATGGAAGGGTTAGATGAAGCACTCAACCTCAGGAACCAGGTGGGCATCCTCTAATTCTTATACTTTATAGAAATAAAAATTGAAAACATGTCAAATCATTTATTTAAAACAAAGCATGAAATTGAAAATATTTTTAATTAATATTTATGTAGATTTACACATTTTGCATACTTGGATTTAAACAATTTATATAGTTGAAAACTTTCTAGATAGTACAATAAATTTTATTTGTCACCATCATTAAAGTCATCTTCTTCCACTTCATTTGCACCATCATCTAGATCTATTCCATAATTGTCAATCACTACTTTTGGTTTTTTTCTTTTTTGGTCATTGACTGAAAAAGCTCGCTTGAATTTACCTTTTCCAACACATCTCAGTCATGAAGCAATGATGACATATTAAAATAATTGTCGATATTAACCGAAAATGGAAGTGTTGTATCTCCATCTTGAAGGAAATCTATAACCATGGACACTATATCATCATTACCAAATTCACGCATTAGGTAAAGTAACAAACCCCCTCGCGTTCGTTTTGCATACTACCCACTAGTCAACTTTTCTCTCTTCTTTGATAGATATTTTGTTTAAAATACTTGTATCACTTGATATGCCAACACAAATGGCTCATCCAATTTAAGTCTGGAGTTATGGTTAATCTCAATTAAACCATAAGGTGTCAAAATTAAGTTCTTTCTTAGAAGAATCATACCATCGACACGAGAAACATTACTTTGTTATTAGGATCACCATAGTCCAACACAACAACATTAGTCAACATGCCATAGTAGTCATGCTGACATGCATCATATCAATTACCCTTCAAACCATAACTTTTGGTGTGAAACCTATAAAAGTTGACATTATATCCACTATAATAGTTCACATAGTGAATGGGACCGAGTCCAATATAATAAACGTGATCATCAATACCTAAATCTTTCAAAACCTTTATTTTAAAGAATAAAATTCATAAGTGTAAATATTTATAGTTATTTTGAAATTTCAGTTCTAATACCAAGTGTACTTACTAACTCACGAAACCATCGTGGAAAGTTTTTCTCTCAAAATCTCTCAAGTTGTTGACTGGTGATACTTAGTTGCACAAGTCTCAATAATGCATCATATTGACTACAAAACTAATGAGAAATTATATGTAAAATGTAGAAGAGATTGAAGATTGGAATTAATGTGATGAACAATGAGAGAGAGAAATTTACTTGATATATGGTTTAATCTCTTCACAATTTAGAAAAACATATATCAACGCTTTATTTATAATTGTGTTCTTCTAGCTTTTTGGTTGTAGGACAACCACTTATTTTACCAGGTTAGCAAATTATAGAACTAAGACAATTTGGATCAACATCACCACCATCGTCATTGTGACCAACTACCTATAACTTTGTACAAACATTGCTAGCAAATTATATGGATAAAAAATTTGAGGTTTATTCAATAATATATACCTTGACAACAGAACCCTAAAAAAAAGTTATGTTATGAACCTCTTTCTTTTAAGTTATGCATACACTTATTCAAAACTGTAAGAATTTTTTGACTAATGTGACAATTGAAGGATTCAAAAAAATTCTTTGAAGTAAATGTTACCTTTCAAAAGAATACATCCACTAAAATTGCACAATGTTAACGACTTTCTCTTCATAAGTTAAATGAATTGGTAAACATTCCATTAGATCCCAAAATCCTGATACTAACTTGGTTTCCAACTTCCAAAGTGTCACGGGAATATTTGTTTCAAGTCGCTTCATATATTGAATACTCAGCTTAGTTACGCATAAATCTCTAAAGAAGCTGCTAACTTTGGTAACAGGATCTCAAATAGGTTTTGGTACATATGAAGTTTAGGAATGTGATTGAAATAATCTTTCCATAAACACGTGGCAATCATGGCTCTTCATGCCATATATTTTGCATTCTTTAAGTTAACATAATGAGACAAATTTGATGTGTAACCATTCCAGAAATTCAAATCATTATTATCCTATTTGCAAATTAACATGTTATTATCCTTGTACAAAGCATAAGTTGCTTTGGGCTTTACAAAGCTTCTCATTTTGCTTAAGTAATTCCAATTCAGGACAATTACACAACTCCTTCAAATCTTCACGCTCTCATGAATTGTCCTTGTACCTTGAAGTCCATTATAATATTAAAAATATTATCAGACACATTCTTCTTAATATGTATGATATCTAAATTATGCTAAAGAAGATTCATTGATTAATACGACAACTCCTAGAATATACTCATTTTTACCCAGTTATGATTCTCTCCAAACTTGGTTGGGTTGAATGACTAAACCCTTTCTAATACTTCTTCACTTGTCAATCTAGAGGGCAGTGGATTTTTCTTAACTCTTCTATTAAAGGTCTTATATAATTATCTAACTTCTTAACCAAATGTTCCAGAAATGGGAATTAATAAAGTCAATAACAAGTTGTGCTTTTTCATGCACATGTCAAGTAATAGGCTATAAGGAGTGACAAATAATAACCAAAAAGAATATTAAGAGCCTGAGTTACCAAATGGAGTGGACTTGTCGGTTGAGAGCCCAAGCTTGACATTATGCATTTCTTATGCCTACGATGGATGAAGTTCATCAAAGTATTTCCATGCTTCACCATTAGACAAATGTATCACCACGTTAGGATTCTCTTGTTTACTCTCTTTATGTGATGTCATGTTTTTTGATGTGGCTTTAGATATATAAAGCATTTTAACCATCTTAATGATCAGGAGGTGAAGTAATACCTTGTGAGGTAAGCTTATTTTACAAATAGAACACTCAGTGTCATTCTTGATCTTATCGTAAATCAGCTGACATTGATTTATGCATACATCAATCTTGTCATATCCAAGTCATAACTCCTCTACCAACTTTCTAAACTTATAAAAGTTTCTAAGTAATATTCTTATCATTTGGAATAAAGCTCTTCATTATTGCAACGAACTTATTGAAACTAGTTCTTATACACACTCTGACTTGTAATTCAACAGTTGCGTTATGAATGACAAAATAGTATGTTGCTTACACTATTCCCATTCTAGCTCATTAGCAATATATAACAACTCATAGAACTTTCTAGCATTGGGGGTTCGTATTTCCATGATCCTAATTGTAATTGGTGCTTACTGAGTCCATTATCATATCAGTCATCCAATTTGTATCAACTAAAACTTCATCTCAAATAATAGACTATCAAGCTGGAGAACATTGTCCATATAAGTCTTATATCATCCCGTTGACCCTCTCAATGTAGACTCTATTTTTTGTAAGTTATGACTAATCTATTCTTATACAGGTAAATTGTAACTTTCTCTCTATTTAGGAATTTACTATTGTCATCAATCTTGCATGGACACCGAATTGTTCCATTAAACACATTATTTGTATTGCAAATGCATAGTTAAGGATAACCTTAACTCCGTCCCTAAATTCATCCTACAAGGTATTATTCACCATTCGACGATCTATCTAACTTCAATCAATTTAGTAGCTTATTATTTTCGTCCTAGTTTGGAAAAAAAATGGGCACCATTTCTCAATGGTCTCCTAAATACATGACATAGATAAGGTAAAATCATGTCACCTAGTCTAAGTATATACCCAAAGAACTTGTAGAAATGTAACCAAAATTTCAACCAAGTGAAAGAAAAGTTCAAACCTATTGTTGTAACTAATTGTGTGTTCACTTTTCTAAAATGTCTACTTTGGACAATTCAAGAATTGTTTTCAACTGAAATTAATATATGTTCAACTAAGTAGCTAAACATTTATTAGTTCATTTCAAAAGATTCTCAAAACAGGTTTCTAAGGAATTTGAATGTATGCAGTCAAATTATGTATTCACCTCCATAAACAACCATTTTTCATCATACACATAGAATATATAAAGAAAATATATAATTTACAAAGCCAACTAATTTAATTATGCTTTCGAACTTTCCTATTTGTCAATTCCTATGGCTATCATTTATCATAACTCTATATTCTAAATTTTCTTATTTGTCAATACCTATCATTCAATTATAATTTCATATTACTATAATTTACAAAAGCTCATTTCCACATCAATTTTCTATTTATTCCTTACAAGTTGTGGCCATAAATCTCTAAGTTCTTAGTTAATTATGTTTAACTCCAATTCATGGTTACTAATTTACCTTATATTCTTCTAATTAACATAAAATCAATTATTAACCTTTATGCATTTCCTCCTAAGAATTCAAAGACACTCAAAATTCAAAGTAAGCAAATTCTTGTTTCTAATTTTTTTCTCGTAAACTTCTAAATTCATATATTAATCAAATTCCATTATCAACACTCTTGATTTTAATTAAGGTCCTAAAGTCCTACCCAACTTGAGACCCCCATTTCAAATTAACCTTCATCAAGACAATTATGCTTGCTTTTCAATTTCACCAAAAACCCAAGAGCACCCATACCTTCTAAAGCATCCAACTTTCATTCATTCAATTTAATACTAGCTACTTCCTAACCATATTTCCTAGAAGTAAATCCAATAATTTTCATTAAAAATACTTAAGCATGTTAGCTTAGGCATCTATAATTCAATACTTTACCATATAAGCTAGCGTACTAATTGGCAATTTTATTTTTTAGTAATTTTGTAATAAAAAACTTGGAACACCAATATTGGTTAAAGATTTCAATCATACATATTTATTATTTATTTTTTTAATGACATCCTCCTTAGAAATTATTCCCCTAAACATTTTTAGTCACAACAGGCTAAGCAAGAGCTAGGAACAAAGTTTAAGATGGAAGGAGAGATGAAGAGCTTAATAAGGGTATGGCTTCGTATCCACAAAAATACTCAAAGGCAAACTAAGACTCCTATCTCTTTATATAATCCTCCACCTTCTCACCAGCCTTTCTCTTAATCTCTACTTTCCTCCTTATAGCATCATCACGTTCTTCATATGACTCATAAAAGCCTTAAAACTAGCTTAATAAGAGTCACAATATGCTCGAAGCTGAAAATTATTAGAAGTTGGAAAGAATAGTCATTGACCAAGAGATAATTTAAGATATGGTAAGACTTTCATAGTAGCTTTAAGATGTGTTTGGTGTGGCTGGTGGATACAGTGACTTGGTATGTTGATTAGATAAGGGATCTTTGGTCCTATGATTATCAGATAAATGAGGTCTCCAACTAACCTTCGATAGAAACCCATATCATAAATGAAAGAACTAATATTATAAAATAAGTGATGCTGTTATTACATCAGAAAATATATTTATTTAAATCCCAACCTTTCAGGTTCATTTATAATATTCAAAATATATTCATTGATAAGGAAATATGCCATCTAGTGAACAAGCCACTTCCAAACCAATGAAATATTTTAGAGGGCCAATATAATTGATTTAGAAACAATTGCTTAAATATTGTTTGAGCTCTTGACATTTGGAAGATTCATTCCATACAATAATTAAATCATCCACATATACAAGAACAACAGTGAATGAAGTTTTAGCATAATGGGTAAATAAAGGATGATCAAACTTAGACTAAATAAAATCAAACTGAATCAATGCAATATAAAATTTCTAAAACTATTGGCGAGTTGCTTGTTTCAATCTATACAGAGATTTTAAAGACGATAAGCTCAATGATTATTTGATTTAGAAAAGCTAAGTGGTGGCAACATGTACACTTCCTCATGAAGATCACTATGGATAAAAGCACTATTAACATCTAGTTTATGAAATTCCTAATTTTTAGCAATTGCAATAGCTAACAAACAATGAGCAGTAGTAAGTTTATCCATATGGGTATAAATTTCATAAAATCTAGTCCTTCAATTTGGGTATGTCCATTTTCCAAAAGACGTATCTTATATTGTTCAATAGTTCCATCAAATATTTGATCTTGTGTACCCATTTTGAGCTAATAACCCCTTTACTAGAAGGAAGGGTTTCCAATGTCCATATGTGATTTTGTTCCAAAGCATCATTTTCTTTAGTCATGACCTCTCACCACTTTGGGTCTTTCATTGCCTGTGAAAAGGACTTGGGCTTATAATGAGCTGCGATGGTCGTGAGGAAAGCTTGTTGAGAGAAAGCATAATGAGAATTAGAAATATAGCAAGAAATTGGATAAGGTTTACTTAGGGAAACAAAATTAGAATTAGGTGGAGATGACACCACTACCTTCAGAATATTGCATTTATAATCTTGAAGATGCTTAGATTGGTGTCTAGTTCGTTGAGGGTAAGTAGGTGATACATGTTCTGTAGGTAAAGTATCCTCAGGAAATTCAAATTAATTTTGTATTTCTGTAAGATTATTTTCATAAAGAATCTCTTGTCTAACTGGAGGATTATGTATCACATTTGTGGGAACATGATCTTTTTCGACTGGTATAAGGATGACACTTGTCTGAAAGGAAGGAGTTCTTGTACATTGAAGAAGGAATGAAAAAGTATTTTCATAGAACATAATATCTCTTGAAGTAAGAACATTATCAGATTGTAAATCCTAAACACAATACCTTTTTATTCATGTCAATGTGTGAACTCCCACATTGCTAAGGCTAAAAGGC
The DNA here is from genome assembly GCA_029379385.1 of Quillaja saponaria. Classification (NCBI taxonomy): domain Eukaryota; kingdom Viridiplantae; phylum Streptophyta; class Magnoliopsida; order Fabales; family Quillajaceae; genus Quillaja; species Quillaja saponaria. Next base: position 22,750,207 of record CM055607.1, read on the forward strand.
TTTATAATCCTTATAAGTAAATAAGCCTATCCTCTTGTCACCAATTGATTCGTTTTCCAGAGTGAGGCTTCAACGTGGTATCAGAGTAAGGCCCACGACTGATGGGTCACCCCATTATGCCATCACTTAGAGATTGATCAGCCTATGATTAATAGGCTCTACCTCACTATTTCGGATCTCCACGTTCCATGTGAAGGGGGTGTCAATGTGTGAACTCCCACATTGCTAAGGCTAAAGAGCTTCATAATCTTTATAAGTAAATGAGTCTCTGCTCTTGTCACCAATTGATTGGTTTTCAAGAGTGAGGCTCTAACAATTCTGAAAAGATAACCAACAAACACACAAGGCTTAGCATGATATCCTATTTTATCTTTAGGTATAGAATTATCATGTATATTACAAAGACAACCAAAAACTGTGTGTAAGTGATTGTTTAGAAATTAAAATTTTTATACGGTGATTTTCCATACAATTTTGGAGTGGGGGTATACTTAATTAAATAAGATATAGTCAAAACACACTTCCACCAAAGTTTTATTGGTAAATCAACTTGAAAATATAAAGTATCGATGCTTGCGTGCTATCACATCATTTTGTAAAGGGGCATCAAAATAATATGTTTGATTCAAAATACCATTTTGTTAAAAAACAATGACATAAAACTAGGAGTAAGTTCGAGAGCATTATCATTGCGAACTTGGTTAATACTTTTACCAAATTGAGTTTTAACTGTAACATAAAAACTGGTAAAAAAAAATGAGTTAATCAGATTTATGTTGAAGAAGATAAGCCCATATGCAATCATCAACAATATTGAAAAACATATTGAGCACCAAAATGTGAATGTGTCTTTTAAGGACATTAAATATAAATGTGAACTAAATCAAAAGGAACATCTAATTTTTGGAAAATTTAAAGGGAAAATAGTTTCTTGTTTGTTTTGCACGTTGACAAACATCACATCTATTAAATTTTGTAGAAGATAAACACGGTAAATAATGAAGTAAAGACAAATGAAGAAAGGAAAGGTAACTGAGACATTGATGCCACAAAATAAAAGAGCAAGAAAGGCTACTACTAGTTGTAAAAAGAATGCAAATTTTCTTGAAGTAGTATAAACCATCTTGTAATTCGCTCATTTCAATTAGCTTCCTTGTGCTTAAGGGTCTATTTGGATATAGGGGAATGGAGGGAGAGAAAAGGAGAGGAGATGGTACATACCATTTTCCTTCATTTAGAATATATATATATATATATTTTTTTAAATGAGGGGGAAGAAATGAAAGGGTAGATGTACCCCTCCAAAGCGCATTTTTTTAATTCCTCCAAATTAAGAGGATGACATGAAATAATGAATCCATTTAATAATTAGATGGGTGAAATAAGAATAGAACTTTTAGGATTAATCAAAATAGATTCACAAGAAACAATGTGATCAAAAGTTCTACCATCGATAATCAATTCTAAAATTTTATGAGAAGATTGAGTAATCTTACTGACAAAATTGGCTACACTATTAAACTTGAAACAATAAACAATGACAAGAATTGATCATATTGCTCATAAGTAAGGCCATTTATTAGAGATGATGTCGCTAAGAAAGACTGATTCAACAAGGCATTAGATTGACTTGCAAATGCGTTATTGCCAAAACTAAATTATGAGAACTAAATTCTCCTTCAGAGAATTAGTAGATGAAACATCTTTTTCCATGACGGCTAAGGATTGAAAGAGAAACGCTTTAAGCAATTTTAGGTTATAAAACTTGCTTTGATACCATGTAAAAGTAAGGAAAGACTTGATTTACCTATATTATACCATTTTCATATATACAAGTTGATTACAAGAGTCCTTGACACGAGGATCATTGAAAAATAAATTACTCTTTAATTTGAGGATCAATGAGAATATACAAATATTTTACAATAATAATGTAAAATAATAGAAAAAGAATATTTATCTAATACAGTCTTCTTATTTTGTCATGTGTTATAGGTTGTTGATATATATAACAAAGTATACAAGATCAAATATAGCTTTTGAGATAAGAATTTTGAGTAGATTTACTCATAATCGAAGATAAGTTCTTTTTTTTTTTTTTTTTTTGTGTGCCATAAGGCAAGTCTATTTGAATGCAATTTCTAGGGCATTAAGATGCATATTAAATTACAAACTAGGGTAAATCAAGATCTATAAGTAGTTGAACTTTTATCATGGCTGGTGGAGCAATTTCTTGGGGGCCTAAAAAACAAACTTTGATTTCACATTCTAAAATGGAGTTTGTATTTATTACCTTAGCAACAATAATAAAGGAAGCATAATGACTTAGGGATCTATTATTGAAAATACCAATATGGCCTAAACTAGTAATTTCAATATAGTATTTTGTTACAATGAAGCAATATTGTTATAGGCATAAAGCAAGGTATATAACTGAAAGTCAAGATATATCATTTTAAGAAATAGCTATATAAAGGAACAACTTTAATACAAGTATTGTGATAATTACTCATGTAAAGTAGGTCGAATATGATATGGTGAACATCTAAATAGATGTGATTAAAGTTTTTAACTTAAGATGGAACTTACATGGAAACCAACTAGAAAATCAGAGTTAGGTGTAATTTTATAGTTTTAATGGAAAATAAACATGTAATTATAGTTGGATTAATACTTTATAAAATAAAATTTAAATTTAATATCAACTCAAAATAAGTGCATGTTAGTAGAAAAAAGTCAATTAGAGGGTAAGCTTAATAACTTTTAATGGATATATGTCCTAAGAAAAAAAAAAAATATAGAAGTTTGCCTTTGATATACTCACCTCTATAAGTGTGAGAAGTGCGTCTCCGAGATTGAAAACTTATTGAAAAGGCATTTATGAAGTCCTAAGATGTTGAACATGACCACTAATATGCAGTAAGTTGAAAATTATAATTGAAAAATTGTATGAATATTAGAAAATTGTTTTGTCAACATAGATTACAAAGTTCAAATATTAGAATATTTTGAATTCTAGCATACTATACTTATTAGAAAAAGGTTCAAATCTTAGGACACTTTATACAATTAATTAATGAAAAATAGAGAAGGTCACTTTCAAATTGATTTAACACTTTAAAAATTGAAGGAACTTATTAAAGATTTTCTAAATGTTAAAGGTTTGAAAACTATGTTTTCAATGTAAGGAACATTAAAGTGTGGTCTTCAATTTATTGAAGTCCTTATTGGAAAAAGGAAGGCGGGACAATTGCATATATATATATCGTTAAGTGGTTGCACGAACCCTAAAGTGGAAATGGGTTCACTTGCGTTAAGGTGCGATGCACATCAGGGCCTGGACCATATTATTAACTAGTGCGTTGCCAGAACTGATTAGCATATTAAAATATATTTGTTAAGAGTATATGTATCACATTGTTATTTCTAATTTCAAAATTAACTTCACTTTATCCTCATATTTGAACTCTAACAATGACAAAAGATATTTCTATATACATAAAATATATGTCTAAATTGAATATAATCAAATTTGAATTTGGTTTATGATTCACTTTTAGCCATAAGTTTATATTGATTTAAAAAATAAAAAGTTTATACGTGATAGAGTATCTATGAAATTTTTCTATAACTAAAACACACATTGACAAATTTATCTATCTAAACTAATCTAAAAACCGAAATACAATGAGGTCTCCTACTTTAGAATAGCAATTAATTACTTAATTATAATTAATTAATTTTTCTCTCTAAATAACTAAAAAAAAAAAAAACTGTTATACTAACTACTAATTTAAATTAATAAACTAACTTAAAATATAACTCTCTTTTATATTTTCTTATTCAAAGAAAAAAATTTCTCACATTTATCTTTTATACAAATGCACCAATCACATTTTTTAAAATAAATAAATAAATAATCTCACATAAAAGCAAAAGAAAAACTTATGAATAGTTTTTTCTCATAACTTGCACAAAAGAGTTACCTCATTCCAATGAATTCTTCAAAGATGAATGCAATTTTTCTTACCAATACATTCTTCACTGAAATACAATTAAAATTTTGTCTAAATTACACTTTTGGTCTTTATAATTTTACTCAAATTTCACTTTGGTCTCTATTATTCATTTTGTTGCAATTGAGTCCCTAAAATTATAAATTACTCCAATTGGGTCATTGTTGTCACCTTCCATCCAAATTAACTTTGACATATGAGCTTTGGATGCTTTCTAATAGCTTATCAATGAAGAGATTCATAAGACTAAGCTTCCAATTCTGATGATAGATGGTTTGGAAAGTGATTTTTACTAAGCTTCCAATTTTGATGATAGATGGTTTGGAAAGTGATTTTTGCGTAAGATTTGGGAAGGGAAAGTAAAAGAGAAGAAGGATTTGAGTTTTTTTATTTTTAATTTCATTTAATTTTTGTAGATAATTTTTTTAAAATTTTTAATGTTTGTTTTAATTTTATTATTTATAAAAATCCAAGTGACACTTTGTTATTCGTCAATTAGTCATGTCATCACCCACATAGTTTTTCATCCATTTTCATCTATACCATGTTCACCTCTGTCAAAATTAATTTGGACTGAAGGTGGTGACAGGGACCTAATTGTAGCAATTTTATAATTTTAGGAATTTAATTATAACAAAATGAATAATAGGGACTAAAGTGAAATTCGAGTCAAATTACAAATACCAAAAATTTAATTTAGCCTAAATTTGTTTCATATATTTCTTCTAAAATAAAAATTATTTGAACATGTCGAAAACACATGCGATGATACTAGTAATAATAAAATCATATGTAGATAGTTAATGATTACAATGCAAAATAAAATTTGATATAATTGGATAGATTTTATTTTATTAAATTTATTTTTTCTTTTTAATTTATTTTTATATTGTTTTCTCCATTTATGTATTTACTTACTTTTTGAACAACAGCGGATTTTTCTCCCATTTTTTTGGTATATTATTAATTTTTTTTTTTTGAGTGAAATGGTGAATTCTACTATTTTTCTATTTATTTATTTTTTCTGACTGATGTTACGGTGGAATTTTCTTCCCCGTTACATTACAAACTCTATAAATAGGTAAAAACCACTTAATCGATGTCCTTTTAACAACTCAATATTCAATTTGGTACTCAGCGATTCAGTCATGGCCGAATCCAATGCTCCGTCTTCTCCACAGCAACACATGACTATAGACGGCTTCGACCAGGATTTGGCCTTGGCCAAGTCGGAGTTCTTGACCAGGGAGGAGGTACTCAGGCGCCGATCCCGCCGACTTAAGCAATTAGCTCGATGCTATAAAGACCACTACTGGGCTCTCATGGAGCAGGTCAAATCAAAGCACCGAGAGTACTACTGGACCTACGGGAAGAGCCCTTTTATGGAGGATCAGAAGAAAAACAACAACGAATTGTCGGATTGTTCGGTGGTAACAGGCGATAATACGAATTATGATCATCATAATGGGGATGATATCGTTCGCTGCAATTTTAATGGGTGTAAGTCAAAAGCGATGGCTTTGACAAGGTATTGTCACACCCACATATTGTCGGATTCGAAGCAAAAGCTCTATAAGCAGTGCAACTGGGTACATAGAAGGTATACCTTATTCTGTTTATTTTGTTCATATGTGATTGTGCATTACAGTATATTTTTGATCCTTTCTCGCTGAAAAAGCTGAGGGAAAACAAAAAAGAAAGTGAGTTTTGATCCGCTCATGGTGAGGGCAAAATAATTTATTTACATAGTGGAAAAAAGAATCTGAAACTGAAGTAGAACATGTGTTTATGGATAATTTTTTTTGGTGGTTTAGTTATGAGAAATTTAGGGAATCTAAAGGAACTGATCAGAATGGAAATATTGATTTTAAGCACAAGTGTCAGAGAATTTTGTGGAATTGTTGTGGGAAATTGGTGGAGGAAAGTTTGGTGTTAGACTGTTATTTTTTTTTATTTATTTTATTTTTTTTCTTCCCTATGACTTTGTGATTTTACGGATGGATATTTGAATTAGATATAGATGTCGTATCACCTTCTGTGGGTGGTTTACAAGTCTTTATACTCGGTGATGGCTTAGTGATGTTCAGTATTCATATAGTATGAGTACGATGCACTTGACTATGGCTAGTATTTTGTGGGTCTTAGACTTAGTCTTTCTTCTTTCTGACTTCATTCTTTCAAATTTATTGAATGATAGGGACGAGTCTATAAATTATCCACGCTGTTGCTTGACTATTCAATTCCTGTCTAAAGCTTCAATGTGCATAATATGAAAGCTTGGGTACCGTTGATTTGTAATTTAATGGATTATATAGAATTAGCAACATTGTTGTTGTAATTGACATTATGTTTACCTGGATACCCCTGCTGATATATTGTTGTGTTTGAATTCGGTATCACTACATAACACTTCTTTTAACCCATGTTTTTTACAATTTTCTATTGATTAACGAAATTTATTAATTTTATGCCCACTACTTCCTTTTTTCAGGCTATGCTGGTTCCTTCTTCCCTACAAAAATCAATTTCATAGTCCTTGAACTTTCTTATAAAATGTCAATCACACTACTGCTAAACTAATTTTATATAAAGAACCATCTCATAAATGTGATAGAAGTTTCTGTTTCAAGAGACACCTCATTAAAATCATGGTCTAACTACATCAGTCTGCTATAAATAAAATGTGTGGTTCAAGGTGCTCACTAGAATCCACCAACCTTCTTTTTATGGGAAATTGCAGTATCTCAAGAAAAATTTCACCATAAGCTTTACCTCCATTGGCGCCTCATTCCTTTTAATAACAGTGGAGGGCATGTTCTTGGATTCTGAACCAGTATGATTTATGTCTCCTTTGTTGTTGGGGGCGGGTTTGAGTTGAAAATTGTCCAAAAGTCTAACTGTTGTTTAAGCTTTGATAGATAGGACCTCTTCAGACAGGTCAGCTACCATACCTAAAGACCAGGACTCTATACTTTGTTGCAGGTAGTAGTATCTAACATGTAAAAGGTGTTTCCTTCACAGCACATGAGTACCATGCTGACTAACTCATGGTCTCCTAATGGATGCTCATGGTGACAGTTATTTAGTAGATCATTTAAAAGCCTAACTATTTGATGTTTCTTTGGCTATATTCAGTTCACCTGCAGGGCCTACTTACTGTCCCAAGACAGTATTGAGAGCCACAATTCCTCCTCTCTGTCCCGCTCATCTTACAGGGGCTGAAAGGTGTCTCTTGCGTCAACTTAAAAGGACAGGTCTAAATATTACAACTACTCGTAAGCTTGCTCCAAAGTTCCATGTATTAGTTGCTGAATATGTCCACCAAATTCAACTTAAAAGAAGAGCTTCAGGGAAGCCAACGGTTGTTAAAATGGAGACTGAAGAAGGAACAAGATCCGAATGCTGATTATTTAACTCCATTTTGTAAAGGTTTCAAACAGTATATATGGCATATTATTACTTAACCGGGAAAAAAAAGGAAGAAAAATAGTGGACATATTTCATTGAATTATTGCTTGGAAAAAATAGGGTCTGTGATTTGGTCAAGAGTAAGAAATTAATAAGACATGGTACCTTTTTAATATTTTTGCCGTATGTTCTCTTGCTAAAAATATTGCATTTAGCTACCATTTTATTACAACTTGATAAGCTGCATACTGTAAGATCTCCATTCTCTATTTTATTCTCATTACGGCTTGTTTATTATCAGAAATGTTGGCTAATCTTTGGCCCTTTTTGGATGGTGGAACGAGTAAATGGATATTTGACTCCCAGAATTTAGATTCTTGACAACCACAAACCTACGTTTCTTAATTCTTTGCTTATATAACGCTCCCGTAGAGTAATGCCGTAATGGGAGGGGGGAGAAAATACACAACGAAAGATCAAACCAACATAGCAGGCGTGGTTTTTAAGTACTTCAACCTTTTCAGGTTGGCAGGTGGGTCTTAATTTATACATTTAGTTGGAATGTAGAAGGCAAATCTACAACTGGGTATAAGAAACATCAAGCCCCTTTAACATTATTGGCTAATTCGTAGGTGTTATTCACAAGGGAAAAGAAATTTCACTGCCCCAGTACTGACAGTCCAGACACAGCTGAAAGGCATTACTCGTTGTGACTGCCACATCTAAATCGTGTCCGAATTTTATTGTGGAGAAGGTAAATATTTGATCCTCAAATTATGAGTTATTTAAAATTTTCTAACGTTTCTCAAAAGATAATTGTTAAGATGTAATAAATGAAATATTTATTATTATGTTTGGCATATATTTTTAATATTATTCACATATTTTTCTTCTGTTTTTTTGCTAGCTTCCTTTTTTTCAAAGCAACATAAGAACTGATGTATCTTCTCCAAACTTATTTCTCATTATAATCAGAGGATGAAAGCATCATTAATTTGCTTCCTCATATCTTTCATTTTTCTCCCCTTTTTTCTTATGTTTTCTTTTGACAAAAGCTCAGTAACTATTCTTCCTAGCATGACCAATGTGCTTAAGAAGATGAAGGGATGCAAAAATGGTATCAAAACAAAAAGGCTAGGCTAAAAATATGTGTCCATAAAGAAAAATAGGATTAAGCTCAAGGAGGGTATACTAAAGACAAAATAGTTAAAGGGTAGGCATTAAAAAGCTCAAATGATTCAAAAATGATCTAAATCATCTCTAACTACGTATCAACTAAGATTTCGCCTCAAGAGAGAGTTAAGCTATTTCTAGGGTTTTAAACATAACCTTAAGTTCACTTTAACATAAACTGTTTCTAAATTATCATGAAACTCTAAGTATAAGATCTTGTGCAAAAGGTGTATGAAATCCCATCCTAATAAGACTAAAACTGAAAATACATGTATCTTCAGAAAAATCAGCATCAAAAGACAACCAAATTAATATCATGGGATTGGGGAAACAAGTAACACAACATAAAAGCAACATCTAACTAAGCATTAAACACTTAAACAAACTCACATAAGACACTTAAACAATTAAGCATCCAAGTTTCAATGCAACAACTGAAATAACCTAAACAATCTAGAACAAAATTAAACACTTAAACAAGGTTACAACTGAAACAATTGTACAATTGAACAATTGCACCCCCAAACTTAAACTAAGTAGTGTCTTTAATGCGAAAAAAAAAGAAAAGATGAGAAGTAAGAGAGAAAAAAAAAAGAAAAAGAAATAAACTCCCTCAGAGGTTAGCTATATCGTCTATCTCTCCGTCATCTTCAAAAAACTTGAGGATTGAAAGGAGCTAATGGATCCATAATGGAAGGGAATTCATCCAATAGAAACCCAAGGTTTAAGGCACATGCACGAAAAAGTCTATCATGTGAGATGTGACATGCAGTGGAATATGCTTTCTGCTCGGCAGCCTGGATCTTAAGATGTGAAAGGTGCTAAATCATAGTCAGTTAGTGAACCCTATAGGGCTGAGGTAAAGTAGGGGTGGAAGAGCTTGCACTAGTTGTGGAATGAGCCTGCTTTTACTAGCAAAGTAGCAGGCTATCATTAATTGGACCTTTCAAGTGTTCTAGCTCCTCACCCGCATCCCATTGTACTCTGGGCCGCTCTATAATATAGTGATCAAAGAAGGGAACCAAAGCCCAATCACGGCCCCCAAGTGCTCTATAAAATAACACTATGAATGATTCTGCCAATATCAATAGACTTGCTAGTTATAATGGCGTAAAGCTAGATAATTTGTTCCTTTGTTACATTACCCGTGTGGAGTCTCAGGAGTAGCTTTACCATGATGAAACAATACCATGCCTTAGCATTTGTCTTCAGTGCCTTGGACTTGAAGGAGACGGGTTCACCATTGGAGAGCTTCCAATCATAGCTCAGTAGACATATGGCTAAAATGACGACGTTTAGGTCCAATTCTTCATAAAGGCAACGAAAATATTCATTGTCTTCAATGTTGGGGTCTGATAGAAGGCGTTGATGGTGGACCGATTGAGTACGATTTGTCTCCCACACACATATTCATCATCTTCAAGCTCGGTTATTGTTGTGTTTCGAAACATTGGCATAGAATTCATGGACTACCGGGATCACAACAACTTGTGTTGAAGCACAAAACTGTTCCCAATGCTTGCTGGTTATGGTCTGCTAAATAAATAGGACGCTTAAGGGATAGAAGGAAATGCCCCTTTTTAGAGCTTTGCCCTTACTGATCAAATGACTCTCGATGGTGTTTAGTAGCCTTTACCAATACAAACTTGTTTACGTCAAACTGGGAACTTCCATTGTTGTGTGCTCGCTTAGGCCTTATGTTAACTAAACACCTGCAAAATAAACCTTAACCACATATATATACAGTTGCGATATTAGCCTAGCCCTAAATAATAATCCACAACATAGTCAACCATAACCCATAGTTTATCAAAACAAAAAGTCTAGCATAATCTAATAGAAATGAAAATATATGTATGGCTACCATAAATCCAAACCCTTAGGTTGTATGCACCTATTCAAACCCAAATAACTCCCTTTCATAATTATAGCATTGGAGGAACATGATTTTTTATCAACTTCTACCAATAATGATTAATATCACACTTCACCATATATATTCAAAAATAGCATAACCCCTTAAAACAATATAACCCCAATGCATAGCCATCAATAACCATATTCCCTATAATCCTAACAATCCATCACAATAGCATATATATATATATCCTACATCCCATAAATATTAATCAATTCAATACATTAGTTAAAAATCAAGACATATGTAAGTAGCACATCCCATGAATATCAATCCAAATCATAAATTAGTTAAGAATCAAAGAATATGACAGATTCTAGAAAACACCCCCATCATTACAACATATAAAGTAAATTAAAGCAAAAAATTACTTGAACCAAAAACCCCAACAAAATCTACTAGAAAGATGAAGAGTGAAAGTGTAGGTCAGGAGAATATAGGTGAAGAATAGATTTGAGGGTGTGTGTGTATGCGTTTATGGTGGATTTTGGAGAGGATGAGTCGATTTTAGGATAGGGGGCCAAGGTTTAAGTGTTGTAAAAAATTTAGAAACTTGGTTTAACTACCAAGAAGCACTTGGTTTATAGTATTCAGCTTGACTTAGTCACACGTTCATTTGGTGTTTGCTAGAGTGATGTATGTCTTTTTATTGATCAAATTTTCCTCCCTAATCATATTCTGATTAGTGTTGGCTATCTTAATGGCTCCATAAGGAAAAACCTTTGTGACCATGAGTGGTCCAGTCCATTTTGATTTGAGATTTCTTGAAAATCATTTAAAGTTGGAATTATAAAGTAACACCTGTTGACTCGACTCAAATGGCAGTCAACGATTTTCTTGTAATGCCATTTTTTTGTTTTTTCTTTCCTAGAGATTTGCATTATCATAAGCTTGAAACCGAAACTCATCCATCTTATTATGTTGAGCAAGCCTTTTCTAACTGATTGCATGAAGATCAAAGTTTAGCTTTTTGATGGCTCAATATGAATTGGGCTCTAGCTCAACCGGTAAGTGACATGTTTTCCCAAAGACCAGTCTAATGAAGACATTCATATATGAGTTTTATAGGCTGTGCAGTATGCCTATAATGCATCATCCAATCTCTTGGACCAATCCTTTCTAGATGGACATACTATCTTCTCTAAGATCATATAAGATCTTATTGATTTCCTAGTTAGAAACTTCAGCTTGCCCACTTGATTGTGGATGATAGGCCAAAGCAACATTGTGAGTGGCCCTATGTTTGGAAAGTAGTGCCTCCACTTGTTTGTTACAAAAATTGGAGCCTCCATTACTAATGATGGCTCGGGGAAACCCAAACGGGTAAAGATCTTCTTCTTTAGAAAGTTCATCACTACCTTGGAATCATTGGTTGGCAAGGCAACGACTTCAACCTATTTAGAGACATAGTCCACAGTAACCAAAATATATTGATTATTGTATGAGGATATGAATGGACCCATGAAGTCAATTCCCTATACATCAAATATATATATTTTTTTCAATGATGTTGTTAAATGGCATCTCATGTCTTTGATATGTGTTACCTATTCTTTAGCACATTTTGTGACAAAATCATTAGCATCTTTAAATAATGTAGGCTAATAAAAACCTGTTTGGAGCACTTTTGTGATAGTTTGTTCTTTACCAAAATATCCACTGTAGTTTGCGAATGACAATGCTGAAGTATGCGTTTAGTTTCCTCCTCTGGAACACACCTTTTAAGAATCTGATCAGCACATTGCTTACACAAGAAGGGGCCATGCCATACATAATATTTAACATCATGTAATTTTTTTTTCTTTGTTGGGGAATTTAACTCTAGAGGAAAAACTTTACCAATTATATAATTAATAAAATCAGCATACCAGGGTAACCTTTGATGACTAATATGAAATAGTTGTTTATCTGAGAAGGTCTAATTAATCAAAGTTTGATCGCAAGCTTTTCCTTCACCTTCCAACATTGATAGATGGTATGACACTTGGGTTTCAGTGCCTTTTCAATCTCTATTCTCCATCCACCTAATCAACCTGGGCTTTGCATCTTTCTTGTCAACCAAATACTTAATAGCAGAATGGCCAGTATAAATAATAACTTCAGTTCCAAAGTTTATCTTAAAGCCTCTATCTATTTGTTTTAGTCATGGACGAACTCACTTATGTTATTCTGGATAGGGCTCGTTGGTGAATGTTGTTTGTCGACGAAATCATTTTGGTAGATGAAAATAGAAAAGTTTACATTCTAAACTAGAATTATGGAATAACGTGTTAGAATCTAAAGGGCTTAGGTTGAGTCGAACGAAAACTGAGTATATAGAGTACTATTTTAGTCATTCTAGAGGAGACTTGACTGAAATAACTTTAGATGGTTAGGCAATCCTTATGAAGGATGTGTTTACGTATTTAGGTTCATTTATACAAAAAGATGGTGCAATTGAGCATGATATGAACCATAGAATTAGGGTAGGGTAGAGGAAGTGTCGAAATGATTCGGGAGTTTTAGGCAATCCTAAAATCTTGAATATGTTTGAAGAAAAATTCTATAGCACCACAGTGAGACTGGCTATGTTATATGTTTCTCAATGTTAAGTAGTAAAGAAACAACACTCACATAAGATAAGAGTTAGCCGAAATGCGAATGTTGAAAAGGATGCTAGAAATTCAAAAGGACAGAATACGAAATGGGAAGATTCGTAAGAAAGTTGAGGCAGCACCCATTAAAGAGAAAATGAGAGAGAATAACTTATATTGGTTTGGACATATCCAACGTCAGCCAATGAATGCCATAGTTAGGAAAGGTGACTTGGTGCATGTTGTAGGTGTTAGACGTGGTAGAGAAAAATCGAAACTTACATGCATGGCAATCATTGGAAAGGATATGTTTGCTATAGAAATTACTGAAAATGATGCCTTAGATTGAAGTGAATGGAGGAAAGAGATTCATATAGGCGACCTTAACTAGTTTGAGATTTATGACTTAGTTGAGTTGAGTTGATTAAATAAGAATATCATGAGCTGATATTGTAAATCTAATCAAGAGGGTCATTACACTTGAAAAAATAGTGGGAGTAACCAAATTTAATAAAATCGTTTTTATTTGGTATATACATTAAATAAATATTAATATTAGCATTCCATCTTTATCTCTAGGTTGTTAGGATGACGAACAATTTGTTGCTTAAATCCATATTGGAATCCAACAAATTGACCAGCAGTAGCTATTTGGACAGGTATTGATAACTTAGAGAGTTATTTCATAACACTTTTGGATCCTAATTTGAATTTATTCCTTGAGTTTAGAGTTAGATTTCAAATTGAATTGTTGTTTTGAGTATAGTTTAAGTTGTTTAGGAGTTAGTAGTGTTGTAGTTCAATTGTGAGTAGTTTTTGTTAAAATACTTATTTATTTTGTTTTTAGATATTTTGAGCAGTGTCCTAATCCAAAACGAAGAATGAGATTTTGAAGTTAACACTACAGTGCCACATCAAAAGACACCGTGGCACCTGAAGTGTAGAAATTAATTACAAGTTAGACGGCATTGTGCGTGGCATGCACTACTTGAGGCTGCGGTGCCCAACTTTCAAGCATTTAAGTAATTAGACAGAAAGCTCACAGTCGTAGCACCACATCAAGGGACGTCGTGACTGCCAATACATCATGTTTTCATCATTAAATCAGAGAAGGTTGAGCCACAATGCTATGAAGGTAGAGGTTGCGATGCCATTATTTGAGGATGACTTTGGTGGCAAACAGAGGCTTTGAAGCTATAGTGCCACACATGATAAAGCTGCAATGCAAGAAAGAAGAGACCCAAATGGACTAGTCAGTAAGTTAAGTACTGCAACACCAAGGAAGTGTGCGTTGTGGTGCCTATCTGTGTTTACCTAGGATTTCTAGTTTTTTAAAGTAGAAGGAAAAGACCTATAAAGTAGGTGAAGGCTAGGGTTTAGACATACATTAGAACAAGTGAGGAAGATATGTCACGAAGCTTGTGAAGACCCAAAGTCATGAAAACTCTAGTCTTTTACCTTTCTTCTTCTTATTTTCTTAATTTCTTGTAATGACTTTTTCAATTATGTTTTTGTTTTCCATAACTAGTATGCAATAGTTATGTTATAGGATTGCAATTTAACTCACATGTAACTTATGTGGCCCTTGCCTTAATTTAATGCATGCTTAGCTTTTAGTGATTTATGTTGTCTTGATCTTAATGCTTGTGATTACTTGATCACCAATTAAATTGATTAGGAACCCTTAATGTAGCTTAGAAGAGTGAATTTAGGGTTAGCTTTTGGCAACATAGTATATGATTGGATTATTGATTTAATTAGATAATCCGATTTGTTAAAGAGATACAAATATACTCTTGAGCCATAGGTAACCAGATTAGAATGATTTAAAATGAATTTTTCTTAGTGTAATTTAATAAGCATAGGAATATATGACACGAATTTTACTAACGCAAGTGCACATATCATCCTCAAGTACTAAAGTGATAAAGTAGAGATCATTCCTACAAGGAGTTTTTCAAATATTATGCTACGTATCAAAATTAGCAATCCTAATTTTATTCAAACAATTGAGTTTTGGGTTTATTATAAACAAATTATAAAGTAAAAGCAAATTAACATAAGAAAATACAGGAGATGAGCTGAGAACTACAACTTGCCTCAACACTTCACTTGAATTATTATTATCTTGTCTTGCTTAGTTATGACAAAGAATTCTTAACCTAGGGTTCTTAATCAATTATAAACATATTCCTATATCTTATAATAATATCTCAATTAATCAATTTACTATATTCATGTCATAACCTTTATAACTTAATATAGTAGATTTCAGTTTTAAATGTAATGTGTAAATTTTTGTTATAAAATAAAAAAAATTAAATAAATAATAATATAATTGAACATGATATAACCCGATATTTCTAATATACACTATAGAATGTTTGTATGTAACTCGTTATAATTTTCACTACTTCATTGGTTGATATGAAACTTACAATCCAATTGTGTAAATTTTATTGGTAGATAAAATAAGTGTTTAATTAAAACAATAAGATAGGATATATATATATATATATATATATATATATATAGCTACATGTTTTTAAGATTAAACTACTACCACAAATTTAAATAGTTGACTTGGACCAAACTTTTTCAACTTTTTTGTCCTATGCGTCTTTAGTCTTTAACTTTCCTTCATTTCTACTCATTCTTGCCATTTTCTTTCTCCACATTCAATTCCTTTCACTGTCATATTTCCTTTAAAAACTCTGCTTCTCTTTCTTGTGCTGGCCAAGAGATTAGCTATACAAGAGCAAGCCATCTCCACTTTTCCTTGCTCTTGCTAGCCCCTTTGCTTTGTTTGGCTGCATGGGATGATGAAATAGTAAACCTGGCAGTTTCATTTCTTGTTTACAGGGCAATAGCTTGAATTAAGTCTTGCAACACTTAAGACTTGAAACCAGGTTGGTAGGGAGTGGTGTAACCGTGATGAGGTAGATGGTAAATGGTTGTGTTGTGGCCTGGTGAGGAAATTGAATTAGTGAACTATGAACTGTGTGAAGACCTTTATTTCTCATTGCCACAAGATATCATATTGGTATTACATATTTAGACATAGCTCACTACTGATTGCCAATATCTATATTAAATTTAGAAATATCTGAATTTGGTAGATTGCTTGATATAATATTAATAATATGACCTAAAAACCAAAATTGTTGTAGTACTTTCTTTAGGAGTTTTTCAATTCAAAGCTAGAAATTGTAATAGCATATTTTTGAATTGTGGAGTCCTCTTGGTGCCGCTTTTCATTTTAGTTTATCCCAATTATATTAGATTCCAAGCCTATTTTGTACCTGGAATTGAGGGAATGATATATTATTGAGCATAATAGTTACAAAGAGGCAACATAAACAAGCAAAGTGCTTAATGTTCTAGACCATTTGCACTTTGCTAAGCATTTTACTTATGATATTGTGGAGATATTAAAGAATGTTGGTGAATAAGTTGACTTCAATGCTTTAACTCTTCTTGTGAAGGTTTATCAAGTTTGGCAACTTGATCATCCTATAATAAAGAATTGATAGTGATGATGAATTTCTAGAAAATTTTGGCCTTTTACCATCATTCATACTTAGATGAAGGCTACATCCTTATAATCTTTTGTGATCTTTTTAAGTTCTATTAATTTGTGATCATCTTCTAGACCAATCTTTTAGCATTTGGGAATTGGCCGGTATTAATTGTTCAGGTGTTGTTTCTTAATTTATGGAAGTGATTGGAGTATGGAGCTTGTAAGGGTATTTACGGCACGACATGGAAGAGGATTAGATGTAGAATCCCTCCATGCCGTGAGCCTTGAATTGGTATGTAATTTTGAAATCCTTTTGAATCAAGTTTCAGGCTTGTAGTGTTATTAAGAATTGAGCACAAGAGAGTTAAGAGAGTTGCAAATTTTAAACAAAAGTTTAAACACAATGACTACATATGATAGTTATATATAGTTATTAAAATAGAAAGTTTAGGATGAAAGTATTTTAATTCAGAAAAATTTAGTGAATGCTAAATAATTAATTAATTGAAATTCAATGTTTAGAATATATGCACTAGAGAATTGAGAAATTTTAATGAAATTATTAATGATCGTGTATATATATATATATACATATATTTACATACACTTGAAGTGGATAAGAATGCCCTTAATTTGTTTGTTGAAAAACCACAAAGAAATTAATTATAACATAATGAAATGAATTTACTTGGGATATTTAAATCTTTGTGGTTAGAGATTAATTGAATTTGAATAAAAAGCCTAAGAATAAAGAGTAAAGAATTGTTGGTTAGTGTTGTGAATTAAGAATATAATGAAAATGAGTAAAATGTATGAACAAAGGGTGATTAGTTGTAGGTAGAGAAATCAGGTATTTCAGGTATTCTATGGATTGAATTAATTTTGGAGATAATATTTGGAAAGTTTCATAACCTAACTCAGGGTGTATTTATTGTTAGAGCTGTTGGACTGTAGCTAGGTTCGTGCAGGATTTTAGGTGAGTTTCAGTTAGTCTAGAGAACTTTGTCAATGGTTGTGGTTTGAATTAGCTTAGGACCTCTGAATAAGAATTGTTCCTAACATCTTGATAAACTGCAATGGAAAGTTTCATAATTTAATTCCGAGCCATGAGAATTATATAAGCATTAGAATCCAGTTCTGGCAACCAGAAATTTTCCTTGTGCCCTGTTTATGTTCATATGGAGATTTGAGTAGGTTCAAGGCAAATTTTAGAAGAAATTTCTTAATAATAAAGGTAGTTAACACCCTAGAAATAATATTTGAACTTGGTTTTTGTTGAAATTGGTTAAGTATGTAGTTGAAATGAAACATATTTCCAAGGTGGTTGTGAAAATAGCTAAAAGGGGGTTAACTTTAAATAAATACATGAAACTTAGTATCTATAGATTTTCATAATTAAAAGGTTGACTTATAAATTTGACAAACTAAGTATTACATAGAAAATTTTGATTGCAGCTCCAAAAAGTGTTGTTGAGCTAACGATGCATGTGAACGCAAGAGGAGTGACAAGCAAAATTGGTAAACAGTGAGTAGATAAATGCTAACTTTTGGTTGCTAGATTAATATGTGTATTTGTTATGTATATTTGAATAGATATATTTATATGAAAGCATAAGCATATGCAATGTTTAGTTAAATTATTTGAATTGTGCTTGACTTGTGATTTTGTTTGTGTTTGATAAGGGCTAATCAAAATGTTTTTCTTTCTGAAATGATTTTTTTACTTCCAAAATAGAATCCGGGTGCACCTAGGATATTTTGATTTTATTATTTGATATTGATTAAAAACATTCAAGTAATTCAGCCTCGGGGGTGGATTTATAAGGAGGTATGATGATTTTAGTAATTATATATATATTTCTGTTTGGTGACCGGCGCAAAACTACTTGGTGGGAGATATTTGTTATGTGGGGTGAGTTATTCTATTGGCCCTTTGTATGCTTTGAATGTTTTGATTGCTTTGTTTGAATTGTGAGTTCTGAACATTCTGATTGATTTATTCATCTTGTGTATTATTTAAATTGTGATTAATTAATTTTACGGTAATTATATATTTTACCATTGAATAAACATATAAAACATGGCTATGTATGATTATTTAATTCATATGTATTCTTTATGCTTTGGTTAATGATAATACCCTTTAAATACGTTTCTCCACTCACTGGGACTCACCACTCTCTTGTTAATATTTTTTAGTAATAGGTTTTCGATATACATCATTGACAAGCTCATGACTTGTCGATAGTGTGCAACAAGGTATTCCTTCGGGATCTCATACTTGAAGCCAAAGGATAAATTTTGCAGTCACAATTAGGGTATTGGATTATTATGATTTGTTTGTACAAGAGTCAAATTGTTACTGTTTATGATATTAACGGAACAAAGCTCTTTTTATATTGTTATTATTGTTATCTGGTTGAATATAACCAGGAATTATATATTTGTATTTTGGGTATATTCCATATTACAGGGAATCTCTGCCAAAATTTTTAGTAAATTGTTATGTATTTCTGTAAATAAACATGTGTAGTTAACTTGAGTTTTCTAAATTCTACTTTTATTCTTTGGTTTAGTCAAGAGTCATATTTGTTATTTGTTTTTAAGTTAGAGTTACGGAGGTTTGGTTACCCATTCCTCCAGCCAGTTATACTTCTGTGTGGGGTGTGACAATTCCTATGTGAAGTACATTAACCAAGACTCATTAAGTTTGGACCTAAACTGGCTACACAAAGCATATAGGTATATTCCTATCTTATACGCAAATCAAACTTAACAACATGTGTATGAATTCAATCAAGTGCTAATCCATTCAAGGTTAACCTAACTTACTTTTCTAAGTAAATTTCTTAATTCAATCTAAAAGATAGCCAGTCAATTAGAAGCCCGAAGCATAGAATGCACTAAATAAATCATATACAAAAACCTAAGCATTCCATAAACAAAATAATATCAAGCTACATGTTGAGTTCTAGAAAGGAAATTACTCTATGCTACTTAGTGTAAACATGGTTCCAACAATAATAAACATTAAAGAATACAATGAAAGTAAAGAAGGAATAGAAATTGAGAAAGCTATGAAGGTTTTCGATCCTTAAGTTTCAACCATCCTTGCTCCTCTTGCTTCCTTGCACCTTTGATAAGCTCTTCAAACTCTAGAAAATCTTAGTTAACTTGTGCCTTTTGTATCCACAAGCTAGTCCCCTCTTTTATAGGCTTAATTTCACTTCAATTTTGACAAAGAATCACATCAGCACCGCGGATGCAGCTTCCAGCACCGTGGCCTCAAAAATTAACGAAACTGGGTTTTCTGGCAGTGGGCTTGGAGCTGCGATGCCCTCCTTGGTTGATTTAGCACTTAGGCACTAGCTTGATCTTGGGTAGCTTTTCTGTCTTGTGTGTTTTGAGCGGTTTGGCATCCAGCTTACCCTCTAATGGGACTCATTCTTATATTAGATCTTCAAAATAACTAGTAATCAACATCCTAATATAATACATAATCAACTAAGAATCAATTAAAATAATGCAAAAATCAATTAAAACTCTAGAACATAGCTAAATTAATATAAGTAAAAGGATGTAAGATAACTCTATTTCTAAGAGTTATCACACCCCCAAACTTAGGGTTTTACTAGTTCTTAAGCAAAACAAAACAAAAAACATAAACAAAAACTAATAGCCAAAGATGCATCACACTAACATAATAAAACCCCAACACGCTCTTAAAAGTTTTAGATGAACTTAACTAAATGTCAACAATAAGTATCACTCAAATTCATGATTCAATTTAAAAGTAAGCAACAAATTCAAATTGATTTCCATTGTATGTGTGTAATGATCTTTTAACAAAAGAATGCATGCAATTAGGATTAAGTTTATGTTTGAGTAAAATCCCATTTAGCATTCAAACCAATAAGCTAATGATTTATTGGTCTTTATTAAGCTTGTAAGTAGGCTAGTGTAATGGTATGATAAAGAAAATTTTAAGGCTCAAGTTATCCCAAACACATAAATCAATCTAGACCCTTGAAGAGCTTTTTTCATAACTTACCAACCCCCTCATATTTGGCTTTTTCTTTTCACCACTTTCATGTATATATATTTTTTTCTTTTTTCTTTTTTTTTTTCTTTTATTTTCTTTTTATTTTCTTTTATTTTTCTTTTGCCTAACTCTTGTTGCACCCTCACACTCATTTCTTTTGATTATGAATATAGGGGTGCTTAAGAGGCACAAACATATACTTTTTTTTTTTTTTCAATAATTCTAACCTTTCATCTTTTTTTTAGCATAGCTCAATATATTCCTAAAATGATTAACATGCCTAAGGGTTAAAAACTGGAATTTTAAAAAGAGTCAAGCAAAAAATTTGTGGGTGTCAAAGAATAGGCAATATAGGCTCCAAGGGGTAACTAAGGATATACAATAAAATAGGATAAGCTTAAAAAGGCTCAAACGGTCTAAAGATGGCATAAATCATGTTCTTAATTTAGTTTTGTCTAGGATTTCACCTCCAGAAAGAATCAGATTGTAAGGTTTCTAACTAAATATGTACTTCTTAAACATAAAAAGTCTCTAAATAAGCAATACAATCCCAAGAAAAAGATCAAAGTATATCAATGTGTTGGAAATCACATCCTATAATGCTACTAACTCATAAATTTAACATAAATGTCAAGAGCATGTGAAAATTAACATATTATCGTAGGATGAGGGATTTCATCATAAAAGTATAGCATCTTGGTTAACTAAACAATCTAAGAAAAACTACAAGCATCAAACATCAAAACAAACAAAACAACTAAAAACCAAACACCTCCAAACTTAAGATGAACATTTTCCTTAATGTTAAAGATATTTAAAAGGAATAAGAATAGACATACTCCATGGCATTTAAACAAGGTATAAAGATCATAATTCCTCATCTAAGTTACATTTGAAGTGTCCAAGCTTGAAAGGGGTCAAAAGGGAAAAAAAAGGCTGTTGGGTGCTGGGGGCACTGTGGCACCAACTTTTAAGTGCCTAGGCACCCTAGCTAGTGAGTTTGGGTCATTGGCACTAGCCTCTTTACCTAGTTGTGAGTTCCAGTGATGCGGTGATGTTTTCTTGGTGATGGGGACCCGAAGTTTTGTTTTTTGCCCCCTTTAGCTATGTTGATTGTACTTTGATGCTTGACTATTGTACCTACAATTAAAACATGAAAACTAAATTAAAAACACTCTAAAAATATTAAAAACTAAGGTATAAATTTAAAGAGCTTGGGTTGCCTCCCAAGTAGCGCTTGATTTATAGTTGTCGGCTTGGCTTTTGCATGCTTAATCCTTTTTGGTCTTAGCAATGGAGGCTTTAAGTCCTTAAAGTTCATAAATCTCTTCCTATTTCCTTTTGTACTTTCACCTTAAGCTGGCATTGGCCATAGCATGATCTCTATTAGGAATTTCCTTTAAGAGCATTGGCCTCCTCGATATTCTATCCCACAACTTGACAACTTTCTTCTTGAAAGCTTTTAGTCATCAATGGTGGTGGCTTGGCAATTGAATGCTGTTTTAATAGTAAGGATTTGTCAAGAGGAATAATCAATTTTGAACTCCTTCATTTGCTACTTCATACACAGCTTCAATTGCATAGCACTTATCAATTTCAAAAGGAAATGTCATAACCTTGAAGACGTTAAACTTCACTTCTTGGTCTTGAACTCTTATAGTAAGTTTTTTTTTTTTTTTTTACATCTATGAGAGTTTTAGCGGTGACTAAGAATGGCCTCCTCAAAATAATGGGGATTTTCTTGTATTCCTTAATGTTAAGAATGAGAAAATCAGCTGGGAGTATTAACTTATCCACTTTGACTAGGACATATTCAATGATTCCCTTTGGATAAGTTTATGACCGATTTGTAAGTTGTAAGGTCACTTTTGTTGGCTTGATTTTTCCTTTTCTAAGTCCAAGCTTTTGTAATATTTAAAGCGACATCAAGTTGATGCTTGCTCTTAAATCACATAAAGCTCTAACACTAGGACTTGCCAATGGAAATTGGTATGTTGAAACTATCTAGATCTTTGAGCTTTGGTGGTAGTTTCTTATGGACTAGATGTCATTCATAAACTTGACATATGTAGGCATTTGTTCAAGAGCTTAGTAAAAAGAATATTGATGTGAAGCTTCTTGAATACCTCCATAAATTTCTTAAATTTTTATCAAGTTTTAGTTTTTGAAAGCATTGAGGGAAAGGTAAAGTTGGGTATATAGGAATGTTTTCTTTGAGAGCATGAGCCTCCTTTTTACTACTCACAATGAACTCATCATCTTACTTATATTGAATTTCAGCTTGCTTAGGAGGTTCTTCTACCTTCTTACCACTCCTTAGAGAGATGGTTTTGTAATGTTGCATGTTAGGATTCACTCCTCTTGGATTTGGTTCAGTATCACTAGGTAGAGCACCTTGAGGATGAAACATTGGCCAGTTGGCCCATTTGAGTCTCAAGGTTCACGCTGTTTGGCTTTTGATTGTAGAATTCGTTTTGGATATGTATTGCAAAAATAAATCTTCAATAGATGGCTTCTTGTAAAGTGTTGGAATTTATGCTTGTGACTGAAAACCTGGTGGATAAGTAGGTCTTTGCTTTATTGGATTTCCCTTGATTACTTTCTAAAAATTTGGGCGATTTCTCCATCTTGGATTATAGTTGTTGGAGTAAGGCATACCTTGCTGCCTATTGTAATTGCCTAGAAAATTTGTTGATTCAATGTTATTTGGGAACAAATTACTTTCATGTGCATCTCCATAAATTTCACAATCTATGGCTTGGCTTTTATTTGGTTGTCCTCTAAGGGTGTTAATTTTTTTTGACAAAACAACTACTTGTACAGTTAATACACTAATGGCATCCAACTCATACTCTTTGAGTTGACAATCTTTCTGAAGTCCATGATAATTATTGGTAGCCATCTCCTCCAATAATTCAAAGGCTTATTTAATGAATTTTCCCATTTATGCCCTATCGGTAGCCACATAAATTGTTGTCCTTGTTTGGCTTACCAATCCCTTATAGGATGTATGAACTTGTAGCCACTTTGCTAGAATATGGTGAAGACATCTTCTAAGTAACTCCTTAAACCTTTCTTACGATTCATAAAGAGATTATCAAGTTGCATGAAAGAAATGATTGCATTTCGCCACTTGTTTGTCTTTGCCGATGGAAAGAACTTGGCTAAAAATTTTTGGGCCAAGCCTTCTCACTTTGTAATGGAATTCGGTGAGGGTGATAATACCCAGCTCTTTGCCTTATCTCAAAGTGAGAAAGGAAAGAGAAGCATCAAATTGCATCCTTAGAAACTCCTTTAAGCTTGATGTATCACAAAGCTCCATGAAGCTTATAAGGTGGGAGTTTGAATCAATGTTTGGAAATCCAGCAAATTACACCATCTGCTGAGTCATTTGGACTTAGCCGAGCTTGATTTCAAAATCATTTGCTTGGATTGTCAGTCTTAGTATGCTTGAGTGAAGTCCTTGCACAAAAGGGATTGCATATTCCCATAAGAACTTTGGTTCTTGATCATCTTCCATTGCTAGAATTTGGTTTGATGCTTGTTGATTCTCTTTTCGAAGTCTTCGGTATGTCCTATTGATCTTGGAATTGAAAGGAACAAGCTCCTAGCTGCGAGTTCTTCACATACACAATTAAAATTTTCGCTAACTTATGTGAGTCCTCAAGCTATTCCCTTTTTGATAGGCTTAAAAACTCTTAATTTCACTTCAATTCAGCCGAAATTGAGCTAGTGCCAAGGACTCAAAAATAGAGGAAATTGGGTTGTCAGATAGTGGTTTGATGCCAGGGCACTTAATTTCTAGCATTGCGGGGCCCTCCTTGATTGACTTTGGCACCGTGGCGCCAGCCTAATCTAACGTAGCACTCATGTCTTGAGCATTTTAAGCAGTTTAGCCTCCAATTTGACCTCCAATGGGACTCTTTCTTGCATTAGACTTCAAAATACAAAGGCTAAGTTAATACAAGTTAGACCTCCTATAAAACACTGAAATCTTAATCCTAAAATAGCTAGGAATCAACATCCTAATATAATATGGATTTACTAGGAATCCAACTGATAAGTTCTCAAAAGAACTTATATTACATTTTATTGTGCATTCATTTTAGCTATGTTCTTGAGCTTTGCATTGTAATTTGGTTAGTTTTAGCTTAGATTGTAAGTTATTATATTTTGTATTGAGTTTTCATATTTTAATTGTTTTTGTTAGTATTTAGCTTTCAATAAGAGCTTCAATCCTAATTGGTTTTTGGTTATGTATTTCAAAGGTTTAAGGCTTCAAGAAGTTAATTTTGATGACCAAAAATACAAAGGATGCAGTTCTAGCTCATAAGGCACTATTTGACACTGTTCACGCTACTGTTGAAATAGTAGCGCTACAGCAGCTAAAAGTTGGCTCCATGGCACCAAAGTTAGTGACCTTTGGCACCTCAATGCCAGAAAGTTGGTACTGTAGCTCCAACGATAGTCCAAATCTACTTTTTGACAGACTGTGTCAGCGCTGTGGCACTAGAAAGTTGGCGCCGCGGCGCTGACAGATATGGTATACTTTTAAATGTCTATCTTGAGGGGAACGAGAGAGATGGGTTGGGAACATTTTTCTGTAGCTTGAAAGAAGGTTAGGAGGCAAAAGAGACAAGAGGAGAAGGAGGAGAAAAAGGAGCAAGAAGCTGGAAGATAAGTGGCAATCTTCATGAGTTTTCTCCATTTCCTTCTTCTTTCTTTATTCCTTGTGTTGTATTGATGAATTGTTATGATTTAGCCATGCTTAATTTTTGTAGAATGAATTAATTCCCATTGTTTTAGGATTATAATTGAACTCACTCGTAGCTTGATTTCATTTTTCTTATAAATTGATTATGAGTTGTGGTATTTATGTTATATCTATCATTCCAAGTTTAATGCTTCTAATTACTTGATCTCTAATTAGATTGTTGTGGTAATTTAGAGGAACCTTGACAAAGAAAATCTAAATTTGCCTTGAATGATATAATACATGTTTGAATTCATTCACATGGATGGTTGGATTTGATTTACATATAGGATAGACATATACCTATATGCCATGTATAACCAAATGAGGTTTTCTCTTAATGAATCTTATTTAATTCAATTCTTATAGACATATAGTGAGTTGGTTAGTCAATGTATGATTGTAAGCAATTCGAAAGATACTTATAATTGAATTAGAATCCTTGGTAAATACCATGATACCATGAACATAAGCAAGGTAGGATAAATGCAAGTTAAGTTAACTGTGAGGGAAATTGTGATCCTAGGCTCATCTCAATATATATATTTTCATGTTCTTTGGTTTAGATAATTTAGTTATTAATTCAAAGATCATTGTTTGGATAAATTTGGGATTGATACTATTTTAATACTTAAAATTGTTAGATAATTCCTTGTGGGAATGACACTCTACTCATCACTTTATTACTTGTTAACGATACATGCATTTGCATGGTTTATTCGACAATAACTAAAACTAAGCAAAAACCAACTAAAACTCTAGAACACAGCTAAATTAATATAAGTAAAAGGATGTAAATTTATTATAACCCAGTATTGAAGTGATAAGTTTTAGTGTTGTTAAAAGTAACTCTTAGTCATACAAGAAATAAATACATACACAAGATAAATTGTAGCAAACAAACATTTATATATATATATATACACACCAATAAAATACAAACACCACAATTCTACCATTTGACTTTGGCCATACTTTTTCAAATTTTGTCTTATTTTTCAATTTAGCTTTTTATTTTCTTTCTTATTTCCTTCTATTTTTTTTGGTTTGGTCGATCCCTTCCCTTGTTTTACTTTCTTTCATTGCCTTTTTCCTTGCTCTAGAAACCTCTAAATTTTTCTTGGCTGGCCGAGAACTCTAGCCTTTCCTTCTTATTATATAGCTTTCTTCCTCTTTTTTTGCTCAGCTGTGCTCCTCCTTGTCCTTCCTTCTAACCGTGGTAGCTCTGTTTTTCCCTCCTTTCAGCCGTGTAGCAGCCCATGTTTTGGTAATTTCATCCTCTGTTTTGCTTGGTTTTCCTTGCTGTGTATGGAGCATTGCTCAAGCTTGTGTTCTTCTCTTCCTTGCAGCCGTGTAGTAGTCAATATAAGACCAACAACCAGCTACCATGAGGCCTAGTTGGCAATGACTGTGTTGCCTAGATGAAACTTAAAGGGAGTCCTGTTGTAACTTGTGGGGGAAGTTTGGTGGTGGATTTAAGCTGCTTTGGACTCCAACTATACCCCCTAGTTTAGCAACCATTTTTTTTTTGTTGAACAACCAAAGTTGTGGTAAATTTAAGACCTTTTGTTCATGTAAATTAATTATTTTCTTTGGTGTTAGAGTATTTTCATCTTACAATTGTTGAGGGTTGAATATAGGGAATTTATAAGGAAGAATTAGAGTTTGAAAAAAGAGGGAAAGAGTAGTGGTTAAATGTTTAAGGAAAAAGGAAAGTTTGACTTAGGTAGGATTGTTGTTGGAAATATATGTAATTCAAGTTTTTTATTACTTTCATTAGCTAAATTAATTTCAAAGTTGATGTTTGAAATATAAGTAATATGGAAATTGATGGAATTGTGTTGATTCTTTAGGGGTATGTATATATATATATATATATATAGACATACACACACATGAAATGAAATTAATTATGCCCTTAAGGTGTTTGTTAAATTGCCTAAGAGGGATTAGTTTAAAAAAAAATGCATGAAACTTATATATATATATATATATAGGTTTAAGGAATTAGAGGATTAATCATGAATTTATACACTAAGTAATACTTGAAATTATGATTTTTAGCTCCGGAATGTGTTGTTGATCCATCACTATCTTTGAATTCAAGAAGGAACGACATGCCAAATTCGTAAACCTAGTGACTGGAAAATGCTATTCTTTGGTTGCTAGTGTGTTGTAAATATTTGTATATGTAGATATGTATAGTTCTCAAATATGAATGTTTAACACTTTGATTGAATAAATTGGCAAAAAGTACTATGTTGTTGATATTCTAGTATTTGTTGTATTGTGTCTTGATGTGAATCTTTGTTCGTGTTTTATAATCCTGAGTGCACCTAGGATATGTTTGATTTGTTTATTTGATATTCTAATAAAAAAAATATATTTGAGTAACTCATCCCTGATGAGTTTATGTGAAGAGCTTATGTATATTCTTGGTGTACGGGAGAAAAAGCCCCGAGAAGGATGTATATGTGGTGATTGGGTGCTGAGTTACTCCAATTGGCCCTTTTAGATGCTTTGATTGGTGTGTTTACATATTGTATTATGTGAATTGTAATTGTTTGATTTTATGTTTTCTATATCTACGTAGTATGAAAATGAATTTTTTTTTTTTTAATTTATGCTAACATGAGATTATTTGATTTATGTATTTTATTTAATTGTTGATTGATGCTAGTAACCTTTGGGTACGTTTTTCACTCACTGAGTCTTTATGACTCACATCTTACTTGTTTATGTTTTTTTTAGTATCAGGATCTCAGCAAATGTCACCGACGGATACTTGACTTGCTAATAGCATTGCAGCAAAGTACTTCTTCGAGATCATTTACTTTAAGGCAAGGGATGAAGCTTTACAGTTAGCTTAGTGCTTGAGTCTTGGATTTTTGACTTGTGTGTGTAATCATTTAGTTTTTAGTTATATGGTATGAAATGGTTTGGAGCTCCTTGTGGTTATGGTGGTGGTAGTGTTGTTGTTATTGTCTAGTTGTGTGTAACCAGGTTTATAATATATTTGTATTTCAGACATGTTCCACTTTACAGGAAACCTCTGCCGAAATTTTTAGTTAGATTACTATACATTTTAGTAAATAAGTGTTTGTATATAGTTGTGTTTTTATAAAACTTTCCTTTTAACTTCTAGTTTGGTCAATGATCATATGTATTTCTTTGTTTTGAAGTTAGGGTTATAGACGTTTGGTTATTTATTCCTCCGGCTAGTTATGCCTCTGCATGACGTGTGACAAGTTAGTATCAAAGCTCAAGTTTAGAGGTTCGTGACTTCAAATAAGAGATGTTGTTACTTTGTTTGCGTACATTACTCGGAGCTTATGTGGACTTAGTAATACATCCTAATCTATCCTGAAACTTCAAGTTGTGATTCTCTAATACACTATTCTTTGCCTTATATGATAAATGTATATTGAATTTGTTTGTACTTGTTTTAGATACTACTAGACATGGTGGCTGTGTTGCAGGCTGTTGGAAATAGCAGGATGCTGGCTCTAACTAGGGATCTACCAGTCCTTAGGTATCGGTGGCTAAAGGTAGAGATCGTCAAGGATGTGGTAGAGATAGAGGCAGAGTTGCTAAGCAAGTCGAAGCAGCGGCCCCTGGTCTTATCTTAAAGTAGCTTGTATAGGGACTAGACATTGTACAAAAGACTAGATAGAGTATAGAGGATTATAGGTGATTTAGTTAGGATCTTGGGTTAGCAACATCAACCTCAACAAGGTCAAATACAACCTCCTGTAGTTCCTTTTGTTCAGGAAAATGCAAATCCTCAAGTTTCAGCTTAGCAAGACCGAGGGGTATTCGTTTCACTGTATGATTTCTGGAAGATACAACCACTAAGGTTCTTTGGTGTGAACCCTACTCAGGATCCGTATACTTTCTTGGAGGAGTCTAATTGATTATGTGTGGCTTTGGGTATGTTCTTGTTCAGGCAGTGGAATTAGTCAATTATTAGCTACACGTTGTGGCATATAAGTGGTATAAGGTATTGGTACAGCGTAAACAAAGCTGACCCCACTTGTTTGGCTTGAGTTTAGTAGAGCTTTCATTGATTGTTTTCTACCTAAGAGCATGAGAGATAAGTACACTCGGGATTTTGAGCTGTTAGTTCAGACTAAAGGAATGTCAGTAGTAAAGTATGAGACTCGATTTACTAGGTTATCTTATTTTGCTCTGCATATGGTAGTAACAGAGTAGATGAGAGTGAAAAGGTTTGTTAATAGTTTGACGGATTCTCTATTTAAGTCAGTGTTTATGACAGATACTACCATTTACACTCAGACTGTGGATGTTGCCTTTTGACTAGAGAATCGATATTTGGAGAGGCAGTCAGAGCAGGAAAGTCACAAGAAGGCGAGATAGAAAAGTCCTTCCACTTCTAGATTTGGTGGTTCTCGAAAACCTGGAGGTGAATCTACCTCAGGACATGCTTCTGTTTGTGGGAGTTTCTAGTCAGGCAAAATTCAAACTAGACAGAATTTTGGAAGTTATTCACAGGTGGCATCGTCTAGTGGTCCTCGAGCATTTGAAGTTCATGTATGCCCTACTAGTGGTATTAGACAGATAGGCTAGTGCAGACAGGAGTCTGGCACTTGTTTTAAGTATGATGCTATGGATCATCACATCAAGGATAGTCTGATGATGAGTGAACAGTCCTTTTCATCTCGGACGTCTCATTCAGTATAGGGTTAATCTCCATTGCCTACTACACCTGCTAGATCTTAGGGAAGTCGTGACACTTTTGTTAGAGATTCATCACCTTCAGGTAGAGGGGATAAGCCTATGAGATAGCCTTATTTACATGTCAGTTTTATTCTTATTATTGGGATGTTCTTGAGTTTTAGTTGAAGTTTGCTTTAGTTTTTAATTAAATCCTATTTGAGCCCTTATTGTATTAAGATGTGAATCCTAATTCATTTTGACTATGATTTAGGCTTTTAATGTGAGTTATAACTTATCTTAACTTAGTTTATGTTTTTCGAAGGTTTCATGCTTAAAAAAGTCCCATTGGAAGTCAAATTCGGGCTCAAACACACATAAAAATTGTAAAACAGTGTGTGGTGCTAGAGGAGCTAGCTCGTAGGTGCCAGAAAGTTAGTGCCATGGTGCATAGGCTCCAGAAAGCTGCAGAACTTCAGTGCTAGGGCGCCGGTCCTGCACTTTGATTTTCAGTGCTAAGGTGCCAGAACTTCAGTGCTAGGGCGCTGGATTGATTCCTAAACCAAAATCATTTTTTTTTTTTTAGGGTTTTGAAACCTATTAAAAGAGGTCTATGTCAGGGAATAAAAACACACAAGTTTAGCTAAGAAAGTCTGCAGATTAAGAGGCAATCAAGAGTGCAAGGAGCAAAAGGAGCGAGGATAGCTAAAGCTTGAAGATTAACAACCTTTATAATTTTCTTTATTCTACTCCTTCTTTACTTTCTTGTATTTGCTTGATGTTTTCTTTATTTATATCCATGTTTACAGAAAGTAGCATGGAGTAATTACTTCTATAGGATTGCAATGGAACTCAACATGTAGCTTGGTTTTATGTTATTATTTGATTGTTTAGGATTTGCTATAATTATATATCTTATTCTATGCTTTATACTTCTAATTGATTAGCTACCAATTAGATTGATTTGGTAACTTAGAGGAACCTTGACGAAGGAAATCTAAGGTTTAGCCTTGATTAAGATTGAACTTGTTTGAATTCATTCACATGCTTTTTGAATTTGATTTGTATGTAAGATAGAAATATACCTCCATACATTGTGTAGCCATTATTAGGTTTATTTTTAATGAGTCTAGCTTAATTCAATTCTCATAGAAATATAGTGAATTGGTTAAGTTAGATATTATTATAAGCAATTTGAAAGATACTTATAATTGAATAAGAACCCCAAGTTAATAATTCAGTATCACAATTAAGCATGATAAGATAATAATAATCCAAGTGAGTGTTGAGGGAAGTTGTAATTCTGGGTTTTTCCTTTACATTCTTACATTTGCTTGCTTATTTTAGATTAGTTTAATTATAAATTTCTCAAAGTGCATTCATTTGGATGAAGTTAGGATTGATAAATTTTAGTACTTAGCAATTGTTTCGACACTCTATTTCTATCTATATTACTTGTTAAAGATGCATACACTTGCGTGGTAAATCCAACAATAAATTTTTGGCACTGTTGCCGGGGAATTAGTTTAAAATTTGTTGATATAATATTAATATTAATTAATTCTAGTTTTAATTCAAAATTTTTTTTCTTTACTTTTCAGGTACTCTTGATTGTGAATGCGACTAACTCGAAACTTAGAGCTTGTTCTTTTTGATCCCAAGATCGATAGGACATATCGAAGACTTAGGAAAAAAAAAGTCTCAAGCTTTGAATCAAAGGCCAACTATGGCTACAAATCAAGAACTCAGGCACTTGAGGAATTATGCAGTCCCTCTTGTGCAAGACCTCCATTCGAGCATCCTAAGGCCACTTATTCAAGCCAATAATTTTAAGATCAAGGTCGGCCAAAATCCAAATGATTCAACAAATGAATCAATTTGCTGGATTACCAAAATTTTTGGGAAGGGTTAGCCAAAAAATTCTTAGCCAAGTTCTTTCCACTGGCCAAGACGGTGAAATTGCGGAATGATATCACTTTATTCATGCAATTGAAGTTGGGGTCCTTATATGATAATTGGGAAAGATTCAAGGTGTCACACCCCTTACGGAAGTATGACTAACTAGAGGATTGGATAACCAAACCTCCATAGCCCTAACTTACCACAATTGAACACATAGGACTCTTGACTAAACTAATGCATTAAAAAAAAATTTAAAAACAAAAGTTAACTGTAAAAGTTTAAATACTGAAATAAATAACATTTTACTAAATTTTTTTTGCAGAGGTTCCTTGCAATATGGAACATGCCTTAAAATACAAACACATATACTCCTGTTTTTATTCAACAAAGAGCTTCGCTCCGCTCCATCCATATCATAAACAAGACAATTAACTAGACTATTATATTATACAAAAGTAAACACCCTACAGTTGTAGTATGATTGCAAATTTTCATCTTTAACTTCAAGTCTGAGATCCTGAAAAATATCTTATCGTAACAAGCTTGGCGACACCATATACTGAACTCATGTTACTGAAAAAAAAAAATCACAAGAGAAGGGTGAGTCTTATGGACTCCGTAAGTAGAAAATCGTATCCAAAGGGTACTAGCATCACTTAATACAAGTATGTAACATATATAGTCAATTAACATTATGTAATAATATTCATGTCTTAATTCAAAATACAGGTAGACATTTGTAATCGTCATAAATTCACAACTCACATGATTCAAAGAATAACAAATTAATTAGAGCAAGCAAAGGGCCAGTGAGTAACTCAGCCTCGCACAATAGTATCTCCTTCCACTGGGCATTTACGCGCTTGCACAACAGGTTAGCTCTTCGTACACAATCCATCCTACGAGGGATGAGCACTCAATTCTTTTAAAATAGTTTTCAGAATCAGAGTATCTCATATCATAATATCAAATCAAAATATCCTAAGTGCACATGAATTTCAATTTCAGAAATAAAAATCATTTCGAGAAAAATTAACTTTGTTAGCCCTTATCGACCACAAATAATTTCAATTATAAAATATAATTCAAATAACTCATTAAAACACTGCACATGATTATTTTTTTCATATAACACATTCATTCAAATGCACCTACACACACACACATAATAATTTAGCCATCAAAGGGTAATAGTTAACTACTCGCCGGTTCATTGATCTCATTCGTCACTTACTCCTACATTCACGCATGTCGTTGATTCAATAACACTTTTTGAAGCTGCAATTAATTTTCTATGTTTTATTTAGTTTATCAAATTTGTAACTTATAACATTTTAATTACGAAAATCTAAAGTTATTAAGTTCCAAGTATTTATTTAATGCTTACTTTTAGATATTTTCACAACCTCCCTTGGATATATGTTTAATTTTAACTTACATACTTAACCCAAGTCAACAAGACCAAGTTTAAACATTAACTTTAGAAAGTTAGCTATCTTTCTTATTTAGAAACTTTCCAAAAATCAGCCTTGAACTCACTTAATTCCTCACATGAACAAAGCATAGCTCTCGTAAAATTCTTAGTTACCAATCTCTGTATCCGATGCTTATAGAATTCATATATTTGGGGATTAAATCACAAAACTTTCTAGTATAGTCTTTAATGAAGTGAAAAACATTTCATCTTCAGAACTATACTCCTAATTCATCCTTTAAGACCTCATAATCTCAACTACTTCAAAATAGGTGTAGTCAATACCCGAAAATCACAATTATGACTTCAAACATCTCTAAAATACATACCATAATGAATTAATATATGTAATGCTCCAGATGTATTCTTTAGTATGTTAAGAACAACTTTTATTTAGAGGTTATAGGCTAATTTAAACTAAACCTTTGACAAAGTGTCTTCTACACTGATTAAAGCTCACTAAAAATCCTGCATGGATATAGTCGCAGTTCAATAGCTCTAACTAAACATCTACTTGGAACAAGGTTCAAAATTACCTTAAGCTACATTTTATCTTTAGAACTCTTAATTTAATTCAGCCTCAAAAACACTTGAAACACAAGATTTCTCTAACCTACGAAATCTAATCCTGCACCATTCAAAAACCACTTAGCTCTCATTTTCCAACACTTTACCCATAACTAACCCTCCTTTGTTCATACCCATTACTCACTTTTATTAACTCCTTAACCCACAACATTAATCAACCATTATCTACTCTTGTTTATGAACTTTTATTCAAATGATCTAGTTATTATATTTTCTAGCAAAAGCTTAGGCTAAACCTCCTAATGTTGTTATGTTTGAAATCCCAACTCTTAGTTCTTGTCTTTAACCTTTCTTCATTCATTTTATTTTCATCCTTTTCAAACCATATATTATCATCTTAACTATTTATTTTACTATGGAACCTATATACATCAACCTTTATGCATAAACTAACATTTGATTTCTCATAAGTATTTTGTCAAACACCTAATGTGCATATTTTAGTATAATTCATAGGTATTGGTTTATATATATACGCCCCTAATGTACTCAATACAATTTCTATTACTCCTACAAAGCTTATATAGATTCAACAACAATTAATCCAATTCCCATCAATCTCCATATTACTCATTTCCAAATATCAAGCTTGAATCTAATTTAGCTAATCAAAGTACTGAACGGCTTGAGTTATAAAATTTCAATACCCATTTCACTCTAAACTTCCATGTTAATCATTATCAAGTTTCCATTCTCTCATTTTTATTCATAATTAATTTAAACCCTTTCATTGAAGAATTCATTCAATTCTTAAACCTAAGTTATCAATCAACCAAGAACATCAAAGAATTAAAGGTATAGACTATAGGAAAGTTACCATAAAGGGGCAAAAAGGAAGCTGGTTGCTAGAAGAGTGGCTGTTGGTAGCTTTAAGGGCTACTTGCTACCAACATGAGCCAAAAAATTTCATCCAAGTACAACCCTGCTAAACGGCCAAATAAATGAAGGTGTTTACTGTAAAGGAAGCTAGCATTCTTAGTGAAAGAGGAAAACTTGAGTAACAAAACAAAAGGAAAGAAAAAAATTCCAAAACAAGGTAGCCATAGATAGTTACAAAGGCTGTTACACGTTTTTTTTCCAATGCTCCTATTACACACACACACAAAACCAAGGAAAAGGAAAGATAGTGAGCTAATAACCAAGGAAAAAGGGAAAGAAGCTCTTGGCCAAGCACAAGGGAGACTATCACTAAATTTTGAATTGATACCAAACCAAGGTATTTATGAACTACAATCTAAGAAGGAGCTGTATGGTTCAAAGAAAAGGAGAAAAAGCCTAAAGTTTATCAATTTTCACACTCCGACCAAGAGAAAAGAAAACTATCTGCAACCTCACCACATAGAATTGAAAAATAGAGGAAAAGATAGCAAGAAGGTGGTGGAAAGTTCTACAAAATTTGCCAACAAAAAGGAACAATAAGAAAATAGTAAAGATATAGGACAAAATTAAATAGTTATAGGGTCAAAGTCAACAAAAGAAATGGGTGGTGTATGTTCCTTGATTTGTGTATATATATGTGTAGAAATGTTTAGTTTAATATAGTTTATTTCATTCCTACAAGTGGTTTACCTTTCGATAAAATTACACACTATAAGATCAAGCTCCAAATCAAATAGGTTTTGCTTTAATTATGTATATAATTTATTTACATATATTTATTCACTTTATTTCACATTATTTATTGATTTAATCCCTTTTATAATTATATTATTTACCACTATCTCTCTTGTACACATCGATATTTATTTATCTTTATAATTAAAAATTTTACACTACCTCAAACTTAGCGTTATTACATCAAATGTCCCTAATATTATAGTATAGAGTTATAACATAAGGAGTTGCTTAGAAGATATCCCGATCATGGTATACCAACATGGCTACAAGTTCAAACTTTCTATAATGGGTTGGTACACCAAACAAGGACCACAATTGATGCAGCAGGAGCATTCATGGGGACGTCCATTGATGAAGCTTTTGAATTATTGGAAGGAGATGGCCTTTAACAATTATCAATGACCTTCCGAAAGGTTGGTAACTCAAAGAGTAGCTGGTATTCATAAGTTGGATGCCATTAGTGCATTAACTACACAAGTGACTATCCTATCTAAGAAGATTGACACTCATGGGATGTAACCAAGCAAAAGTCAAGTCATGGCTTGTGAGATTTGTGGGGATGACTATGCAAACAACTTATGCCCAAATAATATTGAATCAGCAAATTATTTGGGTAATTACAATAAGCAGCCCAACAACAACCTTTACTCTAACAACTATAGTCTAGGGTGGAAAAACCACCTAAATTTTTCTTGGAGCAAGAAAGGGAAATTTCATGAAGCAAAATTCACTTATCCACTAGGTTTTCAAGCATAATAAAGAGTGGCTACCCCCGAAAAGAAGCCAAACATTGAAGACATGTTCAAGTAATACATGTTTAAGACGGATTCCATCGTTCAAAGTTAAGCGACATCACTAAGGACCTTTGAAAATCAAATAGGCCTAGCTGGCCAATACACTCACAAACCATCATTAAGGTGCTCTACCTAGTGATACCGAGCCAAACCTAAGAGGGGGAGGTCCAAACTTGGAGCATTGCAAGGCTATCATTTTAAGGAGTGGTAAAGTGGTAGAAGCACTATCCAAGCAAGCTGAAAATCCTTCTAAGCAAGTTGAGGAAAAAATTATGAATGAAAATAAATAGGACCAAGCTATAAAGGAGAAGGCACATTCACATCTACCCTTACCTTTTCCTCAACACTTCCAAAAGCAAAAACTTAACATATAGTTCAAGAAATTAATGAAGGTATTCAAGAAGCTTCGCATTAACATTCCATTCACTGAAGCTCTTAATTATGTCAAATTCATGAAGGACATCTTGTCCAAGAAGAAAATGATAGAGGATATGAGATGGTTGCCTTGACTGAAGAGAGTGTCATCTTCCAAAAGAAACTAATACCAAAGCTTAAAGATCCTAGTAGTTTCAATTTTCATATTTCTATTGCCACTTCATTTTCTAGGAAAACTTTATGTGATTTATGAGCAAATCAACTTTATACTTTACTCCATATTTCACAAGCTTAGTCTTAGAAAGGAAAATTAAGCCCACCAAGGTGACCTTACAACTTGAGGATCGGTTTCAAACTTATCCAAGGGGCATAATTGAAGACATTCTAGTTAAGGTGGATAAGCTTATATTTCCAGCCGACTTCCTTATCCTTGACATAGAGAAAGACAAAGAAATTCACATAATATTAGAGAGGCCATTCCTAGCAACCAGTAGAACTCTCATAAATGTGTAAAAAGGAGAACTTACAATGAAAGTTCAAGACCAAAAAGTGAAGTCTATGTCTTTAAGGCTATGAACCTGCCTTCCGAATCTGAAGAGTACTATGCCATTGAAGTGGTGCAAGAAGCCACAAAAGAAGGAAATTAAGAGTTGAGTATTCCTCTTGATAAATCCTTGATACTAAAGCACTCTTCAAATGCTAAGTAACCACCATTGAAAATCAAAATCTCAATCAAGAGCGAAGTCATCAAGTGGTAGGATCAAAAACCAGATAGGCCAAAGCTATTAAAGGAAAAGCTTGGTGGCATGAATGAGTTGACCAATGCAAGATCAAGGAGGAAATACAAGAGTAACTGAAAGAGGTTCAAGTACTCTTTGAAAGATAAGACCTTTATTGCTTAGGTGGACAAGGGCTAAGAATACAATAGTCAGGCCGATGACTATAAATCAAGCTCTTTTTAGGAAGCAACCTAAGTTTCTAAACTTTTTGTTTTAATTTTTTGTTTTAATTATTATTAAGTGTTCTTTGTTATTTTTGCAGGCTCATCATTTATTTACCTCAAACGAACTTATTAGTAAGCTTTCCACCATGCTTCAAAGCCAGGAAGTCTTCCTATCCTTATCCTTTATTTATTTGACACATTGGGGACAATGTTAGTCTTAAGTTTGGGGGAGAGTTTTACTGTTGTGCTTGTGGTTTTAGGTTGTTAGTTAGCCAAGATGTGTTTTACTTTAATAATAAAATCCCCTCATCCTATAATAATATTTTATTTTTTATATAATCTTTGACATTCATGTTAAATTCTTGAGTTAGTGATGTGATTTCGAAAACATATTATGCATTTGATCTTTTTTTTAGGATTTTTTTGCTAATCTTGAAACTATTTATGTTTAGGAAGTTTATACTTAGTTATGAACCTTATAATTTGTTTGATTCTCTCTTTAGGCGAAATCCTATACAAGACTAAATTAAGGACATGATTTAAACAATCTTTGGGCCGTTTGAGCCTTTTTGAGCTAACCATGGATTCTATTATATCCATAGTTACCCTTTTGAGCCAATATTGCCTTTTCTTGGATACCTACAAATTTTTTTTTTTTCATAACCATTCTTTTTAAATTCCAGTTTTGAACCTTACTCTTAGGCATGCTGATCATTTTAGAAATATCTTGAGCTACATTAAGAAAAATAAGAAAGGTTAGAGTTTTAAAAAAGAAGAAAAATAGTATATATTTGTGATCAAGCCTATATTCATAAGTGTGGGCTGTGACAAGAGTTGGAAAAAAAAAAAGGCAAAAGAAAAAGCCAATCAAAGTAGAAAAGACATAAAATGGTGGAAAAGACAAGACTATGTCAAGTGGGTATTACTTAGGTGGTGAAAATAGCTCTTCAACGGTCTAGAATGATCTATGTGCTTAGGATAACTTGAGTCTTAAAATTTCCTTTATCATACTGTTACTCTAGCCTACATTACAAGTTTTATAAAAACCTATTGATTATTGACTTAGTTGAGTCAATATTAATGGAGAAAGAGTTAAAAAGCAAACTAATGGGGTTTAAGTGCTAGGTTGGATTTACTTAGACATAAACTTATCCACATTGCATGCATTCTTTTGTTAAAAGATCATACACACATATTTGGAAATATATTTGAATTTGTTGCTTTCTCTTGAATTAAATATGAAGTTGAATAATACCTAAGGTTGACATTTAGTTAAAGGTCATGTGAAACTTTTGAGAGTATGTTGGGGATGTCATTATATTAGTATGATGCATTTTTGTTTAGTCACTTTTGGTTGTGTCTTAGTTTGTCTT
Organism: Quillaja saponaria; assembly: GCA_029379385.1. NCBI lineage: Eukaryota > Viridiplantae > Streptophyta > Magnoliopsida > Fabales > Quillajaceae > Quillaja > Quillaja saponaria. The sequence continues at coordinate 22,789,350 of CM055607.1, forward strand.
TTGCTTGAGTACTAGCAAAGCCTTGAGTTTGCGGGTGTGATAAGTCTATGAAATAGCCTTATTTACATGTCATTTTTATTCTTATAATTATTATGTTCTTGAGTTTTAGTTGAAGTTTGCTTAAGTTTTTAGTTAAATCCTAGTTGAGTCCTTATCGCTTTAGGATATGAATCCTAATTCATTTTGACTAGGATTTAGGTTTTTAATGTGAGTTATAACTTATCTTAACTTAGTTTATGTGTTTTGAAGGTTTCATGCTTAAAGAAGTTCCATTAGAAGTCAAATTTAGGCTCAAAATACACAAAAATGGAAAAACAGTGTATGCTGCCAAAGGAGCCAGTGCTTAGGTGCTAGAAAGTTAGTGCCATGGCACTAGGTCCACTGCCTAGGCACCAAAAAGCTGCAGCCTAGGCCCCTAACTCAATCTTGGATTCTAATTTTCAGTATTGGGGAGTCGAATTGATTCCTAGTTCGAATTGACTTCTTTTTTAGGGTTTTGAAGCCTAATTAGAGAAGTTTATATTGGGAAAAAAAAAAAAAAAATAAGTTTAGCTAAGAAAATCTAGAGATTAAGAGGC